>OX940981.1:51461877-52149403 GCA_954871275.1 Leptopterna dolabrata
GCGTCACGTGTTTTCTTTCTTGACGCTGGCCCTTTTACTCAACTTCTGCGTCCCCACTTACAGTGTGGCCGTCATGAGCGTTGATTTTGGATCGGAATGGATGAAAGTCGCTATAGTTTCGGTACGTAAGCTGTCGGTACAGTCAAACTCATTGAATCTGATTATGATCTCAGTACCTAGTGCAAAGAGCATTAATTTTTGTCCTGCTATTTTGATCTCGCCTTGATAATATTGTTCCTATCCATTTTAGTCAGACATGTAACACAGAAAAGTCGAACCTTGTGTTCAAATCTTGCCAGTGCTTGGGAAGATCTTGCAGACAGTCTTTTTTGGTAGGATGTCGGATCAACTACAAGTTGAATGGAGTTTCTTAGGTAGTATTGATATCGTGGCCTTGCTGCTAATCAGTAGCGCATGTGGACCCTTGATGATGTTTTACCCACACTCGTACGAGTCATGGGACAGTTTGCTATAAAATGGGAGAGCAGACCTGCGGCCAATGTTAACAAGTTCGGATTTGGCCTGGGCTCTGGTTTTGTGAACATTGCTGCCATATCATCATTGATGTTCAACATACATAGAGATTAGAAGAAGAAAATAATAAGAAGGCAGTGGATTTCAAGCCGTCAGCCTCTAAAATGTCCATGCCACTAAAATGAACCGTACATTTTGCTGGAGTTCTGGGTCGTTTTCACATTGATTTTTTTTTTTCAAGTAGTTACTAGCAATAAGGTACTTACTCTTGCTGGTGCCCATCCATAATATTCACCAGTAAAATGATTTCAGCCAGGTGTTCCTATGGAAATAGCCTTGAACAAAGAATCCAAGCGGAAGACTCCGATCGCAATCGCATTCCGCGATGGAGAACGCACATTTGGCGAGGACGCCATGACTGTTTGTGTCAGATTCCCAAAAAACTGCTACCTCTACCTCCTTGATCTCCTCGGCAAGCAGGTAGACAATCCAATTGTCAAGTTATACCAGCAGAGGTTCCCCCACTACAATATTGTACCGGATCCTGAACGTGGCACTGTTGTCTTCCAGCATGATAAGTAAGTGAAAGATTTACTGATTTTTATGTGGCATATTTGAGTGGTATGATTTGCTCCAACTCATAACAAAGAAACAGCTGGGTCTATACTAAGCAGCTGGTGGACGTTCAGCGATTTCCTCGCTGTCAGTATGGAAACTGTTGCGATCCTTGATGTTTATTTAATCATTGTTTACTTGGGTGTCGGGACTTAATGGGAGGTTAGCTGTGAGCAGTTTTCTTGATTATCTTTTTCTGCTTTTTAGTGGCATGTTCTAAGAATAAAAATCGTTGTTATTACGAGTGTATTTATTCTTCTCAATACCATATGTACCGAAACATGGGGCAGTTTAACTGATTACCTATTTCATCAGTACACAACTGAATGTTTTTTGTACATAAGGAAAACAGGGAAGCCGGCCGAATAGGTACCTTCCCACCACCCTTAGACAATGGGCAATAGAACTGAGGATTCAAATGGTATAGCCCAACGGCCTTATCAGGTGGAATAAACCGGTTCCCATGAGATCGCCGAAGTTAAGATACCTCGAGCGTGGTAGGTATTTGGATGGGTGACCGCTGTGACACGTGATGAAACGTCCAAGTATGACCCATGTAGCGAACCCCTCTTCACTCAAGGGGGCGAGGCAATGAGTAGCCAAGTAAAGAGCGAAATGATCAGGTCGAATTCTGATCCACTCATTGGAGGACAGGTGACAGGTGATCACGTCCGCGATGCTGGCATGGCAGTCCGACGAAAAGCCCCAGCCTGAAATGGCTGTTACTTTACTTTTTTCAAATGGTATAAATCTAAACGTGAAACCACCCGAGATATTTTCATTCAGACCTGAAGAATGGAGATAATGGAAGCAACGGTTCGAGCGTTACAGATCTGTAAGTAAGCTAGCCAAAGGACTTGAACAGCAACAGGCCGACATGTTGGTGTATTGCATAGGTGGAGAAGCTGAACAAATACTTGGTTGATTCAACAAGAAAACGGATCAGCTAGCAAAATACACAAAACCATACTTGAAAAATGTGAAAATCATTTCACCCAAAAAAAAATTTGATGTACCCCACATCAAATTTCTGAAATGTAAACAGTTGCTATCGGAAGGCATTGAAGAGTTCGTTACAGAGTTATTATAGCTTGGCCATAACATGCAAATGGGACAAATTAGAAGAGCAAATATTACTAATGATGGTAATTATTGGAATGCACGATCAAAATCTGAGTGACTTCGTTACAACTTTAGTGTGATTTAAAACTTAAAACTGGAATAAACACTATCCGAAAATCAGAGGAACTTCTGGGAAATAGAAAAAAACGGAATTGAACAAACAGTAGTTGAAGAGGTGCGAAATTCACATATCTATGGTGCTGTACTAAAACCTATTCTGCAAATAACAGGAGAAAACAGTTTAAATCCTACGCTAATATTTTTGAACGAACAATCCAGTAATTATCCGAAATCGTCTTGTGTATGGTGTGGTACTTATCCATCGCACAGGAGAGGCCTATGCCCATCAAAAAATGCTTCATACAACGGGTGCCAAAGCCCAGGACACTATGCCAAGACTTGCAAGTTCAGCAGGGCAAATGAACTTGAAATTGGTGACCATAGTGAGTACATATGGGAGTATATATTGAACCACGATGAATCGGAATTTTTCATTGGGTGTATTCATGGGGAAAAGTCTGTCAGGTAAGTGATACATGGACAATTACTTCGGGTTTTAACAACACTGACAAAGTTGCTTCAAAATTTATACAGAGGTAGGCCTTTCCGTACTACCTTCGAGTATAAAATTTGCTCATAAAAGTAAGGTTACACCAACCAAGAAAACGTTGAAAGGAGCAGACGGTTACCAGCTATCGATTCTTGGGACTGTTAGAACAAATATATCGTACAAAAATTCCATCTGTGATGAAATTTTCTATGTCTCAGCTAAACAAGGAAACCCATTGCTCGGAAAACCAGCTGCTGAAAAATTGGGACAGTTGGAGAATTAACCAAATCATGTCCAAGTTTGCTCACATGATTGGGATCAATATCTGAAGAGTACCACATCAAGCTACGTGAAAATGCAAAATCATTCTGTCGTGAGTCCCTCCCGGGAACACTCCACTAGCAACTTTTAAGCTCTCACCAATATCCTTATGTAAAACTTACTTTCCGCTAATAAACATCTGAGTGGGGAGACAGGCAACAGAATCCAGGGGACACAACCTGGAGCCCCACTACCAACTCCCAACAGGGAGTTGGAGGGAGAGGCCTCCAAGTCCTATATAACCCTGGATCCTGGAGCTTTAGCTTCATTCGACACTTCCTCTAACCAGCTCTCTCTTCTCTCTCTTACCTTATCCCTCTCAGATGATCGGTTGACTACAGCCGCCTGAGAATTTACCTCCTCTCCTCCTTGTCTAGATGATCGGTTGACTACAGCCGCCTAGACAAGGACCTCTCCTTACCTAGATGATCGGTTGACTACAGCCGCCTAGGTAAATTCACTCACCCACCTCCATCTCCTTCCAAAGTCGTAGATGATCGGTTGACTGCGACTTTTCCTCCTTTCACGCCACCGTGATGAAAACTCTAAATTCATCACAGTGGTGAACCCGACGTTCATCCAACCTTCTATCCTCTTACCACCTCATGTGTCGCCCCAGTCTAGTTCGGTGTCCCCAATTTTAAATTCAAATTTAAACAGTCAGTATAAATTCGCAATTCTTGGCCCAACCTCACCACTCAACTCCAGCTCTCAACGCACCTCCGCTCCCGCCGATTGCGATTTTCAAATTCAAAACTACCTCAATTTTGAATTTTAGTTACAGCCATGGACCCGAACTCACCGACGCCGCCGCTCCTCCGGCCATCCCTGCTGCAGCCGCCGACCGCTGCGACAACTAACGCAGCCGAAAACCCCTTCACCAGCCTCTCGCCACCCGGCTCCTCCGCATCCGCCGCCGCCGCTGCAGCCGCCGCACACGCCGCCGCCGACGTCACGACGGCCTCGGCGTCATTCCCGCTGTCGCTACCCCTCTTCCACACGCACGACCCCGCGCTGTGGTTCTTTCAAGTCGACGCTGCGTTTTCGGCCGCCAACATCCGCAGCCAGCGGACCCGTTACTCCCGCATTATTTCGCTGCTCCCGTACGAGATCCTCCTACAGACGTCGGACATCTCTCCCGACGCCACGGCCGCATACGATGACCTCCGCACCCGCCTCGTCTCGCTGTACCAGCCGTCAAAGATCGCACGGATCGCAGCGCTCTCCCAACCACAGCACCTCGGCGATCTGAAGCCCTCCCACCTCTACCGCCGTCTGCGTCATCAGCTGCACGACGTGATGACGGCCGACATCGCACGGACGTTCTGGCTGCGAGCCCTACCACACCCCATGCAAATGGCGCTCGCCAGCCACCTCGACGGCCCAGACGAACCGCTCCTGCGGCTCGCCGACACGGTCCACGACCTCACCGCAGCCGCCGGCATCACGGAAGTCGGCGCACCCCCACCCCGCGGCGAGACCGGACGCCGTCACGAGAGCGCCGCCGGCCCCCCTCCCTCCACCGGCGCCGCTCCCTCTCCACCGAGCGCCGGCCAACCCCCTCCATCGACCGCCAACGCCAGCGCTCGCCCGAACGCCGCACCACTTCCCCCCCTCAGCAACGCAGGGGACAGTCTCCAGCCACAGCGACCCCCTCCACCTCCGTGCGCCCCTCCAGGGCCGCCTACCTCCCAGCTGACCCCCCCCCCCCCCACCGATGTTTCTATCACGTTAACTTCGGTGGGGAGGCCCGAAAATGCCAGCCCCCCTGCTCCTTCACCTCCAAGCAGGGAAACGCGGCCGCCCGCCGGTAAACCCGGCGGGCCCCCCTCCTCGCCAACACGGGGGGGACCATGACAAACCCCTCCCCGCCCGCATTCACACCACCACCACAAAGCCTCGTTACCCCTCCTACGCCGCCGCCACGGCTGCCAACCTCCCGGCCGCGCCTGCCAGCGCCGCCAAAACCCTCACCCCACCATCAACCGTTCCCCCACCTCGGAACGGCCCCTCCACGCCCGCCTCCAGGGCAGCCACCCTTCCGGACGCCACTCACGCCGCCGCTCCCGTTCCCCCACCCCGGAACGGCCCCTCCACGCCCGCCTCCAGGGCAGCCACCCTTCCGGCCGCCACTCACGCCGCCGCTACCGTTCCCCCACCACGGAACGGCCCCTCCTCACCAGCCTCCAGGGCAAAACCCCCTCCGGCCGCCACTCACGCCGCCGCTACCGTTCCCCCTCCCCGGAACGGAACCGCCCCACCTGCTACCAAGAGGACCAGCCCCCCAGCCGACGCCACCGTTCCCCCTCTCCAGAACGGCAAGAAACCGCCCCGCGTCTCCTTCGCAGGGGACCAACCGCCGCCAACACATACGCCCACCGCCGCCGCCATTTTACCGCACTCCACCCCGGCTCACCAGCGCCTTTTCTTAAAATGTTCGAAGACGAATGTCCCTTTCCTTGTTGACACAGGGGCGGCGCTCTCCATTTTCCCGAACAATATTCTCCGGCGACAGGCGCGTTGTTACCGGCAACTCCTCTACGCCGCCAACGGTACCACCATCCCCTCGTACGGGACGTACCGCTCATCCATCTACATGAGCGGGCTCGCGTACGAGTGGGAATTTACCGTGGCGGACGTAGAGAAGGCAATCCTGGGGGCCGACTTCCTCGCCTATTTCGGCCTCCAGGTTGACGTCCGGAACGCGCGCCTGCTCGACCCCTCCACCCAGAAGCCCTTCCCCGGATTCATCCACACGGTCGATCGCCCCCCAACTCAATTCGAAACGCTCCTCCTCCAATATAAACCCCAGCGCCGCCCCTCAGCACACATCATCCAAACGCAACACTACATTGAGACCTCTGGACCCCCAATCTCAGCAAAAGCCCGCCGCCTCCACCCCCTCCAACTGTCCCAAGCCCGGCGGCATTTCGATAAACTGATAGCAGATGGTATTATCCGCCCCTCCAAATCCCCGTGGGCTTCACCGTTACATATCGTACAGAAGCCCAACGGGGATATACGCCCCTGCGGCGATTACCGCCGCCTGAACGCCAAGACCACTCCGGATCTCTACAACGTCCCCCACCTCCGAGACTTCTCCTCACACCTCCACAACACGACCATATTCTCAACCCTAGACATCTCCAGAGCCTTCCACCACATACATATCCACCCGCCCGACGTACCCAAAACCGCCATCATAACACCTTTCGGCCTTTTTGAGTACATAAAAATGGGTTTCGGCCTCCGGAACGCTGCCCAGACGTGGCAGCGTTATATGGATAATATTCTGCGGGGACTACCATTCGTGTTTTGTTTCCTGGATGACGTATTGATCGCCTCCCTGGACCCACACGAACACCTGACACACCTCAAGCAAGTCCTCGACATCTTCGCCGCCGAGGGCCTCACCATCAACTCTCAAAAATGCGTCCTCGCCCAGCCCTCCGTCCGCTGCCTCGGCCATCAAGTCTCGTCCGACGGGATCAAGCCTCTCCCGGACAAAGTACACGCACTCACTGATTTCCTCCAACCCCGCACCGTCTCAGAACTTCGCCGTTTCCTGGGTATGTTGAACTTTTATCGTAGACACATCAAACACGCAGCACAACACCAACAACCACTCATACACGCTATCCCACAACCGGCCAAAAAGAACGATAACCGCCCCATTTCCTGGACCCCCGCCCTCACAACCGCCTTTCAAAATTGCAAAAAGGACCTAGTAGACGCCGCTCTATTGGCCCATCCCGATCCCCATGCTCCCCTCTCCATCACGACCGATGCGTCTGACTGGGCCATCGGGGCAGTACTCCACCAACACACCGGCGCCACCCCCCAACCCCTCGGTTTCTTCTCAAAAACTCTGTCCCCAACTCAAAAAAATTACTCCACTTTTGACAGAGAACTCCTCGCCATCCACGAAGCCATCAAGCACTTCCGTGACTTCGTGGAGGGCAGGCAGTTCTCTGTCATCACTGATCATAAGCCCCTCACACATGCCCTCCTCCAAAACCGTAAATCCGCCTCCCCCCGTCGCCTCCGGCAACTCGAATTTATCGGACAGTTTACGTCCGATATTCGTTATTTGCCGGGGGCCGACAACTGCGTAGCAGACGCACTCTCCCGCCCCACCCCCGCGCCGGTGGCGGAGTTACTGCCTTTCCCTTCCCCACAAACCCTCAAAACTCACCAAACTCCAACTTCCGACCCCGCACTCTCCAACCTCATCTCCGCCTCCAAATTGGAACAACTGCCTCCCCTCGACCTCTGGTGCGACGTAACGGCCGATTCACCGCGCCCTTACGTCCCGCCGGAGCTGAGGCGGCAGTTGTTCCTCCACTACCACTCCCTCCATCATCCCGGCATCCGGGCGAGCCGGGATCTGATCAAGACGCGGTACTTCTGGCCCCACATGAACACAGATATCCGTACCTGGGTTCTGGGGTGCCAGAAGTGCCAGCAATTTAAGGTCTCGGCTCACCCCCATGTACCTCCTCAACCCATTCCCGACTCCCTCCCGTGGGAACATGTCCACCTGGATCTGGTCGGCCCTCTTCCCCCCTCCGAGGGGAAGAGGTACTGCCTTACCATGATCGACCGTGCGACCAATTGGGTTGAGTGTATCCCACTCGCCCACATTACCGCGGACGCCGTCGCCGCGGCCTTCCTCAATCAGTGGATCAGCCGCTACGGCTGTCCGCGGACACTCACGGTCGATCAGGGGAGGCAGTTTGAATCAGCCCACTTTGCCGACCTGCTCCGTTCCCTCGGGATTCAAAAAATCCGCACCACTCCTTATCACCCCCAATCCAACGGGAAAATAGAGCGGTGGCACTCGGTCCTCAAGCAAGCCATCTCCACATCAGCCACATCTCCCTCATGGACCAAAACCCTCCCCTACGTATTACTCAGCCTCCGCACTTCCGCCCGTCCTTCAGACAACACAAGTCCCGCACAACACGCTTTCCGAGACCCTATTCGTTTACCGGCCGACATTTTCCCTCCACACAACACCCCGTCCATTAACAGGGAACCGCTACACACCTCAACACCGACAAACGACACCACTTACCCCAAACGCTTTTACACTTCCACTCACATGTACTTGAAAGAGCCCGGCATGCATAAAACCTTTCAGCCCCTTTATGCCGGGCCCTTTCAAGTCATCCGCACAACACCGACCACCGCGACCCTGCTAATGGACGGGAAACCCCACACCGTACCTTTCGCCCGCTGCAAACCCGCCCCTGTTCTCCCTCAACCAACATCAGCCATCAGTCTCCCGCCGTCCGTTTGCCATGCACCATCACTCCCAACCTCAACAGTCACCCCCGTCGCCGTTTCCGGATTTCGATTCGGATCCGGAAATGGCGGCCATACTCCGGGACGTTTTCGTCCCGGACCCGCTCTCCCCCCTACCCCCTTCGCCCGGGCCGACATCACCGCTTTTATTTGTTCCGCCACGGATCTCCGGGTTACCTCCCCGGCCCCGGCGGTGGAAGTACCCCCAGTGGCGCATACTGCGCGAATTTCGCGCAGCACAAGCCACCGGGGTACACCCTCCTTACACCCCCGTCGACCCTTTGATGCGGTTGACTACAGCCGCCTGCGACTTTTCCTCCTTTCACGCCACCGTGATGAAAACTCTAAATTCATCACACATTCGAAATCCACACACCACGAAAAGTACACACACTTTGGGACGAGACTAAAACCGAACTACAAAGAATCGCAAAAATGGGAGTCATTGCACAACCTACTGGTGTGCACGGATGGTCGTCATCCCCAAAAAAGGTACAAAGAAGGTTCGAATCTGGTTAACCTCCCAAAACTGAATGAAAATGTGAAGAGACATTGTTATCCTGTTGATACTACACTTACACAGATTTCAGGAGCCTGCATCTACTCAAAATTGGATCTGAACCATGGTTTTGACAGATGAGGCTGGGTGACTAATCATAGCACATTTTTGTCACCTTTTGGGAGATATCGATTCCTGAAAACATCATTAGGAATCTCATTAGTGCCAGAGTTATTTCAGTGCGAGTCAATGGAACTCTCCAGGGACAGCGAAATCAATATGAACATGTCCGTGTACTGGAAGAAATTGTCACCAAATTGGAGCAGGCACGGCAGGGTTCACATTCAACAAAGATAAATGCTTGTTCCCAAGATCACCGAATGGAATCAGAGACTATGAAGCACAGGTTGATAAATGAATGAACACTAGCCGAATCACAAGCATAAAACTGAACTTTTTATTAATTCAACTTTGCCTACCAATTTAGACATATGGGCGGGATAATAATAATCATTCCTGTATCCTATACTTTTCCCCTCCTTCCTCAATGGCCCCTTCTCGTTCCCTCAGCTGATCGGCGTGCTTCCTCTTGAGAACCCCACCAGTCAGTACTTCGTACGAGTAGGGTCCGTCCCTCTTCTTGATTGCCCCTGCTGTCCATCCGTGATCTCGCTCATTCTTCACCCATACCTCTTCCCCCTCTTCAAATTCTCTAGGTCTCCTGTTCTCGGGTTTCCCTCCTATCTGCTGTTTCCATAATTTCCTCTCCATCTGCTTTCGTACGTCTGGCTTCATGTTGTCCAATATCGTCGAGAGTCGCCGACCACAAAACAACTCTGCCGGTGCCCTCCCCGTTGTCATTTGTGGCGCATTTCGATAGCTAAACAGCACATTCTGCATTGCCAATAGTGGGTCCTTGATATCACGCTTGGTGGCTTTGTATCTAGCTTTGAGAGTCCTGATCAGACGCTCAACCAGCCCATTACTTTTTGGGTGGTATGGCGTCGTCCGTATATGGTTGATGGCGTTGCTTTTGAAGAAGTTTTCCATCTCAGCCGATACGAATTGCGGTCCATTATCAGTTACTACCGCCGCTGGAATTCCGTATCTACTAAACCAGTTCCGTAATCGTTGTATCAGTATTTTTGACGTCGTTGTTCTGAGGCACTCCACCTCTGCCCAGTTGGACAACGCATCTACCCCAACTAACTAGGTATTCCCATCCACTGGCCCATCCAGGTCTAAATGTACTCGTTCCCAAGTCTTCTCTGGTATGTTCCAGGGGTATAACGGTACTTCTTCTACGTTGTCCCGGTTTTCTTGACACGCCACACACCTTTTCACATACAGTTCCACATCCTGGTCAATATGTGGCCTCCATACATAGTATCGAGCTATTGCCCTCATTGCTGCTATTCCCGGATGCCCACAATGCAAAACTTTCAAGATATCGGCTCTCATCTTCCTTGGTACAACTATCCTCCTGAACCATAGTAAAACCCCATCCTCTACCACAAGTTCTTCTTTTCGCAACTTGAATTGTCTTAAATGTTCTGCAACATTTTCTGGCCACACATGATTTTCGATATACTCTGTTATCATTCTAACCTCCCTGTCCAGTCTGCTTTCTCTCTTCAACCGATCAACCGACATGATAGTTTCAAGTTTGTCTAAATTCAAAAACTTAATTTCGGTCCGTTCTGGTTTTGAATCATCATCTCCATGTATCGGCAGCCGTGACAACGAATCGGCACATACATTCTCCTCCCCTCTTCTATACTCAATTTCGTAATTGTATTGGTTTAGCTCTAGCGCCCACCGCACTAATCGGTTGTTCACCACCATGGGTAGATTTCTAGAACCTCCAAAAATTCTTTCTAACGGCTTGTGGTCCGTTACCATTGTAAAATTTCGTCCGTATATACAGGGTGTTTCTTAAGTAGTGAACCACCCTTTCTAACTACGTTATTTTCAGGAAAATGAAAAAAAGCTTCTAAAGTAACCCCCCTTCATTTTTTACAATGAATTCAAATATCTCATTCCCGCACTTTGCGCATGCGCGGAAACATGCGCAATTGACACCAACTTCGGTTTTTCAAATGGGTACCCTAATTTTTTATTGCAGATTCAGATTCTACGTAAAATTTCATAAACATTTGACCTCTCAATCGATGAATTTGACTGCGCAGAACCTGTTCTGCGAGCGTGCAAAGTTGCTCAGCTGCCAAATTTCGCAAAACTTGGCGTCTAGTAATCCCCAAGTGTGGCACATGATTTTTCATTGTTTTTCAACGCTGATTCACATGGTGCTATCCGTTTTTTGATTTGACTCGATTTGAACGAAATAATGGCCAAAAGTCGGTTATTTTGTACGAAAAAAAAACGTGTTTTGAGGCGTGTGTTTGCACATGAATTAATTACCTACTCGAACCAAAATATTTTTTATAAATTTATTTTTCCTCTCCCTTTCGAAACTCGGGCTTGGAACCGGCTATAGCGGGATTAAAAATAAATTTTTCTTCTTAATAAAACGGAATTTTCCTTTAAAAAAAAATAAAAGCAAAACTTCTTCTAAAATAAAATAAGAAATTACATAATCCGTTCAAACTGACGTCCATTGTCTTCTACACAGGCTTGCGCTCTCCTCACCCATTCATCATTAAGCGCGCCCGTAATGGAATGAGGCTGTACAGATGCACACGCTTCTACGATCCTCTGCTTCAGCTCCTCAGTGCTTGCGATTGGAGGAAGGTGGGCACTGTATACCTTGTCCTTCAAGTAACCCCATAGGAAGTAATCCATTGGTGTCAAATCTGGTGAACGAGCTGGCCATGGGAGGGAGCTCCGATGACCGATCCACCTTTCGGTGAATCGATTATGAAGAAAGTTCGTCACCAGTCGAGTGTTGTGGGCTGGGCAGCCATCATGCTGAAACCACATCACTTGCCTGGTGGCCAGAGGTACCTCCTCCAATAACCCAGGAAGAATTTCCAGTAAGAATTGGAGATACCGCTCTCCGTTGAGAGCGCCTCCAGAAAAGAAATACGGCCCAATGAGCTGATCGCCAATCAATCCACACCAAACATTGAGTGTGAATCGCACTTGGTGCCTGGTGCTGAAGGATACCCTGGGGTTCTCAGTTGACCACGTCCTGAAGTTCCATCTATTGAAGAGTCCGTTGTTAGTGAACGTAGACTCGTCTGTCCACAATATGATTGAAAGGAGGTTTGGCATTTCTTCCCACATCACCTCCATATGGGCAAGAAACATCAGGCACCTCTCCTCGTCTCCATCACGTTGCCCATGCACGATGTGGCTTCGGTAAGGCCTGTAGTTGTAGTGGCGAAGAATCCTGTGTATTGTAGTGGATGACGACGTTCCGAAGGCCCGAGCGATCTGCCGGGTGGACGAATTTCGATTTTCTTGGCAGTATAAAAGGACGTCCAATTCGAAATTGTAACACCGAACTGCGTGAGGTCGACCCATTTTGCGAGGAATTGCCACACTGCCGGTTTGACGGAACCGTTTAACAGTCCGGAGAACCAGAAGGTGATCAATTGGAGGTTGATCGGGGTGTAAGGCGGAATAAACCCTGGCTGCTCTCCGAGCACGACTGCCCTCTTGGTAGTATACCTCGACGATCTCGGTCATTTGAGTTGCGTTGAATCGGGGAGGCATCTTGATAGAAACTGAGAAAAATAGTTTGCACGAGAAGTAGATTAAACCTAACTATTGGGCCTCCCAGACTGCAAATTACTTGATCTGAGCGATAATATGAGACATGCAGTCACTTGCTCGCATATTGGAAAGGTTCAACAGTCATCAAGTGGAGACACGAGGGACCGAGTTCGATTTGAACGGAGGAAAACGAGGACCACTTTTAGAACGGATTATGTAATTTCAGGTGCAGCTGCAAGGTATTATTATTTTATTTTACAAATTCCTTCGCTTCTGTTGAGACTGGAAGAGAGGATGGGAATAGCAAATTATGTAATTCATGTGCAAACACACGCCTCAAAACACGTTTTTTTTTTTCGTACAAAATAACCGACTTTTGGCCATTATTTCGTTCAAATCGAGTCAAATCAAAAAACGGATAGCACCATGTGAATCAGCGTTGAAAAACAATGAAAAATCATGTGCCACACTTGGGGATTACTAGACGCCAAGTTTTGCGAAATTTGGCAGCTGAGCAACTTTGCACGCTCGCAGAACAGGTTCTGCGCAGTCAAATTCATCGATTGAGGGGTCAAATGTTTATGAAATTTTACGTAGAATCTGAATCTGCAATAAAAAATTAGGGTACCCATTTGAAAAACCGAAGTTGGTGTCAATTGCGCATGTTTCCGCGCATGCGCAAAGTGCGGGAATGAGATATTTGAATTCATTGTAAAAAATGAAGGGGGGTTACTTTAGAAGCTTTTTTTCATTTTCCTGAAAATAACGTAGTTAGAAAGGGTGGTTCACTACTTAAGAAACACCCTGTATACTGGTGGAACGTACTCACGCCAAACATTATTGCCAATGCCTCCCTATCAATATTTGCATATCGCTTTTCCGCCTCTGACAATGTTCTACTTGCCAATGCTATCGGTCTTTCATACCCATCTTCGAATTGATGCATTAACACGCTACCCAAACCATCTTCCGAAGCGTCACTCACCAATATTAGCGGCCTTGCCTCGTCGTAAGGTACAACGGTATCCGCTGATGAGAGCGCCGTTTTAACTTTCTGGAAAATCTCTTCTTCCACCTCCGTCCATGCCCATCGGGTCTTGCATCCCGTCAACTTGTGTAACTGCGAGCACATAGCATGCAGCTTTGGAATGAATTTCTCGTAATAGTTGATAGCTCCTAAGAATGACCTGAGTTGTTTAAGCGACTTCCCAGGCCCCTTCGGAGGGGTTTCGCCGCCCGAGCAGCTTGGATACCTGCCATTTCCGAGAACAGTTTTTGCCCCACCATTCAAGAATTTTAGATTTCTTCCTCCCTGTTCGAGATTTGCTATGAAACTGTTTGGGCCCATCCATGACCAAGTGCCAAACTACACGAGAGTGTGAGCTATTTTTTATGCATCATTCATGGGAGGAATGATAACATAAAAAATAATCAAATAAATGAAACAAGGATCTTGAGTTATATTATAATTTATTTTTACTTTTTAACATTATTGGTACCTATTTTAATAAATGTAATTTATTTTTATTTGATTAGTGTATAGGATCTTACCTAGGTAGGTACACCAAAATTAAACTAAGCACCTCTCCCCACTTCCCAATCCAACTGATCGCATTTGAATCCTATTATAAGTACCAAATTGGACGACCGATTGAATATATACGATTTCCTAAACAAAAATTAGTGACTTCGAGGTCAGACGCCTGAAACTGCAAATAGCCTACTACAAATAAAAAATAAATTAAATTACTACCCAAATACCTGAATTCAAAGTTGAAAGCCAGTTGGACGTAATACATTAGGGACGAGTACTAGGTACCTCTGTTTTAACCTCCAAATCCGTATATATTCTCTGAAGCAACCAAGGTACCTACATACGCACTTACGAAGAACGGACACCAACGGTTATCTCGAATCAAGTACAAATCTGTGGAGGGTATATAATTATGCTTTCTCAGTTGATTTACTCGTATAAAATTATCCATACCCACGTGTATCATCAGGGTGGCCACCGGTCAGGGAAGTCAGGGAAAAGTCAGGGAAAAAAATGTTGGTCAGGGAAGTCAGGGAAATCGAGTGGCGAGTCAGGGAAAATTACCGCACGTCCGCTGTTCTCTTGAGATTTTGAACTGACGCACTTTATTTACTGCTCTGCTTCTGTCCAGTCATCTGATAGGTTCAGAGAATGCAATGCCTGCCTAGCGCACCTGGTGAACAGAGTAGAGGATGTCACCATTGCCCCATCCGTCCCCTCAGCTCCCCGCAGGCCAGTGGGAAGTTCTAGGGAATACGATTGGGAAGTTCGATTATGAACCAATCGATAGGGTACTTGAACAGTAGTTGATGGCGTTCGAATATTCCTACGGGGTATTCTTCTTCCACTTCCACCAGTTTCTTTCCAGCCTTGAATTTTCCTCCAT
Organism: Leptopterna dolabrata; assembly: GCA_954871275.1. NCBI lineage: Eukaryota > Metazoa > Arthropoda > Insecta > Hemiptera > Miridae > Leptopterna > Leptopterna dolabrata. The sequence continues at coordinate 51,476,864 of OX940981.1, forward strand.
TTAACAATAAATTACATCGATATGGATTCAGCTAACATCGATGGTATCGGTGTTTATATGTTAGTAGTTAATACTTTGGTTTAAACTTTAAACCATTGATAGCACACCATCAGCATGGTTTTTGTAAAAGCAGGTCAACCTTCAAATCTTTTAGTTTTCACCAACTATGTATACACGCAGATTGAACAAGGATACCAGGTCGCCACCATATACCTACCTAGATTTTTCCAAAGCGTTTGTTAGGGTAGATCATAATTTATTCTTATACAAGTTGAATGCTCTCGGCTTTCAAGGAAATACGTTCACCGATCGTTCCCTGCTAGTGAAAATCAGAAATTCCCTATCGTCCTCCTTCACTCCTTCCTCCGGAGTTCCTCAGGGCTCTCATTATTTTCAAACTGCTTTAATCACCAAAACTAGATCTAACTGTAGTTACAATGATGCTAATGTTTCAGTCTAAATGTTCAATTTGAAGTTGATTGGTTTACAATATACTTCAAATATTTGAAGTATATTTTCGATGTTAACTGTCGTCTCTGTACAGCTGGGCCTTGCCCGTTCTGTTAAATAAATATCGGAACGGTAACATCGATGTTCAATAATATCGGAATCGATGGTTAAATGTCGAACATAGAAGTCAAAACATTGATGTTTCGATAACATCAACCATCGATGTTCCATCCCAAAAAACGCTGCAAATCCCTGCACAACGGTTTATTATTTTGTATAGAATACCCTTCCGTTACAGATCACAGCTCTATGTATAGATAACCCGTCTATATAATATGATATGTACTATTCTATACATATTATGTAGATCGCAAACCCTCCGTAGGTTAGTACCTAACCGCGTACTCGTTACTAGGTACCTACCTAAATCACGAGTTAAATGTTGCTAAAATAATTCTGCCGATGACAAACAGTACCTAACAAAAAGAAACACACATAATGAAGTTCCGAAAAGAAATTGTTGATGAGGAGTGAAAAAAGTTGCAAAAGTACCTACCAACAAACTCCAGCCCCTTCTACGTAGATGGTATAATGAACCGTTGTGTAATAATTTACCGTTGAGTAATGATTTACCGTAGCAATAATTTACCCATCAATAATACTTCAACGTTTGTTCAAGTTTCACTACCTACCAACAAACTCCAAAAGAGCCATCATTTTGGTTTATTATTTTCAATAATGAACCATTGGAATCGAGCATGAAAAAAAAAATTCTTACCCCCCCTCAAAATTTGATGGTTTACGTTTCAAGGTATGTAGAATCCAAAACTGCAATAAAAATATTTCTGTCTGTACGCCGTACGGGCCACTTTTCTTAGTTACCATGAAAAAAAAATTGATGAAATTCGGGTTATAGGTTCCGTTCGGCGTCTAGTTGGTCCTCGAAGCTCGACGTTACTGTGAGTCATCTCTAAGGGGTTCAAAATAGGGGTTGAAATTTTCAAAACGCCTATACCATTTTTTTACGTAAATATTTTTACGGTTTTAAATAGTTCTTGAACTTGCGAGTTTTTTAAGACCATCCGGAGCATCGTACGTCCAGCCGTTCGTTCACAGTAAGGCCCCAAAGTTTGCACCGACAGGCATTTTCGACTCCAGTGTAAATGAAATTGTATACAATTCAAACCAAATCTCGTAACCAGAGACGCGCCCACAATAGGAATTTGTGAATACGGCCAATCATTGGTAGGGATCACCTGATTATATTGGCGGAGTATGAAGTCGAGTTGGTTGTTCTGTGATATTATTTCGCTTGAAAAATGATGGCTCTTTTGGAGTTTGTTGGTAGGTAGTGAAACTTGAACAAACGTTGAAGTATTATTGATGGGTAAATTATTACTACGGTAAATCATTACTCAACGGTAAATTATTACACAACGGTTCATTATACCATCTACGTAGAAGGGGCTGGAGTTTGTTGGTAGGTACTTTTGCAACTTTTTTCACTCCTCATCAACAATTTCTTTTCAGAACTTCATTATGTGTGTTTCTTTTTGTTAGGTACTGTTTGTCATCGGCAGAATTATTTTAGCAACATTTAACTCGTGATTTAGGTAGGTACCTAGTAACGAGTACGGGGTTAGGTACTAACCTACGGAGGGTCTGCGATCTACATAATATGTATATAATAGAATAGTACATATCATATTATATAGAAGGGTTATCTATACATAGAGCTGTGATCTGTAACATGAGGGTATTCTATACAAAATAATAAACCGTTGTGCAGGGATTTGCAGCGTTTTTCAAATGAAATAATATCACAGAACAACCAACTCGACTTCATACTCCGCCAATATAATCAGGTGATCCCTAGCAATGATTTCATCTCCGCCAAATTTCCTATTGTGGGCGCGTCTCTGGTTACGAGATTTGGTTTGAATTGTATACAATTTCATTCACACTGGAGTCGAAAATGCCTGTCGGTGCAAACTTCGGGGCCTTACTGTGAACGAACGGCTGGACGTACGATGCTCGTAAAAAAATTGTATAGGCGTTTTGAAAATTTCAACCCCTATTTTGAACCCCTTAGAGATGAATGACAGTAACGTCGAGCTTCGAGGACCAACTAGACCCCGAACGGAACCTATAAACCGAATTTCATCAATTTTCTTTCATGGTAACTAAGAAAAGTGGCCCGTACGGCGGACAGACAGAAATATTTTTATTGCAGTTTTTGATTCTACATACCTTGAAACGTAAACCATCAAATTTTGAGGGGGGGTAGGAATTTTTTTTTCATGCTCGATTCCAATGGTTCATTATTGAAAATAATAAACCAAAAAGTTGTAGGGGGTTCCGCGCGCGGGCGACGGGGCGGGCGGAGATTTTCGATTGTCCAGCTTTAAAATCAGATAAGTTCAATTATGATGAAATGTCTGCACGTGTCGGACTACTCATGCAAGCTGTGTCAAGCCGAGGGTCGGCATGTGGTTGGTTAACGCTTGCATTGTTTTATGGAGGATTTTGGTTTATTATTTTCAATAATGAACCGTTGGAATCGACCGCGAAACATTTTACCCCCCACCATTGCCATTTTTTACGTTTTAAGGGACGTAGAATATGAATATCGAATAAAAATATTTCCTTCCGTACGCCGTCCAACGCCACGGTCCGCGGCTTTTTCTTAGTTCCCATGAACCAAAATTAACGAAATTTGGTATATATAATTATATGGGTCCCGTTTGGGCTCTAATTGATCCTCGAAGATCAGCGTTAATGTCGCTCAACTGCAAGGGGTGAAAATAGGGGTTGAAATGTCCAGAGTATCCCTATCTCGGGAAATTGTATTTTGAGATGTGGTTTTCTCGCATTTTTAAATAGTTAGATTTTTTCTGAATTTTTGAGACCATCCGGAGCATTCTACGATGTTGCCATAAAATTTGCTATACAATTTGCTGTAAAGAGCAGAGTGTACGCAAGCATCAAGCTGAGCTGAGAGCGCACAACACTGATCTGTCGGCCAGATGGGCGCTGTAGCGCAGTGGTCTAAGTGAGGGTTGTAATGCCAAAGTTCTCGAGGTCAAAACCCTATACTGGGACTTGAATCCCGGTAGGGTTTGATCGGCAGTGAACTGTTGAATTCACTCCAGATGAAGAATTTCCTTCAGAACTTGTTTGTTCCTTTTTGCCATTTTAGCTACTGTTTTTGATTGATAGAACAGCTGTTGTTGCTGTTTTTATTTCAGCAACATTTAACACGTGATTTAGGTAGCTACCTAATAACGAGTATGGGGTTAGGTACTAAGTCACGGAGGGTCTGTGATCTATATAGAAGGGTTATATATACAGAGAGCTGTGATCTGTAACAGAAGGATGTTCTATACAGAGAAGTGTGGTCTGTAACAGAAGGGTGTTCTATGCAAAATAATAAACCGTTGTGTAGGAATTTGCAGCATTTTTTGTGCTGACGCTTGGTAGTTCGCTTTGCTGTATGCTGGTTGGCGTTTCTTGTGCCCCGATCGCTCCTCTAAATTAAAAATTTATTTAGGTTAGCACATTAATGAATTAATACATAAATCCTTCGGTTTAATAATATTTAGTCTAATTACCCGTTTATTTACCCTTTAAGACATTTAAATTTGACAGAGAATATGCTAAAATTTAGGCAGGGAAATCGGGAAAAAGATGGAAGAGTCGGGCTTCAAAAATCTCGGAAAGTCAGGGAAATCGACAAAAAAGTCAGGGAAAATGAAAATCCTGATCGAGTGGCCACCCTGATCATACAACCTGAGTTGACCAAAGTTCACTTAAAAATTAATAGCATCGTTATATTTATTTGACCTGTTGAGTAATAATTGGTTATTTGTCCGTTTGAAATTATCATTTCAAATCTTATTTTACCCCAATCTGTTCAACGAGTTGCACGCCTCTGTACATGACGCACAAACTTTAAGTATACACCACATTCCTGTTCATTCAACATCGATAATTTTCAGACCACCTACCTACTTTAAAAACCGAAATATTGACGTGTTGTTGTACACAACGGGTAGGTACTTGATAATTAGGACGTTACAGCAGTGCCTGCGCAGTCATTAATTTGTTATTTTATTTTATTTTTTCAAATCGACGTTATTCCAGGACGATCACACCTAAAATTTTCAAATCTGAAAGACACTTGGAATAATTTGGTAGGTTGTTCATACATAATGTCCTAATAAATCGAAAAAGTATGATAGAGCAAACGTGAGATTTGCTAAAGAAGTGATATGAACGTAGCAACGAAGTTGTTACAATTTCAATTTATTAATTAATAACTTTTTTGGTTCTTCGGAAATAAATAACAAGAGTAACAATATCAACTGAGTAATAAGAACTCATCAAAAGAGACTTCTGGCTCCCGAATTTGGCTGCTTCTCGTCAATCTTGAATTTACCAATTCAGGGAGCAGAGCGTGATGGTAAATTTTAAAGTAAATGAGTTTTTTCTCCATCTTTTGATTCCATAACTCATCGTCGATTGGAATTTCTTCGATGTGCAAGTCTTTGCCCGTGTACACTACGAAATAACATTTAGTGGCTCCCGCAATGTGCAGTTGCCCTTGGACTTGAAAGCAATAGGGATGGGTTCTCTTCAATTTCAAATCTTTGTGAGATATGAAGAATGATTTGTTTTTGGACGCAGCATCAGCTATCGTCAACTTGCTGGCTGATTGAGGGCATTTAATTTCAATGATTGAATTTTCACCCTCAATCCAGCCATCGGGTGACGCACCCAAAAATCCAAATTTTCGGTCAACGAAAAGCCCACACTCTCTGACTTTCAGTCACACTTCTGATCGTGAATGAAACGATATAAATCCGGCTCAGATATCACTGCTAGGGAACACCTGATTATAATTTATTACGCATGCCTGTATGAAATCGAGTTGGTTGTATCGTGATACTTTGTTTGAAGAATGATGGTTGTTTTGGGTTTTTGGTTTATTATTTTCAATAATGAACCATTGGAATCGAGCATGAAAAAAAAATTCTTACCCCCCCTCAAAATTTGATGGTTTACGTTTCAAGGTATGTAGAATCCAAAACTGCAATAAAAATATTTCTGTCTGTCCGCCGTACGCCGTACGGGCCACTTTTCTTAGTTACCATGAAAGAAAATTGATGAAATTCGGGTTATAGGTTCCGTTCGCTGTCTAGTTGGTCCTCGAAGCTCGACGTTACTGTGAGTCATCTCTAAGGGGTTGTTCAAAATAGGGGTTGAAATTTTCAAAACGCCTATACCATTTTTTTACGTGAATATTTTTACGGTTTTAAATAGTTCTTGAACTTGCGAGTTTTTTAAGACCATCCGGAGCGTCGTACGTCCAGGCGTTCGTTCACAGTAAGGCCCCGAAGTTTGCACCGACAGGCATTTTCGACTCCAGTGTGAATGAAATACAATTCAAACCAAATCTCGTAACCAGAGACGCGCCCACAATAGGAAATTTGGCGGAGATGAAATCATTGGTAGGGATCACCTGATTATATTGGCAGAGTATGAGGTCGAGTTAGTTGTTCTGTGATATTATTTCATTTGAAAAATGATGGCTCTTTTGGAGTTTGTTGGTAGGTAGTGAAACTTGAACAAACGTTGAAGTATTATTGATGGGTAAATTATTACTACGGTAAATCATTACTCAACGGTACATTATTACACAACGGTTCATTATACCATCTACGTAGAAGGGGCTGGAGTTTGTTGGTAGGTACTTTCGCTACTTTTTTCACTCCTCATCAACAATTTCTTTTCAGAACTTCATTATATGTGTTTCTTTTTGTTAGGTACTGTTTGTCATCGGCAGAATTATTTTAGCAACATTTAACTCGTGATTTAAGTAGGTACCTAGTAACGTGTACGGGGTTAGGTACTAACCTAAGGAGGGTCTGCGATCTACATAATATGTATAGAATAGTACATATATCATATTATATAGACGGGTTATCTATACATAGAGCTGTGATCTGTAACGGAAGGGTATTCTATACAAAATAATAAACCGTTGTGCAGGGATTTGCAGCGTTTTTTATAGGTAGTTAGTTTTCTAATCTGAACAAACGTTAGCTACGCTTCACGAATAACAGCAAATAATTTATAGAATAAAAATTATATATACAAATAATAATTATAGAATTCTTCATTCCGCCGCACATTTATGAAATGTGATTGCACGGTTGGATCCAGTAGGTACTCGATTTAGGGCTCTCTTGTGGGAAGCACAAAGGTAGGTATTGAGTTCAGAAAACAGTGATCATCTGTACTGGTAAATAATAAACCGTTGTATAATAATCTGTAGCGTTACTTATTCTATTTTCGGATTCTACATACCTTGAAACGGAAACTATCACATTTGGTTGTGGGAGGGGGGAATTTTTCATGCTCAATTACAAAGGTTCGTTATTGAAAATGATAAATGGAAAACTGACTGTTTTGGTAGACACAATTATGGCCCAACTGGGAAGCCGCCCACCCCCATTCAAGAGCCACCTTCCTCCCCAACCCCCTCGCCCATCACCGTCTGGACAATAATTGATGGGGTTTTAGTTGTCCAATTTGAAATTTGAAAAAACCGTCGTAATCAGTACACAGCCCTCTAGAATTTGGGTAATTGGGATTTCCGAAAAAATTAGCCAAATTCGAACGCCAGTGATCCAGATGTACAAATTTTGAAATTTTGAACACCAGAACCAATTTCCGGAAATTCTATGCTGATTCTGAATCCAATGCAGTTTACTGATTGAAAATCGGTCAATTATTAACGAACTGAGAGCGAATATTAATTTGCCCTCGACGGTGATGCCATCTGTTGAATATTCTTACAAGTTTTTTTCGGGCTATTTCCCCTTAACGTTCTTTGGTGATGGTGCGCTCCTTATGGCCTCAACTTTCTCGGCCAGTGGATGGATTCCCTTTTGATCAATACAATGCCCCAAATATTTAACTGACTAGAAAAAATGTACACTTTTCTAACTTCGCTCTAATCCCTTTTTAGCGAATTTTCGAAGAAAGGGAAGCTATTGTTCTCGGTCCAAAATTTTTAAAACTCGAATTTCCGAAAGATTTCTATACCAAAATCCGTTTCAGACCATCCTGAATTCCCTGCCGAAAGACACCAAAAATTATGTGTATATATATATATATATATATATATGTATGTATATGTATTTATATACTTATATATATATTTATATATTTATATATGTATGTGTCATTCCAGACGATAACTCTCGAAAGAATTGAGATAAAAAGTTCAAATTTGCACGAAAAATCTGTCTTGGCAATCGACAGGCTAAGTTCGAAGATGGGCAGAATCGGGTCACCCTAAGGGGGAGTTTTGGGGAGTTTTAGGGGGGGGGAAATTACCCATAAATTCCCAAAATGAAAAAGACTGACAAGTGACACCTCGTTTTAAAGGTTTTTGTACGCTGAACACGATGGTGAAATCAGAATTGCGATATCTCATTCCATTCTCAAACTGGAGCACTTTGAAGATGAAGGAACGTGGTTATTTCTTGAGATGTTCTTCCTGGTTCGTCTGCTCTAATCTGATAACGGAATGGGATATCGCAATTCTGACTTCACCATCGTGTTCAGCGTTGGAAAATCTACAAACCGAGGTGTTACTCGGCAAAAAATGGAACAAAAAATTTGTTACGTACCCAATACCTACTCTTCTGGTATGTATTCAAAACATTTTTGATTTCCCCCTCCCCCTCCTTCCACCCCAAATTTTACTTTGCGTAAAACTACTCCTGTTTTAATTTTGTATGGTATCAAGTTGGGAAAACATTGGCCGAAAATTAATTTTCAGAAAATTTTAGGCGGAGGAGGAAGATGCCGAAAACTTCGAAAATTCGCTCTTATAGCCATGCTGCATGACTGTGGTTTTTTCTTTCATTCTTCTCAAAACTTCTTCCAGATTACTTAAATGTTCCCTTCTGTCCTTCCCCATCACTATAACATCATCTAGTAGAACTCCCACTTTGGGCATGTCTCTCAGTAAGTTTTCTATGAATCGTTGGTAGATACCTGGGCTTGCTGAAACCCCGAACGGTAATCTTTTATACCTGAAATATCCTTGATGTGTGGCTATCACCATGTACTTTCGATGCTCCTCATGAACCTCCATGTGCAAATAAGCATCGCGTAAATCGATTATCGAATATGCCTCTCCCTTTGCTAATTTTGCCGTGAGTTCCTCGAACGTTGGCAACAACGTGGTCTCCAGTATTATGTTCGGGTTCAATGTCACTCGAAAATCGCCACATATTCTAATGTCTCCATTCGGTTTTTCTACATTAACTGTCGGTGTAGCCCATTCTATAGGTGTTTCAGTTGGGTCGACCTCTCCCAGTACACCCTGTTGAACTAACCGCTTCAGCTCCTGTTCAATTCTCTTCTTCATCGGAAACGGTACTCGCCTCGCTGGATAATGTTTTGGTACCGCGTTTTCTTTTAAATGTATTCTTGCCTGAGTCCCTTTTATCTTTCCCAACTCGTTGTTGAAAATCTCTCCAAACTCCTGCACAATTTGATCACTGCAATCTTTTGGTGTCTCCGTTCTGCAGAACTCCTCTACTTTTTGAATGGACACATTCGGCGGTAGTTTCATACCAAATTTGAGCACCCATGGGAGTCCAAATAATGGGACATCCTCTCCATATACAACCGCTACTCCGATATTCCTTGTTTGATCCCCTACTGTGACGTTCACCCTACATTCCCCCATATCTTGCGTGTTGTTTCCATAGGCTACAAACCTAGATTTACACGTAACAAGTTTCGGAGACCCAAATTTTTTCCATACTGCTTTACTGATTATTGAGGCCCTTGCTCCTGAATCAAACTCCATCACCACAGTCACTTCATTGATTTTCACTATTATTTTTGCTTGAGGTATTTTGTTTCGTTTCACCGTCCGTATGATCCTATCATTTTCATCTTCCTCAAAATCATAGTTTTCCTCCTTACCTAGATGTGTGACTCTCTTTGACCTGCACATTCGTGAGAAATGTCCTATCCGCTCACACTTGAAGCATTTGGATCGTGCTGCTGGACATCTGACTTCTCTCCCATGTGGCAGCCCACATTGTAAACACTTGCTGTTTATTCCCGCTCGGTTATTTGAAATGTCATCCCTTCTCCTGTTATCTGTCCCTGTTCTGGCCACCTTTTTTACTGTTCTTTCCTCCGTCATTGTTTTCTCTTGCATTTCCCTACGTGCCCTACTCATTGCTTCTGCCAAACCAAGCAATTGTTGCAGCCCCAGCTCTGTTCCATCAGAATTCTCCCCCTCGGGCTAGTGTTGCCGGATTTCCACTTCAAATTCTGGAAACCTTATGCCCCCCGCGAATCTATCCCTCACCCTTTTTTTAAAGTTCCTTCCATAGTTGCATAGACCTGCCAACTCTTTCAACCTAGTTACAAACATCGCAAATGGTTCATCCTGCTGTCTCTCACTCTGTTCAAAGTCTAGCCTCGCAGAGAATGCAGTCTTTGTTGGTTTGTAAATTGACCGTAATGCGTTCAACAGTTCTTCCCAGCTCAAATGATCGATCTTCGCCGGCAGTATGAAATGTTTGACTTTCTTCAACGACGCATGACCGACGTAAGCCAACAATAAGTCCCTTCGAGCTTCTGCCGCCGGAATAGTGGACTCTCCCAATCCTTTAACTCGACACAGCAATGTGAATTGGCTTTCATAGTCGTCCCAACTTTCGTCCTCATTGAAGGGAGGTGCCAAAAACCGCGCGGTCAGTGTTGTTAAGTCCTTTCCACATCCCTCCTCCCCACTGTTGTCCTTGCCGCTCCGGCCACCGCCGCCTTCCACTCTACGCCTTGCTCCATTTGTTGTGTTTTTCACCATTTCTCGTCGCCACTGATAAATGAATGAACACTAGCCGAATCACAAGCATAAAACTGAACTTTTTATTAATTCAACTTTGCCTACCAATTTAGACATACCTATGGGCGGGATAATAATAATCATTCCTGTATCCTATACAGGTCAACGTCATTTCTGAAATGAAGCCACCCACAGATGTAGCTGGAGTCCAGAGGCTACTTAGAATGATAAATTTCGTGGGGAAGTACGTCCCAAATAAAATTCGTGTAATTAAGTCCATCAGTGACATGTTAAATACAAAAAATGGTACTGAGGTGACTGCCCATAATTAACCTTTGAACAAATGAAAAAGCTGCTGACATTGCGCCATCATTAGCCCGCTGTGATCCAAATCGTCCACCTTTGATCTCAGGCGTTGCCTCGTCTTATAGAATAGGCGGAGTTTTGCTTCAAAAGCAGCAGGACAACACCTCGAAGCCGATTGCATACGTTTCTCCTACACTAACAGAATGTGAGCTAAACTGTTCCAACATAAAATCTCACAGTAGCTTGGAGTTGTGACTAATTAAAGGGATACATCATTGGAAAGGAGGTCACGATTGAAACTGGTCATAAACCACTTTCGTGCATCCTGAGGTCAAAAGATCCGAACGCTTGCAGCGAATTCGCCTTAGACTTCTGCAATACTTGTTCAGCATAGTATACACTCCTGGAAAACACCTTGCAACAGCTCTCCTCACATATAGAAATACTCCTATTAGACTTCTGCTTGGTCGAAAACTACAAGACAACCTTCCGATTCTGCCACAAGTTCTGGACGTGAAACCACACCTTTCAAACCTTAGGCAGAAGGAAGAGGCATACCTAAGTAGGTACAAGGCCGATTGCGACCAGCCTCATGGCACAAAATCGATTTAATTTGGTGGGTAACCCTTCCGAGAAACGTCCTTTGTCCATAATATCATCTCCTTTGTCGGACCAGTTCCAAACCCAATTTAGCAGCCTCGAGTAACAACCTATGCTGCAGGAACATCGACTGAATCAGGACGTTCACCCGCAAAGACTCTTGACGATCTCAATTCCCTTAACAATTGACATCCTGGCAGATCAGGCTGAAACCACCCCTGGTTTACCCACAACTCCTGCAGGGATTGTCACCAGTTCTGGCCTTGTTGTTCATTGTTCAAAAGACACTTAAAGGGAGGGATGTTTATTTAATCATTGTTCACTTAGGGGTTGGGACTCAATAATCTTTATTATTATTACCTACCTTAAGATAATTCTTATACCTAGTTATGGCTTTGAGTCGGCATGACTGTCCGTCCTCAACTCATTCAAGGTGGGTTAGTTATAATAGCCTCTGTTAATGTCACATAAATTGTAATCTCCTCAGTGAAACGCAGTTCAGTGTGGAAGAGCTGGTGGCCATGATGATTTTCAAAGCTCGAGAAATGGCTGTACTGTCTGCAAACCAACCTATCAACGAAGTGGTTATCACAGCCCCTGGGTTTTTCAACCAGGCCGAACGCAAAGCTCTCATTCAAGCTGCTGAACTCGCTGGACTCAAAGTCCTCCAACTTATTAACGACTACACAGCAGGTGAGATATTTCATCATCATTCGTCCATCACCTGCGGTCCTTGCTGGTGGCCTTCCAAATCTTATGCTTTCCTTAAAAATAGTTTTTTTCAAAACCATTGAGGGGTCTAACGAATATGCCAGCAGGTGGTCCACAGGTTTACCAATATTAACAACCAAAAATGTATCTCAAAGTTGTATACTGTCAATTCCTCTTGCGGGATTAACCCAAATCGTGCACTGGGCTTCCCTTTTCTTCACGTCAACTACAAGACAATAACACAAATATGTGAGGTATTACGTTGCTATAAACACTAACTGCTTTGGATACCTGGGTGTCTCCGACGAATCACTCTTCAGTTAATTGTACCTTTGACGATTATTTTTATTTTAGCCTTAGCCGAACTTATTGTAGTTCAGCAAACCTCTTCTTCCCAGTCGACCCATTAGGGCTGCTTAGCTGGGTATCATTAAGATCCAAGCAATGACTAGGTGTTCTTGGAGGTCTAGAAGTATTTCAAAGAAAAGAGGGAGATGTATTGGGGTTCTACTATGAATTTTATTATCATTCTAGTGGCACTGAACTATGGGATATTCAGAAGGAAAGATTTCAATGAAACCGCTCAGTACATCATGCTGTACGACATGGGAGCTTCCAGCACATCTGCCTCCATCATCAGCTATCAAGTCGTCAAAACGAAAGACAAAGGTTTCCTTGAAACTAACCCTCAGCTGTCAGTAGTTGGAGTTGGGTAATGAATCTTCATTGTTTTTTTGTAGTAGTTTGTTGGGCGATTTACCTTACTTTTCTCATTGCGGAGTTGTTAACCAAGAATAATCCTTCCTGTATTGGCTATTCCTCCTTGGGGTGATGAGGCATTTAAAATTTAGAAATAAGCGAACTTGTGAAGTTCATTTATAATTATATCGCGAGAGAGCACTTGAAGAAGTTTACATGTAGTATTTCCCAGAAATACAATTTGATAGCGTGTTGATATCGGCTACGAGATTTGAAACAACTCGAAGCCCCGCCAAAGGCGAAAAAACTATGGTTCCAAAAGCCTCAACAGAGTGCATGACAGAGCGCCCGACAGCCAGCTTGGTCAACCTGTTGCGGCGCCCGGGGCAATCCTGGAGGAACCATGACTTTCACCAGTTCAAAGATAGGCAGAGCTGACCCCGCATACGGGTTGGGAATGGGTGGGCGTAAACTTCCTCAAGTGACCTCTCGTGATATAATTATAAATGAACTTCACAAGTTCGTTTATTTCTCAATTATATCGCTCGGGGCACTTCAGGACGTTTACATGTAGTGTCTTTAAAGACAACACAAAACAATGTGGGGCCGCTCTTGCCAGCTACGAGAGCGATTGGGTCAGCAAAGGTTCCCACCACCGTCTGAAAATGTGTAATAAAACTTGAAATGAACAGAAAACTGCCCTAGATCCTGCAACCCCAATAGGCTGCTCATGGTCTCGCCTCTCCAAACTGGCTCTACCCCTCCCCCCACTCTTCATCCAGGGGAGAGGCTGTTCATTTACTCTTTCTTTAATGTGAAACTTTAAATGACTATTTTTGGTGGTTTCCACCAATTTTGGCCCCCCAAAATCATGAATAAGGCTCGGCTTTTCTTTTACAGATTATCTTCGATAATAATTGGTAGTACCATTTAATTGTATTGATTCACCTGTTGATACTACTTCTAGTGGTATTATACAAATTTATGGTGATTCAGACAATTTCCCATGTTTTTGACTCATAAAAAATGAATTTTGGGAGCTTAACCTTCGTTACAACCTCAATTCTTCAGTCAAAATAAACTTAATATTAGGTCTTATCGCCCTAAAAAAACATGGAAAACGATACTTCACAAGCTCATGTTCACTAAAACCTCAAAAATCCCTTGAAAACCCCTATTTTTACACCCATCTTTCTCCCACAACACCCCTGGGTGTATGCCAATCGGGTGCCGAGCTTCGGAGCACAACTAGGACCCAAATGTGTTCCCAAATGGGGATCCAAACTGTGTCCGGAAGAACAACGATTTCAGACCATTTAACGTAACTAAGGCTGAAACTTCATTAGAACCTCAATTTTCCACTCTGGTTAAAATCGACTTCATATTCGGTTTTCTCGACCCCAAAAAACATGGAAAACGATTCCTCAAAAGCTCATTTTACTAGAACACAAAAAATACATATTTTTATACCCATTTTCACTCATAACACCCGTGGGTATATTCCGATCGGGCTGCAAAGTTTCGGGACAACTAGGGCCCAAGTGGAGCACGTGTGGGAAAGGACGAATTTTTTAAACCGAAAATGAAGCCGGTATGCATGATACAGCGGGTGGACATTGCATTTTCTGAAACATAAAAGAAAAAATTTTGAGGGGGTGTTGGAAACATTTTTCGCTGAGCGAATACATACGTTTATTTACAGAATAATAAACCAGAACTGGGAGCATTTTGAGTTTATGGCAGAAGCAAACAAGTCAATATCCATTGCACCTAGCTCCATTGTTATTCTATAGGTCTGCCACAGAAACTTTGCGTTCGTGTGGCGCATTCTTCTATCATCAAGCAGATTCCCGTGCGTACGATAATTTTTCGGAACTTTCTCCCCTCAAGTGTGACAAGATTTCCCTCCTACTGCAGCTTGAAATTCGTGAATTTCCGAATCTGTTTTGAAGCCTATCATTCCACTATAATATTATATTTCCACTATTATAATTCCATTATAATTGCTTGCATTATGACATAAATATTGCAAATAATGTCTATAATAAAATTAGTAATTACTCAAGTTAATTGCCCCATAAAAATAGTGTGGGCACTCTCATTCGATTCGGAAAACTGTTAAAAATTGGAAAATAATAATAATAGAAGTAACTCTACTCTCGTATTATCCCATATAGGATTGATTAATAGAAATAATAATAATGGGTGTTATAAAGAAGGTAGAACGCGGGTTCGGTGGTAGAAATCAGAATAAAATGGTTTTTAATAGAATCTTGGTTGCTATCCCCAATCACATATGATTATTAACATTTGATAAATTAGGGAGCCATAACATCAATAGTTGGGATCACTACACCTCCCGGCACTTAAAGAGTTTACGGTGTTCCGGTGGTAGTAAGGCAAAACGTTCTTTATGGCGGCTACTCTGATATTCCCGTCTTCTTCATAATGAACCGTTTTCGGAAAGCCCTCAAAGTAGCTGATTTTCTTCAGCACGAAAGGCCCCTTGACGTTCGCGGTTGCTTCCCATGGAAGTTGGTCTGAACCAAAACAGAGTCTCCCTCTTTTAGATTAGTTATTCTTTTAGAGTGTTGTCGATCGAAACTTTTCTTCATGGATTCATAGTATTTCCGTTGGTCTTCCGGGTTAAGCGGTGACTCATGGATCATAGCAGTGGTTATTCCGTAATTTTGATCTGCTGGAAACAGTTGTGTCTTGCCAAATGCCTTGAAATGGGGGGTGCACCCTATGCTTTTGTTGTGGGATCGATTTTGATGGTTGATGGCAGCTTCCAATGCAGCTTTCCACCCTCCCCTGAATGAAGGATAGAGTGAAATAAATTGTTTAATATCCCTTATCTTGCGTTCGGCCAATCCATTGCCAGCAGGGTGGTAAGGTGAACAAGTTATGAGTTTGATCCCTCTTTTGTCTGCAAAATCTTTCAGCTCCCTGGACGTAAACTGGGCACCATTATCGGATGTGATTCTTTTAATATTATTGAGGTAAGGAAGCTTCTCAAGGCATTGAGTCGCTGCTCTGGCGCTCTCTTTCATTGCCTTTCCGCTGGTGTATCGGGAGTTTTCGTCAACCAGTATGAGGAAGGATTTTGTAGACTGCTGACCTTCTTTCTTCTTTGAAAGTTCTCCGAAGTCCATGTGTAGGTGCTCGAAAGCGTGTTTAGCCGTTTGTGGAATCACCATCGTATCTGGTTTGGGTCGAAACTTGAATTTAGAAATTTGACAGACATGGCAACTTTTTATGTAATCCTGGATATTTCGTTTCATTTTTGGCCAGAAGAATCTAGACCTAATTTTCATATAGGTTCGTAGGAATCCATCGTGTCCACCTGATGCTGGGTCGTCGTGGTATGTTCGAAGGATTTCTGGAACTGAATCGTGATTGACACTAATTTTCCCCTTCACTTGAATAGCGCTATTGATTGGCTGGACTTCTTTATCTATGCATAATCGGGAGATGGCGTCAGCGTCCTCCAGCTCTCTACCACTTCGATGGTTTATAGTGACGTTAAACCCCATCAGAAAGACCTGCCAACGGCCAAGGCGCCCTTTTGGTTCTTTGATGTTGAGAATGAAGCTAAGAGCCTGATGATCTGTGTGGACCACAAAATGACGACATTCCAAGTATGTGCGAAAGTAGTTAATGGACTTTACCACGGCTAAGCCTTCTTTGTCAGTTACGGAATAATTTTGCTCCGCTTTGGAAAGTGTATGGGAGTAATAACCAATAACTCGCAACTGTTTACCAATCGGTTGTGACACATCCCTTTGATACAAAATACTCCCACATCCATAATTTGAGGCATCCGTACATAATTCAAAAGGTAACTCCCAATCTGGTAGTCTTAATACCGGGTTGGTTGATATGGCTGTTTTCAAGGTTTGGAATGCATGTTCGGTTTCGTCTGTCCAAATGAAGTCTTGATTTTTCGATTTGAGTTGGTCTAAAGGTCTCACAATTTGGGCATAATTTTTAATGAAAGATCGAAAATGTCCTGTTAAACCAGTAAAAACCCTGAGAGAGTGGAGGTCAGTGGGTCTTTTCATGTTTTTCACCTTTTCCACTGACTCCTGATTCGTAGTTTTAGACATTCCATCTATCATCCTCCCCAAGAAACTAACTCGAGGCTTACCGAAGATACTCTTGCTCTCATTGACGAGCAAACTTGCGCTTTTCAAGCTGTTCAATACTTTCTCTGTCTTGTTACAATTTTCTTCCAAAGTGCGTCCCCCCACCAAAATGTCATCAATGTAAACCCAAATATGCGGATCTTCCAACAAATCGCCCAGAACGTATGTCATAGCCCTCTGAAATTTTGACGGCGAATTTTTCCATCCGAAGGGAAGGACGTTAAATTCATACTGGCCGAATGGAAGAACGAATGATGTAAATTTCTTTGTCTCTTCAGACAATCCAAGCTGGTAAAAGCCGTCCTTCAGGTCAATTTTTGAGAAAAACTTGCAACCTCCCATGTTGGAGATGATGTCATCTATCCACGGGAAAGGAAACGGATCCAACTCAGTAAATTCATTGATACCACGATAATCTTCGCAGAGCCTCAGATTACCGTCAGCTTTTGGCACTATGACACAGGGTGAGGCATAGTCTGAGTGCGAGCGACGGACAATGCCTCTTTCCAACAAATCATTCACCTTGCCCAATGCCCATTGGTATCTGTCCCGAGATAGGCGATATGGCTTCTTCTTCACAACTGGCGAATTAGGTTTCAATTCGAAATCGATTTTCGGGATAACAGTACATACCCGATGGACGACGGCAGTTGTTGGAAAAGAGTTCAATGGGTTAGTGCTGTATTCATCTAACGGATTTATCGGATCTTGAACTAATTTATAGCCCAGCCTATTGAGGGTGGGCAATCCTACAATCATGTCGTATGGTAATGTTGGTACAAGATAAGCTTCAAGCTCAACACTAACCTTACTGAGAACTATTCTGATGTGAACTGACTGTGAAATCATCCGTCGCGCCCCATCGAAACTTCGTAAAGCGCCTTCCTTTCTACACACTGGCCATCCATTTTCCTCAGCTAGGTCCGATCTAACCAAGTCAACCGACGCACCAGTGTCCAACAAAGCTGTGACTTGGACACCATTAATTGTACACGGTATGGTTAATAGGCGTGAAGGAAACTCGCTATAAGATGAAAACACATCATTCTTTTCTTTTATTCCTTCAGAAACAACACAATCAGAAAAGGAAACACAATCAGTAAAGCTAGTCTTGTCATTGTCCATATCAAAGGTGTTATTAACTGGGTTGTTTTTCTTTTTATAATCAGGCTTACTGGTAGGGAGATGACTGTTGGCTGCTGAAGAGTTGTACGCCAGCGGTCTGAGTTTCTCCATCGCCAAGCGAAGCTCCTCCTTTTCCGAGATATTCATCATCATCAGTTGGTCTTGCATGCTTCCAGGGAGTCCCATCATTATCATAATGTTTAAAGCTCTGTCCGACAACTTCCCATAGGCCAGGGTCACCAGTCTCTTCTTTTCATAGTAGTACTCCATTACAGAGCCACCCCTATACTGCCATCTGTTCGCTGCCGTCGCTAGTTGTAGCATATTTTGTCCGAACGCTGATGTAAGACGGGTTTTCCAGTCGCTCCAGCTGAGAACGCTCTCTTCTGCTACAAGAGAGTAGTACCACTTCTCCGCTATGCTGCCTGGGGTGAAGCAAGATACTAGGTTGACTATTTTCAGGTCATCTGACAACCACTTGTTAACCATGCATGCTCTCTCATACAGTGCAATCCATATCCCGGGGTCTTCATTCTTTCCATCAAATCTCGGAACAGTCATTTTTTGAGGTGCCGCATTATTATTTGTATCTTGAAGTGCGTTCTTGAATGATACCGACATTCCATTCACCAAACGATCAATCATCATCATGTTGCTTTCTTGCTGGACTTGAAGAAAAGTCGTCATCATCGATACGAAGTCTTGGCCTTGGAGCTGCGGGTTTACAGAAGCCCCAGTGAGCTGCGGGTTTACTGAAGCCCCAGTCCCGACATCCCCATGAGACTCGATAGGCTTGGTTAATCCTAACAAATAGGAACGTGTCTGATCAGGTAAGCTCACACTGATAGTTTTCTGCGTGAAATCAAGCCCCAGAATACGTGCTACTTCGCCCAATTCGAGGAGAAGAGCATGAGAGTAAATATCACGACGGGTAGGATGAACATCCAACCAGTCGTCATTCCCGACGCAAAAACTGTGTAGGTGTACTGTACACTTACTTCCCGGTTTTTTGAAACGTAGCTGAGTGACATCCGACTGCGCCATAAATATAGGATTGATTAATAGAAATAATAATAATGGGTGTTATAAAGAAGGTAGAACGCGGGTTCGGTGGTAGAAATCAGAATAAAATGGTTTTTAATAGAATCTTGGTTGCTATCCCCAATCACATATGATTATTAACATTAGATAAATTAGGGAGCCATAACATCAATAGTTGGGATCACTACATCCCAATGTGTGTATGAAGTTGATTTCTGCACGATTTTCTTCGAATTTTGTTTAAAACTGATTCTACGTTATTATTTTCTGATTGCCGAATACAACCTATCACAATGCAAAAATAGAGAGTTCCTAAGAGATAAGTTCATTAGGGAACGGCCATATCTTTTGGCCACATCTAAGGCGAGCAGCCGTTGGCTGCTAACCAATAAGTCCGGTTTGACAGAAGTGGTGGGGGTAGGAGTGAATTAAAAAGTAACGTCACTTAACTTAGCACAACGCGAAATCCATTCCATTCCATAGCATAGGTAGGTATACTCACTTTTTTATCCTAAGTTGATATCGCAACAATCTAGCAAATTCTTTGAAAGACGCTTGGAGTAACTTTGAAAGACGCTGGCGATGGCGAGGCTGTGCACTGTTACCCCTGAGTAAGGTTAAAGACGATTCCTAAAGTTTGTGCCCTGGGAGATAACGCGCCTTATGTATAAGGCCGAATAAGTCGAACTTAAGGAAATAAGTTTGAACTTGGGCGACGCGCATGCGCAGTTGAGATAAATCCGAACACATCTTCCCGACTTTAGTCTTTAGGAACTCTCTATTATCTGAGAACGAAAAAAGGTAGGTAGGTACCTACCTATTTACTTACCTGCTACAAAAATAATTTATGACGGATTAAGTACCAGGAAAGAATAAGAAATAAAAACAGGAAACAGGTATAAACAATTGACAAGAAATTTATTGTACAATATATATATAGGATGTTTTTATTCATCATCAGAGAAATCCCACTCATCAGAACTATATTCAGAGGAACTGCTGGAACCTCCATCCAATAGGAAAATCAGCAAACTGTTCGGCACAAACCCCATTTCTCTACCTCCGTGCACAATGATAAGTCCCCCCCCCCCCTTTCCTATGCGATTTAATGCCCCAAGTTCATCTGGAGACTGCCAGCACTTACTAACATTGTGAGCCTCGTTGACGAGCTCCGTTGCCCCAGGATACACTAATCACCGATTTCCATGAAACTCTGCAGGAATTTTGTACTATTTTTGTACCTTTTTGTACCACCCTTCCCGATTTTTGTACCACCTTCCTTCATGTAGTTTTTTTTAAAACAAAATTGTGTATCCTGGGAACACAGAAAAATTGCAACTATCTCCGATTGTCCTGACACTTGCCGGGAATTTTGTACTAATTTTGTACCTTTTTGTACCACCATACCTACTCGATTTTTGTACCACCTTCCTTCATGTCGAAATTTGAGAACAAATTGTGTATCCTAGGAACGCGGAAAAAATAATGTGTCTTCCAATCAGCCTCATATTTTGCAGGAATATTGTACTATTTTTGTACCTTTTTGTACCACCCTCACCGATTTTTGTACCACCTCCCTTGACAGAGAAATTTGAATTTGAAAAAAATCAGAGTATCCAAGTCAAATGGAAATAAATAATAGATGCTTCAATTTCCTTGAAACTCGACTATAACATTCTAATAATTGCGAAAAAATTTCTATCACCAAGCCCAATTATTGTACCACCTTCCTTCATCATTAAATTTGAATTTCAAAATGTTGGTACCAAGGCAAAAGACAAAAATTTAATATGTTCCCATCTTTGTGAGACTTGGCTCTAATTTTGTACCCTCCAAAACAATAATTATTCCACTAAGTTCGATTTTTGTACCACCGTCCGTCATAGGAAAATTTGAATTTGAAATTTTGGGTGTATCCTGACCATAGGGAGAAAAAGTGAAAAGTGCTCCAATTTCCTTAAAACAGGGCAGGGATACGCTAGTAATTGTATACATTTTTGTACCACCAAGCACGATTTCTGTACCACCTTCCTTCATCGTGAAATTTGAATTTCAAAATGACTGGATCCAAGGGAAAATACAAAAATTAAATGTGCTCCAATCTTAGTGAGACTTAGCTAGAATTTTGTACCCTCCATGGTAGGTAATAACTATCCCACAATGTTCGATTTTTGAACCACTTTCCTTCATGGTATAATTTGATTTTGAATTTTCCGGTGTATCCTGGGCATAGGGAGAAAAAATGAAAAGCGCTCCAATTTCCTTGAAACTGGGCAGGGATA
This sequence comes from Leptopterna dolabrata, assembly GCA_954871275.1. Lineage (NCBI taxonomy): Eukaryota > Metazoa > Arthropoda > Insecta > Hemiptera > Miridae > Leptopterna > Leptopterna dolabrata. Next base: position 51,498,112 of record OX940981.1, read on the forward strand.
CTCTAGTAATTGTATAAATTTTTGGACCACCAAGCCGGATTTTTGTACCACCATCCTTCATCGTAAAATTTGAATTTCAAAATGGCTGGATCCAAGGAAAAAACAAAAATTAAATGTGTTCCCGTCTTCGTGAGACTTGACTCGAATTTTGTACCCTCCATGGTAATAACTATCCCACAATGTTCGATTTTTGTACCACCGTCCATCATAGGAAAATTTGAATTTGAAATTTTGGGTGTATCCTGGGCATAGGGAGAAAAAATGAAAGGTGCTCCAATTTCCTTGAAACTGGGCAGGGATACTCTAGTAATTGCATACATTTTTTTACCACCAAGCCCGATTTTTGTACCACCTTCCTTCATTGTCAAATTTGAATTTCAAAATGGTTGGTACCTAGGGAAAAGACAAACATTTAATATGTTCCCATCTTCGTGAGACTTGACTCGAATTTTGTACCCTCCATGGTAATAACTATCCCTAAATGTTCGATTTTTGTACAACTTTCCTTCATAGTATAATTTGATTTTGAATTTTCCGGTGTATCCTGGGCATAGGGAGAAAAAATGAAAAGTGCTCCAATTTCCTTGAAACTGGGCAGGGATACTCTAGTAATTGTATAAATTTTTGGACCACCAAGCCGGATTTTTGTACCACCATCCTTCATCGTAAAATGGGAATTTCAAAATGGCTGGATCCAAGGAAAAAACAAAAATTAAATGTGTTCCCATCTTCGTGAGACTTGGCTCGAATTTTGTACCCTCCATGTTAATAATTATTCCACTAAGTTCGATTTCTGTACCACCGTCCATCATAGGAAAATTTGAATTTGAAATTTTGTGTGTTTCCTGGGCATAGGGAGAAAAAGTGAAAAGTGCTCCAATTTCCTTAAAACTGGGCAGGGATACTCTAGTAATTGTATACATTTTTGTACCACCAAGCCCGATTTCTGTACCACCATCCTTCATCGTGAAATTTGAATTTCAAAATGGCTGGATCCAAGGAAAAATACAAAAATTAAATGTGCTCCAATCTTAGTGAGACTTAGCTAGAATTTTGTACCCTCCATGGTAATAACTATCCCACAATGTTCGATTTTTGTACCACCGTCCATCATAGGAAAATTTGAATTTGAAATTTTGGGTGTATCCTGGGCATAGGGAGAAAAAGTGAAAAGTGCTCCAATTTCCTTAAAACTGGGCAGGGATACTCTAGTAATTGTATACATTTTTGTACCACCAAGCCCGATTTCTGTACCACCATCCTTCATCGTGAAATTTGAATTTCAAAATGGCTGGATCCAAGGAAAAATACAAAAATTAAATGTGCTCCAATCTTAGTGAGACTTAGCTAGAATTTTGTACCCTCCATGGTAATAACTATCCCACAATGTTCGATTTTTGTACCACTTTCCTTCATAGTATAATTTGATTTTGAATTTTCCGGCGTATCCTGGGCATAGGGAGAAAAAATGAAAAGTGCTCCAATTTCCTTGAAACTGGGCAGGGCTACTCTAGTAATTGTATACATTTTTGTACCACCAAGCCCTATTTTTGTACCACCTTCCTTCATCGTAAACTTTGAATTTCAAAATGGTTGGTACCAAGGTAAAAGACAAAAATTTAATATGTTCCCATCTTCGTGAGACTTGACTCGAATTTTGTACCCTCCATGGTAATAGCTATCCCACAATGTTCGATTTTTGTACCACTTTCCTTCATAGTATAATTTGATTTTGAATTTTCCGGTGTATCCTGGGCATAGGGAGAAAAAATGAAAAGTGCTCCAATTTCCTTGAAACTGGGCAGGGATACTCTAGTAATTGTATAAATTTTTGGACCACCAAGCCGGATTTTTGTACCACCATCCTTCATCGTAAAATTTGAATTTAAAAATGGCTGGATCCAAGGAAAAAACAAAAATTAAATGTGTTCCCATCTTCGTGAGACTTGACTCGAATTTTGTACCCCCCATGGTAATAACTATCCCACAATGTTCGATTTTTGTACCACTTTCCATCATAGTATAATTTGATTTTGAATTTTCCGGTGTATCCTGGGCATAGGGAGAAAAAATGAAAAGAGCTCCAATTTCCTTGAAACTGGGCAGGGATACTCTAGTAATTGTATAAATTTTTGGACCACCAAGCCCGATTTTTGTACCATCATCCTTCATCGTAAGATTTGAATTTCAAAATGGCTGGTTCCAAAAAAAATACAAAAATTAAATGTGCTCCAATCTTCGTGAGACTTCTTTCGAATTTTGTACCCTCCATGTTAATAATTATTCCACTAAGTTCGATTTTTGTACCACCTTCCGTCATAGTATAATTTGAATTTGAAATTTTCTGTGTATCCTGGGCATAGGGAGAAAAAGTGAAAAGTGATTCAATTTCCTTGAAACTGGGCAGGGATACTCTAGTAATTGTATACATTTTTGTACCACCAAGCCCGTTTTTTGTACCACCTTCCTTCATCGTGAAATGTAATTCAAAATGGTTGGTACCAAGAAGGCGAGTAACGGGGGCCACCCTCCACGTGGTCGTCACCATCGCCAACCGTCCTGCCGGGCCCCAGCCTGGCAAGCACCCTACCCGGTTCGCAGGGGGTCAGAGCCCCGGGAGCCCTGAAAGCTTGCGAGTATGGGTCTTGAATTCCCTCCCATCAGTTGAGTCTATTCCTATGTAAGTGGAGGGGGTGAGCCGGGTAGGGGCAGGGATCAACCTCCATAAAAAATGACACCACCAAAGAAACCACAGCCCCAGCACCTCAAAAGAAGACAGTTATGTCGGCTAGCGAGCTTCACGCGTTGGTTGGATCCCAGCGTACCAACCCAGGAGGTTCCGGGCAAGCCCCACAGATGGCTGATTTTTCAACCCGCCGCTCTCCCTCAAAAGCAGACCTTCCCACTAACACGAGTACCAGTGATGACGACAGGCGTCTGCTAATCAAGCTTACCAAAACCGGCACGCAAAGCCCTGCCTTTGGAGGGCGTACCTTCCCTCGGTCTCCCTCCAAATCACAGCGCAGCGGAACTGATACTCCTCCATCTGGATGCGAAGCGACCTTTCCCCTCCAGCAGCTTACCTCCAAACGGCTGCGCCAGTCACCAGACACAGGCAGCTCCTCCGAGGACGGCTGCAGGCAGAGGCCTAAAAGGCGGGTGCACAATAGCGACCTGCCAAAAGTAGCAGACCTCAGTAAAATCCAATCTGCCATGAGTGAGATGAGCAGCTATGTGTGGTCCTCGGAAAGTAAACTCAATAGGGTCCAGTTCGCCAAGATCCAAGCCGACATGGACATTGCGCTCAGCTGTGCAGAGCGAATGGCGGTCCAAAACGCGTATCTGGCGGGTAGATGCAGGCAGTTGGAAGACAGGGACATACCCGATAGCAGCTTGGCCGTGTCATTGGCGTCTGAGATGAGGAAACTGGTCCCTAGGATATCCCCTGTACTCAAGGCAGTATCCTAGGTGCAGAGCCAGTTGTTGGAGTTAAAATCCCAGCCAGCTCGCGCCGGGGGAGATAAAATCCCGCCGCACAGCCGCTTGCTCTCCCAGCCCATGGGCACTCCGCACAGTCAAAGGAGCTATGCTGAGGCAGCGCGGGCTGACCCTACGGCCCACATAACATACCTCGATGATTTGAAGGAGGTACAAGGGTCTAGGCGAAAGAGGAGGCAGAAAACGCGTCAGCGGCTGCCAGCATCCCAGCGTGAAGAGGAGGATCCACCGATGCCAAGAGGGCAGGCTGGAGGGCGCGCCCCCCCCAGCTCACCCTCCAAAGAAGATAAGCGCGATAGCTAAAGAAGGGGAGCTAGAGGCTGAATTGCAGAGGTGCAGAGAGAGTAGGCCAGACTCATACTAGTGGACCTCCCCGAGGGAGGGTCAAGCACTGATCTCATGGCTAGGATCAAGAAGATTATCGACCCTCGGAAAACTGGTATAAAAATCCAGGACATCAGGGTTACAGCAAGAGGAGGAATAGCGATCAGAGCCGAGAGCTTGGCGGACCATGCCAAAAACCTGGACCTACCAGGATTTCGTGAGGGAACGCTCGCTCTTCGGAAAGTCCCCCAGCGAATGCCCCGGCTCCTCGTGCTCAGGGTGCCTGCGGATATGAGCAGGGATGAGGACAAGGACCAGATCCTAAACGGCAACGACTTCGGCGCAAGCGGGAACGAAGCGGCTGTGAACCCCGCCCTGAACAAGGGGTGACTAATAGCGCAGTGGGAGGTTGGCGAAGACCGTGAGACTTAGAAGTGTAGCAGCAACCCCTTCCCCGTAAAAGCCGCAAGGCGAAGGCACGGGGGCACAATATAAGGTCGTGAAGGTTGGTACCAAGAAAAAGGCAACAATTTAATATGCTCCAATGTTCTTGAGACTTGACTCGAATTCTGTACCCACAAAGGCAATAATTATCTCACAAAGTTCGATTGTTTTACCCTTCCTTGATAGGAAACTTTTGATTTGAAATTAATGATCAAACAAAAATCGAACATTGTGGGATAGTTATTACCATGGAGGGTACAAAATTCGAGTCAAGTCTCACGAAGATGGAAACACATTTAATTTTTGTTTTTTCCTTGGATCCAGCCATTTTGAAATTCAAATTTTACGATGAAGGATGGTGGTACAAAAATCCGGCTTGGGGGTACAAAAATGTATACAATTACTAGAGTATCCCTGCCCAGTTTCAAGGAAATTGGAGCACTTTTCATTTTTTCTCCCTATGCCCAGGATACACCGGAAAATTCAAAATCAAATTATACTATGAAGGAAAGTGGTACAAAAATCGAACATTGTGGGATAGTTATTACCATGGAGGGTACAAAATTCGAGTCAAGTCTCGCGAAGATGGGAACACATTTAATTTTTGTTTTTTCCTTGGATTCAGCCAGTTTGAAATTCAAATTTGACAATGAAGGAAAGTGGTACAAAAATCGGGCTTGGTGGTAAAAAAATGTATACAATTACTAGAGTATCCCTGCCCAGTTTCAAGGAAATTAGAGCACTTTTCATTTTTTCTCCCTATGCCCAGGATACACCGGAAAATTCAAAATCAAATTATTCTATGAAGGAAAGTGGTACAAAAATCGAACATTGTGGGATAGTTATTACCATGGAGGGTACAAAATTCGAGTCAAGTCTCACGAAGATGGGAACACATTTAATTTTTGTTTTTTCCTTGGATCCAGCCATTTTGAAATTCAAATTTTACGATGAAGGTTGGTGGTACAAAAACCCGGCTTGGTGGTACAAAAATGTATACAATTGCTAGAGTATCCCTGCCCAGTTTCAAGGAAATTGGAGCACTTTTCATTTTTTCTCCCTATGCCCAGGATACACCGGAAAATTCAAAATCAAATTATACTATGAAGGAAAGTGGTACAAAAATCGAACATTGTGGGATAGTTATTACCATGGAGGGTAAAAAATTCGAGTCAAGTCTCATGAAGATGGGAACACATTTAATTGTTGTTTTTTCCTTGGATCCAGCCATTTTGACATTCAAATTTAATGATGAAGGAAGGTGGTACAATAATCGGGCTTGGTGATAGAAAATTTGTCGCAATTATTAGAATGTTATAGTCGAGTTTCAAGGAAATTGAAGCATCTATTATTTATTTCCATTTGACTTGGATACTCTGATTTTTTTCAAATTCAAATTTCTCTGTCAAGGGAGGTGGTACAAAAATCGGTGAGGGTGGTACAAAAAGGTACAAAAATAGTACAATATTCCTGCAAAATATGAGGCTGATTGGAAGACACATTATTTTTTCCGCGTTCCTAGGATACACAATTTGTTCTCAAATTTCGACATGAAGGGAGGTGGTACAAAAATCGAGTATGGTGGTACAAAAAGGTACAAAATTAGTACAAAATTCCCGGCAAGTGTCAGGACGATCGGAGATAGTTGCAATTTTTCCGTGTTCCCAGGATACACAATTTTGTTTAAAAAAAAACTACATGAAGGAAGGTGGTACAAAAATCGGGAAGGGTGGTACAAAAAGGTACAAAAATAGTACAAAATTCCTGCAGAGTTTCATGGAAATAGGTGATTAGTGTATCCTGGGGCAACGGAGCTTCGTTGACGTAGGTCTCATCAAGGTAGACATTATTTCTTCCTTCACGGCGGAACTGACGAATGGTATGCAGGTACCTTGCACGCCAAGCAGCTACGTCTGTCCGTTCAATCAATAACTTACGGTTCGATTGGCAGGTCTTCCACTTGAAACCACAAGCCTTGATACGTTGACGGAGATATTCTCTCCCACAGCTCATTATTTCATCATCCTTCAGGCATTGTAGCACTCGTCCAACAGTTGGAAGCTCCTTCCGGACCAGGTAGAACTCCCGAATTTTGTTACGAATAACGGCGTCGTCAAACTCGTCATGTGGTATTTTCTTTGGGTGAGGTTTGGTTTTTTTGGGAGTGATGAAAGTAGCTTCCCCTTTCTCCTCGATCGACCGTTTACCCTCAACAATAATGGTACTAATGGTTCTGGGTGAAATGCCCGTCACTTCACTTGTGAGTTGACAAACGTTCACCCTAGACTTCTCATCTGCCTTTTTTCTCGAGAAGTACTCGGCAACATTGAACACAATCTCACGGGCTTGTCGACGAAGCGCCTTACCCTGGCCTTTGCACGAATTTCGCCTACTAGACGTAGATGGGGGGTTGTTCATAACGAACAGTTGAAATAAATTTGATAAGAGAAAAAACTCGGGAGGAAAAACTTGAGAGCACAATAACTAGGACCACAAACACTTTCGATTCGAAACAACACAAGACGCCATTTCGTTCACAGCGCAGCCACTACACGAACATCAGATTTCTCACCGCTCCAATTTCCGTGTAGGTTTCACCATGGAAGGTAGACTCGATCGTAGTAGTTCGTGGATCCGCCACCTAGGGGGCGCCACACGAACGCAAAGTTTCTGTGGTAGACCTATATAAAGTTCTCTGTCGTTCAAGGACCATTATGTTTCACCTGGCAGAATCCAAGAACACTCATAGGCCACTACATTGTCCTTAGAGGCAATATATGAAGGAAAAATGAAGTTACCTCTCTCCTCACACCATGTGCAAATGCTTTTACAGCGTCTGAGAGACCATGGACCCCTGTCTGTTAACTAATGGCAGTAGTATTATCTGCTCTAACCAAAATGCGAGAGTGAGGAGTTAGCTGGGCGCAAAAATGATGCAACGCCAACTCGATAGCTCTCACGTCTTGTAAATTAATGTGCAAACTTGCTTCCTCCTTTGACCAACAACCATTTATCGTCCCTTCAACCATCGATGATCCCCATCCGGATATTGTCCCTCCACCACAAGATACTGCACCACACAGGGAATCCTGGTTGTTCTTTTGCTAGAACTCCAATTTTTATTGACTCGAGATGCATCACATGTAGTTTTCCATAGGGAGTCGCTGGACATGCAGCTACCAGCATGCCAATGACTAGCAAATTGGAGCAGTGAAACTGCTGTCAAACTGGAGAACCAAGTCAACATTGCCTGAATGTGTAGGCGCTTCTCCAGAGGAAGGGATATGGTCAAATCTCTTGAATCAAACAAGAAGCCAAGAAACTTGAAAGTTTGTGAAGGAGTGAAAACACTTTTGTTTCATTAACGATAAAGCCTAAGTATCATAGTAAGGCTTACAGTTTCTTGCTGTTTGAGTCACATTATCCATGAGATAAGCTCCATAATCATCTAAATAATTGACACATTTGATCACTTCTGACTGGAGACATTCAACAAAGGACACATAATTTTGTGAAAACTAAGGCGAGACTGACGTCCCCATCGATAAGCATGTCAATTCCAGTAAACGTTCCTGAAACAGGAAATGCAAAAACTTGCAGGATGACTGCCACAGGCACCATGTAATAAGCGTCAGTAAGGTCCACCGTTGCTCTATAGCAACCAGGTGTGATGAGGTCCCGCCTAGTGCGGTGGTCCAGCTTAAAATGCGGAGCCTCAATGAATAAATTCAGATGCCTCAACTTTAGAATAACCCCCCCCCCCCCCCTCGTTCGCTTATCTACCAGGAGAATTGGGGGCACAACTTGGGTGTGGGTGACAATCATGAGCCACTCCCTTTAAAAGAAGTTTGTCAATAACTTCAGACATATTCTCAATAAAACCCGGGTCTGAAGAAAGAGGCGGTGGCTTTAGGGTGTGGGGATGGTGGAGCGTGAAAAGGGATCTCATATCCCCAAAGCTGTGATAAAGTCAACTAATTGCTCGTAATTGTATGCCAGTGCTCAACAAAAAACGCAATCTTCCACCTAAGGGTGGACTGTTTACCTGATCAGATGGAGGTGTACGTGAGGGCATGTTTAGGACTGCATTGGAGGAGCCTGGTTGGTGGCCCTCTGAGTCCTCCTGGGCAGTCGACGGTTGTTACGTTTTTGCTGGTGATTTTGCCGGGGCTTGGCTGGTTTTTGGGCTTGCCCACCCCATGGAGCACCCTGGCCTCTCAAGTTTCCCGACTTCTGATTGGATGACGGGATCTTGGGATGCCGACCCCGATGGCTGCTGATGTTGATGGGGAGGTTTGCGAAGTGAGACTATGTAGGCCTTTGGAGCTGGTGCGCATCCCTATATGTTCCTTATATCTGGCCACCAAATTGTCCCCAAACAAACTCATAACGAGTTCCAATGTTCGGGAGAAGTATGATATAGGACCCGGTGCCTGGTCCTAGTGATATCAAAAAAGTGACCCGGCCTGCATCACAAAGATGCTGGTAGCTAGGCCGTAGCGCTGCTGCAGCCTCCCCTCCCTGGTTTACTACGGGGGTTAATCCCAATCCCAATGCTGAAATGGCTGTATCTAATTGGTGTTGTAAGCTAATATATTTTGCATCCACAGTTTTATGTGACACCCCAACTGATGATTCAATTCCTGGATGCAGGGCCGGCAGGTTTGCTGGGAAGTGGTTCTTAAAGCATGAAGAACTTCCAACGGCAAACCCTCTAACGGTTGGTGGTTCCATCTCCCCGCAGTGCTCTCGTGGAGCCGGGGGCCAGTGGCGGTGCGGAGGGGTCTTTCCCCAGGGCCTGCAAAAACCCGGGATCCAGCCCCGCATCTGCATTTGTTCTCCTGAAACCGCCTCTCGCAGGTGGGGTAAAACCTGCAAAGTCCGGCGAATTCTCTGCTGGGGCTGGATCCGCCAAAGTCATCGCTTCGAAGGGACTGTGGTGAGCCACCGTGGGTCATTGGTGACCAGGGGGTCCCCGATGATCGGAGGGTCGCCGAAGGGCGTAGCCGCAGTTGATTGTAGGGGTGGTGGGCTGTCATAATCAGAACGACAAGAATCATAATCTGGCTCCGAGTCCGCTTCTCGTGCCCATGACATTGGCCGCCTTGGTTCGCAGTCAAGGTCAATTGGCCGTTGTCGCCCCAATTCGCAGTTGGAGTCCAGATGGGACTGAGAACGAAAACGTGGGCGCCCCCATTCACAGTCGGGGTCTAATGCTACACATTGGCGATGTGTACGTGGCCCACGGCGTCTCCTCGGCGATCGCGATCTATCAGCATACGGCGGACGTCGGTAACCATCCAATCCTCGATCGAATCGGGTCCGAGAGAACCATGGTTCATCGTTATATGCCTCATAGTCACGATACCGCACGTAATTAGGTGAATCGCGAGGTGTTCTCAAAATCGCAGCATAAGCCGTGACTGAACGTTGCATGGAACATCGTAGTCGCATGGGAGTCACAAGTCTTATAAAAAGAAGAGAACAGTCTACTTACAGTAAATGTCAATCACTGCTCCTACGCACTAAAAAACCCACCATTACTCAGGATAAATAAATTATGTAGGTTTTTTTTTGTAAAATGTTCTTCGGCACAACTCGCTTATCGAAGCTCGAGAAAAAGTGAAAGTCATGGTTCCTCCAGGATTGCCCCGGGCGCCTTGGCAGGTTGACCAAGCTGGCTGTCGGGCGCTATGTCGTGCACTCTATAGAGGCTTTTGAACCATGCGATTTTTCGCCTTTGGCCGGGCTTCGAGTTCAGTAGCCACTTTTAACAAGCTATCGAAGTGTATTTCGTGGAAATACTACATGTAAACGTCCTCAAGTGCCCTGAGCGATATAATTTGGGTAATTTTTACTCGTCATACAAATGTGACCATTGGGTTGTGAGTTATGTATGTTCAACGTTTTTCATGTTTGCGCATGCACTGTCTCTGCTGCTCATCCGAATTCGAGGAAATTCAGGTAGTACCGGACCACCTAGGACCTAACCCCAAACTAGCTTTAAAATCTGAGCCAATTTGGACCATTGGGTCGTCAGTTATTATGGCAGTTAGCAGAAATGCATACACACACATACTCACCTGAAGGAGCTCAGATTTCACTTTTTTCGCTGGATTCGTGTTCAGCGTTTTCGAGAACGGAGAAATCGTTTTTCCCCCTCAAAATAATGAAAATTGTCTTGAAAGTGTAAAAACTAAAACATAAGGCCTCTGGCCACTTCTGAGAGGCCAAGCATAAAAATGAAAGTGGAGCCACTAGCATGCATCAACTCTCAGGATTATGGGTAGGTAAGGGTACATTTTAATGGAGTTGAGCAAGTTCCATTTTCCTTAATAGCCCATTTAAATGGTGATTGTTGATGGAAAGTTCTGCAGTTTTTTTTTTTTTTTTTTTTTTTTTTTTTTTAACAAGCTTTCTATGTTTTTGAGGGTGCTGAATCCAAATTTTCTAAGTACCACCAAAATTTCGGCCCGGAATATGGTCAAGAATGAAGAAAAAAAATCGTTTTTTGGGTGTTTCACCTGTAAATCGGAAAGGACACAATTTTCCACAAAGTTGACTGTGTGAAAATGAAGAGGATAAAACCCCCTGAAATTAGATTGACTTTTTTCGTCAGACCAACCGTATGGCGTCCAGCGTGATCTCGGGCGCCACCGCCAAAACCCAACTCATCCCTCAAATACGAATTGCGCCGCTGCTAAGTGAAAACCTGTCATGCACTGTGGATATAAGAGCCTATTTTCAAACAACTATTCGGGCTATTGTGTATATAGCGAGAAACCGGAGTTTAAACATGGAAAATCTGAAATAATTTTGGGATTTAACCCTCGGGCACTGGCACCTATGAGGGGAAGTAGATCGCCGGCGGGCGGTATGGAGTGCCGCCCACACGGAAATGGCAACTTTTTCCATAATAGGAACGTTTATTCGTAGTTTCGCGCAAAAATTAATATACCACCTAACTTAGCACTTGAAATAGCCTCTATAGAAATTGCGGAAACCATTTTTTTGTTAAGCCGATGGGTAATTTTTCCCAAAAATTGTCAGCTTAAGTCTTGATTAGGTTGGCAATAATATAAAACATGTAAATTTTATAAAAGTTTGTAATTAGAAAATGCAATAGAACTTCACCTTACGTAATTCAGTAAAATACAATAATCTTATAAACATATGAGGTAACTCAATACATTCAGGAACTGTAAGTCATTTGAAAAAAAAAATCAGCCATCAACACTTAGGTGCCCATAACGTAGCTTTTAATTAGCAAAGAAAATATGAAAATCGGTAATTTCATCCTCTGAAAAAGTCAGTGGAGCTGCTTCATCTCTTGAACATTCACTGTCACTAGACTGATCATCGGATCGAACAACTTCCCTTCCCCCTCACTCAAATCGCGGAGTCGAAATTTGGAGCATGATCTTGACTAAAATTGTCTTCATCTTCTTCCACAGCTTGTAGAATGCTCGCGATCTCTGAATCATTCATAACTCGACGACCACTAGCCATTTCGGCAAAGGAACAAACAAAAACCTTGGTCAAAAGTTCACGGGCAGGCGGTAGGTACACTGTGCCCACTTTATAGGTACATTGGCTAGAACTGGCGGGCGGTACGCAGTACCGAGAGCGCGCACCCTCTCTCTTTATGAGATCATTGACGACTGATAAGAGCATAATGGAAGCAGTTAGGACTACGGGGACATATTATGATAGTTGCTTGAAAGATACCTGAGCGTGTTCTACCGGTGCTTTGACACACCAGAGAGTAATCATGATTTTGATCGGAAAGCGGCACTGAGTGCCGCCCCGCCAGTGCCCGAGGGTTAACAAGTAGGTATGGTAGGTTGTTTAGTCAGTAAACTGTGTGTGTTTCGGTCGTTACATTTTCAAGATGTTCGTCTAATAGTAGATTGGTCTACTATTAGACGAACCTACAGAATAGTAGGTTCGTCTAATATTTTTCTTCAAAAAGCGTGGGTCTAATTTCAATTTACAAGGGTCAAAAATCGGTAACACAGGCTGAAATAACTAAAAAATGATAATTTTTTTACGAAAAGTGGTATGGAATGGTGAATTGATGCTGGAAGTCAGGGACAGTCTGAAGCTGGAAGTCATTGCTAAAATGAAATACCTGATTAGCATTTTGTGACAAATTCTTCGGGAACATTGGACGGTATTTCATTTTAGCAAATGACTTCCAGCTTCAGACTGTCCCTGACTTCCAGCATCAATTCACCATTCCATACCACTTTTCGTAAAAAATTATCATTTTTTTCGTTATTTCAGCCTTTGTTGCCGATTTTTGTCCCTTGTAAATTGAAATTAGACCCACGCTTTTTGAAGAAAAATATTTTCATAGTTGAAATGGTCCGTCTTTCTGTCTCAGTCACCATCCCACACTACGTCAGGTGAATTAATATTGATTTTAGGCGGTTTTAGCCCTTAATACCAATTGTTGACCCCTAAAATCAAAATCTGATCCTCTGCTCTTTATGAAAAAACAACTGAAATGATATTTTTCTGTCTTTACTCACCCTTCCATACCACTTTCAGAGATTTTAAATCAATTGTTCACGATTTTAGCGCAGTTTCTACCGATTTTTGTCCCCATAAAAATCAATTTGACCCCCTTGAAATTTTTGAAAATTGATCATCTTTGAATGTATTTTTTGTTTGGCATTACGAACATTTTGGCGAAATTCCGAATTTTTTATCATGTACCCACGGTAGATATCGTCTTGAGTGACACATAAATAAATATATAGACACATCATTTTTGGTAAAACTTGAAATGAATTCAGGGTGCTCTGAAACGGATTTTCTTGTTAAAGAATTGATGTCCAGTGAACATTTTGAACTTATTGCAATAGCTTCATTTTCTTTGAAAATTCGCTAAAGTTCGTGTCTCGGGAAAACAAACATCTTTACATGTCCTCCAGGTCTCTGGTAATTCTTGAATCTCTCATTTCGACATCCTGTTCTGAACTCAAATGAGCAACATCACAAAAAGTTCCTAGTTCTGCACAGACGTGCTGTAAATATGTCATCCCACTCAAGCCATCTGGTTACATACACTTCCAGTAGTACCACGGCCGTGAGTGAAGCCTCCACCCTTAGTTTTCACAGTGTTCCGCGTGTTCTATGACCACGCCAGTGCAAGTACCACGGCATGTATTGACTACCAACCACTCCAAAACATCTGACACTACTTGAGGATGGATGGAATTCGGCAATTTATGTGCGACCAATTACGGCCCATCTCCTCAGCTTTGAAATCGCGCTAACTTGAACACGCGCTACACGCCATAGAGTTGATGGGACGAGAAAAGTCATTAGAACCTGATTTGTGGGGAATTTATCCTCTTTATTTTCATCATAGTCAACATTGAACAAAATTGGGTCGTTTTGGAGTTAAGAGCATAAACCCAAAAAGTCCCATTTTTCGAGTCCCCCCCCCCCCCCCCCTCCCCCATTTTGACCTATTTCCGGGCCGAAATTTGGGTGGGACTTTGAAAATACGGATTCAGCACACTCTAAACATTTAGAAAGCTTGTCAAAAAACTTCTACAAAACCAAAGAAAAAACGGAGTTATTGTAAAATAGTCTATTTCCACTAATACACGAAAAACGCAAAAAACACTGTTATACCGGTTTCGGTGATCAAACCATCGTCAGTAACACACAATAACTCTCGGAGTTATTGTGTGTTACTGACGATGGTTTGATCACCGAAACCGGTATAACAGTGTTTTTTGAGTTTTTCGTGTATTAGTGGAAATAGACTATTTTTCAATAACTCCGTTTTTTCTTTGAAATGGGTTTCCACGATTTCGTCGCGAGTGATTTAGTTCGTTTCTACAAAACCGCTATTTGGTCTTTCTAAGCACCATATGACGAATTTTCAAAGAAAAATGTAGCGTATTTAGCTCGTTCCAAAATTTCAGAGTGCTCCCTGTGTACTGGAAAATTCCTCCACAACCTATTTTGTGCATCGGTGATTGATTTTTCACTTTTTCGTGAGTCGACTGTTAGTTTTCACTTCATCGACTGTTGACATATAGGTAGAGCAAGGTTGTTGTTGGTGGTATGTGATATATATGTGGTTGCTGCGAGGCTCGGTCAGGTTGAAATGAATAGTGACTTATTCTGACGTTCCAATGATTTATTTCATCATTTTCATGGAAATAGTATGAGTTGAGTAGCACAAGAAACTGGACACTATTTTAACTCACTAGTATAATTAGGACATACAAAGAGGTACTTGTCGATTTGCTTGAAAATTTCACTGGAGCTGAAAACTTCAAGCACATCGACAAGTACCTCTCTGTGCGCCCCAATATTACTAGTGACATACATCGAGTTATATTACTAGGTGAGGGTTATGGGTAACGAACACTTCATTACTCTTGCAGAGGCGCATTTTTCTACTCAAGAACGAATTTTTACCATGGAATTTAAGGGATATATATATATATATATATATATATATATATATATATGTTAGGGTGAAAGCTCGAATTTGGTCAAAGCTGAGAATCCCCGGCGATTGATGACATTCACCGAGGTGGATAACATGACCCCTGGCGAAAGTCCGAATTCTAGGCTTTAGCCGGTCATTGTCGACAATCCCCTGCAGCGAGCGTTGTAAGTCCGAATTTTAGAACTATGAACTCGTAGTTAACTCTTCTATGCTTATGCTTCTATTCTTATCGGTGTGATGATGCCTGTGCCCAGTGTTTCGAAGGTTGCCAAAATATAATGAATTTGAATTTGAATTTGGATGTTCATAGGGAGCAGTTTGAGGCGAAATTAGCGGAACTTATGAACGAAAAAAATGACTTCTTTTTTCTGCCAAAATCAAAGTAGGTACGACGGAATTTTGGGCGAAATTTGCTATTTGAAATATAATTCCGGTAAAAAATGTAGCGGTGGTCATAGGCGGCTGAAGGGATCCGATGTTATGACTGTCGACGGAGAAAAAAAGTTTATTGTGCCACTGAAGCCTGGTGAAAGTAATATCCTCTATTTTGTGAGTAACGACCAAATCGATGCCACTGCAAAACCAAATGCGGTACTAATAAATGTAAATGCAAGTCCAGTGGCGTTCTTTGCAACAGCAAATGCCATGGTAGTGACAGTTGCATGAACAAATGAACGATGTGCATTCCTACATTATTATTGACCATGACGAGCCCAAATTACGAAATAGACGACATTTTGACGATTTTGACAGCAATTGTAAACATATAAAGTTATTCGATTTGACATTTTTACTTTTCATTTTGGACTTTCCCCAAGATGCCTTGTTGATTCTCCACAATCACTAGTGAAAGCCCGAAGTTTAGTGACGTTACGGGCTTTCACCAGCAATGCCGGTGAATATCGACAATCACCGGTGATTGTCCAACATCCACCAAGCACCGCACATTTGTAAATTTAATAATTTTTGGATTTTATCTGTAAATTGGAATGGGCTCTCAGGCCCTTGTCTTAAGCTACACATGTCAGTATGTAGGGTTTAACAATCCCTCTTGTCCTCATACCCATTTAAAAGGGCTTGTTTAAGTTCTTCCCAATTGTTGACCGTATTGGTCGTTAACATCTGCTTTGCCCGTCCCTTAACTTCAGCTTTGAGACAGGCTAATAAATAATTGATGAATAAACGAACTTGTGAAGTTCATTTGTAATTATATCTAGTGGGACACTTGAGAACGTTTACATGTAGTAGTTCCCCGGACTACCCTTCGACAGCCTGTTTTAGAGAAATTCGAATAAGAAAAATTCGAATCTCCCGCCAAAGACGAAACTTCTCTGTGGGCCGAAGCTCCACGGAACGCTCTGCCAACGGCCGGCCCGCGCTGTTGGTAGCATTGGCGTTCCCCCCCAGCACCTCACTCGTTGAAAGACAGAACCCCCAGCAACTGCCAGCCATGTCCAAGACAAAGAGGTAGGGTGTGGTGGGTCCTAAACGTTCTCAAGTGTCCCACTAGATATAATTACAAATGAACTTCAAGTTCGTTTATTCATGAATTATATCTGTGGGACACTTGAGAACGTTTACATGTAGTTTGTTTAAAGAACCAAACCAAGCCAGGCAGTTGCTGTAGAGAAACTGAGAACCAAACAAAAAGAGGGGAAAACCAAGCCCGCCATTGGACTGTGGGAAGTGGCAAGTACCGAACCCCCAGAGCCCAACCCATCACTCCTCAGACCCCCGTTCTTGGGCCTAGCTAGTCTACTCCCCGATGTAGTACCCCCCCACTTACTGGAAGGGGAGGTTGATTGGTACACTCACCTCCCACCTGATATGGTGCTGATAGGTGCAACCAAGGCCATAATGTGCCTTCAACCAAAAACATGTTCTTAATTTTTACGTCTTTGTAACTTCGGGGAAAGAAAAATAATAAACATGGTAAACTTGGAAAAGAAGAAATTGTAACCCCAACACCACCGACAATCAATACTGGCACGATGAACATATGTGGCGCGTAATCACAGAATCAGTGAAACTAAAAATAAAATTTTCAAGTCAAACCCCTGACGAGCAGTCCGAGCTGGTGACACGCAGCCTCTCCCTGTCCACCTGGAAAAACAGTGGAACTTATTAGGGACCCAATGCTTGAGCAAACACGTGGGAAATCAACGGTTCATCATGAGCCAAAGGCCAATTGTAAAAATTGGCAAACACCGCGGAACTCCTTGTCCACCCTGCCGCCCTAAAAATCGTGTCTAAAGTGGCCCCTGCCCTATTTGCGGCCGACACTGATGCGTGCCGCGTTGAATGTGGTGTGAAATGCTCAGCAACCCCCGACTCTCTTAACACCTTAGTCACCCAACCCGATATTGTCTGGCGCGACGCTGCCGTGTATGGGGGTCTGGTAATAATAAAGAGCGCCTCTGTTCCTGGGGCCCTCAAAGGAGCCGATAACCTTAGATATTCAGACATGAGGGAAGATACACATATCAGAGGCCGCTGTGGAAAAAAGGGCAAGGTGAACGGTGAGGCATGGTTGGGGCTTATATGGAGCCGAAGTCTTCAACCGACTAGAGATCCGTATATCCAGGGTCTGCCCTGGCCGGATCTGCACCTCCGCCAGTTTAATAGAGGCCATACTCTGCAGCCTCTGTCCAGTCGCCAATAACAGAAGGGTAACTAACTTCTGGGACAGTAATGGCAATCCCTGTACGGGTTTCTCCAACCATTGTAGTACTCCCTGGGGATCCCAAGTGGTATCGTACCGAGCAGAAGGCGGGCGAACATGCGCTACCCCCTTGAGGAAACGGGAAAGCAAGGGGTCAGAACCTAGCGGCTCCACCGCAATAAGGGACAGGGCTGACCTGTAAGTGTTAAAAGTTGAATACGACACCAAAGTGGTCTGAAGAATGGTCTGTAGAAAATTAACTACAATCCAGGGTTTGGGATCCCACGGGTCCAACCCTCGATCCCTACAAAATTCCCACCAACGACGATAACATCCGCGGTATTGGGCGTACGTTGCCGGAGACAGAGCGGCCAACATGGTGTCCACCGCTGGCGTAGGGATCCCTTGTCTCATGAACGCCTGCCGGACAACCTCCCTGCTATCAATCGCAACCTGTCCGCCCGCGGGTGGGTCTGGTCCCTGAAAGGTAAATATAACAATTTTCTGTTAGGGCCAAAATACTTGGGGGCTGAGATCAATAACTCAAAAAAGGTGGGATACCAGGGTTGTGCAGGCCAGTCAGGTACCACAACTATTCCCGTGGATTTCTCCGCGATGATCTTACGGAGCACTTTAGGAATTAGTATGAAGGGTGGAAAAGCGTAAAAATTCCAATCCTTCCACAAAAACGTGAAAGCGTCCACCCCCCACGCCCTAGGGTCTGGATGCCAAGACAGAAACCGGTCGCACTTCGTGTTCGCTGCAGAGGCAAACAGATCGATGTCGGGACTCCCTAGGCAGCATGTAATACACTGAAATACATCATTACATAACGACCATTCAGTCTCCCCCGGAAGTACTCGAGAACATTCATCTGCCACCATATTATCCTTGGAGGCGATGTACGACGCAAAAATTACCAAATTTCTCTGTTCACACCACCCCCAAATTCTCTTAGATACGTCAAACAGCAGCTGGGAAGCCATAGACCCCTGTCTATTGATACAGCTGATGGCAGTAGTGTTGTCTGCCCTAATAAGGATGCGGCGGTCCCTTTCCTGGTCACAGAAATGCTGGAGGGCTAATTCAACTGCCCTCAACTCTAAAGCATTAATATGCCAACCAGATTCGGCTACTGACCACCAACCGTTGATCGTGTTATCCTCAGTGGTGGCTCCCCAACCTGACAAAGATGCATCTGTAGCAATTGTCAGAGAGAAATCGTCATTATGCAGCCGATTGGACAAGGTCATAATATTGGTACCCCACCACTCAATATCCGGCTGAATGGATAATGGAATTGAAACTGCGCATCAAAATCCTGATTGTTGGCCCTCAGCGCCTCCACTTTGATCATCTCCAGATGCATTGTATAAAGTTTTCCGTAGGGAGTCGCTGGCAACGCCGCCACTAGAGTCCCTATGAGGCCAGCCAGATAACGTACCGAGCATGTTTTTAGTTTATAAAAACGCCCTGATCCGCAAGCACTTCTCCTGCGGCAGCGAAATCGTCAAGTTCCTAGTATCAAACAAAAACCCCAGGAAGACGAACTGTTGAGAAGGGACAAAACTACTTTTGGCGTCATTAATAACAAACCCCAAATGCTGCAACAGGCCTGATAAGATTGTAATGTTTCTCGTAAATTCCTCCTTTGACGACCCGAGGACCCCAAAATCATCCAAATAAATGACACACTTTATACCCTGCGACCTAAGCCACTCTACAATGGGGCGCATAAGCTTATGGAAAACATATGGCGACACCGACATGCCCATGGGTAAACACGTAACATATAATTGATCCCGGAAGCAGAACCTGAGAAAAACTCGGGATTGGTCTGCAATTGGCACCATATAGTATGCATTCATGAGATCGATAGTTGCCCCAAAACTGTCAGGCTCAATGAGGTCCCGCATAGTGCGATGATCTTCCAA
Organism: Leptopterna dolabrata; assembly: GCA_954871275.1. Taxonomy (NCBI): domain Eukaryota; kingdom Metazoa; phylum Arthropoda; class Insecta; order Hemiptera; family Miridae; genus Leptopterna; species Leptopterna dolabrata. Next base: position 51,517,454 of record OX940981.1, read on the forward strand.
TTTGAAGTGGGGGGCTTCTATAAACGAATTTAGATGTTTCAAATGTAATATAAATCGTCTTCCCCCTGACGATTTTTCGACCAAGAAAAAGGGGGAAACAACTTGACTTGGGTGAGAGGCACATCATCGTACTATACCTCCACTCGCCATTTTGTTCACAATAATGGACATTTGGCTAACAAACGTCCCATCCGAAGGATGTGGCCGCAGGTTTGGGTTGGGGGTTGGCGCCGTGTGGAAAGATTTCTCAACCCCCTTTAACCAAGAAAAAATCATAGGATTATCTGTAACAACATGCTCCGTGTAACGAAATAATCTCCCCCCCCTAACGGGGTATCAATTACCTGTGACAACGTCAAGCTCAGCTCCTGCTGTACGGTCCGGGCGTCCCCCTGGACGGTCGGCGTTGAGCACGGCCGGAGGACTGACCCCCTCGGGATCTGGTGGCCGATCTGTGAGCCCCCCCCCCCCCCCCCCCCCACGGGCAGCTCGGCCTCTCTCGTTTCCCTGCATCTGCAGACTTACAGGCCCCGAGGGCTGCTGAGAGCCAGGAGGCGCCGGAGGCGGTTTCCTCAAGGACACCAGGCCCTTGGCACTGGAGCTCGTCCCCTGAAATTCCTTGTTTCGCGCCGTGAGGTTGTCCCCAAAAAGCCATTCCGAGGGAGGGACATCCTTGGAGATCCTTTCCAGGGCTTGGGAACATACCGCCAACAGTAGGCGCCGTCTGGTGCGATTAATATCATAAAATAAGGCCGTCATGGCCCGCCCCGCATCAAACATATTAATATAGCTGTTCCCCATCGTGGGGACGGCCACACCGCCTCGATCTACAATGGATGAGAGGCCCGTTCCTAAGGCCGAGATGGCCGTGGCGCACTGTCGCTGGACGCCGACATAGTATGCGTCCACGGACTTATGGTTCGCCCCTACTGACACCGCTATTTCCGGATTCATCTTGGGAGGCAATAGAGCCGGCAAATTTGCGGGGATCTGATACTTAGCCCGAAGGTCATTAAAAACATCCAACGGGACACCATTTCACAAATGGTGTTCCCATCTATCCGCAATGCTCGGATGAATTCGCGGAGCCGGGGGTGGAGGGATGGTGGGGTTATCACCCAGGGCCATAAGCACCTGGGGATCCAAACCGGCGTCAGGGCCTAGCTCCGAGACCGTATCTCCCGCAGGTGGGGCAAATCCTACAAAATCCGGCAATCCCGACGTCACAGGCGGCTCTCGGGTGAGATCTCCCGTCGACGTGGGTATATGGGGCGGAATATCCAGCCCCTCATCGCCTCAGGCATCGTCAAGGTCCGAATCGTCCGCGGTACACCGTGTAGCGATTCTCGATCGCTATCACGGTCGAGATGCTCCCCAAATTCACGATCCGGGTGAGCATCCCATGAATCTTTACGCGAAATATGCGATCTCTCGACGAAGGTAACCTCGCGCCTCCAGGGCAATCGGGATCATGGGCGATACCTCCGACCCGAAAATTCGCCGGTATCCCGATCCAAACGAGTACGGATATACCGAGGTTCCTCTTCCTCATATTCGATTACCCCCCGAGATCTCCGCGAATCGTAAATTGGGTCGAGAACGTCGAAGACGGGACCATGTGGTCGCCGTGGAGACCGCGGACTAAACATCGTGAAAACGACGTCCCACGAAGTCCTAAGTGTCGAAACTATCTCAAACTGATAAACAACACGCTTACCTTGACGCAGCAAAACGCAGGAAAGTAAAACTTGCTGTAAATCTGTGAAATATCACAAAAAAGGTGCAGAAAATACGGACGAACCAAACTGTCGAAAGGAAGCCAAAGAACAAGTGAGGAGCTGGGGGGGGGGGGGACGCCAATGCTACCAACAGCGCGGGCCGGCCGTTGGCAGAGCGTTCCATGGAGCTTCGACCCACAGAGAAGTTTCGTCTTTGGCGGGAGATTCGAATTTTTCTTATTCGAATTTCTCTAAAACAGGCTGTCGAAGGGTAGTCCGGGGAACTACTACATGTAAACGTTCTCAAGTGACCCACAGATATAATCATTTGGCAAATTTGTAGGGTCTGATTTGTCATAGAACTTATTAACTAATTTTTCGGAATTTTTGATGAAGCCATTAAGTTGGCCTGGTTTCCCATGGAATTCGGGCACCAAATCATAATATTGGGACTTCAGTTCCTGCGCCATTGTGTGGTTTCTGGCTGCCTCGGTGAAGAAACTTGGTGGATTTGGGTTACTTACCAAAACAGCAGCATTCACCTTCAGAGTTCTTCCGAAATCAAGAGCTCCTTCAATCTGTCCAGCGTTTGACTCCAGAGCAATCGAATTCACTTCTACTTCCTTGCAACCTTGCGCGATGAGGATTTCTCCTTACTTTGCGTGATGCAGTGTTTGGAGAATTGCTCAAGTCTACCCCAGTAGTTCGATGCAGTGTCCAAGGAGAAATGTCCGACAGTAACAAATGTTTGGGAGTTTCACTTCACAGACGGGCGGTTAATCGTAAATCGTAAAACGATGCATCGTGATGACTCACTTGATGATCTCCAACCGGTCCTTCTGACTGTGCCACAGATGATAAGGAATTTTGAAAATAATTTTAAAAAAACCTTAATTTGATTTCAACACCCTTTTATTAAAACTCGTGAAACACTGGATTGGAATAGGTTCTGGCTAGACAGGAGTAACTGAGAGACTGACAGGTCGCAAGGAGCTCAGGAGCCCGAGGGGACGTTCTGCTAGCTTCAGCATCAGATAAAATGTTAAATTGGCGGGATTTATTGTTATAACTTTATATGTATATATACAAGAAAAAGTGAAAATCAATCATTTAGATCTCCGATGCATGAAACGGATTTTGGAGGGGTTCACATGGAGCATCATTGAAATTTTGGAACGAGCCAAATAGCTACATTTTCTTTGAAATTTCTATAAAAATTGGAAATTTTATTTATGTAGGCTTGTGATGCGTCGTTTACCATGTTTTTTGGTCGTTGAATCGATTGCGAGTAGTTCCAGCATGTTCAGACGGCATTGAGTGACCGAAATCACTATTTTTTGGTTCAAACACCCAAAAATCATTTCTGCATGACGTACCACTTCAACAAGTCTCAACATGTGCCCGCTCAGGCCGTAATGAGTGCTCTGGTTAGTTCAGCTTTTCCCAAGCTGTTTCTTTGAAAATGCACTCCTTAAGCTTTGCTGCATTACTGGAATTTTTTTCATCATTGATTTTATGTCCATCTTTTTGTGCACACTATGAGGCTCCTGTCTAGTGTCCAAGTAATCGGTCTACGGGTGTTTTCAGTTACGATCGAACACTAGGAGGTCTTGAGATGCAACTCAGGCTCAGGGACCATCTCGCAGCCAAGTTCAATGAGATGAAGAAAACCAAAAATGACGTCACTCAGAACCCTAGAGCCATGGCTAAACTATTCAAAGAGGCTGGACGGCTGAAGAATGTTTTGAGTGCAAATGCTGATCATTATGCACAAGTGAGTCATCCAGAGAATAGGTACTCAAATAGAATTAAGTTGATGTCATTAGGAAGGTAGATAAAGTGAACCAGCTGGCTCATATGAGCACATAGCAAAGTGTTCCACTCACTCAGTTGTTATGGCGAGGGCCTCCCAAATGAGGAAATAGGGACTAGGCATTCTAGATACCTACAAAAGTTATTGAATTAGCGAATTTTAAAAGAAAATGAAGCCATTGCAATGGCTCCCATAATTTCAAAACATGAATGGTTGAAAAGTGTTACAGGCAAATCCGTTTCAGAGCATCCTGAATCCATCCCTAGATTTTAACAAACGTGTGTGTGTGTGTATATATATATATATTTATGTGTTACTCCAGACGATATCTTTCATTGGGTTCATATAAAAATTCCAAATTTCGCCGAAACATTCGACAAGGATGAGTTCGAAGACGGGCAATTTTCAACAACTTGCTATGTGAAACTAGCCACAGTTTAAGCACTGGATGAGCTGGTGTCCCGTAAGAGGATTGCCCCGGCTACAGTCCTGTCAAAATGTCGTCAACATAGGAGTCGCTTTGCAACACACGAGCAGCTTCAGGGAACTCTGAGCAATGATCAAAAGTCAGTTGCCTTAGGACCCGCTGTGCCAAGAAGGGGGCACAGACAAGACCATAGATAACCGTGTTCAGTTTGTAGCGTTAAACACTTTCCTCTGGGTTGAATCTCCAGAAGATTTGCATGAAAGAACGATCATCTGGATGAACTTCTATCATTCTAAACATCTTTACTATGTCTGTAGTGAATGCCACTCTGTGATGTCTGAAACGGAGCAGAATGTCTCTGATGTCATTCTGCAGCTTTGGACCAACTAGAAGGTGACTATTCAGCGATCCACCCTTGACCTGAACACCTGCATCAAAAACTACCTTTAGTTTTAGCCCTTCAGGCACGTCCTTTGTGATGCCATGGTGTGGGATAATGAACTCTGCTGGAGAACTAGCGGGGGACATGTGGTTCAGAGCTTCGTATTCTGTAAGAAATTCGTGGTACTTCTTGCAGAATGACGCATTGTTCGTCAGTTTTCGTTCCAAGTTGAAGAATCTCTGAAGTGCTACCGAAGCCGAATTACCAACTTTGTGCCCAGGATCTCTGAAGGGTTGTCTGACGCCATACTGACCATTACCTAGTCGACAATGGGTTTCTGCGAAGTGCTTCTCCATCCTGAGACCATCGGGATCAACGACTTGTTGTGACAAAGTTGGTTCTTCCAGTTGCCAAAATCGTTCGAGCTGGAAGTTAATGTCGTCAGAATTGTCAAGTGTGAGCACAGAAGTCGATGTGTTCTCGGACTGACCAATTTTCGCCATGACAATGAAGCCAAATATTGAAGAGAGAAGCTTAGGTCCCTCTTCCCCAACTTCTTTTACTATACCAGTCCAGATATCAGTGAATAGGTCCGCCCCAATAAGTAGATCGGTTGGTCCAGGCCTCCAGAAATAGGGATCTGCAAGCTCAAAACCTTTGAAACAGGACACAATTGACTTGGATAGAACTGATGTCGGAAGGTAAGAAGTAACTGACCGAACCACTATGGCTTCAGTGATGAGTTGGGACGAACTCTGGCATCTGGGCTTGATCACACAGACAGCAGTGCCCTTGACCCATTCATAGATGGTTTGCCCGAAATCTTGCGAGCACCTTTGGACAGTTTTAGGCCAAGCCTGTTGAGGCAATGTTGAGTCAGGAAACAGTTCTGACTGCCTGAGTCGACAACAAGCCGAACCTCTTGAAACTGACCTTGAGCATCTAGAATTTGGGCTATTGCAGTACCCAAAACGATGTGTTCCTCACCCTTTGGTGATGGAGAAATTGCTGAGAGGCTTGGAGAAACTTGAATTTCTGGAGAAGTGGTGAGGCAACTAATATTCTTTTAGAGAGTGATCACGGTAGTGGTGTTTTTGAAAACGAACACTTTATTTGAAACAATAATATTTTTGTAAAACTTTCTCTGTGAAGATTAGAACGTGCAAATATGAATAAACGGTAACTCTGTTGGATAGTCAACAACAATGCAAAACAGGTGACCGTCCACTGGAGTCAATCTCCAACACTCCCCCTCACGGAACTGCTAAGCCGAGTTGGTTTTGAAACACACGAAACTTCGGCCCGCCCAGTGGTTTCGCGAATATGTCAGCCAGCATTTCTCCAGTGGGACAGTAGTCCAGCTTGATTACCCCGCGTTCAATCACTTTTCGCACGAAATGTTCTTTGAGTGCGATATGTTTTGTCCTGGGGTTCACCACTGGATTTTTGGCCCATTCAATGGCGGCTTGGTTGTCTGAGTACATTTGAACGGTGTCCTGTGAGATGTGCATATGGTTGACGAGATACGTCAAATGTATTGCCTCAGATGCGGCTTCGCTTTGGGCCATGTATTCGCTCTCTGCTATAGACCTAGCGACCGTTCTCTGCTTTCTGGACTCGAACCTTATGGCAGTTCCACCAAACTGGAAACAGTACCCAGTGTATGATCGTCCGTCTGCACAGCCACCCCAGGTAGCATCGGAGAATCCGGTCAGCTCTTTGGTACCGGTCTTCTGAAACGCCAGGACGAGTGATATGGCGCCTTTCAGGTATCGCAATACTCGTTTCGCCGCTGCCCAGTGCTCCTGTCGATAGCATGCATTGAACTGGGACAAGTAGCTAACGGCGTACATAATGTCTGGCCTTGTTGATGTTGCCAGGTACATTAGCGATCCAATCAAACTTTGGTATGGAACGTTGGGTAGCTCCCCCTTTTCTGGCTTTTGCAGATTGATGTTCACTTCCATGGGAGTGGCTGCCGTTCTAGCCTGTTCCAATCTGAATGTTCCGAGCAGTTTGTATACGTACTTTTCTTGACTCATCACGATTTTCCCGTCGGTGTCTGTTGAGAACTCTATCCCTAGACAATATGACAAATTACCGATGTAGCGCATTTCGAAAACTTTGGTCAAGTCTTGTTTCAGTCTGTTTACACTTTTTGTGTTTGACGATTCAATTATCAAGTCATCTACATATACAGTGATAATTAGTTTCTCTCCCCCTTCGCCGCACATGATGTAGAGACACGGATCTGCGACTGAGGGTTCGAATTTCAATTCTTTCAGCCTTGAATCCAATTTCTTGAACCATTGTCGGCCAGCTTGCTTTAGTCCGTAGAGGGCTTTCTTCAGGCTGCATACTTTGTTAGCAGTCCCTCCTTGTTGTAGGTCTTCTAGCATTTTCTTCGTTTTCATGTAGACTGTTTTATCGTAATTTTTTATTTCATCTTTCAGGATTTTTGTCAGGTATTCCTCCAGTCCCTTTCGGTAGTTTCATGAATATCTCGTCGTCAAGAGTACCGTTTAAATATGCTGTGGTCACGTCCAACTGGCTCAATGTTAGATTCTGTTCAGCTGCTAGACCCATCAAGAAGAAGAAGACTTGACTTGGATTATCAGCCAGCGCGAAAGGGGCAAGTGCGATAAGACCGTTGAGACGCCGCCGCACATCGGGCAGTGTCCCGCTATCCGAGCCCGAAGCTTGTTCCCTTCCTCGCTCTAAACTACTTTCGATCGTACTGGTGTTTTCGGGTCTTCAGCATCTCATCGCCATTTCGATCGTCTACTGGCACCCACCCGCTACGTAGGCAAATAAGACGGGAGAGATTTCCTTTTATTAATTTCCCCGCCACGAACGGAAATGTCGGGATTTCAGTTAGTGGAAAACGACGCCTGATTCAAGGAACGCACGAGTTCAGTCGACGTTATCGTTATCCGAAGCCGCACGAGTTCCGAAGTTAATCGGACCCCCTCCGGGCGCACCCCTCGACGGCCAGAGCTCAGGCCCTGGACCCAGCTGGGAAGCTGTTCTACAACGCCGCGCTGCAAGTTCGAACTCAGCTCAGGCCAAATAATTTTTTAAATTATATTCTACATTAGAAAAGACCCTTATTTTCAGATTTACCTATAATAAGATATTAAGGAGCTCCGCTAGGCCCTTGTGATCTATTTTTTTTCAATAAATTCCTATTACTACTCAATTGTTGTCACTTCCAAATTTCTGATTTGTTTGGCCATTCTAAGGCTACAAGGTCTTTGTTGTCCAGACACCTACTGCAATTTTTTTATTGCATTTTCGGATTTACATACCTTGAAACGTAAACCAAATTTTGAGGGGGTTAGATTTTTTTTTTCTTTTTTTTTTCATGCTCGATTCCAAAGGTTCATTATTGAAAACAATAAACCAAAAATAAATAAATCTATGTAAAATCTATATTAATTCACCTGAAGTTTTGTCGGAACACGGAGGAGCTATTTCGATGTGAAAAATATTTTTCTCAAAAAAAGAATGACTCATATTTGACTTAATAAGGGTCAAAAGTCGGTAAAAATTAAAATCACGAAAAAAGATGATTTTACAGAAAGTGGTATGGTTTCTCGCTATATCATCTTTTTACACAATAGCATGAATACTTCTTAGATAATTCGCTCTTATAACCATGCTGTATGACTGGAACTTTTTTTTTAAATTACGATTTTACTGAAAAACGGAGTTATTGAAAAAATAGTCTATTGCCACTAATACACGAAAAGCGCAAAAAACACTGTTATACCGGTTTGGGTGATCAAATCATCGTCAGTAACACACAATAACTGAAGGCACATTGGAGAGGTGACCTTATAGATACAAAGGGGGGGACAAAAGAATGGGGGGGGGGTCGATTCTGATTGGCCCAGGAAGAGAATGCCAAGAAGTGAAAGGAACATGAGGTGAAGTGTGGTGGGGGGGAAAGGGGTGGAACCAAGCTGTTACAGAAATGAACGCAATAATGGAGAAAAACTTAAAGGAACTACATTTCGGATAAAATTGGTAAAATATGAACTTCTAAGGGTTCAAAGTAGGATATAAAACTAAAAATAATCTCAGATCTTCATTAAGTTCAGTTAAAAATAAAATTACTGTTCAAGATAAAAGTGGTGTTTATAAATTAAAGTGTTCTTGTGGTCAAACTGGTAGGAAGTTTAGAGAAAGAATAAAGGAACATGAAAAAGATTTCAGGGATAATAAGGATGATTCGGCCTTTGCACGTCACTTGAATGAATCCAGTCATAGCTTCTATTTTGATCTTGCAGACAGACAGTTCATTGAATATCTTCATTTTTGCCCAAAAGGGAGCATGTTGGATGTACTTGAAAAATTCGAAATTATTAATAGTGATGGGCTGGGTAAATCTTTGAATGATGTAGTTCCTTCAAGTTTTTCTCCATTATTGCGTTCATTTCTGTAACAGCTTGGTTCCACCCCCCCCCCCCCCTTCACCGCATGTTCCTTTCACTTTTTGGTATTCTCTTCATGTGTCAATCAAAATCGACCCCCCTTCCTTTGTTCCCTTCACCGTTCTTCTTCACAACCAATCCCAATCGACCACATTTCACTTTTTGACTATTTATAAGGTCACCTCTCCAATGTGCCTTCAGTTATTGTGTGTTACTGACAATGGTTTGATCACCAAAACCGGTATAACAGTGTTTTTTGCGTTTTTCGTGTATTAGTGGAAATAGACTATTTTTTCAATAACTCCGTTTATCTTTGAAATGGGTTTCCACGATTTCTTCGCGAGTGATTTAGTTCGTATGATTTTACTAGTTGTTGCTAAATCTACCTCAAGTTATGTTATCTAAGGCCAATAAGAGGGGGTGCGGATGTTTCAAAATATGGGGTGATAGTGGCAGTCTGTGTCATGGAGAAGTTGGGATATGTGATCCAAATACAGTCGCTAGTTAGGTATAAGAACTTCCCTAGCTAGTTTTAGGTATGAGAACTTCACAATACCCTGATGTTGTCACTCACGTCCATGTTGATTCATCAAAACTGTTGGGGGTAAGGGTGATAAGTGCAATTGTCCATCTGGACAGTCACAAAAGAGTAAACATGTGAAGTCACAAAACAGTAAACATGTGGCATATTGATTTATTTGAGTAGGTAGGTAGCCGCGAATATTATTCATTTATTTGCTATCATAGGTTGGCATACCTATGTTCTGTTGATCGAATTTTAGTGCTATTGTGGTAGTTTCGCCTACGGATTCAGCCTCTACCTTTACTGACATCAATGTAGTTATCTACCTGGTACCTACACACTTCGTGTACGTTTGATGTGCCTAGATTACACCTTTCCTTTATTTTATTCATGGAATTCTTATTCATTTTATTTAGCGTAAGTGCAAGTGAGGACATTGGTCTTCATAAATTTTTACACAAATATTTACAGTTAATTACATGGGTAATATTTCAAGTCGAGCGAAGCACAATTTTATTGGTGGCCTGACCATAGCAACATTCCGCAAGTTACGTCAAGCGATTCAAGAGAGTTGTACCATGGATAATATTTCATTGTTGTCGAATATGTCTGATTGAGGTCGGTTGTCAGCTGAGTTGACTGATGAACGTTTTCCTATGTTCAGGACATCAGATGCTGGGGGCTGTGGAGGACAAATCTGTAAACTATTTTTAAAAAGCCTTGAACGAGCAGTTATCGTGGTTTGTGTGAAGGTGGTTCGGTGCATATTAGGGTCAAGTGACACCAATCTCCAGGCCTTGGCCAGTCACTGCATTTACAGCACTATGTCATGGAACGGTTATTTCAAATCGTCAGACCTCCCAGATGAATCTAGTTATTATTCCCAAAAAACAACTTGATTCTCAACTTTTCACATTTTTCTCATGTGTGGAGAAAGATTATTTAAAATCCGATACCTACCAATTATAATAATGATGTAGGTACATACCAAAAATGGTCATGGTCATTTAATTGAAGGTACACGATAATAGCCCATTGTACCTACCTAGTTTCCATCCATTCTTGAACCCTTCTTTTTTCCTCTGTTGCTGTTGTTGTTCCTGTGTTTTTCCATAGTTGCAGCTGGGAAGAAGTTTGAAACCACAGCCAAGTAGTTTGGTGTAGCCAAACTGAAAAATGAAACAGTGGCTGACACTTTCAGAATCGAGCTCAGGAATCGATTTGAGGCACTCAATACTGATACATACAAAGCCAAGGACGTAGAGGAAATGTGGAATGCAGCAAAGGAAGTCTTCAAAGAAACCAGTGAGCACGTGCTTAGAAAGAAAAACCACCTGAAAAAGGATTGGATGTCTGATAACACGTGGAGTCCTGTAAATGACTGGAAAGTCAAGAAGGCTGCTGTCAATATGAGCAGAGCTCGTAGGGAGAAAGCTTCAGCCCAGGTAGGGCACACAGATATTGACAAGCAAACAAGGAAAAGTTTAAGACGTGACAACCTCATGTATACAGGCGGATTGGCTGATAAACCAGAGAATGCTGCAAATGAAGGGGACACCAAGGAGGTTTACAGCATCACCAAGACTGTCAAAAAAAGGATTAAGGAGGAACAGCCCTGTGAAAAACAGAGAAGGATTACTTTTACCAGCAAAGAATGAACAGATAAAGTGATGGAGGGAACACCTCGAGGAGGTCTTAACCAAGCAAATGTAGAAGAAATGAGCAAAGAAGATTCACATCAAGCCCCTGAAGAAGACCCTAGCATTTCTACCCAGTCCACCACTAGAGCTGAATTTGAAGGAGCATTGAAGCAGCTAAAGAATGGTAAAGCACCATGGGCAGACAATCCCCTGAAATATTGAAAGTAAACTGGATTATCTGTCAGCATCCTTGAGCCACTGCTAAAGAAAATATGGGAAGAAATATCTACCTGAGGAATGGAACAACGGCCTTACCAATAAGCTCCCTAAGAAGGGAAATGCCACAGATTGTAACAATTGGTGTGGTATCACACTCTTATCAGTCCCAAGTAAAATCCTGACACTTATTCTCGAACAACTCAAGGAATCTATTCAAGGAAAGAACAAACTAAATTCCATTCCCACCACAGCTGTGTTGACCTCATCAACACTTCGAGCATTATCTTCGAGCACTGAGTACCTCCAAAGATAGTCACCATCATACGTGCTATGGACAAGGACTACAGCTGCCAAGTCATCCATGAAGGAAGCCTATCAGAGCCCCTCTTTGTAAATCCGTATGAAACGGGTATATCCTCTCACCGATGTTATTCTTGCTCGCAGTTGACGAAGTCCTACGAATGGTCACTAGCTGGAGAGAGGGATCTGCTGGAAACTATGAGAAAGACCCACACATCTCGATTAGGCAGATGGCATCTGTCTGCTTGCACAGTTCTTTGCCGGCATGGAAATCAAGTTGCAGAGGTTAGAAGAGGAGGCGGCAAAGGCTGGACTGAGGATAAATGGAAGGAAGACGAAGGAAATGTCATTTGTGCCAGGGAGGAAAAACTGGAAGTTGCTGGAGAGTGCATCGAAGAGTCAACTCCTTTATATGCCTTGGCAGTGTAGTCACCAGGACAGGAGGTGCGGAGGATGGACGGGGGCGAATAAACCAAGCTAATGGGGGCTTCATGCAGCTTGGTGCTGTTTGGAAAAGTCACTATATAAAGGAACGAAAACCAAACTGTGAATATTCAACAGCAGTAGCAGTAGCTGCGAGACCTGGAAGGTTACGGTGAGGATCTCCCAGCGACTTCAGGTTTTTGTGGCCGGCTGTAATAGCAAACGCAGATCTGTGGAGGGCTACCAACCAACGACCAATCGACGCCCAAATTAAAGAGAGGAAATGGTGATGGATTGGAATCTTCAGGGAGCTCGAAGAAGAGATCGGCCAAGAAGATCGTGGTGACGTTTGGTGGAGATGGAAGCACAGAGGAGTGGAAGAGGCTGGAGGGAGATAGACTCCCTCTTAGTGGCGGTGCAGAATTCCCCCCAACCAAACAAGTATGGCGATGCAGAATTCCCCCCAACCAACCAATTAGAGTATTGCCATAAGGTGCCTCTAGTTATTGATCTTAACAAAGTCGATGCTACCTCCTCCGAAACTCCCCCTCTCAGAAACGCTGACCTGACAATTTCCGTGCCATAAGCCTCAGGGTGGATGCAACAGGATGGAGTCTGCTGGAACAAGGCCAAGTCAACAGGTTATCAGCTGGGTCTAGACAAAGTGGGCTTGACTCAAGTAGGGAGAAGAACAGTGGGAACAAGGGCTGGGTTGGCCAGTCTGGGACAACTTCAATGTCCCTTGCTTGATCGCTTCTAATGTTATTAAGTGCCTTTGATATAAGAGTGAATGGTGTGAATGCGTAGAAGGTTACTTCTGTCCACAAAATTGTGAGAGCGTCCACAGCCCAAGCATTGTGATCTGGACCCCATACCACAAATTGTTCACCTTTAGTATTAGCAGAAGACGCAGATAAATCGACATCAGGTTCTAGGGTATAGATTATTTCATCAAAGTAACATTGAAGTATTCCCCACTCCATGTGCGATGGTAAGAGGCGTGAAGCCCTGTCCACTCTGACATTCTGCGCTGATGGGATATATGAAGCTATCACGTGGTTGTTGGATGCTTCACACCAGCGCCAGATATCTACAGCTGCCGGTGACATGGCAGCAGTTGTATCTGGGCAACGGCCCGTCGATATCGCAGCAGCTGCGTCTGGGCATGTCCGCCGCAGCTTGTCTGATAGAGTTGGAAGGTTGTGCCTCCACCAACCCAGTCCTTCGTACACCTGGGCTGGTACAAACAGTGGGATCAAACCCCCCACCCCCCCCCCCCCCCCGTACACCTTAATGCAGAGTCCCATGCCTTCTCTAGTCGCTTGACTGATTGGTACAGATGACTTCGCTTCCAGGGATTTTATCCTTCCAACGTATGATGTGCTTTTTTCAGGAGGAAATGAAATTTTTTATATCAATTGAACTGAATTGAAAACCGAGGAACCTCAATACCTGCGATGAATTACGGGCACTCTTCTCATAATTAATCACAGACCCCATTGAGACTAGCATGGACTCGAGGAGGCAGAGGCTAGACTTACACTCCCCCGGAGAGTTACCTAAAAGGAGGTAGTCATCTAAATAGTTACAACATGGGATTCTCTTAGAGCGCAGTAATTTTATGATGGGCTTTTGGAGCTTAGCGAACATGTATGGAGCAGTGGCTAGGCCGAATGTTAATGTCACGTACTCCCACAAATCGTTGTTATACCTGAAGCGCAAAGATTTTGTAAAATTCGGGTGGATCGACTCTTGATGGTAAGCACCCCATAACTGTCCTGTCTTCCCATATTAATTGTCTGACAGTAGGCTGATCCTCTAACTTGAAATTTGGAGGGGATATGAATGAATTGCGGTTTTTCAATATAAGAGTGAAGCGGTAACCACCAGACGACTTTTTGGCCAAAAACACAGAAGAGATGAATTGGTTAACACTATTGGACAGCTCCTGACTCATAGGAGGAGTGGGAATGCGTTTGGGATGCTGGGTAGGTTACCCTGATACCCACTGTCGAATGACGTGATTATCCGTTATCTGACACCAGTATTCATTTTTAAAAAAGGAAGTGGCATAGGTGTACTCTCTATTGTTGGGCGGACGGTTTTGGTGGTGGGTGGTTTCTCCGTCTTTGTTGTGAATGTCTATCCCGTTTCTTGGCCCCCCTCGACCTTTTGTTGGGAGCTGGGCCTGACCAGTATAAATTGTAGGCCGGAGGTTGGTTAGAACGTCCTATCGCACCGGCTGTCCCCGAGCGTGGATCAGTCCGAGGGGACGTTGGTGGGACCCCTTTGGTCACTGCTTCGGGTTTACCCCTTATAAGTCTACATACCTCCCTGCGTCTGGTCCTCGAGATGTCATAAAAAAGAGCTGAGAACAGTCTATCACTCCCAAGAAGTGGTCGGAGAGCTAGGTTGCGCACCTCAGGGGGGATTGAATCGGCATGGGACAACATTGCTGAGCTAAAACCTTTTCCAAAAGCTGATACTCCAGCCGAAGCAATATTTTGCGTAGCTACAAAATTTGAATCGCCCAATTTGACCCTCTGAGACAAGACCACCAGCTCTGAGTTCAACTTTGGGGGAAGCATAGCAGGAATGTTGGTGGAAGGTGAATTTTCGGCCTTTAACGTTCTAAAAACCTCTGGCTCTAAACCATATTAATATGGTTCCACCTGGTAGCCAGGGAATCATGAATGTCCAGCACCGGCGGTGGCTTTAAAGGGTTTTCCCCCAGCCACCCTGTGACGTCCTTTGGTCGCTCATTTTCAGAGAAACCGACAAAAGTAGGTGACTCTGGCGTCCGGACAACTGCCCAACGACGCTGCTGCTGTTGCGTCCGGGTAAAAACCCGTCGACGTCGTGTCCAGGTGAAAGCCCGACGACATGGCAGCAGTTGTATCTGAACGATGGTCCATCGATACAGCTGCGTCCAGGCAAATGCCCGTCGGCGCCTCCACCTGTAGTATCCCGGATTTGGCATTCACCACAACGGAGGAAAGCGTCCGTGACTGCATAACTGCATCATCCCCTTCTTCAGAACTACTATCGGAATAAAAGTAATCACCTACCTCATTCGAATCCGACACAGAGCTGCCTAAGCGTTGATGTCGCAGTGAAATTGATCGGTGGTGAAGCAGAGAACCTGATCGACGATGTCGTGGCAAAATTGATAGGCAATTTCGTTGGCGACCTTGATCGCATTTGGGCTCATGACCACCCGTAATCCTGATCGTAAAATTCCGGAAGTTCCTTGAAGAAGCGATTTCGCCAAAGCCTTGATGACTCATCGTCAGTCATTTGAAGTGCTCACAATCCGCGAGCGCCTAACTTTCACACTTCAACAGTAGATACGAATATACTATATCGTGTAGGAGAGGTAAAATTGTTCAAAAATTTGTAAAATATTCGACGAAAAACGGGAGCCTAAAGTGACAGTACCAATACCAAAAAGAGAAGTGTAGTCGGAAAAACGGGATGGTGGGAGCGCAGGTGGAGAGCTGTGATGAGGAAATTCCAACCGCGTGGGCGGCATTTTTCAAATTTCACATTAAACGGATTGGACTGTATATTCATTTATTTGTTTATGTCTTACCATGATGCCAGCCGAAGAAGTGGCCAGTTCCGACCTGTTTTTCGTTCCCTTCACTTCTGCACTCTTGCGGTTGAAAGGGGAAGCACGGGGACTCGCGGCTTCCGCCTACAAAATTCCAAAGGGATGGTGGCGTGCCGTCATGTATATTACTATGTACCGTGCTAGAAGCCGCAATTTGGGGTATTCTGACATGAAATTTTGACACTTCTTATGCCTCCAGAATTTTTGTCGTATAGTTGTTGGTACCAGGAAACGGCGCAATCTGTCAGAAAAACGCGTTTAGGCGTCCAGAATTTGCTGTATCGTTTTTGGTGCCATCATGGTGCCAGGGAACGACGCCACGCTGGCACCAGTGGTGTCATTTGTCGAAAAATGTGTCTGGTATTTTTTCAGCGTGCAGAATTGAGTGGAATAACTTTCACAGCTCTATCAATCCTTACAGCGATTGATAAATATTTAGCCATAAAACATTACAAAAAATAGCTGCTATTGAGCGTGGTACATACGCAGAATTTGAGGCTATTTCCAAAATTCCATGAGGTACCTGGTCTGTGGATTAACTAGTTATAGTAATTCTGAGATATTTGTTGTATCGTGATCAAATTTATTATATGTTGTGTTTGTAGGTTGAAGGTTTAATAGACGAGGTAGACTTCAAATTGCAAGTGACGAGGGAAGACTTTGAGAAACTGTGCCCAGACTTGTTCGACCGAGTTGGCCAACCTGTGCAACAGGCTCTCAATACCGCAGGGCTTTCTATGGACGTCCTCAGTCAAGTATGAGTGCTCCTTTCCCGTAGTTTGAGTGGTTGAATCATCAGAGTAGCACTTCAAACAAAATATCCTTCATGTTGAAAATATGACATTCTGGAACAAATGATCTACAAGCATAAGACAGTGTATCAGTTATAAATTCCAACATTCCATTGTCTTTTTCTTGGTTTTGATTTTAAAATAAAATACGGCTCATGAACTGAATGGGTTGCAGGTGATACTTGTTGGGGCTGGTACTCGAGTTCCTGCAGTCCAAGAGAAGCTCTCGTCAATCGTTGGAATCGACTTGAGCAAAAATCTCAATACAGACGAAGCTGCCGTTTTTGGTGCAGTTTACAAAGCAGCTGATCTCTCTGCCGGTTTCAAAGTTAAAAAATTCATCACGAAGGACACTGTTTTGTTCCCTATTCAGGTAAATCTGTATTACAGTAAAATCTCATTCAACTGACATCTTTGAATCAAGGAACACAATTTTTGTCCGTAGCATATGTTTTAGTTCTCAGTAGTGACATATCTAACTGATGAAATTCTGTTCTGTTGCGCTCGGCGCTCTTTGTTTCTTGGGAGGGGCTGAATATGAAAGGGAGGTCCTCTGTTTATCGAGATCCACAGATGGAACTTGAACCCTAAACAGATTCGTCTCTCACTTCACTCCTGCCTCCACAGCTCTACTTTCTAGTACCTATGTTGAACCGAAATTTTCAATGAAAAACAAGCTTTCTAAGTTCCAGTCATGCAGCATGATCAGATGACAGCATAATTATTATAATAAATGCTTATTATAATAAGTGCTATGAGGGACAACAGTCCCATGTACTATAAGAGGCTTTTCACATTCAATTTAAATTAAATTGCATTTACCGTTCAGTAGTAAGGGAGAGCAAGTCCCCAATCTACAAAACTTCGGTGCCTACAATTTCTTTGTAACAACATTTTTCGAAAACCGCATTTTATCCTACCTCCTTTTTTTTTAATGTTCTAATTACCCTACTAGTAAGCGCTTCTGTTTGGTTTATTATTCTGTGAATAATACACCTATGTATTCGCTCAGCAAACAATTTTTATGACACCCCCTCAAAATTTTTTCTTTTCCGTTTCAAGGTGCGTAGATTCTAAAAACGCTGCAAAGTCCTTGTCACATGGGTTTATTATTCTATTGGACATACCTGCAGAAATGCTGGCTGTTCATTTATTGTTGCTTTCATGTAAAATAATTGAAATAGCTATTTCCGGTGATTTCCACCAATTTTGGTCCCCAAAACTTGAATTGGGTACACTCTTTTTTTTTCCAAATTATCTTTGATCATTGGTAGTACCATTTAATCGTCTTGATCCACCTGTTGACACTTTTTCCAGTGTTATTCTACAAATTGATGGTGATTTCAGACGAATTCCCAGGTTTTTGACTCATAAAAAATCAATTTCGGGAGCTGAACATCTGGTAGAACTTCAATTTTCTACTCTTTGGTCAAAATCGACTTCATATTCGGTCTTCTCGTCCCCAAAAACATGAAAAACGATACCTTAAAAGCTCATGTTACCGACATGTTGCTTGTTATGATCACATGTTTCTGTTTCCTAGTTATGAGCTTGTAAACTTATTTTCCAAATTTACTCATATCATTTATACGTAGGATTTTAATGGCGGATTTCACCAGGTTGGTAATAAAGTAGGGAATAGCTATCCCTGAGAATAAGACCTATCTCGGTGATAGCCCATTTTCCGTTTCACCATGCATTTCCGGATGGGAGATAGTTATTCCCTAGTTATTCCCTGGTTAGCCCCCAGACTGTTGCTCCCAGACAAGTTTTCCGAAGGCGTTGCCGCCAACAACGCTGATATCAGTGATAGTGGTGTTGAAATCTATTTTGTGTGAAGTGCTTCTTGCGTGGAATCAAGTGATTTTGCGTGAAATAAGAATGGAGAAAAAAGAAAGTGGGAAAAGGAAGAGAAACTTGAACTTCACCAAGGCGGAGCTGGAACTGTTGGTAGAGTTGGTGCAGAAGAGGAGGGAAGTGATAGAAAATAATACGACTGATGCCGTCATGTGGAAGGAGAAACAAGCCGCCTGGAAAGAATTGGGATTAGAATTTAATAGTTACCTATTCCGACATGGAAACTAGTACCTAATCCATTCTCTGTGTTTATAATTGATGTACTCATAAGGGCACTTGAATCCCATTTTACCAAAAGTAAGGAAAATGAACTGTGAGAATAAATGCCTGACCTAGACAATTAACGTACTACCTACCTACACACATCAGCTGTTTCTTTCCCAATATAATTCACCCAAGAAAATGAAAAATAAATTAAAGAAAAATTCACCAAGTTGGTACGTTCTAAATTAGCTATACCTAGGTATCGATCTAGGCTCTTCGGTTTATTACACGAATTGAAAGTAAACATACATTAGGTATATATTAACAAAGAGTAAAAAGGTAATCATTAAACATATATTGGTAAGTAGGTACATGAATATTTAGGTTAAAAATTCGAAAAATAAAAGGTACCAATGTAAAAAGTGCTGGAAGCGAAAGTCTTCAAAGGTTATCAGCAATGAGGGACTGGCCAAATGACTAAAACTGAACAACGGTTTGTCCTCAAGAACACCAACATTCCTCTCCACAAATGGGTCATAGCCGTGTCATTATATACCTACTCGTAGATAGTTAATACCTATATGCAATGCTACACTAGCTAAATATAATATCATTATAGACCCTTCATTGGTGGTAATAATGGTTTCTTGACTAATTTACTCCTAGTTTTACATGATTAAAAATAAATTACACAAGTTCTGTATTGCAATAAATTTCAATTCAGAAAGTCTATACCTACCTAATAATTATGTATGTAAGTGCATAAAAAAGGTGTCAGGCGTGTTTTCACACAAAAATTGTAAGACACTGCTTATATTACCTATGTAGTTAAAGTTTATGGAAAACGTTTTCAAATAAAGTTTAATCATAAGAAGAAACTCGTGCACATTCAAGCAGTAGGTAATAAAATATTTGTGTCCAAGAAATTGTACAATATTTTCAAATCTACTGGAAGCCGTTAGTTAATTTCGTCGTCGAACAGAATGTCTTGATAAGCCATTCCCAAACAAAACAACATGAAAAAACAAACACTCGAACTCACTCACGGCCAGAAAAACACTGTTTTACAGAAAAATAGAGGCTCGAACATATGATCGTAGTTCGCCATTTTGTTTTGACTTGGGGGATAACGCCTTAACACCCAGAGGAAGTAGGGAATAAAATCTAGGGAATAACAGCTCTCCGTATTCCGGGGATAGCGCTACCTCGCACTGGAGAAACGCGCTTCTTTGCACTATTCCCAAGATAACGTTAACACCAACCTTAACACCAGGTGGTGAAACCGGCCATAAGTGGAATAAAGCCTATAATTCTACGGCTTTCTTCATTACAATTTATTCCACTTAATAAAAACTACAATGGACAAATATCTTCGTCCCGAGCGGCTCTCAACCGACCCATCCTCAAGTTGTGCTCAAGATGATTACATGCATTGGAGGCAAACATTCGTAAACTTCCTGGATGGAATGAACACTCCAGAGAATCCAGTACAAGAAAAGGTAAAGTTAAATGTGCTTATATTAACTTTCTGAGTTCTTCCATTTATAAATTAGTCAAGGACAAGCCTGAGGTTCTCAACGGGAGGCCACTCATCTATTCAGAAGTCCCAAACAACCTGCTCATTCACGGGATAGTTTCTGGGATTGTTTAGCTTTTTTGAGATGCGAGCGCTAGCGAGCATCCAGATCGCTTGACAATGCATTCCACTAATCTATTCAGAAGTCCCAAACAACCTTCAGCTTTTTTTGTAAAACAAATTTGAAAGAATTGTAAAAAATCGCGTCTTTACCCAACTTGGTACCGCCTGCCACACGTTCCATGTTTGCCATCATTCGACACTGACTGAAAACACATCCAGACAACGAACGAAAGCGATAACTAATAATTCAGAAAATAATAATTTAAATAATTTTAAATCGTTAAATGAGTGGCCTCCCGTTAACCGATAAGTACCGGAATGAACACTCCAGAGAATCCAGTACAAGAAAAGGTAAAGTTAAATGTGCTTATTAACTTTCTGAGTTCTTCCATTTATAAATTAGTCAAGGACAAGCCTGATTTTCAGACGACTCTCGCAGCACTAGACGGGATTTACATTAAGCCCAAAAACGACATTTATGCTCGACATTGTGTAGCGACTCGGAGGCAAAACCCTGATGAGTCTGTAGATCAGTCTTTGCAGGCCTTACACGTCCTTGGACAAGAATGCTCGTTCCAAGATGTTACAGCTGAGCAATATAGGAATGAGTATATTCGTGATGCATTCATAGCAGGACTATCCTCTTGTATGATCCGACAACGCCTTCTTGAGAATTTGACGCTCACGCTCACTCAGGCAACCGACCAAGCTAGAGCTCTAGAGAGAGCCCAACTTAATTCTCTTAATTACTCTCAACCCAGTGGTAGCTTTTCCGCAGCAGCTAGAGGCTCAGAAAATGGTTCAACCGA
Organism: Leptopterna dolabrata; assembly: GCA_954871275.1. Lineage (NCBI taxonomy): Eukaryota > Metazoa > Arthropoda > Insecta > Hemiptera > Miridae > Leptopterna > Leptopterna dolabrata. The sequence continues at coordinate 51,538,248 of OX940981.1, forward strand.
GGAACTGAATACAACTGCTGCTCTCTACAAGTCCTCATGTTATTTTTGTGGAGGTAAGCGACATCCAAGAAACAAATGTCCAGCCAACGGGGAGACTTGCGGAAAATGCCACAAACTGGGTCATTATTCGTCCGTTTGCAAGACTAGAGTTGGTCCCAAAAGGTCAGGGACAAATAAAACTATTGGAGCCACATTAGCTGCTTCCTCATCCGTGTCCCTAAGTAAGGCAACAGTTCCTGTCAGGATCAATAATTTCCGCTGTTCAGCCTTAGTTGACACAGGAAGCACGTCTAGCTTCATAGAGGAATCCTTACTGAACAAGTGTGGTGCCCTATCCAAACCCTCAAATGAAAGGATAACCATGGCTAGCTCTGCTCTCTCTTCCAAAGTAGAAGGATATTGTGATGTAAGGGTGGAACTTCAAGGTCACACATATGAGCAAGCACAGCTCTTGATCATGAAGAACCTTTGCACAGATGTCATAATAGGCCATGATTTACTTTCGACTCACTCCACACTTGAGATGACATTAGGAGGTCCGAACGCGCCCCTTCTTATTTGCAATATAGCCGCTGCTGCTGTACCACCTGTGTCACTCTTCACCCATTTATTGCCTGATTGCCGGCCAATTGCCATCAAATCCCGACATTATTCCAACGAAGATGCGGAATTCATTAGATCGGAAGTCCAGAAACTTATCGACGAAGACGTAATCGAAGAGAGTACCTCTCCATGGAGAGCCCAGGTCCTAGTTGTTAAGAGTGAAGTTAGGAAGAAGAGGATGTGTATCGACTACTCCCAAACCATCAATAGGTACATTCAGTTGCACGCTTACCCTATTCCGAAAATTGAGACGATTATTGAAAAAGTCGCAAAAAATAACTACTTCAGCACTATTGACTTAAAATCAGCATACCATCAAGTACCTATTTTGGAGAGTGAGAGATTATTTACAGCGTTCGAGGCCGATGGTGTTCTCTATCAATTCAAAAGAATCCCATTCGGCGTAACCAACGGTGTGCCTGCCTTTCAAGAATTCATTCACAAGATCATCAGGAAAGAGAAATTGAAAGAAACCTATGCGTACCTTGACGACGTCACAGTCTGTGGTAAAACGAAGGACGATCATGATGCGAACCTTAAAGCTTTCCTTGCAGCCGCCAAAAAGTGTAGGTAATTTAACTCTGAATGAGAGAAATCCAAATTTTTGCAAACAAATATTAATTTACTCGGTTACAACATAGTGAATAACACGGTCAAACAAGATGAGGATCGCTTACGGCCACTTCGTGAGATGCCAACCCCTAGCGATATGAAGCAACTACGAAGAGTCATGGGTATGTTTGCTCATTTTTCAAAATGGATCCCAAGGTTTTCAGAGAAGATGCGCCCACTCGTATTAGCCAGATCTCCATTATCAGAGCACTTACAACACATCATAGCAACATTAAAATCCGACATTTCAAAAGCAGTATTGACAGTGGTAGATGACAAATGACCCTTCATAGTCGAAACAGATGCATCAGACTTTGCTATTGCAGCCACTCTGTCACAAGACGGTCGACCCGTCGCATTTTTCTCAAGAACACTCTCGGAATCTGAGCAGCGACAGCCGTCAGTAGAAAAGGAGGCAGCAGCAATAGTGGAATCCCTTCGTAAGTGGCGTCATTATTTGATAGGCCGGCCTTTTCAGATCATCACAGATCAAAGGTCAGTTTCTTTCATGTTTGACAACACCAAGCACTGCAAAATTAAAAACGACAAAATTATGCGTTGGCGTCTCGATTTATCTTGTTTTAAATATGAAATCCTCTATCGTTCAGGAAAGCAAAATATAGTTGCCGATACACTGTCAAGGGTCTGCGCTTCAACATTAACTTCGGATCTGATGGAATTACACAAAACAATGTGTCATCCGGGTGTAACTAGAATGGCCCATTTCATACGTTGCAAAAATCTTCCTTACTCTGTTGAAGATGTGAAGCGGATGACATCTCGTTGTCAAGATTGTGCCGAACTAAAACCCAAGTTTTTTAAAAATGAAGGAGCCCTCGTCAAGTCCACGATAACTTTTGAGAGGCTGAACCTGGACTTCAAAGGCCCTCTTCCTTCAGAAACGAAAAATAAGTATCTTCTCACAATCATAGATGAATATTCCAGATTCCCATTTGCCTTTCCATGCTCAAACCTGTCAGCATCTACCGTAATCCATCATCTGAGTGACTTATTCTCTACATTCGGCTTACCAGCGTACATACATTCAGATCGCGGATCAGCTTTCATGTCATCCGAGCTCAAAACCTTTCTTACATCGCAAGGTATCGCTACGAGTTGAACGACTGCTTATAATCCCTAGGGGTAATGGCCAGATTGAAAGGTATAACGCCATAATCTGGAGAACCACACAGATGGCTCTCCGTTCTGCAGGATTGGATACACGGCAGTGGGAGCAAGCACTACCTCAAGCTCTACACTCTATAAGATCTCTTCTGTCTACAGCCACGAACGCAACTCCCCATGAGAGGATGTTTTCGCATCCGCGTCGATCGGCAAACGGTCAGTCACTCCCAGCCTGGCTATTGACACCTGGGCAAGTGCTGATGAAACGCCTACCACCTTCTGGAAGCAAGTACGAACCAGCCATTGTGCAAGTAGAGCTCCTGGAGGCGAACCCAGATTATTTTCACGTGCGGCTACCGGATGGACGAGAGGCAACAGTCTCAAATCGCCATTTGAACCCTATGGGTGCCAAACATACATTTTACACACATTTTCACTCAACACCCCTGGGTATATTCCGATCGGGCTGAAAAGTTTTGGGACACAACTAGGGCCCAAATGGAGCATGTGTGCGAAAGAACGATTTTTTTAGACTGAAAATGAAGCCTGTACACGTGATACGGCGGACGGACATAGCATTTTTGGAATCTACGCACCTTGAAACGGAAAAGAAAAAATTGTGAGGGGGTGTTATAAACAGTTTTTTGCTGAGCGAATACATTGGTGTATTATTCACAGAATAATAAACCAAAATAGGTACGTTTTCCATGTCAACAATGTCCAAGCCAACATTTCTCTAGGTATGTCCAATAGAATAATAAACCCATGCGACAAGGACTTTGCAGCGTTTTTTTCTAATGTTCTTAGAACATAGGTACGTTTTTACAGTTTTGGCCTACCAACATACGAAAGAAATGTTCTATAGAAGGGTTTCACAATCAATTCGTGAGTCATATTGTACTTTACAGTATATTTATTACAACATAAAACTCGAATAAAATAATATCACAAGTAAATAATGAAAAATTGTTAGGGCACCTCATCATCACTTCCGTCATCAGCGGTTGGTGGTGTTGGTCCTGAAAAAAATAATGTAAGCTGTATTATTCATGAATTATATGTTATACTTTTAATCAATGTACTTATGTAATTTACAGTGTCAATTGTCCGCACATCGATTTATCGAATCATGTTTAACCCTTATCTACACGCGCCACGGTCCTGAGTACCGCATTTTCTTGAAGTTTAAAATAAAAAGAGAAAGGAAGCTGACCCATCAGCTGGGCCTCCAGTATTCGTAGTTCAGGTTATCTCCAACAGGTAGCAAGTGTCGCCCAACAAAAATCCTCATAGTTTAATCCTTATTCAAGTGTCAATGTGGACAGGTCACCTTCGTAGTACTCAGAACCGCGCGCGTGTGGTTACGTTTGAAAAGAGTGGAGGTACAGAAGACCAAGCGTTTGTAGTCATGTAAGTATTTTTACTTCATTTATTCTTTGCTATACGTTTCTTTTTCTTCACAATTTCAATTTCTTCGTAAATCTTTTATCCGTAGGTACCTTTCTACTATTTCACTGCTCACTTTAGAGAAGAAGAAAATGACGTTTTGTGATTGCCAAAGGTGTTTTCTTCACCTGACTGCTTCTCGTTTTTACCTTTACTGCTTCCATTTCTTTTGTACTATAGTATAATATTATTAGTTTTCAACTTCCTTCTTCCTTTCCCTTCCTAGGTCTAGCCAACCGCATCAACTTAGTTCACGCCAGGTCGTCCAAATCGATGACTATGAGAGGGTCCTACAGGAACTCTCTGAGGAAGAGCGGGAGAGAGAACATGAGGACCAGGGAGACGATCCTTACGATTTCACAGACGATAGTGAAGGCGAAGAAGAAAGGATTGAATATGATGAGCATTCAAGTAACAGCGAACTCTCAGGGGACGAAGACAACGACGTCCCGACCGTATGTAGTTCTACAGATTTTGATGTATACATACCACAAGGAAAGAAGAATGAAACTTTTTGGCTCAGTACTCCTGCGGCCCTTCCTTCCAAAACTAAATCTAAAAACATAGTCAAAGTGTTGCCTGGACCTACACGAATGGCGAGGGATGCATCTACTGAACTGGAAGTATTCCTGAAATTGCTCTCCCTTGAAATGATAGATAAAATAGTTCAACACACGAACTTCTATATTGAAAGAAAACAGGCAGCTCGTTCATTCTCAAGAGCAAGAGATTGTAGGACCACTTCACGTTCAGAAATTGAGGCTCTTATCGGAATTTTATTCATCTTGGGAATAAATAAGAGCAGTCGAGCTGATGCCAGCCGCGCTTGGAAATGTAATGGAACTGGCATGATGATATGCAGAGCGACTTTTGGAATCAACAGGTTTCGTTTTCTACTCCAGTCGCTTCGGTTTGACGATCTAAGGACAAGACAGGAACGGAGTGTCATAGATAAACTGGCACCGATCAGGGAAATGTACACTGATTTGCACCGAAATTTTCAAGCCCACTACTCTTTATCCGAATTTGTGACGATTGATGAAATGCTACACCCCTTCCGAGGCCGTTGCGGATTTATAGTTTATATGCCTGCTAAGCCCTCAAAATATGGCATAAAGCTATACGTTCTATCAGATTCTAAAACGCATTATGTTTATAGATTCGAAGTGTATTGTGGCAAGCAACCTACTGGACGTTTTGAGATTTCCAACAAGCCAATGGATGTTGTGAAACGTTTAGTACAACCCATTCTGAAAAGTAACAGAAATTTGACGGTTGACAACTTCTATTCAAGTTATGAGTTGGCCATGTATTTACTTGAAAATGGTCTCACGATTATAGGAACAATGAGAAAAAATAAACCTGAAATTCCGCTACAGTTTCTTCCTAATCGAAATCGAGAGATAGGATCTTCCATTTTCGGTTTTCAAGATGTCTGTACCCTGGTGTCGTATGCTCCAAAAGCAAATAAGGCTGTAGTCCTCCTTTCTACGATGCATGATGATGGAGAAATTGATCAGGAAACAGGAAAACCCATCATCATTCTGGACTATAATTCCACAAAGGGGGGTGTGGATTCAGTCGATGAAAAATGTGCCAACTATTCTACGAAAAGAAGAACACGAAGGTGGCCACTTACCATGTTTTTTCGATTTTTAGATATGGCTGGGGTGAACGCCCATGTAATATACGTTGCCAACAACATAAATAATGTTCATGAGAAACCAAAGCCACGTATGGATTTTCTCGAGGCACTAGCATTCGCTCTTCTAGAGGATCATTTGAAGAACAGGGCAAAAATGGCAAATCTTCCACAGGATATAAAGATATTTCTCGCTAAATATCGAGAATCACTTCCAGAAAACCTATCAGGTCCTGATCAAAGAAGACGTGGTCCTTGTCATGAATGTGGTAAACGCAAGAACAATACAACTACAGTGCGTTGCTCTGAGTGTACCTGATTCGTGTGCAGAAGCCATTCCCGTCATTCAGCCAAATGCATCACTTGTGTCATGGAAAATATTGAAGATGATGAAGAATGATTCCACTTCTTTCATACGTCTTGCGCCTGCAATTGACTCCTCATTAGAAATAATTTAGTCAACTAACGAGGAGTCAATTATCACTAACATAATTTGCAGTTCCTTCCTTGTTGACTCCTATTTTTATTTGGTAACTTAGCGTATGATATGAATGATCTATTGTTTATTTTCTTTGATTGTATATAGTTTGAAGAGTTCATTTGTTTGTTAGGAGTTCTAGCTGAGCAATTTGTAATATTCATTTTTATAAATCTGTTTTCAGCATTTAATATTCTTATTTTCTAATTAAACGATGATTCTATTTTCCAATTATATTGTTTTGGTTTCGATCTATTTCTCCTAATCATCCCATTATATATGAATCGTTTTTGAAGTCAAAAAACTGTTAGAAATGTCCATAGTAAAAGTGCGGTACTGAGTACCGTGCGCGTGTACTAACGTTACATCCTTGGGCGCGTGTAGTTAAGGGTTAATTTTAACACAATTGTAGCACCTGGAACTGGGAGCCACACAGATATGTACCAATACGAGCAATTTTTCTGCAGAAACTTTCAATTGCCAATTCAGTAGGTACGTAAATATCGACGCTGTTGTGTCACTAAGTAGGATGTGACATTATTGTACAGATTGCGCGGTTTAATTTCAGTTAGCAATAAACAAGAGTAGCGTGTACTGCCCTGATGCTTGTGTTTAGCCCAACCACAACAAACATTACTCATTGAAGACCATTATTCTCAAATTCAAAAGAAGGGGTTTCTCTCACGGTACCTCACTATTACCTTCCCTTCAACTCCCCCTTCATGTATGAAGCTGGAAAATCAGCAAAAAACGTTGTGACATAAGAAAGTCAAGAATGTCATAAATGAAACAGGATTTCAGATTACGCGAACTCCACAGCCGAAGACACATACTTCTATAACGTGGTCAGTGGCGCAGCCGGGGGGGGGGGGGGGGGTTAGTGGGGTCATAATAACCCCCCCCCCCCCCATTGGCTCGAAAAGTTCATCAAAAATTAAAATTAAATCTTAAGAATGATAACAATAACGAAAGTAACAAACATATACCTATTATACAACAATAACAGGTTAAACGGTAAATCAAACATGATTAAACAGTGAAATAATATTACGTTTATTTGATTACGAACGACCCGCTCTTTCTGACAAAAATGCTTATCGAAATAGTCCCTCAACCCACACTTCTGGTGAATAATACTGATTTTAGCCCTTAATACCAATTGCTGACCCCCAAAAATCCTAATTAGACCCTTATTCTGTGTGAAAAGCAACTGAAATGGTATTTTCTGTCTTCACTCACCCTTCCTTGCCACTTTCAGTGATTTTATATATCAATTTTTGTTGTTTTTACCTATTTTTGACCCCTAAAAACTAAAATTTAACCCCCTTCAAATTTTTGAAAATTGCTCATCCTTTTGTTTGGCAATGAGAACATTTTGGTGAAATTTGGAATTTTTATCACGTACCCAAGGTGAGATATTGACTGGAGTGACACATAAATAAATATATATATTATAATATACGTAGGTACACATTTTTGTAAAAATCTAAGGATGAAATCAGGATTATCTGAAACGGATTTGCCTATAAAATAATTTCAAAAACTTGTGTTCTGAACATTTTGGACCCATTGCAATACCTTAATTTTCCTTGAAAATTCGCTAACATTGTTGCCAAATAAATGTTGTATTTCTTCAGTTTAGCTTACCTAACGTTATCTGTAACATTTAGTGCTTTGTTAAATTTAATTTAAATTCAGCTTTCTTTGTAATGTCAAACCTTATTAGCGAATTTTCAAGGAAAATAAAGCTATTGCAATGGGTAACATTTTCAGAACATGAATGTTTGAAATATTTTTATAGACAAATCCGTTTCAGAGCATCCTCAGTTCATCCCTAGATTTTAACAAAAATTTATATATATTATGTATATTTATGTGCCACTCCAGATGATATCCGTCCTTGGGTAGGTACGTGGTAAAAATTCCAGATTTCTCCAAAACGTTTGTATTGCCAAACGAAAGGATGAGTCCGAAGATGAGCAATTTTCAAATTCCAAGGGGGTCAAATTGGAGTTTTTAGGGGTCAAAAGTTGGTAAAAACTGCTAAAATTGCAAACAGTTGCTTTAAAATCACTGGAAGTGGTATGGAAGGTTGAGTAAAGAAAGAAAAACACCATTTCAGTTGTTTTTCACACAGAATGGGGGTCAGAATTTGACTTTTGTTGGTGAAAAATTGGTATAATGGTAAAATCAATATTAATTCACCTGACGTTGTGTGGGATGATTAATCACGACGGAGGGACTACCTCGATGATAAAACTATTTTTCACAAAAGCAAGTGGTGCATCGGTAAAAATGGCTAAAATCACGAAAGATTATATAATTTTAAGAAAAGTGGTATGGTTTCATATCATCTTTTTACACAATATCAGAAATATTTCTTTGAAGATTCGCTCTTAAAGCCATACTGCATGACAGGAACTTCCGACTGCTATTTCCGATAACCCCCCCCATTCGCCAATCCTGGCTACGCCACTGAACGTGGTAGTTACCTGGTCAGTATAGAAGTGTGTGCGCGGAAGGCTACCTAAGAGACAAATGGGCATAGTCGCGGGAATTTGTTGAATACCAATGAAGCAAGTTCAACAACACAAACTACTACTTGTATTACCTTGGAGCTGTCATCTAGGAGATCATCAAGCTCGACCATGGGAACTGGATCCTCCTACAGAAAAATGTTTCAACAAAGAATGAGAATTTTCAGAACTTCATAAACATTGCTGTCCAAAATAAATTACCAAATCTCAATAGTTACTTTATTCTAAAGTTCTTCTCGTCCCCAAAAACATGGAAAACGATATCTCAAAAGCTCATGTAACGAATATGTTACTAAAACACAAACCGTACCTATTTTTATACACATCTTCACTCATAACACCCCTGGGTATATTCCGATCGGGCTGCAAAGTTTCGGGACACAACTAGGACCCAAATGGAGCCTGTGTGCGAAAGAACGACTTTTTTAGACCGAAAATGAAGCCAGTACTTACACGAGATACGGTGTAAGGCGGACGGACACTGCATTTTGGTTTATTATTCTGTGAATAATACACCTATGTATTCGCTCTGCAAAAAATTTTTATAACACCCCCTCAAAATTTTTTCAAGGCGCGTAGATTCCATAAATGCAATGTCCGTCCGCCGTATGACGTGTACCGGCTTCATTTTCTGTCTAAAAAATTCGTTCTTTCACACACATGCTACATTTGGGCCCTAGTTATGAAAATGTGTATAAAAATAGGTACTTTTTGCGTTTTAGCAACATGTTAGTAACATGAAATTTTGAGGTATCGTTTTCCATGTTTTTGGACGAGAAGACCGAACACGAAGTCGATTTTGACCAAAGAGTGGAAAATTGAGGTTCTACCAAATGTTCAACTCCCAAAATTTATTTTTCTTGAGGAAAAAATCTGGGAAATCGTCTGAAATCACAATCAGTTTGTATAATAACACTAAAAAAGTTTCAACATGTGGAACAAGACGATTAAATGGCACTACCAATGGTCGAAGATAATTTAAAAAAAAAGGAGCCTACCTAATTCGTGTTTTGGGGGCCAAAATTGGTGGAAACCATCAGAAATGGCTATTCGAATTATTTCACGTGAAAGAAACAATAATGAACAGCCAACATTTCTGTAGGTTTGTCCAATAGAATAATAAACCCATGTGACAAGGACTTCGCAGTGTTTTTGGAATCTAAGCACCTTGAAACGGAAAAGAAAAAATTTTGAGGGGGTGTTATAACAATTTTTTGCTGAGCGAATACATAGGTGTATTATTCACAGAATAATAAACCAAAAATACTAGGTAAGTGCTTCCGGGACACCACTGTACACAATACAGCCTACTAACAATACAGGAAAATGTATAGTTATAATGTACGTATTGTACGTGAACAGATGGGGCATAACGTCGAATTTGGATAAATATAATATTATATATCCTGAATTCAGTGGACTGCAAACTTGATATTACGAGTATTTTAAAAGGTTCACAATTTCATTAAGCATTCCTAAATCTACGGAGGACTACAGCAAACGCGTACTTTCTAACATGCCTTGGCACCACTGGCTCTACTATGCCACCAAAACAAGTAGTTTTATATTATAATTTCCAAGTAGGGAGGTTTATACGAATATTAGTTATCCTCCGAATCCCAACCCCCCAAAATTAGCCGTTGTAAGCGGGCCAAACCTCAGCAGCAAATGTAAGGTGTCTTACGAGTCAAGTTAGGTACTCTACCCTTCATTTCATTTCATTACATACATTATTGAAGCCTACAGGTACCTATAACACCACGCTACTACATTCACACGGATGGACGGACACACCAGTGCAAATCGAGACGGCCAAGTAGACTAAAGGCTAGCGTCCACTGGAGACGGGCCGCATCGGGGCTGGCCTTATCGCAAAATAGATAGTGCGTCCACTGGTGGTGACGGGGCGGGGCGCATCGCATCGGAAAAATTGAGCGGGAACGAGAAAAAAGGCGGTCGGTTTCGTGCTCATTCTGCTGTTCCGTGTTTTGTTTGTTTGCGTCGTTCCACCATGGATTCTTCTGACGAAGAACTTCTATTAATGCTGGCATGAAATGAAGATAATGCGAAAAGAAAACAGCGGAAAAGGAAGCACCGCTATTGGGTCCACGACATCTGTTTGAAGAGAAGAGTGTACGGGGAGTACCATTCTTTATTTGCGGATTTATCTAAAAAGCGGAAACACCGTGCATTTCTACAACTAATTGCCATGCAAAAGCACACTATCATTTCATTCCATTCTACTACCTACAATGCTCGCTAATGAAAATATATAATTACAAATAGGTACCTTACCTAATAATTATTAGAGAATGGTCGGGCGTCAACAGCAATTTATCACTGTCTCACTGATGGCAGATTCGCAAACTTGACGAAAATTCAAATCAAAACACAAAGTTGTTGTGGTTTGTAGTATCCATACTGTAACCAATACTACAACCACCACCAAACTATTCTATTCTATTTACAGTATTTACCTATGTTTTACACCTCCGGATACTCTCAAAATATATACCTTATTTCAAGTCATTCAGTGTACATTTAATTCCAAGTTACAACTGCTACTATTTGCGTGTACCGACGACACCCATGAAAACAATGAAAGAAAATAATTAAACCGAGAATAAAATTAATGAAATAAAACAATCACCCCTGTTTATTAGATTCCCTCCTCGATGTCAAATCTGAAATCCGTCTGCCTATCGTCCACTGGAGACGGGCCGCATCGGGGCGGGCCGGGACCCCTCGCACAGCCGCAAAAATCCGCCTGGGGGGCGATTGAAATATGCGATGAGGCCCGCTCCGATGCGACCCGCCTGCAGTGGACGCATCTCCATGCAAACACTCACGATCGAAATGCCCGCTTTTTGCGATGAGGCCCGCCCCGATGCGACCCGTCTCCAGTGGACGCTAGCCTTAAAGGCGCGTATCCACTATGTTCGCGAACCAATGGCGCTCCACGCTCCCCGAGACATGTAGACGGGGTTGCGGACAAGGGTGCTCCTCCAACGATCCACAGTGTTCGCCGGAACATCGAACGAACATCATGTTGTCTGATGAGTTAGTGGCAAATGCGGCGTACGTACTAATTCATTGTTTGGTGGAAGATTACAGACGTCCTCCGCGTTTTTGGCAATCTAATTTTTACAAGGAGAGAGAAAAATATAACTTGGTACTAGATCTCAAGTCTCAAGAATTAAGCGGGCACTACCAAAATTTTTTGAGAATGTCTTCCTCGAACTTTGAATATCTGCTTAATCTGATTGCACTTTCTTCTTTTTCTTTCTTTTTTTATACAACTCAATGAGTTGTATCTGTGTCTCCTCTGTCCATTCCATTATTTGCCCTACAGAAAACAAAAAGAAACGTTCGGTACTTGTGCGGAGGGGAGATAATGCACAAGTACCAAACGTTCAAACTAACAATAACACTTAAAACACACATATAGCACTATAAAAATATTGCGCAACGTTGCAGAAACACAAACACTGGTCCGATCGGCGTCCACGAACGTACTGCGCTCCCTTTTGTGTTCGCGGAAAAACCGACAGCCATCGGAGCGGTGTAGAAGGTTCGCGAACTGTTGCACGCTCGGAGCGCGGTAGCGTACCCACTACACAGGAGCGCAGAGCGCCATTGGTTCGCGAACATAGTGGATACGCGCCTTAACGTACGAATTAGTTCATTATAATATTATGATGTCGGCACTAAAATGTAGGTACCTACCTATAAATATCTTGAACTTATTATAATAATTTCCTCTGATTCGAAGATGCAAAATCAAGAAATACGTAGTAACTAAGGTATAACTAAGGTATACTGTCATCCTGTGCTCTTAAATTTGTGTCCTCATTCCTCCATCACCGATCGCAAACAGTACAGGTGGGTTCAAAATTTTCTCACCCTTTGCCATTGCACAGTGGTGTGCCCCAAGGAACTGTGTTGGGTCCATTACTGTTCTCGATATACGTGAACGACCTTCCATCATTCTTGCAATTTTCTCAATGTCACCAGTTTGCTGATGACGCAGCTCTATCTTACCTGTCCCCCTAAACGAAATTCCAAATGCCATAACTAACATAAATAACGACCTGTCGTCTATTTCCAAGTATGCCGACACCAATTCCCTAAAGCTCAACCCATGTAAAACTCAGGTGATTATATTTACCAAATCGAATCTTGACCTAGATTGCACTCCTACAGTCGTCTTGAATTCTGTCACCCTTCCATTTAGCTCGACCGTAAAGAATCTAGGTGTCCTGCTGCACTACAACTTATCATGGGAGCCGCATATTAATGCTTTATGTCGTAAAGTATATAGTGCACTCCATCCTCTTAAAAAACTCTCACATTTTACCCCATTGTACCTTAAACTCCGTCTTTTCAAGTCCCTAATTCTCCCTGTTATGACATATGGCGAAATCCTATTCACTCTTTCAATGGACTGCTCATCTTGCAGGAAATTAACAGTCGCGTTCAATAACTGCACAAGGTACTTGTATGGGCTCAAGCCCAGAGGGCATATTTCTGCACACTCCTCCCAAATATTAGGTTGAACTTTCTTCACGTATATTAAAACTAGGGTTCTAGGTATGATCTTCAAACTCCTCCACCCCTCCACCTTTGATAATCCACCGTATCTTTCCGGCCTATTCCAATTCGGACCATCTCCTAGACTCAACACAGTCAGACTGATGAGAGCCAACTGTGCCAAGTTCAAATCTTCTTTCCGTGTGGCGGGTGACAAATTGTGGAATAGTTTACCCTTAAATCTAAGGACGCTACCTACCTTGGGTTCCTTCAAATCTAATGTCAGGAAGTTCATTGATAGTCAGCCCCCATAGCCATCATTTCTTTTGACTGTATCTCTTACTTCTTTATATTCACCCCCACTTCTTTTCTTCCCATTGCCTTCCATTTCTAATCTTTCACCCCCCCCCCTTCACTTGCCGAGGCTCACTTTCCTAGATGACCTGAGCTTTCATTTCGTTTCTTAAGTTTACTTTATACATATACATAAATATATTCTTTTTTTTGCTGTTGTTCGTATTGTTTGCCTACTTGATATTCATTCATGTAATTATAGTTAGTTGTGCACAAGGAAGGGACAAAATTCCCTATGTACAGAGTTTTGAATAAATAAATAAAATATCCGAGCAAAATAAGTAAGGTATAAGTAACTTACCTTGGTGATTGCTACTTTTTTTTCTCTCTTGTCTGCGATTCCTGCATTTCTCGTTTCTGCTCAGCCTCTTGCTGAAACGTTTCTTCTTTGGCATTTCGGTCGAGAATTACTGCGTACAATAAAGTGAACTTCACGACGCGCCTATCAGAAAGCAATGCCCACTGACTTTCAGGGCTTGGAGTGTTGGCTGACGTTAACACAGGTGGTACGCGTAGGGGTGTGGGGTCATCAACCGGCCTGCGCGAGGCTACTGGCATCTAGCGTCAGACGCGTGAACCCCGTTCACCCACAACTACATGGGCTGGTCATTCCCGCCACAAGAAATTCCCCAGCAGAATTTCCAACTTTTCTCTGGCAATAATCAGTCGATTTTGGTGGTTCTTGTGGCACTCTTCCTATTTTTATACGTTTCAGGGCAATGCACTATGGAAATTCGAAACGTAAATTTCAATATTGTACCTAAATTTGAAAATTTTCGAAATTTGAAATGTCAAGAGTTCATTGCCCAAGAGAATGGAAAAATAGGAAGAATGCCGCAAGAATCATCAAAATCGACTGATTATTGACGGAGAAAAGTTGGAAAAACCGTTTTATACACCGTCCTGCTCCCCCTTAATAGGTACACAAACAAAGAATATCAGTGTTGCAAGAAGATACGATTTTGAATCGATCTGCGTAATAATTAAGTGTAACCGATTTAGGAACCAAGGTATGGTGGGTAAAGGGGTCAGAAAGTATCACCATAAACCTGCAAGCTTCCGTTATATATTATTCAAAAACGATTGACACCAATATCTCTTTTTCTCTGTCTATTATGCTCTCTATTTCAGTATGCATGTTTTTTATGCATCGCTGTTAAATGGCTCACCCGTCTTTAATGGAACGAACTTAGGAATATATTCTACTAAGTCCTTTATAAGCTTGGTGGGGTTCCCGAGAATTGGAATTGATTATTTCATTGAGGGATGGCTTTTTTTTAATTCTCAGGTGGCGTTTGAGAGAGAAGTGGATGGGACAACTCGGCAGACGAAACGCACTCTATTCGGCTTGATGAATTCCTACCCACAGAAAAAGATATTAACGTTCAATAAAAATCTCGCAGATTTCGATTTCTTTGTTGGCTATGGAGAGGTTGACTATCTTCCAGCCCACGAAGTCAGGTAATATGTCCTTTGTTTGTATGTTTAGACGAGTAGCAGCTAAAGGGTGTCTTGAAAAATACAGGTTTTTGAAAAAAAGATTAAGTCAGTCAAATTTTAATTGAAATACCTACTTATTTTTAAAAAATATTTACTTCAATTCATCGCTTAGCTACACGCACCCCTGAGAGTTGAAGTTGGTGCACGCTAGCAGGGACTTCCATTTTTCATAGTTTTCATCACTATTACGCGGTGATCTCAATAAGGTCCAATTCCTCTTGTATAACAATCAGTAATAATGCAATTCAACATGACAATAATTATTTATTTCAAAAACTAGCTATTAAAAAACGTCTGCCAAGTTGGGCGGGCAGTATAGCTTCCTAGCTTATTGGAACGTGACCTTTTAGTCAGCTGGTAAAAAATGATGCGTCAAAATGATTGAATAGCAATAGAGTAATGATAAATTACCCAACATGCGTAGTAGAATCAAACATTTCAACATTTCATGTTGCGCATGTGCAGACGAAAGTAGTACTATTCCTGATCGACCCTCCAAGTTTGAAGTCATTTCAACGATATTTAAGGTAGTTATAGGCGTTTCAAGTATTTCACTTTTGCGCATGCGCAGACGAAAGTTACGGTACGATTTCAGTGATTTTGATAAGGGACTGTCGGGATTCAACTCGCGTAAACCTTCAAAATTTCAGCTCTCTACGACTATTTTTCGCGTGGTTATCAATTACAAGGGAAGGGTCAACATTTCATCGTATGCGCAGATGAAAGTTACAGTACTATTCCAATGAAATTCGTACGGAACTATTACAGTACTATTCCTGATCGACCCTCCATGTTTGAACTCATTTCAACGATATTTAAGGTAGTTATGGATGTTTCATGTATTTCACATTTGCGCATGGGCAGACGAAAGTTACTGTACTTTTTCAATGATTTTGGTATGGGACCATCTGCGACCCAACCCGCACCTACTCTCCAAAATTCAGCCCATTATTTAGGGTAGTTATGGGCGTTACAAGGAATTACCACAGACAGACACGGGACCAAAGATGTTCCTCGGTGTCTGGAGCGCAAAATGGTGGTGGAAATTTCCATTTTGAAGGACACTTTTTTACTCAATCACGAATCCAAGGCTTTCCTACCTTCGGTAGTGAGGAAGCAAAAAGTGTGTCGCATACTAAAAGAATATTATAACTTGTCATTTTGACATTTTATGTCTTTACTTTGCTACATAAACTCGAAAATGAAACGCGGGACATGCAACGGAGACATGCAACGGAAACAACGTCACGAAAATATTTCTGATGATTTTCGCTTACAACCGATTCGTTGCTACGGAACTTTATCTTCGCCAGTTATCATCGTACAAAAATCGTTCACCACTCGTTGGATAGCTCTCGATTTACCTAACCATACTACGTTAACCACTGCGGACTGCGTGGCCAACAAGCTGCGGTATTAGCGTGATTGTTTAAATGAATGTTTACGTACATAATACAGTGGAGTCCGGCTAATCCGAACTAATTGGGACTTAAGGCTGTTCGGACTAGGTGACCAAAACAATTAAGTACGAAGTACTTGGTGTGGGTGCGGGAGGGGGCGCTAAGACATAAAATGTCCCTCGTGGTTGCTTGCGTACTTGTACGGAAGCTGTACCCACCGTTTGTGTTTTTGCAGTTTTAGCAACATTTAACTCGTGATTTAGGTAGGTACCTAGTAACGAGTACGGGGTTAGGTACTAACCTTTTCTGTTTATAATTGAGACTTTTTTGAATGCTTGACTCTGAAGGTTCGTTATTGAAAATAATAAACAAAAAGGAAGAAATGCGAGAAGCTCACCGCTGCTAGCTTATGAACACCATTTTTCGCTCGAATGGTTTTTAATTTTTTTATTAATAATTGGAAAATTCCGATGAAACTGTGAAGAAATCTACGTAAAACTGGTCGTTTTCATTTCTGAAGGTATAAGTTATTTACGAAATAAGATCAATTCCATCAGTTCCATTATTTCGACCAGCCACCCCGAAATTTAAATCTCAAGTAGCTACGCAAGCAATAAACATAAATTAAACATATTATTTATAGTATTCAAGAAAGGATTGCATACCTGTAGGTACCAGGTCATTTAAATAGCCTAACAAGTTTGATCGAACTCCTAACAAGGATGATCGAATTAGATCATAATATGTCTACTTGCCTTGAAGTACTTGCGGTAAGAAGGTACTCGGTGCTCAGAAGTTTCTAATAAATAGAAACTATTAAATAGTATAAATAAAATCCCAAATTTTGGAATTTGTGATAATCATGAAATTTTATTTTAATCCAACCTTCATTTTTTGCTTTACCAATTTCAAACAGGAACTGTACACATATTTTCTAAAATTTAACCTTTTTCCTTCATAAATTCGTATCTCAATAAATGAACCATTACTCTAATGTTTATTAGAAACTCATTGAAAATAATTTTTACCCAATACACACTAAATAAATTATAATTCAAGAATTCTATATGGTTTGCAGACGAAGCTTTTGTTTGATTTTCAGTTGCACCTATGTGTCTTATAGTCTAGTATTATCTTTTAGTGCTCTTGGCTCGTTGAACATCTCCAAAGTGTCTGTTCGTGGAGTGGCAGAGGCCTTGAGCAAGCACCAGGGCCCAGGAATCGAATCCAAAGGGATCAAAGCTCATTTCCAGATGGACGATAGCGGCATCCTCAATCTCGTCAACGTCGAGCACGTAGTGGAGAAGACCATTGCCGATGAAGAGGAACCAGAGGAATCTCCTCTGTCCAAATTAGGTAGCACCATCAGCAAACTTTTCACTGGTACGCGCTACTAACTGTCCCTCTAGTGGTACTGAATTATTGTGTGTTCCGTACTATGAACCTTGCCTGTGAAGTCCGATCGGGTAAAAAACAACGTTTCTGTGAAACATTTCCCTTGAAAACGTAGTTGAGATCGACCGCCTCAAGCCTCCTCAACCTGCATAATGGTCTAGCTCGCTTCTTCATTTTAAAAGTTACTCAGTTCTACAAGTGAACCCCTATTAAAAGAACCCGTCATGCAAACGACTAATGGTCATGTCGTAGAATCTTTTGAGAAACCTACAGCTACACTTTCGAAACATCTCATTTTTGCATAATTTACTATACTTGGGAAGTATGAGAATTCTAACTCAGTGATTTGTCTACGAACGTACCCACTTGAGTTCATTGGCTATTTTAGGTTGATTTTGAATTAATAAATCAACATGAGCATAATAAAATTAATAGTTGCAGTTAACTCAATGAACTTTGGCTCTCAGTTGTTAGTTGGGTGTGTAAAAAGTATGTAATGTGTGATTATTGAAATATCTATGTACCTACTGTAATGATGAAAATCGAATGGAAGTAATGTGCCATGGATGGAAATGGTAGGTATTAGGAAAGTATGGTTACTAAATCGAGATTATTCATTCCAGTAAGGGCCGGTTTCACCAACGCGGATTATCCAGAGTTCAATCTCGGCTGAGGTTTAAGCCATCGATTCTGAGAAAAGACAGTTTCACGAACGCTTAATCTAGGAATAAGTCGCGGCAACGGCGCATTAAGTTAATACCTCGTTTCAGGTGGTTTAAACCTCTGATCTACGGTTGATCTCCGATTCTCCTCCAGGCCATCGCCATTTTGAAATCTATTTTATCAGTGTTTTTCATACTTATCAACTTGCATCAACATTTAGTGCGATTAATCGTTTCACTGAAGTGTTTGAGTCATCCTTGGATGAATATTTCAATGAACTTGTGGAAGTGGCCGTGCCCAGACGGCGATAATTAGCGAACGGGTCGAGCATTTCCACAAGTGGGATGACTGCGATTTTTTCGCGAGGTTCCTCCTTCCCAAGGAAGGGATGAGCTTCGTGCTCGATGCAAGAGAAAGTCTTCTAGTTCTCGAAACAGAAATGTGAGTGCAACCAAAAATGTGTAATAAATATAATTTTACAACAAACCAGGTAGGCAACAATGTCGGACCCATCATTATTTATTTCTTCGAGTAGGTAAACAAACCTTCATAGTACGTGGTAAGTACTTGCAGACTGCGCTAATAAGTACATGTATAACTGCTTCTGCATACAGCGAACTATTGTAAAAAAGCAGATACCTTTTATAAAAGAGCCTATCTATAATTTATTACAAGAGCTGTCTCGAGTGGAAGTTCTCAGAATGACAGAGCCATAAGAGAGAAAAAAATCGCGAAACTCTCGCACTGGTTACTATTATACAGTTTAAATGTCTCCACAACAGTGGATGGCGGACGAAACTTAAGTATCCATAGAAGAAATATCATAGATCCACCACTCATGGATGAGCATCTCTCCTCCATGTCATCTGTAATACGGGATTTGTGTGTCTGGGGATAGCAATGCTGATGCAAACTGAACAATCTCGGCTTAAACCCAAGTTCGGCTAAACCGCGGATCAAAAACGTTGGTGAAACTGTCGAAGCTCTGAACCACAGATCAAATTTGAATCCAGTTTTTATTGATACCATGTTTAAGCTGCGTTGGTGAAACCGGCCCTAAGTATATGTAAATACCTCCTAGCAAAGTTTCCCTTGAGCAGTAGGTAAGGATTACCTATTGTGAGTTCGAACTGGGCTGATTGTTGGAACTAACACTAGGTTACACTGGTATTTTCGAATTCAGGCGAAGTATGAATTCGAAGGGTGTTGGGTATGCATGTTATTTTGACTATGTTGATGAGATTTCAAAGGTCATTGAATTGTGGCTTATCAATTTATTCATCATTTAATTAGTAATTTACGCTTGAGTTTGGGAATCGCCGGGGCATTTCATCATTATTGAAAAGTTTATGGGTGTGATATAATTCCTGGCACATTAACATAATTAGTGGATAATAATTATGTATGAAAAAATGTTACCTAAGTTGTTCTTTATTTTAAAGCTGAATTTATTACGCTTCGGGGGGGAGGGGGAGGGTTAATTTCAAACAAGGTTTGTTCCCGGTAACTCTTAGGACTGTATAGTATCCATGGCCGACTGTTTGCAGTATTTTCCTGACTAGCCTAGGCCAGTTTTCTGATTGTCATTCCAGTATACAGAATATAGGGTGAACGCGAAACTGATCATGCACTGCCTTCTCGATTCCCACCCATTATCAAACACAAAGAAAAAGATGGTTTCCTACGGTTTTCTAGGAGTCAACTATCAGTCACAAAAGGCAGTGCGAGCAAACCTGTTCAATGCTTCATTACTCATCTGAGTGGTACCTACATAATATTTTGTGATGAGGTGATTATAGGGATAATAAAGATTGAATTACCTTGTGAAAGGCTGTGGTAAGCATAAAATTACAACTGAAATAATAAAAACAAAATGTACCCACTTGAGCTACAAAACATCCGTTTTTTGTGGGATTGTCTTGTGGCCCATCCAGGGCCCTCCGTATGGCTGGGGATTAGTGTCCGTGGTCGTTCATTTGAAACAAGAAACTGCTTGATTCAAATGAACGACCACACAGGGTGGTGAGGTAGCCTTAAATGAAACACATCTTGGTGTTAAGTCTGTGACCCCTCAAAAGCACTCGGAGAAGCAGAAGTTCCACTGTGGAATGGTTTTATATTTATCCGTGGAGGAAGGGACAGCAATGACGTAAGGGCATTTGGTTACACTTTTCATTCTTATCTACCAAGAAGTTCCCTTGTCAGGTCTCAGGATCATTCAATATTAAAGAAATTAGCCTCACATTTCACTCTACTTTCTTGTTTTTTTTTTTTTGTTTTTTTTTTTGCCAGTAGGTCATTACAAGAGTATGTACACTTCGAAAATTCATCCTGCACACCCGGATTTGAACCAAGGAACCTCTGAACAGCCATCACAGGCTACCAGTGAGCTGACATGACCTTGTATGATCGGATGTATGGTCCTGAACTGAATCCTTGTTCGATATGGGATTTAGGGGCTGCCTGAGAGCTCTCTGGAAATCACTTGCTATTCTGCTGCCCTGTAACATCGTTGTGTAGGAATCTGCTCCTAGCATGCACTGTACTTATGATGGGCTAAGCTCTGGAAATCACTTGCTATTCTGCTGCCCTGTAACGTCATTGTGTAGTAGTCTGCTGCTAGTAAGCAGTGTACTTATGATGGGCTCATTAGAAAGAGAAAGCTGAATCAGGCTTAAAAACAGGTGTTCCCATAGATTGGTTGTTCTTAGTTTATCATCCTATTGGTGAACTTGAATTTTAAATCTCCTCTTGCTACTTTGTAATTAATAGACTTTTTCGACCGAACTGTAAACTGATTTTCAGGACCTGAGGAAACCCTCAAGGAGACTTTGGACAATCCTGAAGATAAGGAAGATGGTAAAGATGGAGACAAAAAAGAGGACAAAGGTTCTGAAGGCAACAAGACCCGCGATGGTGCTCATAAGGATGATAAGAAGCCCAAAGACAACAAGCCCAAAATCGTTACTCTTAAAGAGCCCATCCAGTCGAACGAAGAACCTTTGGCTGTCCAATCAATGAGTGAAAAACACATTGAGCAGGCACAAGCAAAGTAAGGTGTTTCACTTCGGTTCTCTTGAATTAGTGGTTGCAACCATTTGGTCTCGGTGATGGTAATGCATCAGCTTTGAGCTATTCTTTCACTGCTATTTGTTTCTTAGCAAACCTCTTGATATACATGTAAAATTGAAAAACAAATGCGGTCCTTTGTGGTTTATTATTTTCAATAATGAACCTTTGGAATCGAGCATGAAAAAAAAATACCCCCCCCCCCCTCAAAATTTGATGGTTTACGTTTCAAGGTAATGTAGAATCCGAAAATGCAGTAAAAAAATTTCTGTCTGTCCGCCTTACGCCGTACTTAGCACTTTTCTTAGTTACCATGGAAAAAAATTGATGAAATTCGGGTTATAGGTTTTGTTCGGGGTCTAGTTGGTCTTCGAAGCTCAGCGTTACTGTCAGTCATCTCTAAGGGGTTAAAGTAGGGGTTGAAATTTTCAGAACGCCATAGCTCGAAAACTTTCGATAGAAGGGTATGGTTTTTTTTAACGTTTTTCAATTGATCTTGAACTAAAGAATTTCTTGAGACCATCCGGAGCATTGTACGTCCAAGCCGTGAATAATCGAGTACTGGAATATTGTACGACCAACACGATCGTGAATCGAACGGTATAAATCCGGCCCAGATATCATCACTAGGGAGCACCTGATTATAATCAAGGATGGCTGTATGAAGTCGAATTGGTTGTTCTGCAATATCATTTCATTTTATAAATGATGGATCTATTGGATTTTGTTGGTAGGTACTTCTGAAACTTGAAGAAACGTTGAAGTATTGTTGATGGGTAAATTATTACACAACTGTTCATCTACCTAGAAAGGGATGGATTGTGTTGATAGGTACTTTTGCAACTTGAACAACCGTTGAAGTATTATTGATGGGCAAATTATTACACAACGGTCCATTATACTAATTATGTAGAAGGGGCAACTATACAGGGAAATTATTACACAACGGTTAATTTATTGCCTTATGCTTTATGAATAAGTGCAAATAATTAATGATTGAATTATTGAATCCCGTGCATTTGTAGGAAACTAACTCTGGAGCCGGCTCCAGTACTCGATTTAGGGCTTTCCTGGGGGGAGCTCGAGGGTATTGACCACAGAAAAGCGCGATCTACGCTTTTCACTCCACATCAACAATTTCCCTTCAGAAATTCATTGTTTGCGTTTCTTTTTGCCATTTTAGTTACTGTTTGTCATCGACAGAATTATTTTAGCAACATTTAACTCGTGATTTAGGTAGGTACCTAGAAACGAGTACGGGGTTAGTTACTAATATGGAGGGTCTGCGATCTACATAATAATGTATAGAATAGTACATATATTATATAGAAGGTTTATCTATACGGAGAGCTGTGATCTGTAACAGAAGGGTATTCTGTACAAAATAATAAACCGTTGTGCAGGGATTTGCAGCGTTCTTTTCTTTTCCACAGTGTCTTTTAGTTGAGTGATGTTTCAGGGTTTTACTGCTCTGAAGTTAGACACTACGGTTTTGTGAGCCCTATTACTGTCTGTATCTGGGCAACAATTACTTTCATGAATTTTTTATATTTTATTTTTTTTTTTTTTTTAATAAATAAGGATCAATCGATTCAACCTGAATGATGAACAGAAGAGACGACATGAAGGCGCTCTCAATGCATTGGAGAGCTTTGTTTTCGAGGCGAGAGCGAAACTTGAAATGAAAGAATACCGGTCTGCTGCCACACAAGAAGAAGTTGATGCTATCACCAAATCATGCTCCGAAGTGAGTCCACACATCCCTCCGCATATCGAAAAACTCAAGTATTAGTGGTATAGTGCCTTCTAGTGGTAGTATTGGGGATTAGCCTTCCAAAAATCCCTCTATAAAAGCATTTGTTCAAACGTCCCAATTTTTAAAAGAAATCAAATCCGATGGATTTTTGTGATTGGTTGCTGTGGGAGAGTGACCACCGGTCAGGGGGGAAAATGTTGGTCAGGGAAAAGTCAGGTAAATTGATTGGCGAGTCAGGGAAAATTACCGCACGTCCGCTGAGATTTTGAACTGACGCTCGTGTCCGTCATCTGATGGCTCTTAAGGGTAAAGCCCAACTAATAAGTGAGTACACATTTTTTTCAGAACTGTAAGTGAATCACAGGCTGAGAAAACTCGAAATTAGTTTTCAACACAGGGTCTGCAGGCCCTTAATCTACTGAAATCGATGTTTCTTTTATTTGTGCGACTGAATCATGAAATGAAACTGTAGTGTGCCTATTTCAGCTTTTTAGTACATTTTTAAAAATGCTTAGAAAGATAGCCTAATTACCGGGGTTGAGGTGTAAATCTCATAATAGGTATGACTCTCAAATTTTTAAGAAAGGTTCGTGAAGAACCTAATTTTGAGTGACCAACTCGGTTCTAGCCCTGGGGTGCATGCAAGCTATATGCCCTTCCAGAAACGAACCTCTATTATCAACGAGACAGCATTTCTAGCAGTTACCGCTCTTTACTTCAATAGTAATTATCGGCTGGCTCCAGGATTTATTTATCCATGATTATGTTGATAACTGAACTATCTAATTAAATGTTTATAATATGTTCTTCATTTTTAAGATATCTGAATGGTTAGACGAAAATGGATTTGAAGCCGATGCGGACACACTAGAAAATAAGCTGAAAGACCTGAAAAAGCTGACAAACAAGGTTTGGGACCGGGTCAAAGAACACCAGGAGCGACCTGAAGCTCTGGCGGCCCTGAATTCGATCATCAATGGAAGCTTGACCTTCCTCAACACCATCAAGAACGTGACCAAAAACTCTGGGTCACCCGATCAAGCGATTTTCACTGAAGTAGAGATCGCGTCTCTCGAAAAACTCATCAAGGAAACTGAAGTATGTTCGTCCTCTTGTGTAGGTATAGTTGTTAGTAATAGTTACTTCGGAAGGTCTGCAGTGGAGATGCAATAAGTGCAAACTTTCATGGACTTCCTTATGATACCAAGAGAGAAAAGAGGGGGGGGGGGGGGGGGGAGGAACTGTTCGGGGCTGTGAGCCCATGTCTACTGCATTCTGTTTCCTAAACAATAGAAAGTTTGTGCAACCATTTCTAGACAAAACTCGAGCCCAGAACATCTTCGCGCCACAGCGAGCGCGTGCGGATGCGAACAGTCAGACTCAAGGCTTGCTTGCAGTATTGCTGTACAGAAATAAGTGATTGCTACTCCAACGGCCCCCATGCGATGTACGGCACCTCAAGTAGTGTCCTTCACCTACATCCACCTATTGACAAAAATTACTCCTCAAGTCATTTCAAGCTCTCACACAAGTTTCCTTCATCATTTGATGCTTTAGTCCCGTGACTGCTAACCTTTATTTCAATCAAGCCTGTACAGTTTTGTGAATCAAAATATCGATCTTGAAACCTCAAAATCTCATTTTCAGGACTGGCGGGCTGCAGCAGTTGCTGAACAAAATGAACTGCCACTCCACCAGTCTCCAAAACTAACCGTTAAACTCATCATGGAAAAAATGGCTATTCTAGACAGAGAAGTAAGGAAATTAATGGGGCTACTTGCCCTCAGACCTACCGACTATTCACCTAGTTTATGCTGAACTTACTGCTAGTTCTGTTTACTCCTATTTTCTTCCTATTCAACAACAATATTATTTGCTTTTGTTATTGACAACTGACAGCATTCTACTTTGTTAATCCGATGTATCCCTTTCTGTAATGATGGTGTGCTCGTCTGAGAATCTTTCTTTGCTCGATCTGTTCGGTCATGATGATCAATTTGGAAAGTTGATTTCACAAGGAGGTAGAGGTTCATAATTAATTGTTCATGACATCAAGAAACAAACAATCGCGTTGTTTAAGTCGTTCCATTATTCTACAACAGGTCGATGTAAGTACTGTGAAAAATGTCTTCTTTCCAGTTTATGCACCCTTACTAAAGTTGATTGTTGAAAGTACGGTAGGTAACTTTGTGCTTAAGTTCAATTCGGTTTGTAATAGTAACCTAATAAGGTTTCTAAGGTTCCTAATAAGGTTTCTAATAATAGTAGTCTAACTATATTACTTAATTGAATATTATTTCGAGTTGATGCTCATCATTCATTCCACACCCTAAAGCAGTAGGTATCTACATAATTACTATGTCTCCACATTAGGTATACTTACTAACTAGAACCTTATATTCAGCACTTGAAATAATTGTGGTTTGCCGGTTTCCTTTGTTCAGGTGAAATACCTCGTCAACAAAGCTAAAATTTGGAAGCCCAAAGTTCCACCACCCTCTCCAGAAGATAAAACAAAAGGTGAGTTTATCTCAATGACAAAAATGAGTGCTTGATTTGTAATAAAGTTCTAGTAAGACTTGAGAAAATACTCAAGTAGCTCTGCATTGAAGCTAGTTGAAACATTAAACGTGTTCTGAACGCCTCAAAATGTTTTCAGATATCTATAAGAAGTTTAATGAAATACTGTAAAACCAAATTATACGAACTAAATCACTTGCGAAGAAATCGTGGAAACCCATTTCAAGTAGAAACGATGTTATTAAAAATGATATGTTTCTAGTTATTGTTTGTTACTGACAATGGTTTGATCACGGAAACTGGTATAGCACTGTATTTTCCGTGTTTTTTCGTCTGTTACTGGAAATATACAACCTTTCATCCTCATATTCATGAATATGTTGGGTAAATGTTTGAATGATGTAATTCCTCAAGTATTTCTCCATTGTTACTTTAATGTTTGTAACAGCTTGGTTGGTTCCTTTCACTCCTGCCCCGTTCCCTTCTGTTTGATTCTTTTCACTTGAACAGCCACCTTCAGTTATTGTTTGTTTTTGACGATGGTTTGATCACCGAAGCCAGTATAACTGTTTATTTGTTCGTAGTAGAAGTAATCACTCGATATTTATTATATCGTTCCGAGTTGATAATCATCAATTTGAAGGTACCTCAGTATGAAATTGGGGATGACCTTGAAAAATTGTTGCCTCCAATTCCCCCTCCCCTAGTCCAAAATTCCGGAGTATCAATGAGGAGTACCCATGACTAATGTTTATATTGCTTTCCCATTTTGGTTAATTATTTTCAATAATGAGCCTTTGGAATCGAGCATGACATTTTTTTTTTTTACACCTCTCAGAAATTTGGTGGTTTCCCTTTCAAGGTTCGCAGATTCCGAAAATGGAATAAAAACGCTGCAAATTGCACAAAGGTTTATTATTTACCTGTATAGATGTCCATGCTGTGTATATATCACTGTTTTCTGTGGTCAGTACCCTCGTATTCCCTCCAGGAAAGCCCACTGGAGCCGGCCCGGGAATTACTGTTACATAAAAATGCGCGCGATGCAATAATTGATAATTATTTGTTGTTATTCATGAAGCATGCCGTTTTTTCAAGTTCCGACCTATCAACACCTATCAACAAAACCCAAAATATTGATTATAATTTTGGTTCGTGCTAACTAAGGAAAGTATGGCAGACGGAGAGAAATTTTTTATTCCATTTTCGGATTCTACATACCTTGAAACAAACCATACAATTTTGAGGGGGGTTAAAAAAAAATGTCATGCTCGATTCCAAAAGTTTGTTCATTATTGAAGAAAAAAACCAAACATTTCTGTCAGTGTTCCGTACTTCGTTTTTTCCCCCCCCCCCTTAGTTACCATGAACCGAAGTTAATGAAATTGGTTTGTTGGCCTCATTCAGGGTCTAGTTGGTCCACAAAGCTAGGCGTTACTGTCCTTCTTTGAAGTGCCCCATACACTGTAGGATGGGCTGCAGGTGGTCGCCTCAAGAGGTGAACATTAGGTTAATATCCTAGGGACAACACACACTACCAGCTGACCACCTGCAGGCGAACGAACTGAACTGTAAATGTGTGCCTTAAGACACCAGACACTGAGCGACAGCTGCCTACAGGCACTTCGCAATGGGCCAAAGATTTGAAGTTAAAGTTCCAGTAAATTTGACGGTTTACGTTTCAAGATAGGTATACCTATAGGATCCGAAATCAAATATAAAAGCAAAAAGTTGAAAGAATAATCAACACGTCTGAGAATCGCAAATTGTTTTACAGAGTTGAAAACAGTTCAAATTGCCATTCAAATATCAGCTGATCAGGGGCGTTGCGTCCATAAGGCCACTTGGGCCACTGCCCCGGCACCCAGAAGCACAAAAAACTCCAAAAAAATGCCAACCATTTGTTCAGTTGGCATTCCAATTTCCCTCCGTAGACTGTACCTAGCATTTATCACGAAGTTCAACAGCGACTCGACAGAGTTCTCTGGCTATGGATATTCGAGCATTTTATCGGAATATAGCTAGCAATCGAAACCGAAACCTGCGCTTCTGAAACTGACAGGTCCTGGGACCTGGTGTCGCCATGGTAACCGAGAAAAGTGGCCCGTCCGTGCAAGCTCAGTGTAGTAAAAATTTGGTTAGCCATACCCCTTTTGGGTCCGGAGCCCACATTTCCATCCAAAAATCGTTTGTGGTCACAATCGATTGGTTTGTTTCAATTCATCTTGTCATCTCGATACGAGATGCTTGTCCTTCGATCTGTCCTCCCCTAAAAATTCTTATCACTTTCGCCATTCAGTTCCTATGTTGAGTTTTCAATTTTCTGCTTACGTTTCGAATTTTGTATGTTCCCATTCGAGTTCCCGGGACAGATTTGGATTTGCGATAATTAAGTGCGTTGTGTCCTGTCTGTGGTCTTGTGGATTGATCGACGTCAACATACACAGATAATTACCTAGCTTCTAGTCTGATTGTCCATCCAAGTAGGTACTGGCCGGTGGGTCATTATTTCGTTGTATTTTAGTCTCTTCGTTGTTTTTGGTTGTTGTTTAGTTTATTTGATTCTGTATTTTTGTACCACATGAATTCGGTGGCTAGCTTACAGACGAAATTTTCGACGTTTTCCTACGAGGATAGGTAGAGTGATGATTAAAAGTTTAGGAAGAGATGGGCCTTTGCTGAGTATTAGTCAGTATGAAGCTATAGAACTTTTTGCTTCTGGTAATCCCGGGTACTGGTCAGAACTATTGTGAACACAGTGCTTACATTCTGACTTGCTAAGAGCTGCGGTTGATTAAAAACCACCCATTTCTCATAAGAAGACTCCACTGTTGGAAAACATTTACAGGTATTTTGTAGAAAAAGCTGTTAATTTGTGTTCCGGTTTGGTGGCCCACCATTTTCAGAGCCCATGCACCGCTATTGCAGCTGATCTGGTGCAATCGTATTTTTATTTTAGTGTAATCACACATCAGAAACTGTGATACTGAGGTTTGTCCGTTTTCACTTCACGGCAAACCACTTTCACTTAAGTCCGCATACGCACCAGCAATACAGATGAAGAAATTGCCTGTACTCCAACTCCGACTGCAGTAAATTATAGAATTCCAAGAAGGCTGGTCATGTGCCTGCTGGCCGACTGAAAGTATGTGGCGCCAGGCAGCCGATCAAGATGAGACAGGCCCATCACTGTCCCTCTATCTCTCGTCCGACACACACACCTTCTGTCCGAGCAAAATGCAATCCACGATGTTCAGGTTAACAGTCCAATATCTGCAGTTAATCGTAGTGTATGGGACCCTTAGGGGATGGAAAATAGGGGTTGAAGTTTCCAGGGTGCAGAATCTTCTTACGTTTTTAAATTGATCTCGAACTTTAGAATTTTTGAGACCACCTGGAGCATTCTACGTCCAGCCATTCGTTCACAGTAAAGCCCTGAAGTTAGCACCAAAAAGCTTCTTCAACGTGATCGTGAATGAAACGGTACACATCTAGCCGAGATTATAATCAGCTGATTATAATCACACAGTGGTTGTTCTGTGATATTATTTCGTTTGAATAATGATGGTTATTTTGGATTTCGTTGATAGGTAATTTTGTAACTCCAGTTAACGTTATGCTTCATGAATAATACCAAATAATTAATTATAGAATTTATTTATGAAATTATTTCCCTGCCCGGCTCCAATACTCGATTTATTGCTTTCCTGAGGGGAGCTCGATGGTAGGTATTGACCACAGAAAACAGTGATCTACGCGGAAGGGGGATACAGGTAAATAATAAACCGTTGTGTAATAATTTGCAGCGCTTTTAAATTAAAGTAGGTTCCATTATAATAATTTAGAGACCAATCGCACTCCTAAGATAAATAATTCTTTTTCTATGAGCTTTCAAAGTTTCGACAACAAGTGACGTCATTTTACTCCTCCCGTCTGGGCGGGGCACCATTGCCCGGTGTGACGTCACTTGTTGTTGAAACTTTGACCTAACAGAAAAATAACTATTCATCATAAGAGTGCAGTTATCAAAATTCTTAGAATGGGATTTAATTCCGTTCAAAAATTTGAACAGAAGTCATGGGGGTCCTCATTGTGTTTGTGCCACCACAAATAGTTCAACTTCAGCATATCCCCAAAACATTTACAGTGAAACTCCGTTTTTCTGTTGTCAGACAAAAAAAAATTCGGTCCAATGTTTTGCCGGCTGAATGTTCTCCACAATTCATGTTGGGGCCATATTTTGTTAGAAATTAGTTGTACAATCTATTCCTAGAAGGTTCTTGATCTTAAGTGTGAACACCCTGTGTAATCTAGTTCTATGTCTTTCCAGTTGTTGAGTTCTCCAGTTGGTGGTCTTGTTAAGTTACCAAATTATTATTTTTCTGTTTTGTTTTCCCAGAAAAAACCATAAACGCCGCTGAGACCAACGACACAGACACTCCGGCCAATGAAGTACTGGGTGAGGAAGATATGCCTACGATCAAAATGAGTGAAGAACCCAGTGGTGGCAGTAAAACGACCTCTAGTGAAGGTACAACCAGTTGATAAAATAATCCAACCCTCTTCACTGCAAAAACCCTTTACTAGTAATGGGGTTTTCATATTAATGCTGTGGCACATCTACAGGTGGGGGGAAGAAAAGTCGACAGAACTACCGAAACGCAATCCGGTGGCACCTTAATGAGCTGTGATATTTTTGACTCGTTGGCCAGGCTTGCCACCACCTGCTGAACCTTAGTCCTTGGTATAACTTAAAGTGATGGTGGAGGTTCAAATAAATATAGACTGGGCTGGTACCTCCGAGATAATAGTATCTGGTTATTTGTAACTTACATCCTCTTACAAGCATTGCATGGAGATGTTTGAGTATCTAACTCCTGTAACAATTGGCAAAACTACTCGTAGTAGGCAGGGGCGGCCTGATCCTAGAGCCTCCCCCCCCCCCCCCCCCCCCGAAACTTGTGCTATTTTGACAAATGTTGAGACTTGTGTAATTACCAAGGTACATGCCTTCAGCATTTCTTGTAAGCAACAGCAAGGTAATTACTATTTAAGCATTTCTTATATTCTGGTTTATTTAGTCCTTTGACAGGGTTTGCCCTTCATGTTCCCAAAAAGTGGAATTTGCCTCAGTTAACATCTGTCAAGCTATATCTACTCGTAGGAAGGTTACTCCATAGTTGAAAACCAATTTTCTGTAATCTTACCAAACCCTGGGCCCCCGGTACTCAACCAGCAAGTGAAGACGTACTCTTGCAGAAGGTATGGTAAGATTAATTTATACACTAGCGGAAATAATTTTTTGTTAAGGAATAGGGGAGGAAAGGAATGAAAATTCTTTTCCTTCTTGAGAAGAATTTTTCTAGATAGCACTGGTAGAATTGAAGCAGTTATTTTCGCTGAGTTCTTCTGACGTTGTATCCCAGTCCATAATCTTGAAAAATCATCTTGTTGTTCAGTGTATAACTTCTATCTAGCAATCCGCATTTTTGATATGTGCACTATTGAAGAACATACTTAGTTTTTACCGTCTCTGAAAATATAGAAAATTCGCTTCATCACTGGTTAAAGGGGCGCGGGACGGGAAGGCCAGTAGCACCCCCAACCACGAGAGTGCGCTGAATATCGCTTCCGCGGGAAGTTTCCCAGCGAGATTTGGAGATTTGGCGCCCACCGGTAGGGGCAGTGAGATCGTCCTGCCGAATTTCGATGGTTGTTGTAAGTGCGTAGTTAGTTTTTAGTTATCAATTCCATTGCCTCATGGACACTATAACATTCGTGATTACGTGAGCTTCTCCTCCCCCTCTGCAAGTTTTCTGCTGGACAGGTTATACTCAGTTGTTTTTAGTTCATTCCTTTGTTCTCCTTCTTCTCTCACGCGGTTCATTCACGTTAGTATCAGTATACTATTGTTCATTCGTAGTGATATCCGTCTAGTGTATCAAAGTGTATGCCTCCATCGCCGAAGAAGTGGACCAGGAGAAACATCGGTAACAAAGGCGAAAAAAAGAGGTGCAGAACAGTAAGTTGATACCGCAGATTTACATAATTAGGTACCTAATTAATCCTTATTGTGTGTTCTGTGTAGAGCAACAAATTGAAATAATTTTCACATGTAGTAGTAGTAGTAGTAGTAGTAGTATACAGATTTTGTGTTAGTCTAATGATTGTCACGTAATTAGTACGTTCTCCGTAGTTTGGGAGTAAAACTCAGTTACCCAGCATCCCACGAAAATCTTTAACCTTCGTTGGAAAGTTGTAAAATCTCCTGCGGCTAAATCTCCGTCCACAACCTCATGATTGGCTGAGGGATCCGTGGGTTTATCAGTTTAGTATCGAACCATAAATAATTAGGAATTATAGGTTTTTCCGTGAGGCGGAAATTCATAGAATCAACGGGCCGTTTTGATTGTGTCAGACGTACTTAGCCTCTCTGTTGTGTTTAATAGTAGGTATATACGTACTGAAATGTTTACCTAGTCGGTATTATTTCTTGTCAAGTTAAGTTCTGCAAATTTTTGAAGAAGAAACTGTTGCGCAGGCTTCAGAAAAGTTAACCTACTTGCATTTCTGCTAACTGTTCATTCGCGGACGTTTCAGAGCATATTGATAGTTGGTTTATTATAACATACATACATACATACATAACTTCATACCTACATTTTGTGGTTACAGGTTCAAAAGCAGTTGCAAGTGACTGGCAGAAAGGCCATATTCAGCAACATGTAGGTTATTTGATGTAATCCATTCGATGCTTCGAATAATAAGATTACCTAACCGTTAGTCAAAGAAAGACCATTTGGTGAGAGATATCATTGTTTACCAGATTCAGGATCGGGTGGTGTTTGGACATGAAAACAAAAACGCTGCAAAGTCCTTATCACATGGGTTTATTATTCTACTGGACATACCTACAGGAATATTCGGCGTTCATTTATTGTTTCTTTCATGTGAAATAATTGAAATATCCATTTCTGATGGTTTCTACCAATTTTGCTCCTCAAAACACGAATTCGGTACCTACGCTCCTTTATTTTATTTATTTATTTTTTCAAATTATCTTTGATCATTGGTAGTGCCATTTAGTCGTCTTGATCCCGTTTCCCAGGTTTTTGATTAATAAAAAAGTCAATTTTGGGATCTGAACATTTGGTAGAACCTCAATTTTCCGCTCTTTGGTAAAAATGGACTTCATCTTGGTCTTCTCGTCCCCAGAAACATGAAAAACGATACCCCAAAAGGTCATGTTACTAGAACACAAAAAGTACCTATTTTTATGCACATTTTCACTCATAACACCCCTGGGTATATTCCGAGCTGGCTGCAAGTTTCGGGACACCACTAGGGCCCAAATGGAGCTTGTGTGCGAAAGAACGAATTTTTTAGACCGAAAATGAAGCCGGTTTGCATGATACGGCGGACGGACATTGCATTTTTGGATTCTACGCACCTTGAAACGGAAACGAAAAAATTTTGAGGGGGTGTTATAATAATTTTTTGCTGAGCGAATACATAGGTGTGTCATTCACAGAATAATAAACCAAAACGCTGCAGAATCCTTGTCACATGGTTTATGATTCCGTTGGACATCTACAGAAATGTTGGCTGTTCATTTACTGTTTCTTTCAATTCAATCAGTCAAAATATCAAGCAGATACAATCTGCGATGAGCAATGAATAAAAAATTCTTTAGGTAGCTACCTACCCTACTCTGAACGTCAAAATTGAAATGCAGTAAGTTTTAAAAAAAAGAATGTTTCCATGGTTAATATAGATGGATGTGTTTCCAAGGTTTTTTGGTTTTGTAGATTAGGAAACCTCAATAAAAACCTAAGAAATACTGTAAATTCCCAACTCTTGGCATGTTATGGTGTCAAAATCAGTCAAAACACCAAGCAGATACTCGATGGATTAAAATGTATTTCTAAGGTTTTCATTGATATTTCTAATTCATTGCAATCAGTCCAAATTTACTGATTTTATGTTATTTTCTGTTCTCAGTTCATGTCCAAACAACATCCGATCCAGAGGAGTCTGGCAGACAGTAATGTCTCCCACCAAGTGGTCTTTCTTTGAGTAAAAATCAGGTAATACTTCTTATTGTTAGAAGCAGATCAAATATTTCGCTGTAATATCACATTCCCCTGATTGTTCATGCGCTTCTCTGGACTTGCAAAACTTTGACACGCTCTCCTGTAAAATTATCTGTATTGGACTTACCTACCACGTTTTGCCAGATCAGCACAGATTTATAATACGCAGTGGCGTAGCCAGGATTGTTGAAAGGGAGTTATCAGAAATAGAAGAAAAAAAATCCTGTCATGTAGCATGGCTATAAGAGCGAATTTTCAAAGAAATATTCCTGATGTTGTGTAAAAAGATGATATAGCGAGAATCCATATCAATTTTCTTGAGATTATATAACTTTTCGTGATTTTAGCCATTTTTACCGATGTTTGACCCTATAACGTCTAATTTGACCCACTTGCTTTTGAGAAAAATAGTTTTATCGTCGAGGTAGTCCCTCCGTCGTCATTAACCACCCCGCACAA
Organism: Leptopterna dolabrata; assembly: GCA_954871275.1. Lineage (NCBI taxonomy): Eukaryota > Metazoa > Arthropoda > Insecta > Hemiptera > Miridae > Leptopterna > Leptopterna dolabrata. The sequence continues at coordinate 51,572,430 of OX940981.1, forward strand.
CGTCAGGTGAATTAATATTGATTTTACCATTAATACCAATTTTTTACCCCAAAAAATCAAAATCTGACCCCTATTCTGTGTGAAAAACAACTGAAATGGTATTTTTCTGTCTTCACTCAACCTTCCGTCCACTTCCAATGATTTTATAGCAATTGTTTGCAATTTTAGCCGTTTTTACCGACATTTGGCCCCTAAAAACTCAAATTTGACCCCCTTGGAATTTGAAAATTGCTCATCTTCGAACTTATCCTTTCGTTTGGCAATACAAACGTTTTGGAGAAATCTGGAATTTTTACCATGTGCCTACCCAAGGACAGAGATCATCTGGAGTGGCACATAAATCTACATAATATATATAAATTTTTGCTAACATCTAGGGATGAACTTAGGATGCTCTGAACCGGATTTGCCTATAAAAATATTTCAAAAATTCATGTTCTGAAAATGTTACCCATTGCAATAGCTTTATTTTCTTTGAAAATTCGGTAATAAGGTTTGACATTACAAAGAAAGCTGAATTTAAATTAAATTTAAAAAAGCACTAAAACTGAAAACTGAAGAAATACACACAACAATGTTCGCGAATTTTCAAGGAAAATGAAGGTATTGCAATGGGTCCAAAATTTTCAGAACATATAAGTTTTTGAAATTATTTTAAAGACAAATCCGTTTCAGATCATCCTGATTTCATCCTTAGGTTTTAACAAAAATGTATACGTATATTATTTATATATTTATTTATGTGTCACTCCAGACGATACCTGACCTTGGTTACGTGATAAAAATTCCAAATTTCGCCAAAATGTTATTGCCAAACAAAAGGATAAGTAATTTTCAAAAATTGGAAGTGGGTCAAATTTCAGTTTTTAAGGGATCAAAAATTGGTAAAAACTGCTAAAATTGATATATAAAATCACTGAAAGTGGCATGGAAGGAAGGGTGATTGAAGACAGAAAAATACCATTTCAGTTGCTTTTCACACAGAATAGGGGACTAATTAGGATTTGTGATGAACTTTTCGATTCAATGGTGAGGGGGGGGGGGGGGTTATGACCCCCACTAACACCCCCCCCCCCCCCCCCCCCCCCCCGTCTACGCCACTGATAATACATTAATATTATAGAAGATAGCACCTATACTTAAATAAGTGTATGTAGGAAAACTTTATTTACATTACATTCACTTTATTTACATTTACATTTAATATTATAGAAATGCCTGTTGCAATTTGCTACTGTGTATTGTTTTGTTCAGGAAGACGATCAGAATTGACGAGATATCCGAAGTTGACAACTCCAGTCGTATATCAACAAGCGAGTTTGAACTCCGATTTAAATGAACATGAACCTAAATGGATTTCCGAATACCTATACCTACATCCATACTATCAGTGTCCAATAAAATAAAATAAAAACTAATGTGAGCAGTGTAACTGTATAATATTATTCATGAGCTTTCCAATTTACTTTTCTACGGCATACTTTGGTATTACGATGTTATAACGTAAATCATCGTGACTACCAGTAGTAACCTTCCTATGACTACCACCTAATACAGTGTTACGAATTCCTTCGGTCACCCTTAGTATTTCTTTTTTATATCACTGTATAATCCAACCCACTCAACGTTACCCTATCTGAACAAATCCTTAATCAAAATCGAGACCTCTTCACATGCTGTACCACGCAGGTACTATTCGAGAAAAAGTCAAAAGTATGAACTGTGATATATTTATGATCAAGCTCCAAACCGTAGTTCTGTCATTTATATAGGTAATATTTTGTCATTATGTTAGTATTTTGGTTCACACTTATCCTATTCCGCATATTGGGGTTGCCGTCCGTTTTATCCGTCACGTCGAATCACTAATATTCACTAGTTTATACAGTTTATTTGTTTACATTTCAGTCATTGAATAAAACGTTAAACGCCTGAAAAGTTATTTGTTACTACCTAATCCTCTTCCTATTGTCGTTCAATTCAATGTAGGTAGTGAAAGATATGATGATTAAAAGTAGGTACTTGAAATCATGTTAGATAATTTGTCTTGGAATTGATTCTGTATTAGTATGACAGAACACTTTAGACAGTGTGTAATCAATCTTTAAAAAAGTCTTGTCTAATTTTGAGTGAAGTACACATAAGTATAAATAAAAATGAAATGAAATTACAAATCTCACACTGTGAGAGTACCTACCTAAGTTATTTGTCTCACATAGGTAGGTATCTGTGTCCAGTCGATACATTCATTGGTCACGCATTGATTTACATAAACAAATAAACAGTCAAATTTACATACATATATAAATGCCCAGTAAAACTCCTCTCAAAATTAGATAATTACGTAACACAAAAGTACCCCAGGCAGAAAAATAATAGTACCTACCTACAACAATCTGGATGGGTCAGAGATTGACCTTGCGCCACTCAGCTGGCAAGGTAAGTTTCGAGGCTTTCAGATAATATTATGTGACGAATAAGAAGTTCGAGCAGAATAGTTAAAAAATAAGAAAATTAAGTAGGTACATACCTATACTTCCTCAAATGAATTCAGGTATGCACATAGTGATTGTGGCGTCAACTTTCGATCTACCTAGCGGATTATTTCTCAAATAATTGTTTACCCACTTAAAAAAAATCTTCCCTTATTTTTTTAAATTGATTTTGATAATTTTAATCCAGTTTATGAAACATTTGATATACGTAATTAATACGTACCGTAAATAGGTAGGTAGCTACTTACTATGAATAATAAAATTATGGCTGATTGGATTGTAGCTTTAATTAGGAAATTAGGAACCAACATATTTGGGAAAATACTGTAACCAGCTCAATCCACTATTTTTCACAAATCACTTTTTTGGCTTTTCGCAAAGTCCTGGGCCAGCTCTACAACCTCTCAAAGCGATTCCCACCGAATCCAGTTCGATCCTCTAGAAAAATGGCTTCAAAAACGCGGCTCGTTGCAAACCCAGCTCGTTCCAAGCTTACGGAAGCTGCCGCTTGGCGCGTAGTGGAGTCCCCACCACAAATCGGTTGTTGGGATTCTGTGGTTCACGTGACTCTGCAGTCTACCTTTTGTTTTGTTTTGGGTTTTCCCTGCAGTGTAGTGTAGTAATTTAAAAATACTAAAAAAAAATTTAATGCCGGTAATAACTGTTGGGGAACTTTCCTAGACCTCTGTTCTTTCAAAAAAAGCATGATACAGGTACCGAAACTCAAAGGAATGGACATGAGACGTTTTTCGTCTCTCCTGTAAAATTTTTGAAAATGGATTGAGCTGGTTTTGCAACTAAACGCCTCATATACGTAATTAATACGTACCGTAAATAGGTAGGTAGCTACTTACTATGAATAATAAAATTATGGCTGATTGGATTGTAGCTTTAATTAGGAAATTAGGAACCAACATATTTGGGAAAATACTGTAAAAATGACCTATTTATTGTCCCAAACCACTTTAATCCAATCAGAAAACTATGACGGTAATTAGGCAGAGGTAGGTGGGGATGTGGAAGGAAGGGTAGGCCAGCAGCTCAACATGGAACTAATATTCTGAAGCTTAGCTGGGATGCAGACTGTGCGGGTTACAGCGATGCCATTCGTCCGGTGAATATGGCAACACCGCCTCCCCCTGCCCCTCGGACCAAGAACGTTGAAAATTACCTCCTTCCCTGGCAAAGAGCCGCTGGAACTGATAATGCCATGGATACTATACTAGACTACACGACGACCGAAGCGACAGGGCAGGGTGTCTGCGTATGAAGGGGGAGACTCAGCACATTGCCCGCAGAGAGCGCCTGCTGGCGGCGCCCCTTTTCTCGAGCCTTTTTTCAAAATGTAAAATTTTTCTTCACGTTTTCTTCCTTATTTTACATAACAAAATTTTGATTCTTGGATTATCAACTTTATTATCTCTCCGAAAATGTCGTAAAACACAAACATTCAAGAAAAAGTTTTTTAAACTACATTTTTGAATTTGAGTTTTCGGAAATTTCAGGAATCATTTAGAGCTATGACCATAAAGCTAGGTTCACATGGAGACGGCAATCCGGCACGGCAACGCATTTGCCGGAATTTTTGCCGCAGAGGCGTTCACATGGCAGCGGAGTCATAACAAAATGCAATAGCAAAAAACAAACAATTGCTCGAACTCGAAACCGCAAAATCAACCACAATGTCGAATTTCAATATGGCTGAACAACCAAACAAGAGAGGTGTGCGCAGTAACCTCCACGCAGATCCGGCAACTGATCCGACAGCGGAAAATATCTGGAGATTTTGATATAGTATCCAAGGCACTGCGTTGCAATAATCCATTTTGCGTTGGCCAATAGAATTGTAGAACGCATAGCCTTGCCGGACTGCCGTCCGGAATTGCGTCTCCATGTGAACCTAGCTTTACTCTATTCACGGATTAATATAATGCGTATTAAGACCTTCCCCAGAACTGTAAGTTAACCACAGCCAGAGAAAACGTGAAGAAACTGACAAAAAACAGGGTCTGCGCCCCCTTAAGTCCAGTTTGTAAGCTGGCGGAACTTTTGAGGAGGGGCATGTAACAGTGCATATCTGCACTTCCCAGGAGTCGAACTTTGTGTGCGTATCCAAAGTTTATGGGGTCCAGCAAGTTAAATCCTTTGACTGTACTGTACCTACTGATTTCTAATGCATTTAAAATAAGAGTAACTTTTGCGTGTTGGCTAACAATATAACCCTGATATTGCTCATCATCATACCATTGGCACTATTGAACCAGTTTTGATGACATTTTGAGAGGTCATAGCCCTAATTGATATCATTGTGACAGCTACAGTAGGGGTGGGTAGAATAACGCATAACTGTTACGAATTAGCGGTTACTGAAAATATCAAAATCATCACTACTTCAAGAAACCTACACCATGGTAACTGCCTAACAGCTGGGGGATTTTTAATCTTTGAGAAAGTTTCATCTGTAATGAGGTGCGTGAACCGAATTCGTTTCTCGCATCCTCCCATGAGATTTTGATCTATTTATTATCTATTTTGTAACTAAAACGCTTATCCCTATGCGGCAGTTTCTGTACACGACAAACCTTCTCACGCTCATATCCCTAGTTTTATTTGAACAGTTTTTATGAAACCATTTAATTGGTTGCTTCCCCTTAATTAAGAAACGGGTTTTGAGTTTGAGGTTCATGCCAAGCTAGTAGTCCATATTATATTACATTAGACTTGATGTTTGTTCTATAAGTAGAGCGAGGTCGTGCATGGATCCTTCAGTCCGCATATAGTGACCACTTAAAAATGAAAATCACACGTTTCTGACTAGCTCCTTGATTATCAGTAACATGTTCACCACTCTAGGAAAGCTGGTAATCTTACTGGACCCCCCCCCCCCATCCGCAAACCAATTATTGTAACCAAAAGTATCGTGGCAACATTGTCTCATTAAGGTAAGCCCATACTAGTGTCGCGTCGCTGTGGATAAATGTCGCTAAACACAATAATTAGTAGCGTGTCCGGCCGCAGATCATCGGAAAAAGGGCGGGCGCTCCTTTGCATCACTGTTTGTTGTTTCGTCCGTCGTGGATTCTTCAGATGAAGATATTTTATTTTTGGTTCATTATTTTGAATAATGAACCTTTGAAATCGAGCATGAAAAGAAACCAATATTAACCCCCCCTCAACATTTGATGGTTTACAATTTAATGAACCCGTAGAATCCGAAATAATGGAATACCTAAAAAGTATTTATGTCCGTCTGCCATATGTCGCACTCCATTTTGGTTTATTATTTTCAATAATGAACCTTCGGAATCGAGCATGAAACAAAAATTCTAACTCTCTCCAATTTGTAGGTTTACGTTTCAAGGTATATAGAATACGAAAATGCAATTTAAAAAATTCTGTCTGTCTGCCGTACGCCGTACTGAGCACTTTTCTTAGTTACCATGGAAAAAAAATTGATGAAATTCGGGTTATAGGTTCCGTTCGGGGTCTAGTTGGTCCTCGAAGCTCGGCGTTACTGTCTAAGGGCCGGTTCCAAAAAAATCAGCAACCACGATAGTCACGTAACCCTGGCGTTCGATTCGATTTTTCGGTAACCACGGCTTTGACGGTATGAGCGTTCCAAAAAGTTTCATCGATCGTGGTAACCATGGTCGAATCGATTAGTTGCGTCAAAGCGTCTGAACCTGGATATTGGCATGGATAGTTGACAATGGATACTATTTTTTCTCTGTTCTACTCGTGGATACTTCAAATCCAAGACTTTTGTACCAGGGTTGATGTATTTTTCAGCTAAAAATAACGAATCAGAAGCAATTTTCTGGTAACACTGTTTTCTAATCGCGCGCGCCCGCTTGAATCTGCAACCTGATAACAACCTCCCATCTCATTCTTCCAGTGAAACGAATCTCATAAAATCTTCTCCTCAGGGCTCACTGGGTGGCCTCTGAAACATGATACGTAATGGTATGGAATACCTAAAATATAAATACTAGATAAATCAAGAGCTTTCCAGCGAATGGAGAGCGATTTTCGTGCGATGAAAACTAACGAAGTTACTACAACATATTGATAGCAACGGGTTGGTTGTAAGTAAAAACCCTAGTAAATTTTCACATCACAGTTAACTGACAAGATTCTGACTGACCCCGAGCGGTAAGATATAATCTATGTCAATACGATAATATAAGATACTAGCCTGACCGCTCGCTTCGCTCGCTATCCGAGATTCGCTGTACGCAGTATCGTGGAACCAACAAACGACGGAAAAATCCCATACCCTACCGGGTATTTGTGCCCAATTTTATCAAAATCCGTCAAGCCATTCAGGAGTTGACCATGGTCGACCATATTTCCGCTATGGTCAGGGAATTAAAAATGCGCCTACGTTCAACTTGGGAGGCTACCGGATATTGGTGCCAAATTTGGTCGATATCCGTTGAGCAATTCGGGATTCGACCATGGAGGGGCCCATGGATGCGCTAAGGTCGACCGCGGGGGTAGTCCGAAGGGTCGATCGTAGATAGAATTTCACGTAGATTACGAATACGCGATAAAAAATAGGGGTTACCATTTCAATTAACGAAGTTGACCATGGTCGACCATAGTTCCGCTATGGTCAGGGAATTAAAAATGCGACGTTGCACAACTTGGGAGCCTACTGGATATTCGTGCCAAATTTGGTCGATATCCGTCAAGCCATTCAGGAGTTGACCATGGTCGACCATAGTTCCGCTATGGTCAGGGAATTAAAAATGCGACGTTGCACAACTTGGGAGCCTACTGGATATTCGTGCCAAATTTGGTCGATATCCGTTGAGCAATTCGGGATTCGACCATGGAGGGGCCCATGGATGCGCTATGGTCGACCGCGGGGGTAGTCCGAAGGGTCGATCGTAGATAGAATTTCACGTAGATTACGAATACGCGATAAAAAATAGGGGTTACCATTTCAATTAACGAAGTTGACCATGGTCGACCATAGTTCCGCTATGGTCAGGGAATTATAAATGCGACGTTGCACAACTTGGGAGCCTACTGGATATTCGTGCCAAATTTGGTCGATATCCGTCAAGCCATTCAGGAGTTGACCATGGTCGACCATAGTTCCGCTATGGTCAGGGAATTAAAAATGCGCCTACGTTCAACTTGGGAGCCTACTGGATATTCGTGCCAAATTTGGTCGATATCCGTTGAGCATTTCGGGATTCGACCATGGAGGGGCCCATGGATGCGCTATGGTCGACCGCGGGGGTAGTCCGAAGGGTCGATCGTAGATAGAATTTCACGTAGATTACGAATACGCGATAAAAAATAGGGGTTACCATTTCAATTAACGAAGTTGACCATGGTCGACCATAGTTCCGCTATGGTCAGGGAATTAAAAATGCGACGTTGCACAACTTGGGAGCCTACTGGATATTCGTGCCAAATTTGGTCGATATCCGTCAAGCCATTCAGGAGTTGACCATGGTCGACCATAGTTCCGCTATGGTCAGGGAATTAAAAATCGATATCCGTCGAGCCGTTTGGCCGTGCATAGAAAGACACACAGACAGAGATCCGTTTTTATAATATAGTAGGGATTCCTGCCAAAAATGAAGCTGCAACTTACTTGGTCACAACGAAATAGCACGATCCTTCAAAAAGACGTGGGGTCGTGGGGGAACATGGTAGATAACTGTAATGTAATGTGTAATGTAACACCATTTCAAGCACTTAGGTACCTATTATCTGCGATTATACTTTGTCGTATCAAACGAACGAGGCTCCTTCTTTTGAAAGGCGAAACCGGTGAAAAAACTCGGTGTCACTCCAATGGTTGAAGTTGGGATGCCGGGGTCGTTGACGTAATCTGAGCGGTTCAACAACTGACGCCAGTTCATAAAAATCATCGTCGTCTTCATCGTCGATGAAATTATAAAAATCATCCATCGCGGATCGGAAATATATTACGAATTGAATTTAATTGAATAATACCTAATCGCAATTTGCAGCGCAATTTGCAGATGAGTGACAAACACAAAACAGCTGATGTTGATAGCGGCCATATGCAATTACTGTGCGCGCGCGCGTGCGAGTGAGGGCTTCACCTCTCGACCAATAGAATTCGAGTTAACCGTGGTAACCCCAGAGAAAACTGGGGTTGTCGAACCACAGTTATTTTCTCGAGATATTGCAAAATAAATCGATTACGAACTTTTTTGGAACTGCACTTTTTCTTACCATGGTTGGCGAACCCTGGGGTTGGCTCCAACCCTGTGGTTCAGCTTTTTTTGGAACCGGCCCTAAGGGGTTAAAAATAGGGGTTGAAGTTTTCAGAACTCCGTAGCTCGAAAACTTTCAATAGAAGGGTATGGGTTTTTTTTAACGTTTTTCAATTGATCTTGAACTAGAGCATTTTGAGACCACCCAGAGCATTGTAGGTCCAGCCGTTCGTGTGCACTAAAACGCTTCGTCAACACGATCGTGAATCAAACGGTATAAATCCGGCCCGAATATCATCGCTAGGGAGCACCTGATTATAATCAAGGATGGTTGTGTGAAGTCGAGTTGGTTGTTCTGCGATATTATTTCAGTTGATAAGGGATGGAGTATTGGTTTTTGTTGGTAGGTACTTCTGAAATTGAACAAGCGTTGAAGTATTATTGATGGGTACCTACATTATTACACAATGGTTCATCTACCAAGAAGGGGCTGGATTTTTTTGATCGGTACTTTTGCAACTTGAACAACCGTTGAATTATTATTTATGGGCAAGTTATTAAAGGCAGGGAAAAAGAAAAAGCGTGAAGTGTTGAGAATAATTATTATAACGATGGTTTTAATAGAGCGGGATGCACGGGGACACGGTTTACAGATGAGAATGAAGAACAGGGAACTGCCGGACAGGACAGGAGGGCAGTGGGGGTAGTAGTAACAAGACGATGAACTAAGGATAGCAATCACAGCTAACCACACACTGTCCAATAATGATTGTTTCCAATACTCCCCCTCAATCATACAAAATATCCCTACATTATAAAAACGGATCTCCGTCTGTCTGTCTGTCTGTGTGTCTGTCTTTCTATGCACGGCCAAACGGCTCGACGGATATCGACCAAATTTGGCACGAATATCCGGTAGGCTCCCAAGTTGTGCAACGTCGCATTTTTAATTCCCTCACCATAGCGGAACTATGGTCGACCATGGTCAACTCCTGAATGGCTTGACGGATATCGACCAAATTTGGCACGAATATCCAGTAGGCTCCCAAGTTGTGCAACGTCGCATTTTTAGCGAATTTTCAAAGAAAATGAAGCTATTGCAATGGCTTCGAAATTTAAATAATATAAATTTTTGGAAATTTTCTTCATAGAAATCCGTTTCAGACCATTCTAAAACGATTCCTGAAATTTAACACTTTTTTATATGTATATATATATATATATATGTGTCACTCCAGACGATAACTCTCGATAGAATTGAGATAAACAGCTCAAATTTGCACAAAAAATCTATCTTGGCAATCGAAAGGCTAAGTTCGAAGATGGGCGAAATTGGCCTACTCTAAGGAGGGTTTTGGCGCATTTAAAGTGCGCAAAAATTACCCAAAAATCCCCAAAATGTTATTTTCCAACAAGTGACCCCTCATTTTAAAGGTTTTTGCACGCTGAACACGATGGTGGAATCGGATTTTAGATATCTTGATCCGTCCTCAAATTAGAGCATTTAAAGTGCGCAAAAATTACCCAAAAATCCCCAAAATGTTATTTTCTAACAAGTGACCCCTCATTTTAAAGGTTTTTGCACGCTGAACACGATGGTGAAATCGGATTTTAGATATCTAAATCCGTTCTTAAATTAGAGCATTTAAAGTGCGCAAAAATTACCCAAAACTAGGATAATCTTTAAACTCTTACCCCCCCCCCCCCCCCCCCACCCCCTTAGAGTGGTCAGATTGAAAAATGTGAGAAGTATTAATTGAAGACGAGAGTTCGAAGCAAAAAAGGGGGAGGCAAACGATTAGTACAACTCCTTGAATTTCCCATTTGACATATAATTTATTGTTATGATACCTTCATAGATAGACAAGTACCGGCCCACGTATTACTAGAAGGAAGACGAAAGAAAAAATCTATTTCAAATTATTCAATTTAGGTACTAACAGTAGGAGGAAGAAGGTTAGGTAGGTATCTTATCAATTTATTATCAGTATCATACGAATATTTGATATTCAAAGGTAGGTAGGTACTTAACATGATAAAAATAATATCAATGAAGAAGGAAGGATCTACCTACCTAGTAGAGCAAATCTTGAACTGGTTTTAGATACCAGGCCTGAAATCGTAGTCAAGAGGAAAGGCCATTCAGAAGGAACAAGGAATCTACTCATAACAAACGGTAGAATCAGGATGGACAAAACGTACAAATTAAAATAAATACGAAGAGAATATACATAGAAAACCAAATTTTAGACCGAAGTTTTCCTTTATTCAAAACCATAGCCATTAATTCGAATATTTCTTTGAAAATTCGCTCATTAAGTCATGCTGCATGACTGGTTTTTAATTCCCTGACCATAGCGGAACTATGGTTGACCATGGTCAACTCCTGAATGGCTTGACGGATATCGACCAAATTTGGCACGAATATCCAGTAGGCTCCCAAGTTGTGCAACGTCGCATTTTTAATTCCCTGACCATAGCGGACCTATGGTCGACCATGGTCAACTTCGTTAATTGAAATGGTAACCCCTATTTTTTATCGCGTATTCGTAATCTACGTGAAATTCTATCTACGATCGACCCTTCGGACTACCCCCGCGGTCGACCATAGCGCATCCATGGGCCCCTCCATGGTCGAATCCCGAGTTGCTCAACGGATATCGACCAAATTCGGCACGAATATCCAGTAGGCTCCCAAGTTGGGCAACGTCGGAATTTTTCGGTCCCCTTCACCATAGCGGAACTATGGTCGACCATGGTCAACTCCTGAATGGCTGGACGGATATCGACCAAATTTGGCACGAATATCCAGTAGGCTCCCAAGTTGTGCAACGTCGCATTTTTAATTCCCTCACCATAGCGGAACTATGGTCGACCATGGTCAACTCCTGAATGGCTCGACGGATATCGACCAAATTTGGCACGAATATCCAGTAGGCTCCCAAGTTGGGCAACGTCGCATTTTTCTGTCCCCTTCACCATAGCGGAACTATGGTCGACCATGGTCAACTCCTGAATGGCTGGACGGATATCGACCAAATTTGGCACGAATATCCAGTAGGCTCCCAAGTCGTGCAACGTCGCATTTTTAATTCCCTCACCATAGCGGAACTATGGTCAACCATGGTCAACTTCGTTAATTGAAATGGTAACCCCTATTTTTTATCGCGTATTCGTAATCTACGTGAAATTCTATCTACGATCGACCCTTCGGACTACCCCCGCGGTCGACCATAGCGCATCCATGGGCCCCTCCATGGTCGAATCCCGAATTGCTCAACGGATATCGACCAAATTTGGCACCAATATCCGGTAGCCTCCTAAGTTGAACGTAGGCGCATTTTTAATTCCCTGATCATAGCGGAAATATGGTCGACCATGGTCAACTCCTGAATGGCTCGACGGATATCGACCAAATTTGGCACGAATATCCAGTAGGCTCCCAAGTTGGGCAACGTCGGAATTTTTCGGTCCCCTACACCATAGCGGAAATATGGTCGACCATGGTCAACTCCTGAATGGCTCGACGGATATCGACCAAATTTGGCACCAATATCCAGTGGGCTCCCAAGTTGTGCAACGTCGGAATTAAGTACGATACTGCGTACAGCGAATCTCGGATAGCGAGCGAAGCGAGCGGTCATGCTAGTAGCTAATATCACATAAGTACAACACTTTATAAAATTTAGCAATCACCATCATAACAGATGAAAAACTCAATATGTAATCTTATCCTCTAATAAACTCCAAAAAGACAATAACGATAGAAAAATGTTGAAAGCATAACAATACCAATTTAGAAACAGACAATAACAATTTAGAAACAGACAACGGTTATCACAGACTATCAGGACCATCACAAATACTCAAGGAATCACGAAATCTCTTGAACTTCACATAAGCCAGAGCCTTGGTAAAAACATCAGCCAACTGCTTATCTGAGGAAACGTATATATGCTTGAAAGTTTTATCAGCCACCAACTGCCTAATAAAATTGATGAATAAACGAACTTGTGAAGTTGATTCCTAATTATATCTAGTGGGACACTTGAGAACGTTTACATGTAGTAGTTCCTCGAACTACCCTTCGACTGCCTGTTCCCAGAGAAATTCGAATCCAGAATTCGAATCTCCCGCCAAAGGCGCTAAAAGCAGGGTCGCACCCCCGCAGAGCGCTCCGCCATCGCCCGCACCGCGGCGCCGGCAACACTGGCGGCGCTCCGATGATTCATCACTCTTTGAAAGACGAAAATCAGCAACTGCCAGCCATGTCCAAGACAATAGGGCAGGGTGTGGAGGGTCCTAAACGTTCTCAAGTGTCCCACTAGATATAATTAGGAATGAACTTCACAAGTTCGTTTATTCATCAATTATACCTGTGGGATACTTGAGAACGTTTACATGTAGTTTGTTTAAAGAATCAAACCAAGTTAGGCAGTTGCTCTAAGGAAAAAACGCCCAGAGAGAAGACTAAAATCTGAAAGTCGAAAAACGGTCTCTGAGACCTGTGTAGTCCAGACCCGGAGCACCTAAACTCACCCCTCCTTGGGCTCCCTCCCTTGGTTCAGTTAGTCTTCTCCCGATATAACGTCTCCCCCTCCCCTTTTTTGTCCCTGCCAGTGTCGGGGCTGGGAGGCCCCAATCCACATATCACCCAACTAGTGTTCTTAAACTCTACTCCAGGGAGAGGAAAGGACACAACCCACGGCTAATCTGGATATATCAACTGTATATATAAACTGTATATATAAACAAGTAAATGTAACTGTATATATGTATAAACAAGGGGTGTCAGCCCGACCACCATACAAAATAAACCAAAAAACCCAAAAAAGGGGAGAACAGATGCAGTCTCCATGTGTGGTTCATATTCCGCCTTTTGAGGAGGTGATGCTCCGTCCATTTCGCCTCACCTGAAACGATCATAGAGCAGATTAAGACTCCGGTGTGGAACCAAACACATGGGAGATGAGTGAGTCGTCAGCCACTCGGGGTCTATTATAAAACTTAGCGAACACCGCCGAGCTCCTCGTCCACCCTGCCGCCTTAAAAATGGTATCTAAGGAGGCTCCCGCTCTGTTCGCAGCTGACACTGACGCGTGTCTTGTTGAATGCGGCGTGAAACAATCTGCAACCCCCGCTTCCCTCAACACCCCCGTCACCCAACCCGAAATCGTTTGGCGGGACGCCGCCGTGTATGGGTGTCTGGTGATAATGAGTAATGCGTCCGTGGTTGGGGACCTCAAAGGTGCCGACGCCTGGAGGTATTCTGCCATGAGGGATGCCACGCAGAGGAGTGGCCGTTGCGGAAAAAACGGCACAGTGAGGCATGGTTGCGGCTTATAAGGCGCCGAACTTTTCAACCGGCTAGAGATACGGATGTCCAACCCCTGACCTGGACGTATCTGCACCTCCGACAACTTTATCGACGCAATAGTCTGGAGCCTCTGTCCTGTTGTCAACAACAACAGGGTTACCAACTTGTGGGACAGGCAAGGAAAACCCTGACCGGTTCTTTCCAACCACCGTAACACCCCCTGTGGGTCCCAGGTTGTGTCATACCGCGCAGCCGGCGGACGAATATGTGACACTCCCTTTAAGAAACGGGAAATAAGGGGGTCAGAACCTGAAGGCTCCGCCGCAATAAGGGACAAGGCTGATCTGTATGTGTTAAAAGTAGAATACGATACCGAGGTGCCCTGAAGTATGGTCTGAAGGAAGTGCACCACTAAAGTAGGCTTGAGATCCCAGGGACTCAGCCCTTGCTCCCTACAAAATTCCCACCAGCGCCGATAGCATCCTTGGTATTGGGCGTATGTCGCAGGCGATAACGTGGCTAACATAGTGTCCACCGCCGGGGCGATAATCCCTCGCCTCTCAAACGCTTGCCGGACAACCTCCCTGCTATCAATCGTAGCGTGTCCGCCCGCGGGTGGGTCTGGTCCCTGAAAGGCAAATGTAACAATCGATCGTGAGGACCAAAATACAGGGGCGCGGAGATCAGTAATTCAAAAAAGGTGGGGTACCAGGGCTGTGCCGGCCACTCCGGTACGACAACTATCCCCGTTGATTCCTCCGCAATGATTTTGCGCAGCACTTCGAGGACCAGCGCAAACGGTGGAAACGCATAAAAAGTCCACCCCTTCCAAGAAAAGGTGAAGGCGTCAATCCCCCATGCCCTAGGGTCCGGGTGCCAGGAAAGAAACCTGTCGCACTTCGCATTTGCTGCAGAGGCAAATATATCGATGTCGGGACACCCCAAATCGTTTCTGATAGCCCGAAAAACCTCCTCACCTAATGACCATTCCGTTGTCCCAGGGAGACGTCGAGAACATTCATCGGCCACTGTATTATCCTTGGAGGCGACGTAGGATGCAAAAATGACAATACGCCTCTGCTCACACACCGCCAGATCCGTTCAGATAGCTCGAACAGGCGGTGGGACAACATAGACCCCTGCCTATTAATACAGCTGATGGCCGTGGTATTATCCGCCCTAATGAGGATACGGCGGTCGCTCTCGACGTCACCGAAATGTTGTAAGGCTAATTCAATTGCCCTCAATTCCAACGCGTTAATATGCCAACCAGCTTCAGCTACTGACCACCAACCGTTGATTGTGGCCTCCCCGGAGGCCGCGCCCCCCCCCCCCCCCCCCCCTGATAATGACGCATCTGTAGAAATTGTGAGGGAATAATCGTCATTATGTAGCCGATTGGACAACGTCATAATATTGCTACTTCACCACTCAATATCTGACCGTATGGATAATGGTAACTGAATTTTTGCGTCAAAATTCTGGTTATTAACATGTATCATGTTTTAGCCCTGGGGTACTAGCATTTTTTGCGAGTCGATTTTGCGCGTCAATTTTGAGCGTCAAATTTGAGCGTCAATTTTAAGCGTCAAATTTTTTCGCGCACAATGCATAGTGGTTTTCACGTACAACCGAGTAGTTGCTAGGGAAATGAAACTTCTTTCATTTTCATCGGACAAAAATCGTTTTCCATTCGTTGGAAAGCTCTTGATTTATCACGAATTTATTTAGTATTTGTTCTTGGTATTTATTTCCTAGTTTCATACTATAACTATATAAATGAATGTTATAAATGGATAGTAAACAATGACACTTGTTTGGTTGTCACGTTTTAACATGTATCATCTCTGGTGCTCAAGAAATGTAGACAAGACATCGTCAGAAGAAACGAGCACATACGTTTCAAGTAGTAGATTTCTACCTAGCCTTCACTTTTCGAGTTAATAACATGATACATGGTTGCAATTTTTGGTTCTTAAACATAAATAAATTTCAGGTTTTTATTTTTGTACGACAACTCTTCTAAACCCAATAATTAACTTTTTGCCCTTAGGGCCTCAACCTTGACCCTTTCCAAATGCATTGTGTACAGTTTTCCATAGGGGGTTGCTGGTATCGCGGCCACTAGTGTACCTATCAGACCCGCTAAATGTCGAATTGAGCAGGTTTGTAGTTTATGGAATTTACACAACGACTCCCTGATCCGTAAGCGCTTCTCCTGTGGAAGCATAATTGTCAAGTCTGCCGTATCAAACAAAAACCCCAAGAACACGAACTGTTGTGAAGGGGAAAATTTACTCTTAGCGTCATTAATGATAAACCCCGTGTCGTAAAAGGTCCGACAAAACGGTAATATTCCCTGCACATTACATCTGAGACGACCCCACGATACCAAAATCATCCAAGTAGTTTACACACATGCCCTGCGAGCGAAGACATTGCACAATGGGGCGCATGAGCTTATGAAAAACATACGGCGAAACCGACATGCCCATGGGCAAACATGTAAATTCGTACAATTGATCTTGGAAACAGAATCTGAGAAAAATTCGAGATTGCTCTGCAATTGGCACCATATAGTATGCGTCCATGAGATCGATTGTCGCCCCAAAGCTCCCAGGCTCAATGAGGTCCCGCATGGTGTGGTGATCCTCCAATTTAAAGTGGAGGGCGTCTATAAATAAATTTAAATGTTGTAAATTTAAAATAAATCGTTTTCCCCCTGACGCTTTGTCCACCAAGAAAAAGGGGGAAACCACTTGACTCGGGTGTGAGGTACATGTTTTCACGACCCCGCCCCGCACCATCCTGCCTAAAATAATGGAAAATTGTTGAACAAACGCCTTATCTGACGAGTGTGGACGCAACCTAGGGTTGGGGGTCGGTATCGTGTGAAAAGGTATCTCAACCCCGTTCAACCATGAGAAAATTATGGGATTATCGGTGATAGCCCGCCAATTCCCTATAAAATTAAATAATCGACCCCCTAAGGGGGGGTTAATTACCTGTGGGGGCGCCGAGCTCAGCTCCTGCTGTGCGGCCCCGTCGACCCTCTGAATGGGCGGCGTTGTGCCCTGGAGGACTGGTTTCCTCGGGATTTGTTGGCCGGTCTGTGAGTCTGCCCACCCCGACGAGCAGCTCGGCCTATGTCGTTTCCCTGTTGTTGCAGGCTTACTGGCCCCGAGGGCTGCTGAGGGCGAGGGGGTGCGGGAGGCGGTTTTTTGAGGGGCACTAAGCCCCGAGCACTGGAGGCCATCCCCAGGAATTCCTTGTATCGCGCTCCCAGATTGTCCCCAAAAAGCCACTCTGATGGCGGGACATCCCTAGAAATTTTTTCGAGGGCCGGGGAGCACACCGCCAACAATAGCCGTCGCCTGGTGCGATTTACGTCGTAGAACAGGGCCGTCATGGCCCGACCCGCATCGCACATGTTGACATAGCTGTCCCCCATCGCGGGGACAGCAGCACCCCCTCTCTCCACCACCGAAGAGAGGCCCATACCTAGGGCCGAGATGGCTGTGGCGCATTGTCGCTGAATGCCGACGTAGTACGCGTCCACAGATTTATGGCCCGCCCCCACTGACGCCGCTATCGCCGGATTCATCTTGGGCGGCGCAAGCGCCGGCAAGTTCGCGGGGATCGTGAATTTGGCCCGAAGGGCATTAAAAACCTCTAGCGGGACACCATTTCGCAAATGGTGTTCCCAACGACCCGCGATACTTGGATGAATTCGCGGAGCAGGGGGTGGCGGAATGGCGGGATTATCTCCCAGGGCCAAAAGCACCTGGGGATCCAATCCGGCGTCAGGGCCTGGGTCTGGGGCCGAATCTCCTGCAGGAGGAGGGGTAAAACCTGCAAAATCCGATGAACCGGATGCCCCAGTCCCATCCTTAGTGGGGTCCCCCGTCCCCGGGGGTACCGGGGGCGGGATAGTGGCCCCTTTGTCGCCCCATGTGTCGTCGAGATCCGAAACGTCTCCGGAAAGTCCACGTACCGATTCTCGATCGGCATCACGGACGAGAGGCCCCCCAGATTCGCGATCCGGGTGAGACCTCGGGGAAAGACGATCGGAGGACCCGTGTATCAATTCACGATCGATATCGCGGGCAAAGTGCCCCCCAAATTCGCGATCTGGGTGAGCCTTCCGAACATGACGACCGTTTCCGAAAGAACACCCCCCAAAATCATAAATTGGGTAGGCTCCTCGGGAATCCCTGGGAGAACCGCGAGGCCCTTCGAAGAGGGTAACCTCACGTCTCCGGGGCGAACGTGATCGCGAGCGGTATCCCCGCGTAGAAAAGTCGTCGACTTCTCGATCCAATCGCGTCCGGAGATATCGAGGTTCATCCTCATCGGACTCGAAATCCCCTCGAGGTCTCCGCGCATAATAAACCGGATCCAGAACGTCGAGAACGGGACCACGAGGTCGCCGGGGGGGCCGCGGAGTGAACATCGTGAAAACGACGTTCCACGAATATCCTGTGCGTTAAAAAAGAAAGGAAACTGAAAACAACAGTCCTACCTTGACGCAGCAATCGAAGAAAGGTGATTTACTTGCCCAAATTTCGTGCACAATCACAAAAAACTTCCGAAAAACGGCACGAACAAACTGTTGAAAAGGCAGCCAAAAGAAAAAGTGATGAATCATCGGAGCGCCGCCAGTGTTGCCAGCGCCGCGGTGCGGGCGATGGCGGAGCGCTCCGCGGGGGTGCGACCCTGCTTCTTTCGCCTTTGGCGGGAGATTCGAATTCTGGATTCGAATTTCTCTGGGAACAGGCTGTCGAAGGGTAGTTCGAGGAACTACTACATGTAAACGTTCTCAAGTGTCCC
Source organism: Leptopterna dolabrata (assembly GCA_954871275.1). Lineage (NCBI taxonomy): Eukaryota > Metazoa > Arthropoda > Insecta > Hemiptera > Miridae > Leptopterna > Leptopterna dolabrata. Next base: position 51,591,275 of record OX940981.1, read on the forward strand.
ACAGATATAATGGTATTTTACGTCTATATGTTTACTACGCTTAGTCTCCCACGTTTGGGCTATTTTAATGCATGACTGATTATCCTCATGAACTAACATAGGATAGACGAAATTGGAAGATATTATTTCCTTCAATAATTGACCCAAAAACAAGCATTCAGTTAAACAACTTGCCAACGCAACATACTCAGCCTCGCTAGATGAAAGTGCTACAACGCTCTGTTTCCTGGAACTCCAACATACTACATTATCGTTCAGCTTAATCATATACCCAGAAACACTTTTCCTATCCGTCGGATCTGATCCAAAATCAGAATCAACATAGGATACTACCTGAACATTTTCAGAAGGTGACTTTCTATAAACAAGGCCTAAACTCCGTCCCATTCAGGTATCTTAAAACATTTTTCTAGTGATTCCAATGCGTCTCATTCCAACCACTCTGGTATCTTCCAAAGAATGAGATCGCGTAGCACAAATCTGGCCTACTCCCTAGCATCACATACATTATGCTTCCCACAAGCTCCCTATAAGGGAATTTCGTATCACAAGAATCAACTTTTGGTAACACCAAACCTGGCTGAACGGGTACAGTCTGCACATCGCAGTCAGACATCCCAAAGTAGTTCAAAATCTTTTCAATTAACATTTGCTGACTTATTCTAAGTTCATTGTTTAAACGCTCAATTTCTAAACCTAAAAATATTATTTTATTTCGTGACCCTAAGTCCTTGATGTCAAACAACTTCCTTAAGTGCTGCTTCACATTATCTATTTTGCATGAATCCTTCGAAAATAACAAAAAATCGTCCACCCAAATCAGTATATAAACGCTGCCATTAAAATATAAACAAGGATCTATCTCCGACCTTATAAACTTCAGACGCTCCAATTTCTCGTTAACATACAAATTAAAACATTTAGGAGATTGTCTTAAACCATACAGAGCCTTTTTTAGCTTACAGACGTACCCACTTGGAACATTATCTAAACCATCAGGTGGTTGCATGAACACAGGTTCACCACAGAGCTCACTGCTCAAAAATGCAGACTTCACATCAACCTGGGCGATCACAAAATCATCCTCAACCGCCAATGCTAACAGAACACGTAACATCACCATCCTAGCCACTGGACTAAACACAACTTCTTCGTCCCCAACTGGCAGCTGATAGCCCCTGGCAACCAACCTAGCCTTCAGTACGTCGCAGCCATCAACTTTCTTTCTTGTAAACACCCACCGGGAATCTATTATTGGCACACCAGAAGGTTCGGGAACCAATTCCCACGTTGAATTGCTCTTGTGAGATTCCAGTTCCACCTTCACTGCACTTCTCCAGCCCTCATCCTGATGTACAGCTTCATCATACGACCTAGGAGGCGGTACAGAGGATCCATCCTCCATAAGGAGACACAATGCTATTGACGTTACGTAATCCCGCAAGTGGATTGGTAATCTCCTCTCTCGCTCTCCTCGTCTAAGCACAGAGACGGGAGTAATCTGTCTCCGACCACTGCCAGGAGTCGTAGAAACCGGAGATGTATCAAGATCCCCATCTTCTCGATCTACTGTATCCATGAGAGGCTCCTCAACTGGACCGGTTTCATCACCACCGACGTCAACTACGGGCAGGCGAACCCTTTCATCAAAAACAACCGACCTCGCGGTCACCACCTTACTACGATTTGAGTCCCACAACCTATACCCGTTGTCGCAGTAACCAATGAGCTGCAGGCGCATAGAACGTTCCGCCAATTTGCCGTTCCTGTCCTCAGCCGGAATATGAGCGTAGGCGCCGCATCCGAAAACGCGAATCTTGTTCAAGTCGGGTTTGAAGCCACACCACAACTCAGCCGGAGTTGTATTAGGCTGTGCAAGAGCACGCGTCACTACACGATTCAACAAATAGACAGAAGTCATGACAGCTTCACCCCACATTTCACGAGAAAATCCAGAATCAATTATCAAACACCTGGCCATCTCCATCACAGTCCTATTATAACGTTCTGCTTTCCCATTGTTCTCAGGGTTACGCGGTATACCGTACATAATGTTTATACCCTTATCCACACAAAACTCGCAAAAGGTTCTGGACGTGTACCCACCCCCGTTATCACACCTGAGATTACGAACACACCTACCGAATTTATTCTCAACTAACAAAACATACTTACGGAGATAGGTCTTCACCTCACATTTGTTCTTCATGAGGAACACCATCCCGAAATTCGTGTAGTGGTCCAAAAACGACACATAGTAGTTTTTTCCGTTGTGTGTGGGAGGCGTGATTCTGCCACACACATAGGATGACACCACTTCAAAAACACCTGTGGCTTTTCGCTCAGCAGGTACCTCCTTTTGAAACGTTGATCTTGTTTGTTTACCTCTCATACACACATCACAAACACCATCGATCGGGTACCTACTAGAATGTCCCATTCGCCTATGTTTCAAAACAGAATCACCAGCAGTAGTATTTGCCACAGCCGTAGATCTCAACTTCAGAGTTATGTAGTAAAGGTTTCCGTATTTTATACCTACTAACACAGTACGATTGTCTTTTACAATGTTCACATGATCGTCATTGAAAACTACCTTCATCCCATTTTCAACAATCTTCTTTACTGATAATAGATTAAACGAAAGGTTCTTACAGGCGTAGACATTCTTAAGAGAAATCGGGGTACCATCATTCGACACAACAGGAAGAACACCGACAGTTCCACCAATGATGCACTCTCCAGGCTTCGCAACTCCAATTCGCAAACTCGTTTCACACGAATCAATCAAAAACTGTCCGAGCTCAGACTTAATTAGATGATGAGTAGCACCACTGTCTATTACGAACTGAATATCACCTCCCGACTACGTCACGCAACACAAGTCCTTATCAGGTTGTTTACAATCGTTATCAGATTTAGTATCCATGCCAGTCGTGAGGAAGGCTATTTCATCATCGCTCGTCTTGTCCAATGTGACATTCGCAGATCTGTTGGTTGGACAGTCTGATCTTTTATGACCCCTTCCACGACACCGATAACACTTGCCGGTAAAGTTAGCACCCGAATTTTTCCACGGAGAAGTACCCGCATTATCCCTTCTTCCGTGATTTTGACTGTCCCGTCCGCTTCCTCTTCCTGCTCCTCCAAAATGGCCACCACGAAAATTATTTTTGCCATTTCCGCCCTGATACGAACCTCGAAAACCGTTCCCTCGACCAACAAAGGCGTTTTCTTGCACAAGTGAATCCGAATTCTCCGGTTTTCTCTGATCGAGACGTTCGCTCTCTGTCAATAGTTTGTTTCTGACGAAGTCCTTCGTGACATGTTCGGAATTTGCCGAGAACAAAACATCTATCGAGGTAACAATCGGATCGAACTCACTCGGCATCTAACTTAGGAGCTGAGAGATGTATTCACCTTCACTCATTGTACCGCCCGATTCTTTAATTCCAAGCACAATTCTATCGAATTCGACGAGAAAGTCCTTCATGCTTGCTTGACGGGAGTACACCATTTTCCGCAACTGCTTCTGCAACTGAACTCTGGTTTGCATACCTCTCTGAAAAAACGTCAACTTCAGAGAATTTACCATTTCTCTTGCCGTACAGTTTTCTTTAATCAAATCCAGAACAGAGTCAGACGTGCATTGGACGATCAAATCCCGCGCTCTAGCATCACGTGTGCGCCATTCCTCAAGACCAGAGTCGGGCTTGGGTGTGTAGACCACATCAAGACAATTGTTCCTTTCCAAGAGTCTCTCCACCCGGAAAATCCAATTCCCTACGCCTGTTCCGTCAAACGGTTTGATGTTGACTGGCTGCGATGTCGTAAATAATGCCATCTTCGATTTTTCCAGCATGAAACGGAACAACGGACAAACCGAAACGCTTCACCTGCACGAACAGACCAACGACACAAAACGACCGACTTTACGCAACTCACGAACTTCAAAACTTGACGCACTGACACTTTACTCAACAACTAACCACTACCTGGGCCCATAACCTAAAGGCAGGGAAAAAGAAAAAGCGTGAAGTGTTGAGAATAATTATTATAACGATGGTTTTAATAGAGCGGGATGCACGGGGACACGGTTTACAGATGAGAATGAAGAACAGGGAACTGCCGGACAGGAGGGCAGTGGGGGTAGTAGTAACAAGACGATGAACTAAGGATAGCAATCACAGCTAACCACACACTGTCCAATAATGATTGTTTCCAATAGTTATTACACAACGGTTCATTATACTTGATCACGAGGGTAGATGTTGACCACAGAAAACAGTGATCTACGCAGAAGGGGCATCTATTTCACTCCACATCAACAATTTTCCCTCAGAACTTCATTATTCGCGTTTCTTTTTGCCATTTTAGTTACTGTTTGTCATCGACAGAATTATTTTAGCAACATTTAACTCGTGATTTAGGTAGGTACCTAGTAACGAGTACGGGGTAAGGTACAGGAGTTAGGAGTACGGAGGGTCTGCGATCTACATAATATGTATAGAATAGTGCATATTATATAGGCGGGGTATCTATCTATACAGAGTGCTGTGATCTGTAACAGAAGGGCATTCTGTACAAAAAAAAAAGGACGGTAGACCTACGGTTCTACAGTCAGATCATTTAATAAAGATTAACGTTTGTTTCGCCAAAATTTCCGTCAATGGAAACTTTGCAGCTCATTAATGCATCAAAAGTAGAAAACGCTTTTGTTTCACCTCCCGTCAATTTCCTAATATTAGGTTTTGAGTTTTCTCGCACTTTACTTATATCTGCAGGCATAACGAAACTATTTTTCTAGCCTCTTTATTTATATCGTTTGGTGACACTCGCAACCACCAGTCACGTGACGCTCGCAACCACATAGTAACATGATGTAATTTCGATGGTGCAATTTCTTGTGCCATGAAGTGACGCTCGCTCATGACGTGACGCTCGTGACGTTCGGAAAACAAATGGAAACGTTCTGTTAATCATTATTAAATGATAATAATAAAACGTTGTACAGGAATTTGCAGCGTTTTTTTTCTTAGTTAAGAACCTTGAACCATGAACCAAAATTAATTAAATTCGGTTTGTAACACACCTCATTGTAATCACGCATGGCTATATGAAATCGAGTTCGTTGTACCATGATATTTTTTCATTTTTTGAAGAAAGATGGTTATTTTGGATTTTGTTGAGGGTAGGTCTTTTCGTAACGTGAACAAAATAACATTCATGCACAACAACCAATAATAATAATAATAGGGAGACTTTTTGATTCCACCGCTTATTGACTTATGAGACTATAATTGCCTGGCCGGCTCCATTAGGTCTCATATGTATACTTATGTACCCTATGTGGGTAACAAGGGCTCAAGAAGTTCAGCTGTTTTCATTTTTGTATAGAAATACATATTATTTTCCACGAATGTTTTTGCACCAACTTGAAGGTGGCAAATAAACGTTATTAGTATTATTATTATTATTAGGTACTAGCTGTGTACCCGCGCTTCGCAACGGTAGAACAGACACCCCCTGTATCCCCCCCTCCTCAACTGATCAGAAACCTTCCCCAATGCCAACCGTAACTGCCTTTAACCCCCCCCCCCCCCCGTATCCTATGAACCCTCCCTACCTGGTTAGAAACATTCCTCAATGTTCACACAACAAATTCCCAAAGTTGCACTCCAATTGGTCAAGTAGTTTTGAAATTTCTGAATACCCCCCCCCCCCCCCCCCTCTCATAACCTGTACCCCCCTCCCACTAACATCCTGATAGAAGTACCACTTGAATGTACTCGTCGAGCTGAATCCAGAATCTAATTACAATCGGATTTACGTCCAACCGTTCAAAGTTATTATAAGCATAAACGTCCTCATAGAAGTGATTATAACACGTTTTTTAGTAGTATTTCATTCATAGCGTTTCAACGGATGGACAGATTCAAATGCGGATTTTTCATAAACCTTCCCAGATAAATTCTGCGTCAAATGGTACCAGCCGCAACTTTCTACGTTCAGCCGTTCTCAATTGATGCCGAGACAAACAAACAAACAGACACTGTTTTATTTATGTATAGGTTGACTACGCTGAAGGGGCAACTGTACTGAAAATAATAATGCCTTGTGCTCCGCCCCGACTGTGGTGTGCGCGTCTCCATAAGAAAAACACTGAACAGAACCAGGTGCATTTTTCCACCGTGGTGCGACCTGTCCCGCCTCGGTACTGGTGTGTGCTAGCCTTCAGTTAGAACTCATCAAACATAGGGTGACAACATTCATAATCGTGCCAAGCGTTTTCAGGAAATTGGTATCTAGTTACTGTTTCCGCACGTAACAGTTTAATTTCACAATGGGGAATTTTTGGCAAAATATGTTTAAACAAAAAAATCAGAGCTCTTGGAAAAATTGTATTTGAGGCCCGTTTTCAAAACTAAGCGTTATTTTTTTAAATGAGGGCGAATAAAAGTAAAAATGCGGCAAAAAATGAGGTATTAGGTCTATTGACATCTGATTGGCTTTTGGCCCAAGGAGGCAGAGTGAAATCTTGGAGGCAAAGGTGCCAACAACCCATCATTCAATCAGTTTATGCACAATATTCTTGGGGCATTTTTATGATGATAAACATCACCTACGCCAATGTAGGTAGTCAACATGTACGTAAGCTTTTCATATCGTGTCATTAGTCTCAAAATTAGGAAATCGAAATTTTTGCGTAGATGTTCCAACATAAAACTTAAAACCTCATTATGTGGTCAGTAAGTATTAACTTCCGTTATTGAATGGAATTTGGCAAAAAAAAGATAATTTTAACCCACGAAAATTACCCATTTCATTTCTATTATGTTCACAGAACCAAACGACACTGAAGGAGCCACAGAAGACTCGATAAAACACTCCGAGCTGTGAACAACTGTTACCCTCAACACATTCCACCTCAGAGTTACTTATAAATATAGAAGTTGCCTGCTTCGGGTTTATCCCCTTCAAATTCTGAGTTCGACGTTTCTTCTTGATCGAAGCCTGTTTCTTCAGATATCGATGGACTTAATTTTCTTCTCTTCCCGTTTTTTCCCCCTTGAACGAATGCGCAATGGAAGGACTTGGTGTGAGACAGTTTCTATCATCTCTACTTACTAGTTTTATAGTACAGTGATTGATTGAAACTTGGAAGATTCATTATTTATATGTTTTCATTTTGCTGTTGATACGAATAAACCAATTGTTTCTTATTTATTATTCATAGTCCCCTATGAAAATGGGTCTCATCCAGTTATTGTGATTTTGATACATAATGTAAATTGCCAGTGCTCGGTTTTTGAGAAAAACATATTCGGTAGTATTTTGGTCTTTTGAAATGAGCAGTGTTTATACAGTATTAAACCGTTGGATGTTTAAAACAGTCTTGTTGATACCATTACTTTCATTGGTCAGTGAACCCTTTCAAGCCTATTTCTACGGGTAACTAAACCTACATAGTAAGTGGGTACCTATTTTTTAAATGCCAGATTGTGTTAACCTAAATAATAATTGATGAATAAACGAACTTGTGAAGTTCATTTATAATTATGTCTAGTGGGACACTTGAGAACGTTTACATGTAGTAGTTCCTTGAACTACCCTTCGACAGCCCGTTCTAAGAGAAATTCGAATAAAAAAAAAAAAAATTCGAATCTCCCGCCAACGGCGAAAAAACAGGGTTGCCCTCCCGCGGGGCGCCCCGTCACCGGCCGCACCGCGGCGCCGGCAACACTGGCGATGCCCCGATGAAACTTCACTCTTTGAAGAACGACAATTAGCAACTGCCAGCCAAATCCAAGACAAAAGGGCTGGGTGTGGAGGGTCCTAAACGTTCTCAAGTGTCCCACTAGACATAATTATAAATGAACTTCACAAGTTCGTTTATTCATCAATTATATCTGTGGGACACTTGAGAACGTTTACATGTAGTTTGTTTAAAGAATCAAACCAAGATAGGCAGTTGCTCTAGGGAAGACAACACCCGGAGAGAAGACCAGGCACTAAAAATTGAAAAAACGGTCTGTGAGACCTGTGTAATCCAGGCCCGGAGCCCCTAAATTACCCCTCCTTGGGCTCCCTCTTTGGCCTCAGTTAGTCTTCTCACGGTTTAACGTCACCCCCCCCCCCCCCCCCTTCTTTTTGTGCCTGCCAATGTCGGGGCTGGAAAGCCCCGATTCACATATCACCCAATTATTTGTGATCTAACACTCTCCTTCAGGAAGGGAAGAAGGCACAAACCAAGGCTAATCTGATTGATGATCTAACCCTCTCATTCAGAAAAGGGGGAAGGGCACCGGACTCAATTAAATATAAACAAAAAATACCCGCCTCACCTGGAGCAATGGTGGGGCCGTTATGACTCCGGTGTGGGGTGGAACACATGGGAAATAAAAGAGTCGTCGGCCACTAGGGGCCTATTATAAAAGTTGGCGAACACCGCCGAACTCCTCGTCCATCCTGCTGCTTTAAAAATTGTGTCCAAGGAGGCTCCTGCCCTGTTTGCAGCTGACACCGAAGCGTGCCTCGTTGAATGTGACGTGAACCAGTCCGCCACTCCTGCTTCTCTCAACACCCCCGTCACCCAACCCGAGATCGTCTGGCGGGACGCCGCCGTGTATGGGTGCCGGGTAATAACAAATAATGCCTCCGTGGTTGAGGACCTCAAAGATGCTGACGCCTGGAGGTATTCCGCCATAAGGGACGCCACACAGAGGAGCGGCCGTTGCGGAAAAAACGGCACCGTGAGGCATGGTTGCCGCCTATAAGGCGCCGAGGTTTTCAAACGGCCAGCGACACGGATCTCCAATCCTTGATCTGGACGGATCTGCACTTCCGACACCTTTATTGAGGCGATAGTTTGGAGCCTCTGTCCTGTTGCTAACAATAACAATGTGACTAATTTACGTGAGATCCAAGGGAAATCTTGACCGGGTCTTTCCAACCACTGTAACACCCTCTGTGGGTCCCACGTCGTGTCATATCGCGCAGCCGGAGGACGAATATGGGACACCCCTTTCAGAAAACGGGAAATAAGGGGGTCAGAACCAAAGGAGGGCTCCACCGCAATAAGGGACAAGGCCGACCTATAAGTATTAAAGGTAGCATACGATACCGATGTGTGCTGAAGGATAGTCTGCAAAAAATGCACCACTACCGGAGGCTTGGGGTCCCATGGACTCAATCCCTTTGTTTCACAAAAATCCCACCAGCGCCGATAACAACCCTGGTACTGGGCATAAATGTCGCGGGTGATAGCGCGGCTAAAATAGTGTTCACCGCCGGGGCGCTAATCCCTCGCCTCTCGAACGCCTGCCGGACAACCTCCCTGCTATTAAGCGTAGTGTGTCCGCTCGCGGGTGGGTCTGGTCCCTGAAAGGCAAATGTAATAAGCGATCGTTAGGACCAAAATACAGGGGCGCGGAGATCAATAATTCAAAAAAGGTGGGGTACCACGGCTGAGCTGGCCACTCCGGTACAACCACTATCCCTGTTGATTCCTCTGTAATAATCTTGCGCAACACCTTGAGAATCAGCGCAAACGGCGGAAAAGCATAAAAGCTCCACCCTTCCCAGGAGAAGGTGAAGGCGTCGACACCCCATGCCCTAGGGTCCGGGTGCCAAGAGAGGAACCTATCGCACTTTGCATTTGCTGCAGAGGCAAATATATCGATGTCGGGACACCCCCACACGTTTACGATCTCCCGAAAAAATTCCTCACCTAAGGACCATTCCGTTATCCCAGGGAGACGGCGAGAACATTCATCGGCCACTATATTTTCTTTGGAGGCGACATAGGATGCAAAAATGACAATACGCCTCTGCTCACACCATCGCCAGATCCGTTCAGATAGTTCGAACAGGCGGTGGGACAACATGGACCCCTGCCTATTAACACAGCTGATGGCCGTGGTATTATCCGCCCTGATGAGGATACGGCGGTCGCTCTCGACGTCACAAAAATGATGTAAGGCTAATTCAATCGCTCTTAATTCTAGTGCGTTAATATGCCAGTTGGCCTCATCTACTGACCACCAACCGCTGATTGTGGCCTCCCCGGAGGTCGCCCCCCAACCTGATAATGACGCATCCGTGGAAATAGTGAGAGAAAAATCGTCATTGTGCAGTCTATTAGACAACGTCATAATGTTGCTACTCCACCACTCAATATCTGACCGTATGGATAGTGGTAACTGAATTTTTGCGTCAAAATTCTGGTCATTTTCCCTTAGGGCCTCAACCTTGACTCTCTCCAAATGCATAGTGTATAGTTTCCCATAGGGGGTTGCTGGTATCGCGGCCACTAGTGTACCTATGAGGCCCGCTAAATGTCGAATTGAGCAGATTTGTGGGTTGCGGAATTTATCCAGAGACTCCTTAATCCGTAAACGCTTCTCCTGCGGAAGCGAAATTGTCAGGGTCGCCGTATCAAACAAAAACCCCAAGAAAACAAATTGTTGTGAAGGGGAAAATTTACTCTTGGCGTCATTAATGACAAAACCTACATGTTGTAAAAGGTCCGACAAAATGATGACATTCCTGGCACATTCCACCTGAGACGACCCTATGATACCAAAATCATCTAAGTAGTTCACACACTTTATACCCTGTAATCGAAGATATTGAACAATAGGGCGCATGAGCTTATGAAAGACATACGGTGAAACCGACATGCCCATGGGCAAACACGTAAATTCGTACAATTGATCTTGGAAACAGAATCTGAGAAAAATTCGAGATTGTTCTGCAATAGGCACCATATAGTATGCATCCATGAGATCTATTGTCGCCCCAAAACTCCCAGGCTCAATGAGGTCCCGCATAGTGCGGTGATCCTCCAATTTAAAGTGGGGGGCGTCTATAAATAAATTTAAATAGCGCAAATTCAATATAAATCGTTTTCCCCCTGATGCCTTGTCCACTAGGAAAAAGGGGGAAACCACCTGGCCTGGGTGGGAGGTACATGTCCTCACGACCCCCTCCCGCACCATCCTGTCTAGCATAATGGAAAATTGTTTGATGAACGCCTCATCTGACGAATGTGGGCGCAAATAAGGGTTGGGGGTCGGTCTCGTGTGGAAAGGTATCTCAAACCCGTTCAACCATGAAAAAATTACGGGATTTTCCGTGATAGTACGCCAATTCTCTATAAATCTAAATAATCGACCCCCTAAGGGAGGATTAATTACCTGTAAGGGCGCCGATTTTAATTCCGGCTGTGTGACCCTCTGAATGGCCGGCGTTGTGACCTGGAAGACTGGTTCCCTCGGGATCTGTTGGCCTGTTGGTGAGCTTGCCCACCCCGACGAGCAGCTCGGCCTCTGTCGTTTCCCTGTTGCAGACTTACTGGCCCTGAGGGCTGCTGAGGGCGAGGGGGTGCGGGGGGCGGTTTTTTAAGGGACACTAAGCCCCGAGCACTGGAGGTCATCCCAAGAAATTCTTTATAACGTGCTCCCAAATTATCCCCAAAAAGCCATTCTGATGGCGGGACATTTTTAGAAATTTGCACGAGGGCCGGGGAGCACACCGCCAACAAAAGACGACGTCTGGTGCGATTTATATCATAAAATAGGGCCGTCATGGCCCGCCCCGCATCGCACATATTAACATAGCTGTCCCCCATGACGGAGGCGGCCGCACCCCCTCTCTCAATGACCGACGAGAGGCCCATACCAAGGGCCGAAATGGCTGTGGCGCACTGCCGTTGAATCCCGGCATAGTACGCGTCCACAGATTTATGGCCCCCTCCCACTGACGCCGCTATCTCCGGATTCATCTTTGGGGGCGCAAGCGCCGGTAAGTTCGCGGGGGTCGGGTATTTAGTCCGAAGGGCATTAAATACCTCTAGTGGGACACCATTTCGCAAATGGTGTTCCCATCGACCCGCGATACTAGGGTGAATTCGCGGAGCTGGGGGCGGCGGAATAGCGGGGTTATCTCCCAGGGCCAGAAGCACCTGGGGATCTAAATCGGCGTCAGGGCCGGGATCTGGGGCCGAATCTACCGTCGGTGGGGTAAAACCCGCAAAATCCGACGAGCCTGATGCCCCCGCACGATCTTTAGTCGGGTCCCCCGTTACCGGGGCTATCGGGGGCGGAATAGCGGGCGGAATAGCGGGCCCTCCTTCGCCCCACGCGTCGTCGGGATCCGAATCGTCGCCGGAAGGTCGGTGTACCGATTCTCGATCGGTATCACGGACGAGAGACCCCCCAGATTCACGATCTGGGTGAAGCCTCGGGGAAAGACGATCGGGAAAACCGCGTGCCAATTCGCGATTGACATCACGGAAATGCTCCCCAAATTCGCGAGTTGGGTAAACATTCCGAATGTGACGACTATCTCCGATTGATAACTCCCCATAATCATCAAAACGGTATGCCCCTCGGGTATCTCTACGAGAAACGCGCGGTCCCTCGACGAGGTTAACCTCACGTCTCCGGGGTGAGCGAGATCGCGCACGGTATCCCCGCGTAGAAATATAATCGGCGTCCCGATCCACTCGCGTTCGGAGATATCGAGGTTCATCCTCATCGGATTCGAAATCCTCCCGAGATCTCCGCGCAACATAAATCGGATCCAGAACGTCGAGAACCGGACCACGAGGACGCCGGGGGGACCGCGGGGTAAACATCGTAAAACGATGTTTCACGAATCTCCTGAACGCTGAAATATAAGGGAAACTGAAAACAACAGCTTACCTTGACGCAGCGAACGAAAAAACGGGTTTTTCTACTTGCCAATTTCGAGCACAATCACAAAAAACTCTCGAAAAAACTCGGCACGAACGAACTGTCTAGAAGGCAGCCAAAAGAAAAGTGAAGTTTCATCGGGGCATCGCCAGTGTTGCCGGCGCCGCGGTGCGGCCGGTGACGGGGCGCCCCGCGGGAGGGCAACCCTGTTTTTTCGCCGTTGGCGGGAGATTCGAATTTTTTTTTTTTTTTATTCGAATTTCTCTTAGAACGGGCTGTCGAAGGGTAGTTCAAGGAACTACTACATGTAAACGTTCTCAAGTGTCCCACAGATATAATAATAATTATGTTGATTAACACTTTCCAACTTAGGCCGTCCACCAGTGATGTCAAACTATCGATAATCCACACTATTGGGTAAAAGCTATAGACATTCGTCATTCCATGACATTGAATGAAGACAGTGATCAATTGTTGAAGTATTAGTTCAATAATATAATGTAATAAGAATAAGGCTCCGTGTTTGTTTAATAATATAGAAACAACCCACTGAAACACCTTCTCATGGAGGTGAGACGGAAACAAAGAAAAACATCTTTCATACCATCATGGATGGAAGGTATGGATGTTTGTCAGATAGACTAGAGGTAAGAATAATTGCTTTACTCCATGACTCCTCTCAATGAATGGAATGGCTCTTCTGACCTAGTGGTAGGTAACAGCAGTTCATTTGAGGGACTCCAGGAGGGTTTTGAAAGGAGTAGTAGTTCCTTTGTTAGTTCAGTAGTTCAATACACTTCCTTTCTGTTTCAAACCACACAACACAGACACGGAACTAAATGATATTGATAGTTATGAATTACCAGACTGGCTTCTGGCATGGATACAGGAATGACCAGATGAAGGAATGGCTGAAGAACTTCAACTTAGTTCCTTATTCCTTCAGCTGTCATTCCGTGATACTATAAATTCCTTATTAAGTGTCTGTCATCATCCCCTTCTGAATGACTCCTAAGGAACTATAATTTTGTGGATTCTATCAATTCCTCCTGTAGTATCCATCCATATGAACTGAAGAATTAACTAACTCAGTTGCCTTGTGAGTTATTATAGTTATAATGCACAGAGTGATAGTTCTTTGGTTTCTCCTTCCTACCTCCATCTGTAGCCACTGAGTCCTTGATTATTTCAACTGTGGTCCTAGTGAATGACCATTCAGTGAAGTGAACTACGTGGAGGAGTAATTCACTGAATGATCGTTCACATTTCACGATTATCTCACAGCACTCTTGGTCATACTGTCCTTGAGGATCTCTACTGGCCAATGGTTCAGTGGGATAGAGTGAACAATGGATTCATCATCAGATCCACCACTCTTAGATATGGAAGTCATCTTCCTTAGCAGGTGCAGCATCCTCATCATCTCTAGATCCGAAGACCTCCAGAGGAAGAAGCGGTTGCACTGGCTGACAAAGCCTCCCCTCAACTGTCCTCACATAGACAACTCTGATCTTGTTGTCTAAGCTACGAATTATTTCTTCAACCACCTCAATGGCCAGTCCTTTAGCCGTTTAGTCCCGTCACTTCCAATAAGGACTACATCGCCCACAACAGGCTCACGAGTGTTCCTATATTTAGTTCCAGTCAGAGCAAGCTGGCCCTGACACTCTGTTCTAAAGCCACAATTATACGAGGCCAGTTCACTGGCACCAGTAGCTGGCTCCGTGTAAACACCACTGGTGGCCAGCGGTGGGCCAGTCCAGTCAAAAACGCTGCAAATCCCTGCACAACGGTTTATTATTTTGTATAGAATACCCTTCCGTTACAGATCACAGCTCTATGTATAGATAACCCGTCTATATAATATGATATGTACTATTCTATACATATTATGTAGATCGCAGACCCTCCGTAGGTTAGTACCTAACCCCGTACACGTTACTTACCTACCTAAATCACGAGTTAATTGTTGCTAAAATAATTCTGTCGATGACAAACAGTACCTAACAAAAAGAAACACACATAATGAAGTTCTGAAAAGAAATTGTTGATGAGGAGTGAAAAAAGTTGCGAAAGTACCTACCAACAAACTCCAGCCCCTTCTACGTAGATGGTATAATGAACCGTTGTGTAATAATTTACCGTAGTAATAATTTACCCATCAATAATACTTCAACGTTTGTTCAAGTTTCACTACCTACCAACAAACTCCAAAAGAGCCATCATTTTTCAAATGAAATAATATCACAGAACAACCAACTCGACTTCATACTCCGCCAATATAATCAGGTGATCCCTAGCAATGATTTCATCTCCGCCAAATTTCCTATTGTGGGCGCGTCTCTGGTTACGAGATTTGGTTTGAATTGTATACAATTTCATTCACACTGGAGTCGAAAATGCCTGTCGGTGCAAACTTCGGGGCCTTACTGTGAACGAATGGCTGGACGTACGACGCTCCGGATGGTCTTAAAAAACTCGCAAGTTCAAGAACTATTTAAAACCGTAAAAATATTCACGTATAAAAATGGTATAGGCGTTTTGAAAATTTCAACCCCTATTTTGAACCCCTTAGAGATGACTGAAAGTAACGTCGAGCTTCGAGGACCAACTAGACCCCGAACGGAACCTATAACCCGAATTTCATCAATTTTCTTTCATGGTAACTAAGAAAAGTGGCCCGTACGGCGTACGGCGGAGAGACAGAAATATTTTTATTGCAGTTTTGGATTCTACATACCTTGAAACGTAAACCATCAAATTTTGAGGGGGGGTAAGAATTTTTTTTTTCATGCTCGATTCCAATGGTTCATTATTAAAAATAATAAACCAAAATGCTGTGCCAGTCGACTGGCTTGAGGAGTAAGTCTCAGGGCAGTCTAGTTACCCCATTACCAAAAATCTGGGGTGGTGTGACCTACCAGAAGTCGTTGTCATGTTCCAGCCCAGTGGGCCTTCTGCCATCACATCTTTTCTACAGTAGTTCAGATTGACCGAAGAACATGCCACCGAAAAAGTGGGGTGACGAATTTGAAGTTCGTCGAAGCCTACAAGGAATGTCACATGAAGTCGAAGCACAAATTGCGCAAAATGAATGTTATGTAATTGAATGCAGGACTGCCTTGACGACACGCTTGCCTCCATGGTTTTTGCCCAACTAGTGCCAGTCAGCTGCCTATGTCTGAACAGTTACTTGTGCCAATCAGTTGGCTTCCAATTTGCACCGTCAGCTGGTGCCAGCCAGCTGGACTGCCTACTGGCCTCGTGTAATCGCAGCTTTAATCAGTGACGGAGCTCTTCCTGCACTCTCTGGCGGTGCGGAGAAGACAAGCCAAACTAGAGCAGTCAACAACATTGCATTCAGGCACACTTTGCTGTCAGAAGATGTTCGTTGATGCCCATCATCTTACCTACCGGGATATAATAAAAAGAAGAAGACGAAGTGGAAGTAACCCCCCCCCCCCCCACTCTTTTTTATTGTGTGAATATTGTATTCTTTACGGTCTCGTTCTAATGTCCATTCTGCTTAGACTGAGCTGTTCTGTTCTCTTTACTATACAAGTTTCAAGTAGGGTTTGTAATTGTAATCTTTTATTGAGATTCCCATAGCCACAAAAAGAGACAGTAACAGGCTGTGAGTACTATTTATTAACTTGATTGATAGTGTTTGCAGTTGATGTTTTGGGGTATGAACCCTATGGTGAACTCTATACCTACTTTGCACGAGGATGGCGCATGTTTGAGATGAAACGCCTGTTTGAGGATAATAATGCCTGTGTTGGTTATTTACCACTGGGTAAATTCAACAAAAATTAGGATGCTTGGAGGTTAAAGAAGTTGGAGGTTGTGCCTAGATGATGTGCACATGAAGTTTGGTAATGATGAAATTGATAGAATGCGGATGAACAGAGGCTATGATGAATTCGATTTCCAATAATAGTTGCTAACTTTGGTTAGGATGTCAGGTTCATAGTTCTGTGGTTCTTGTTAACATGGATCTGTTTTTGGGCTGGGGGACAACCCAAAATTTCCGACGACACCAAGAAGTGTAATGTACTACTGATAAACATTACTGGTTTCCATACACCTGGCGTCTTAGAAACCAAGGTATTTGTTTACTAAACTCAAGCTGAACTGAAGGTGATTGTGATTACTAAAATAATAATGGTGGTTACTAGATTAACATGGATATGTTTTTGGGCCAATCCGAAATTTCCGGCACCAAAAAGTGTAAGGGATATCGATAAACAAATTTTGCTAGGTAGGTAGGTTACTAAAATAGTATGGCTAGGTTTGACCAAGGATGATAAAATACGAAATGAAGAATCTCTGTAAGACTGGTGAGGAATTGACGAGGTGGGGACCCTCCCTAATCAGCTGGGTGAGACCTGAGGCTAATTTCATTCTTATTTGACCTGCAAGGATGAAATTCGAAATGGAGCCTCTGTAGGACTGGTAGTAAGAATTGACGAGGCGAGGGCCCTCCGAGGCTAATTTCATTCCTGTTTGACCTACAAGGATGAAATTCGAAATGGAGCCTCTGTACCTAGGACTGGTGAGTAAGGATGACGAGGTAAGGGCCCTCCCTAATCAGCTGAGTGAGCCCTGAAGCTAATTTCATTCCTGTTTTGACCTGCAAGGATGACATTCGAAACAGAGCCTCCGTAGGACTGGTAAGAATGACGAGGTGAGGACCCTCCTTAATCAGCTGAGTGAGCCCTGAAGCTAATTTCATTCCTGTTTTGACCTGCAAGGATGGCATTCGAAACGGAGCCTCTGTAGGACTGGTGAGTAAGGATGATGAGATGAGGGCCCTCCCTAATCAGCTGAGTGAGCCCTGGGGCTAATTTCATTCCTGTTTGACCTACAAGGATGAAATTCGAAATGGAGCCTCTGCACCTAGGACTGGTAAGGATGACGAGGTAAGGGCTCTCCCTAATCAGCTGAGTGAAACCTGAGGCTAATTTCATTCTTATTTGACCTGCAAGGATGAAATGGAGCCTCTATAGGACTGGTAGTAAGAATTGACGAGGTGAGGGCCCTCCGAGGCTAATTTCATTCCTGTTTGACCTACAAGGATGAAATTCACAGTGGAGCCTCTGTAGTACTGGGGAGTAAGAATGATGAAGTGAGTATCCCTAATCAGCTGAGTGAGCCCTGAAGACAATTTCACTCCTGTTTTTACCTGCAAGGATGAAATTCGAACAACGCGGCGACGCTGACAATATGGCGAAGTGGCGTAACGAGCGCATTTGAAACATCTTGATAACTCTTATAAAAGAACGTTAGTCACTGACCACATGCCTCACAGAAATACCACCTTCTTCAGGAAGACCATTCAATGGGATAAAGAGGGAAGGTATGTCGTTAAAATTCCTTGGATTCCTGAACCACCTCCTAGGAGAATAGAGACGTTGCTTTGAAAAGATCAACTTCTACTAGTAAGAAATTGAAAACGATGCACAGATTTGAAGATTATGATTCCATTATAAAGCTACGGCTCGTCTAGGAGTTGAGGAAACGGTACCCACACGTGAGATGGATTTACCGTGCTACTATTTTTGCCTCATCGGGCAGTTGTTAAAGAATATAGTACCACCCCAGTACGACCAGTGTTTGATGCCTGTAGTCTAGACAGGAATGGAAGGAACCTAAATGGGTGCATTGAGATGGGACCAAATTTAACTGAACTGATTCTGTCCATTTTGACAAATTTTAGATTGCTCCCTGTGGCTGCTTCTTCTGACATAGAGAAAGCCTTCCTACAACTTGTTATTGACCAATGAGACAGAGATTTTTTGAGATTCCTGTGGTGGGAGGGAGATAAGATTGTGACTTTAAAACATTGTTGGGTGGTTTTGGGCGTCTCTTCCAGCCCATATTTTCTTTGTGCAGTCATCAAACACCATCTCGAAAACTCTGAGGAGTTTAAAGAATTTGCTATCAAACTTCTGCATTCGTTCTATGTTGACAACTGCTTAACTGGGTCCAGCACAGAGGAGGAACTTATTACGGAACGAAGCCGAGCAACTGATGATTTCAGCGGGTTTCAACCTCCGAGGATGGGTGTCAAATGTTTGGAATCCTGAAAAAGAAGAAAATATTTTGGGTTTAAAATGGATATGTGGAAGAGATGTATGTATGTGTGTAAGATTTTGGATAGTGTACCTACTGCTTTCACCCAAAGGTCCCTATTATCCATTGCTCAGTAGGTCTATGACCCCACTGGATTCCTCACACCTTCCACTATTATACCTAAGGCTCTTTTACAAAAATCATGGGACAACAGTCAGGGCTGGGATGGTGTTTTGTCAGAGGAGATACAGTCTGAATTTAAGAGGTGGCTAAGAAGGGCTCATGTTTTGGGTGAGTGTGAAATTCCAAGATACATTCCCCTGAAAGATTCCTCTATCATACACGTTTTTTGTGACGCCAGCAATACAGCATACGCTTGTTCCTTATTTGTGAGAACAGAAGTTAATGGTAAAGTAGTGATACGACTACCGAATTCTAACTCAAGAATTCCGCCAACTAAACGGCTGACACTTCCAAGACTTGAACTCATGGCAGCTGTAATTGGAGTTCGACTCTACAACCAGTCTGTGCTGGGACACCCTTTATCGAACTTTAAAGCTTTCTTCTGGACGGATGCCCTAGTGGTTATTGCTTGGATCTCAGGACAGATTCAGTGGTAAGTTTTTGTAGATAACGGAGTACGAGAAATTCGCAAGACTTCCGATCAGTGGAACCATGCACCAGCGGATTTTTCCAAAGAATTCATTCTCGATTGTGATGCGAGTGCACATGGAATAGGAGCCGTTTTATCGCAGGATGTCAGTGGTAAAGAGCAAGTTGTGGCCTATTACAGCAGAGCATTGAATCGTTCTGAAATGAACTATTGTGCTACCCGTAGAGAGCTTCTGGCAGTGGTCCGAAGCATTGAACACTTTCACCAATACCTCTATGGTGTGCCCTTTGTACTAAGAACTGACCATGCAGCACTAAAGTGGATCTCCACATTCAAACAGCCTCAAGCCCAATTAGCTCGGTGGCTCAAAACTCTCCAATCCTACAACTTCACCATTGAGCACAGAAGAGGAAGGCAACACAGTAATGCAGATGGTCTCTCAAGGCGTCCTTGTGATAAATTTTGTTCCTATTGTTCATGACGAGAGGAGCAGGAAAAACTAGTTGTCAACGCCCTGGATCTGGGAAGCGAAGAGATGGACCAGAGAGATGATGCTGGCCTTCGTTGGCTCATAGATAAAGTGCAAGCCAAGTCAAAGCCTGAACCAGAAAAAACGGCAGAAAAAAACACTAACATTCAGCAACTTGTGCAGAGATGGGAATCTCTTGAAGTTATCGGCGGAAAGTTGTTTCATAGGTGGGAGACAAAAGGGAGGAGACACCATTGGCAATGGGTTGTTCCAGTTAAAGCCATCCCGATAGTTCTAGCCCAGTGTCATAGCAGTCTTGAAGGAGGCCACTTCGGGTTTTGGAAGACATTGGGAAAAATCAAGCAGTACTACTTTTGGCCAGGCATGACTTCAGATACCAAAGTGTGGTGCAAGGCCTGTTACATTTGCTGCAAGGTTAAAGGACCTGGGAGATCGTACCCTGCCCCGCTTCAGCAATCACAAGTGGGCGGTCCTTTTCAACGAATAGGGATGGATATTTTGGGACCATTCCCCCAAACGAAACGAGGGAACAGAGTAGTGCTGGTTCTGGCTGACTATTTCACCAAGTGGCCAGAAGCTATTGCACTCCCCAATCAGGATGCACAAACAATTGCGTCGGCATTGGTGGAAAAGTTCATCAGCATACATGGGGTCCCAAACGAAGTGCACACAGACCAAGGCCGGAATTTTGAGGCGAAGCTAATGGAGGAGGTCAATGGTTTGCCAGGAGCCAGAAGAACTAGAACCACCCCACTCCATCCTCAATCCGGAGGTTTGGTAGAGAGACTTAACCGGACCCTCACTAAATACCTAGCCATGTTTGTAGCAGAAAATCAAGACGATTGGGATACCAAACTGCCACTATTTCTTCTTGCCTACAGGTCTGCCCCTCAAGAGACAACTGGACTATCCCCTGCGCAGCTTATGTTTGGAAGGGACTTGAACCTGCCCAATTCTCTTGTTCGCCACCCACCACATAGGACAGATTTCACCACTCCCTATGCATTTCGTCTTAGGGAAGAGCTTGAACAAGTCCGGGAATTCGCTCATGAAAGGATGAAGGTGAAAATGAGGACCCAGAAGGAACATTTTGATAGACGGGCCAGACAGCCTGCATTCAAAGTGGGGGATTGGGTTTGGGTCCACGATCCAAAGCGAAAGCAAGGAATTTGTCCCAAACTGCAACCTCAGTGGACCGGCCCGTGGATCGTTTCAAAGAAGAGAAACGAGGTCCTCTTTGAAGTGAAGATGGGACGCCGAAAGAGGCTGCTACATGCAAACCGCCTGGCCCGAGCTCAGATAATCAGTCCCCCGGGGCTTTTGGACCCCGCAAATGATATGCCTCGACCCAAAGAGCTCCAAAGCTGAAAAAAAAGGAGGGAGCAGTGTGGCAACACACATGTTTGTTGTTGTGTTTTGATTTTGAGTTGTTTATTTTGAAAATCTCGTCGTCAGTCTTGTTTTGGAATTATATCTAAAAGGTTGCTATTCAATTGAATTTGTGTTGAGTTTGTGTAATTTTGTAGAAGGAAGTTACAGTATACTTAGAACACGTAGTAGGTACGTGGGGAGGGGGGGGGGGGGTAGAAAGGTCGACAAGAAGATAGAAATAATGTGAGAAAACGTACGCTGCAGTTGTTCGTTAATTAAAGTTGTGAATGATCTGGCTTGAGAACTTTAATTTTAATCCTCATCCATATTGTTCTATTTTCCTTGATTTCAGTGGCACATTTTTTGAATGATGAACCACGTGAAAGTTACACAGGAAAAATTCCACTTTGGTCTAAACTGTACCTTCCCGTGAAAACATTATTTTTCTCGACCAAAACGTTGTTAATTCCTCGTTTTTCCTGTACAATGTTGCCGCAGTTTATTTTTCAATTATGTCGGGTCTGCAAAAATTGTTGAGATTCTCCATTAATTGTGGGGGTAACCAAGAACGCCAAGTTTAACAAGTGTTTCAGATTTTAATGGTTCAATAAAAAAGTCTTGTACGAATCATGTTATCTTGGTTTACTAATCTCACTCTGCAGCTTTAGGCACCTCTACACAAGGCACATCTATAGGTTATGGGTGTGCACTGCTGAACCTTAAGGGTGAATAGTACATTTATTTCAAGTTTCCTGAAGGAAAGATGGACATTTCGAAGTCGTAAGCATTAGACTCTTACATGGTAAGACCAATTGGCCAACTTGGAAATAAGTGACCATTCTGCTCAGAAGCATTCCCTGCGTGTTACATTTTGTGCATGGTAGGTTTAGGTTTAAGATACTAGAGCACCAGAGGATCCTGGAGCAGTTGATGATGAGTCGGCGAAGAAGTATAGGCAGGATTTAGAGACGTATGAGCTGACAGATTGCAATAAGTACTGTCGTGAGTCCCTCCAGGGATCACTCCTCTAGTAAACTTAAGTTCTCACCAACATTCAACCACGAAAGTTAGATTCCGTGAATAAACGAAACGAGTGGGGAGACAAGCCACAGGACCCAGGGTACTCAACCTGGAGCCCCACCATCAACCCCCAACAGGGGGTTGGAGGGAGAGGACTCACTTCTCTATAAAACCCCGGATCCTGCGACTTTTACTTCATTCGACACTTCCTCTAACCAGCTCTCTCTTCTCTCCTCTACCTTGCTCTCTCCTCCTCTTAAAAGAACCTAGATGTGGGTGGTGGTCAGCCCATAACCGCCTAGGCAACCTCCTCTTCCAAAAGATTCCAGATGTCGGTGGTGATTCGCTTATAACCGCCTGGACACCTCTCCTCCAAAAGATCCTAGATGTCGGTGGTGATTCGCTCATAACCGCCTAGGCAAATTCTACCACTCACCTCTCACCTCTCCAAAAAGATCCCAGATGTCGGTGGTGATTCGCTCATAACCGCCTGGGCAATTTCCCTCACACCACCGTGATGCAATTTTAAATTCATCACAGTGGTGAACACGACGTTCACACAACCTTCCTCTTTTCCCTTCTCATGTGTCAAACCCCAGTCTCCAGTTAAAGTTCGGTTCATTTTTAATTTCATTCAGTCAAAATCAGTCAATTAAAAATCGCATTTTTCGCCCACCACTCACTCACCCACCCGGAGATCGCAGCCCTCTCACGTCTCCGCTCAACCACACACCGCCGCTCCCGATTTTTGCGAATTTCAAATTTGAAATTTAAAATTTTGATTCTCAAATTTCAGCCTGCAACAGACCCGAACAATGGACCCGAACACACAATCGCCCCCGCTCCTCCGACCAGCCACGCTGCAGCCGCCCGCCGCTACGACAACTGACGCAACGGCCGCCGGCGACAACCCCTTCTCCACCCTCTCACGGCCCGGCACCGCCTCGCCGACGACCTTTCCCGCTCTCATTACCACCTTTCTACTCACATGACCCCGCATTATGGTTTTTTCAGGTGGACGCAGCGTTCTCGGCCGCAGGCATCCGCAGCCAGAAAACCCGCTATTCCCGCATCATCTCCCTGCTACCGTACAACATTCTCCTCCAGACGTCGGACATCGCCCCCGACGCCGCCGCTGCGTATGACGACCTCCGCAGCCGCCTCGTCTCGCTCTATCAACCATCAAAAATCGCACGAATCTCCGCCCTATCATAGCCCCAGCACCTCGGAGACATGAAGCCCTCCCACCTCTTCCGACGCCTGCGGCATCAGCTGCAGGGCATTTTGACGTCCGACATCGCCCGCACGTTCTGGCTACGCCCGCTCCCCCACCCGATGCAGATGGCGCTCGCCTGCCACCTCGACGGCCCGGACGAGACGCTGCTCCGCCTCGCGGACACCGTTTACGATCTCACCGCATCCGCCAGCGTCGGCGAAGTTCGCACCCCACGCACCGCACCCCCTCTTCGACAACGCGACGCATCCCGCGAGCGCAGCCGACCCCCCTCCACGGACCGCCGCCGACCCCACTCCACAGAGTGCCGCCGAACCCCCTCCACGGACCACCGTCAACCCCACTCCACGGAGCGCCGCCGAACCCCCTCCCCTGACCGCCGGTGACAATCTCCCCCGACCGCCGTCCCGCCCCTCCCCAGGACCAACGACGAGGGAGATCGCCAGCCCAGACTACCCCCACCAACAAGTCCCGCCCCACCAAGACAACCTACCTACCCGCCGACCCCCCCCCCCCCACCGATGCTTTTACCATGTAAACTTCGGTGGGGAGGCACGAAAATGCCAACCCCCCTGCTCCTTCCCCTCCGGGCAGGGAAACGCCGACGCCCGCCGGTAAACCCGGCGGGCTCCCCTCCTCGCCAACACGGGGGGGACCCCCACCATCCCCCCCCTGGCCCGCATCAACTCAGCCACCACCACCAAGACCTCCTACCCTTCCTACGCCGCCGCCACGGCCGCCAACCTCTCGGCCGCGCCTCGCTGCGCCGCTACCTTCCTCCCCCGACCGACCTCTGTTCCCCCACCTCGGAACGGCCCCTCCACAGCCGCCGTCATGGCCGCCAACCTCACGGCCGCGCCTCGCTGCGCCGCCACCTCCCTCTCCCGACCAAACACCGTTCCCCCACCTCGGAACGGCCCCTCCACAGCCACCACCACGGCCGCCAACCTCACGGCCGCGCCTCGCTGCGCCGCCACCTCCCTCTCCCGACCAAACACCGTTCCCCCACCTCGGAACGGCCCCTCCACAGCCACCACCACGGCCGCCAACCTCACGGCCGCGCCTCGCTGTGCCGCCACCTCCCTCTCCCGGCCAAACACCGTTCCCCCACCACGGAACGGCCCCCTCTCGACCTCCTCCACGGCCGCCAACCTCACGACCACGTCGTCACCGTTCCCCCACCACGGAACGACCCCCCCACTGCCGCCGCCACGGCCGCCAACCACCCCACCAAGCCCCACCCCAACATTACAGCCCCCACCCCACCAACCGTTCCTCTACCACGGAACGGGCGCCCCACCAACCGCGTCTCCTTTGCGGGAGACAAACCCCCACCACCACCACTAACACTCAAAACCACCACCCCTGCTACCAACCCAACAACTGCTCAGCCACCCCCAGCCCCCACTGCCGCAATTTTACCCCACTCAACACCCTCCCACCAACGCTAATTCCTAAAATGCAGAAAAACAAACATCCCCTTCCTCATCGACACAGGGGCGGCGCTGTCGATTTTCCCAAATTCGGTCCTCCGTTGTCAGGCGCGCTGTTATCGCCAACTTCTCTACGCCGCCAACGGTACCACCATCCCCTCGTACGGGACGTACCGCTCATCCGTCTACATGAGCGGACTCGCGTACGAGTGGGAATTCACCGTGGCGGACGTGGAGAAGGCGATCCTCGGGGCCAATTTTTTGGCATATTTCGGCCTCCAGGTCGACGTAAAAAACGCGCGCCTGATAGACCCCTCCACCAACAAACCAATCCCCGGCTTCATCCACGCCATCAACCAGCCCCCAACTAAATTTGAAACCCTCCTCCAACAGTACCGCCCCCAGCGCCGCCCCTCCGCCCACATTTCAACAATCCAGCACTTCATTGAGACCTCTGGCCCCCCAATTACCGCAATAGCCCGCCACCTCCACCCCTTACAGCTATCTCAGGCCCGTAAGCATTTTGACCGTTTGATCGCGGACGGGATTATCCGCCCCTCCAAATCCCCTTGGGCTTCCCCCCCTGCACATAGTGCAGAAGCCCAACGGGGACATCCGCCCCTGTGGCGACTATCGCCGCCTAAATTCAAAAACTACACCCGACCTATATAACGTCCCCCACCTCCGGGATTTCTCGTCGCATCTACACAACACACATATTTTCTCCACACTCGATATATCAAGAGCCTTCCACCACATCAACATCCACCTCCCAGACATACCAAAAACCGCAATTATTACCCCCTTCGGCCTTTTTGAATACATCAAAATGGGATTCGGCCTCAGGAACGCTGCCCAGACGTGGCAGCGGTATATGGACAACATCTTACGCGGCCTCCCATTCGTCTTTTGTTTTTTAGACGATGTTCTGATAGCATCCCGCAACCCCGAAGAACACCTGAACCACCTGCGCCAAATTTTGGACATATTCTCCGCCGAGGGACTACAGATCAACGTAGAGAAATGTGTGCTCGCCCAGTCCTCCGTCCGCTGCCTCGGCCACCTCGTCTCCTCCGACGGAATCAAGCCCCTACCAGACAAAGTCCACGCCATCAGCGATTTTCCCCAGCCCCGTACCGTCACGGAACTCCGCCGTTTTTTGGGTATGTTGAATTTTTACCGCAGACACATAAAACAGCACAACATCAACAACCCCTCATACACGCCATTCCCCAACCCGCCAAAAAGAATGACAACCGCCCCATCTCCTGGTCCCCCGAACTTACTACCGCCTTCCAAACTTGTAAACAGGACCTAGTAGACGCCGCTCTATTGGCCCATCCCGATCCCCACGCCCCCCTTTCCATCACAACCGATGCTTCCGATTGGGCCATCGGGGCAGTGCTCCACCAGCACACCGGCGCCACCCCCCAACCCCTTGGGTTCTTCTCTAAAATCTTATCCCCCACCCAGAAAAACTACTCAACGTTCGACAGAGAGCTCCTCGCCATCCACGAAGCCATAAAACACTTTCGTGACTTCGTGGAGGGCAGGCAGTTCTCTGTCGTAACGGACCATAAACCCCTCACACACGCCCTCCTACAGAGTCGTAAGTCCGCCTCCCCGCGTCGCCTCCGGCAGCTCGAATTTATCGGACAATTTACGTCCGATATTCGCTACTTGCCGGGGGCCGACAACTGCGTGGCGGACGCGCTCTCTCGCCCCACCCCCACGCCGGTGGCGGAGTTACTGCCCTTCCCCTCCCCGCACATCCTCAAATCCAAACAACTCCCAAATTCAGACCCCGCCCTCTCCAACCTCATTTCCGCCTCCAAATTGGAACAGCTGCCGCCCCTGGATCTCTGGTGCGACGTGACGGCCGATACACCGCGCCCTTACGTCCCACCGGAGCTAAGGCGGCAGTTGTTCCTCCACTACCACTCCTTACACCATCCCGGCATCCGGGCGAGCCGGGACCTCATCAAAACACGGTACTTCTGGCCCCACATGAACACAGATATCTGTACCTGGGTTCTAGGGTGCCAGAAGTGCCAGCAATTTAAGGTCTCGGCTCACCCCCATGTACCTCCTCAACCCATTCCCGACTCCCTCCCGTGGGAACACGTTCATTTAGATCTGGTCGGCCCTCTTCCCCCCTCCGAGGGGAAGAGATACTGCCTCACCATGATCGACCGTGCAACAAATTGGGTTGAGTGTATTCCACTCGCCCACATTACCGCGGACGCCGTCGCCGCGGCCTTCCTCAATCAATGGATCAGCCGCTACGGTTGTCCGCGGACAATCACGGTCGATCAGGGGAGGCAGTTTGAATCAGCCCATTTTTCCGACTTTCTCCGTTCCCTCGGGATACAAAAAATCCGCACCACTCCCTATCATCCTCAATCCAACGGGAAAATAGAGCGGTGGCACTCGGTCCTGAAACAAGCCATATCAACTTCAGCCACATCCCCCTCATGGACAAAAACACTCCCCTACGTTTTACTCAGCCTTAGAACATCCGCACGTCCTTCAGACAACACTAGCCCGGCCCAACACGCTTTTAAAGACCCCCTCCGCTTACCAGCCGATATTTTTCTCACACATCACAACCCGTCAATTAACAGGGAACCGCTCCACACCACAACACCCGTAAACGACACAGCATACCCAAAACGATTCTACACCGCCACTCACATGTACCTGAAAGAACCCGGCATACACAAAACATTTCAACCTCTTTATGCCGGGCCCTTTCAGGTCATCCGCTCAACACAATCCACCGCTACCCTGTTAATTGTCGGGAAGCCCCACACCGTGCCATTGGCACGGTGTAAACCAGCTCCAGTCCTCCCCGACCAATCTCGCCACACCACTTCCCCGCCCACCACCACACCAGAAACGCCACACATCGCCTCCATCTCACCCACCGGACCCCGACGTCGCCGCCTCTCTCCGCGACGTCCCGGGTACCGACTCCCATCAGCTCGCCCCCTTCACCGCCGCCCTGGCAGTGAAGGGGCCCCTCTATCAGGGGTCACCTCTCTCACCCCATCACCTCACCACCCATCCACAGTCATCATCACAAATACACCACCACCCACCCACACCCCACCATTCCCATCCCACACACTTCACTCACAAACCTACCCAAGGAACGGCGGACTTCCATGTACCCCCAAAATGTCACCCCAACCAAACCACCACAACCCTTTGTACGTACTGTAAATACGTCCCACTGTACATATTATAATAAAAACCGCTGTAAATATTGATTACTGTAAATATCCACTGTACATAGTATAAGCAAACCGCTGTAAATATCGTTAAATAACCACTGTACATATATCCTAACTCTACACCTAAGTCTACTCTTGTACATATCTTCAATCCCATATCTTACTCCCTACCACATCTTACGCCCTCTTGCACATACTATCGCTCACATACCCTTCACACTCATTGTCTCTCATCCGCCCATCTCTAACTACTCATGTTCCACTCATCCATGTCAATACTCTTCTGTAAATACTCCTAGCCTTAAGTTCACTATCAACTAGCACCTGTGTCAATACTCTTCTGTAAATACTCTTAGTCTTAAGTACGCTGTCAACTAGCAACCGTGTCAACACTCTCCTGTAAATACTCTTAGTCTTAAGTACTCTGTCACCTAGCATTAAGGACGACGCCCTCAGCAAACAACCTGTTGCCGTGGCCCTCAGCCGTTGTCACCTTTGGCCTTCCGCCCCCATTTATGTTTGCCCTGGCCCTCAGCCGCTGTCACCTTTGGCCTTCCGCCCCCATTTATGTTTGCCTTGGCCTTCAGCCCCTGTCACCTTGCGCCTTCAGCTCTCCACGAATTTTGGTTCAAACTGGGGGGACCTCTGTCGTGAGACCCTCCAGGGATCACTCCTCTAGTAAACTTAAGTTCTCACCAACATTCAACCACGAAAGTTAGATTCCGTGAATAAACGAAACGAGTGGGGAGACAAGCCACAGGACCCAGGGTACTCAACCTGGAGCCCCACCATCAACCCCCAACAGGGGGTTGGAGGGAGAGGACTCACTTCTATATAAAACCCCGGATCCTGCGACTTTTACTTCATTCGACACTTCCTCTAACCAGCTCTCTCTTCTCTCCTCTACCTTGCTCTCTCCTCCTCTTAAAAGAACCTAGATGTCGGTGGTGGTCAGCCCATAACCGCCTAGGCAACCTCCTCTTCCAAAAGATTCCAGATGTCGGTGGTGATTCGCTCATAACCGCCTGGACACCTCTCCTCCAAAAGATCCTAGATGTCGGTGGTGATTCGCACATAACCGCCTAGGAAAATTCTACCACTCACCTCTCACCTCTCCAAAAAGATCCCAGATGTCGGTGGTGATTCGCTCATAACCGCCTGGACAATTTCCCTCACACCACCATGATGCAATTTTAAATTCATCACAAGTACCTACCTTATTAGAGTTATTCAGCACCTACTTTCATGTGGTCCAAGAAACAATTGTCAAATAAGTACATTTTCCAGCAAAAATTTCCGAATTTTGGACTACTGCGTTCACATGGATGCCGAAGTGCGGAAATGCGTGAAGTGCAGAAAGTGCGGGGGAACTGCAGAATGTGTTCACATGGACGCGGAAAGGAGGTGCGGAAACTTCCTCACCCTTGACAACAATGATAAACAAATCTGCTTTGTCCCGCCCAGCTTTGCCAAGCCAAGACTTCCAACTACCATAAACCCCATATTTCGGTTGATTTTTTTTTCCGTTTCATATTCCATAATCATTAATTCTGTATTTACGATTAAAATAGTTTTTGTTCAAAACGTTTGTTTTTGCGTTATGACAAGAGCCCTAAAGGAAGGATCAAATGAGAACATTGAAACCTCAACCAAGTCTTCTGTAAGGTCAGTGACAAGCTACATCCCTATACTGTTAACTAGTAGGTACACTCGATATAATACAACAAAAACTCAGTATAATATTATAATTAAAAAAACATTCTGTACATGTTTTACAATAAAACAAAAACTAGAAGACCTCACGCTGTGCCTGCAATCGAAAAAAATAATAATATTTTTTTAAAAGCATAACATACACAAAAGGTCCTGAGGACCATTGTTTCGAACACGTTTCTTCCAACAACGTGCCACATCTGACACTCGTGCGGTGCGCAATACCCCCCCCCCCCCCCCCCCGGCCACACATTGTCGTGTTTCGTGAATGATTTCTTCAATAATTAGCAGTTAGGTATTTGGTGTATGAGTGCAGGGTTTGGTGGTTTGGTGTGCAGGTGGAATTTCTATTTATAAGTTGGGCTAGGATTTCGATGTCATGATGGTGAAATATTTTAAGCTACCACCATCCATGTTATCATTCCTTCTCATTAAGCATGAAATATGCGAAAAGGGCCTCAGTGTCTCTTTCATGGGATGCGATTTTTTACGGCCTTGTGTCAGATATGGCACGTTGTTAGAAAAAACGTTCGAAAAAATGGTCCTCAGGACCTTTTGCGTATGTTATGCTTTTAAAAAAATATTATTTTTTTTCGATTGCAGGCACAACGTGAGGTCTTCCAGTTTTTGTTTTATTGTAAAAAATCTACAGAATGTTTTTTTAATTATAATATTATACTGAGTTTTTGTTGTATTATATCGAGTTTACCTACTAGTTAACAGTATAGGGATGTATAAGGGCTCTTGTCATAACGCAAAAACAAACGTTTTGAACAAAAACTATTTTAATCATAAATACAGAATTAACCTTTTGAGGACGAAAGATGTGGGCCTGACAAACAGTTGGAGGACGAGAGCATCGATACGATGCGTCAGGTGAAGCCGGTTGCCAAGCGGAGATCCTCACTGTTCGAAGGTTCGCACTAGACTGGAGCACAGAAAACTGGAGTTGGGCTATACTAGCTATACTACGGACTGGCATCGGTAAATCGTGTGTGGTGGGGTAGTATTGAAAAGGGTTGACTCGAGTATTGATAGCTGTATTGACAATACTGATATTGACAATAATATTGACCGTGTGCGGGCCGCTTAACAAACGTCTAGTCCCCGAGTGAATCCCTAGTTTGATTCCCAGCCGCTAGCGGTTTGTGGCGCTGCATTCGTCCTCAGCTGCATAGAATAGGAATAGAAAGTTGATACGAAACGGTCCGGACCGCGGTGGTCCTCACAAGGAGCACCGTTCTATACCATTGTTTTAGTAACCGTTCCAAGCCTATTCCTTTCTTCGTTTAGTTGTAGCCACGGTAGGTAGAAGACACGGTAGGGGTCAGTGGGCGGGGCACCTGGGGAAAACCCAAGAGCGTGTGACGTCACACCGACACCTTTCACTTCATTTTTCCCTTGCTTCAAGTTGGTCATTTGCTAACTGTGCTTCGTATTGTGTGATTATCTAGTTTTTCTTTTTTTAAATGGTTTGTTGTGCTGTGGCAGGGTGCTCTAACCACGATAGGCACCAGAAAGAGTTGGGGTTCCATTTCCATGGCTTTCCTAAAAATGAGGAAATGCGGTTGAAATGGATCAACTCATGCAAACGGTCGGATTATTTTTCTCCTGATATTGCCCGAGTGTGCTCCCAACATTTCGATGAATCTGATTATGTTAGAAACTTGAGAAACGAATTATTGGGATTACCATTGAGACAGAAGCTGAAACCTGATGTTGTTCCTCACATATCGATGCCGAACGGAAACAGCTCTGAAACTCAGTCATCAGCAACACGACATTCAGCTCGTAACGTCCGTGCAGAGAAACGATATTTACGGGAGCAAGTAAAATGTATTATAGAGTTATCCTCATCAACAGATATCGCAGAAGGCGGAGAAGAAGCAGTTGAAGAAACAACAAGCATGTTACAAGACGCAGCCAGCGTTTTTTCTGCAAATAATACCTCAACTCAGCCTTATAGTTTTTTTGACAGCCGAAAATTCCAGACTAAAACGGCAGGTGAAAGAACTGCAAGAACAGCTGAGTGCGGCGATGAGGAAATTTCAAGGCTGAAACATTATTCCTCAGTGTTCGAAGGACATTTTTCAGAAAACCAACAACAAGCTCTACAACAAGGGAAGTGCGCCAAATGGTTTGGAGACGACTTAGCAAACGCTGTCACCTTACGATGTATATCCCACAAAGCTCTAGAGTTTGTGAGAAATGTTTTAAAATTTCCAATTCCCAGTGACTCGACAATCAAACGCCGCCTCCGCCAATTCTCAGTTTCGCCAGGATGCATTGAATTGAGCCTTAGCATTTTACGTATACAAGCTCTTATATTATCAGATTTCGAAAGGGATATAGTACTAAGCTTCGATGAGATGAAAATTGACAGCAGCATTTGTTTTGACGCCAGTGACGAAATTATTAGAGGGCCGCACAATTTCGTTCAAGTTATGGTTGTAAGAAGTTTAAGTAGTAAATGGATGCAACCAGTGTACTACAATTTCGATACGCCAGTAACAAAGGAATTGCTGTTTGATATCATCGAGGTGGTTGAAAGAAGTGGTTTCAAAGTGAGAGCATTTGTTTGTGATATGGGTCCATCGAATAGAAAACTGATGAGTGATTTGAGAATTTCGTGGGAAAACTCTTGTATAAAAAATCTGTCATATGAAAATAGAGATATATGGGTATTCTGTGACGTACCTCACGCCCTCAAACTAATTCGAAATCACTTGCTTGATGATGGATACGAATTAAAGTGCGGAAACCACGTGAATAGAGCAGCGTTTGAACGATTGATAGAAATTCAGAGCAGTGGAGGAGATCTAAAAGGGTGTGATTTATCGGCCCGGCAAAATAGAGGTTACTCCCTACATAAAAGGCGGGCATAACAGCTTTTAATTCAAACACACGTCCAAAAAATACTTCGCACATTAAAAAAGGGAATCGCACGGCTAATTTGGGAGTCACACGGCTAATTTGGGAGACGCCCGTCTAATAAGGTGATTCAACGTTCAAATTTGTTATTGCCCTTCCAGAAATTGATTATAACGGCAGAAGAAGGATTCTCACAGTAGAAATGTCCAACTCCACATCAAATAGCTGTGCAAAACCCCTTTTTTGCTGTGCAAACCCCTTTTTTGCTGTGCCAACCCCTTTTCTGATGTGTGATTGAATAATACGCTGGTATTGATCACCTATTTAGCCGTGATTGGAGTCAATATTGACGTTTACTTTATGCTGGGAGTTTTACTTTTTCTGAAGTGAAGATAATCTTTTTAGATGGAGATTCGCAGAAGGGAAAATACCTTTTTTTGCCGTGCAGTTAAATATATCCCGATCTAAAATACGCTCACAAGGTTACGATGCAGCACATTCTTGTAGCTGGTACAGAGAGACAAAATGTAAGAAAAGCAGCTGAATTGCTTTCTTCAACTGTCGGGAATGCTATAATTCACAATTTTCCCGAATTTAGACATGTTGGAGAAACAGTGATAACTATAAACAACGGCTTCGACGTTCTCAACTCTCGAGTTCCATGGTTCTCAACCAACTGTTTGAAAAGTGCGTATGGAAATTCGTTATCAGAGCAGAATGATGCGCTCGATAAGTTCAGTGAATTAATCCTCTCCATGAGGGCGTCAGGGAAAAAGGGATGTAAGCGTTCGAGTCTCCTACCTTGCCAACAAGGATTGCTGATGTCCATAAATAGCCTGCGTGGTCTTTATAAAGAATTGAAGGATGAAGGATAGGTACTCATACATTATGGCTTCTAGATGCAATCAGGATATCCTAGAAAGCTATTTTTCAAAAATTCGTGGCTTGGGAAGATTCTACTACCATCCTTCACCAACGGCAATATCTCAACGCATCAAAACCTTATTGCTAAGTCGAAATGCTGATGTAGTGATCAACAGTGAAAATTGCCAACTTGATAAAGATCTTCCTTCACTCAGTTCACAACTTCTATCTGAAGATTATATTCATCAACCTGAAAACTGTGACAACGATGAAAACACCGTGAATTCTGAAATGGGGAAAGATACCGACATTGTTAAAGACTTGGGTTTTGATATTGAAAGTCTCCTAGAACAAATGGACGACGATTCTGAGGAACCTACCGTTGATAATGTGGAAGAAAAGCTCGAAATTGTGGAAATGATCGCTGGATACCTGGCCTTCAGAATGAAGAAAAAGTATACCCGGAAAAGGCTCATATTACGGACAGTTGACGAAAAATGTTTCTCAATCAGGGAAAAATTGGTTGCAAACAATCTCAAGAGGTCACCTAACAAAGCCATCCGATGAGTGTTTTAGTAACGTCTTGAAGATGGAAAGGGAATTTAATAAATTTCACGGAAAATACGTTAACAAAAATCCTAATGTATTTGTGACTTTAAGGCATTATTAAAACCTCATACCCAGACATCGACGACTTCCTTGTTACTTGTTTCGTTCGAACACGTACTTTTTTTAGGATAAAATGCTTGAACGTTCGAAATACCGAGGAAAAGTTGAAGAAGAAACGTCGAGAAAACTACGCAGGTAGAAAATCAAAAAAGATGAAGAAAATTGTAACGTAGCTATTTGGTACAATTGTTATTAGTGTTAAGATTTTTTTTCAGTTCTTTTTCTGGTTTTTTAAAATAGACTATTACAGATTTTTAATAGCAGTATTATTTTTTATACACAATTAAACTTTATTCAGTTTACAAATCAGTTGTGTCCAATTTTATGAGTTAAATGTCCTCCAAACCCCCCCCCCCCCCCCAAAAAACTGACGCGTCCATTGGTTATATGTAGGGACAGGTTGGGTAGTGGTGTCGGTGTGACGTCATGACCAGCGAGCCCCGTTTTTGTGAAGCTGGGTTCACATCCATCCGTTGTACGTTCATGGTCATGCGTTGGAGCATTTGATTGGCTCATACCATGAAGTGGTGGGGGGCGATTCTTGACGGATACACACTTTTGGCGAAGACTGTCCGCATTAGAAAAATTAAATATTTCAACGGATGAACGGACGGCGCAGAAGACCTCTGCGCAAGTGTGTTGTTTATGGTCTGTCGTTTGGTTGTCTTTGGTATTTCAGAAAGCAGATCCATTATAACGTTCGTGCTCGATTCCATAGGAAAAACGCTGCAAAGTCCTTGTCACATGGGTTTATTATTCTCCTGGACACACCTACAGAAACGTTGGCTGTTCATTTATTGTTTCTTTTATGTGTAATAATCGAAATAGCTATTTCTGATGGGTTCCGTTAATTTTGGCCCCTAAAACACAAATTAGGTAGGTACCTACGCTTTTTTTTCTTTTTTTTTTTAATAACAACTATATTTGATCAGTGGTAGTGCCATTTAATCGTCTTGATCCACGTGATGATACTTCTTCCAGTGTTATTATATGAAATGATGGTGATTTCAGACGATTTCCCAGGTTGTTCACTCATAAAAAATCAATTTTGGGAGCTGAACATATGGTAGAACTCAATTTTCCACTCTTTGGTCCTTATGCTGAACCCTCTCTATCTATGTCATGGAAATAGAGTCCAGTTAAAATTATACTCCATCAAAATAAAGTCCAGTTGAAATAATAATAAAATCTTTTAGGTACCTATGTACGAGTTCTATTAATTTACTGTTGCTCTGAGCCATCTTCTTCAGACATCCCATCCTTTCCATATGGAAATATTATTATTGAAAATAATATTTCCATAGAGAAACCAAGTGTCCGGCATGGCAGAATTGCCGAGACCACAAAGCAAAGAAGTAAAAGCAGAATTGCCGAGACTACAAACTAAAAGAACAGAACGCAACCCAACGGATGGTTGTGAATGCCCTGACGCGTTGACGCTTTGACAGACCCCCCTCCACTGCTCCAAACGCATGACCTTGAACGTAGGAACGGATGGATGTGAACCCAGCTTGACCCCTACGGTGTCTTCTACCTACCGTGGTTGTAGCTGTTCTGCACCATGGTAGAATAAATATACTTAAGCTGGGTTCACATCCATCCGTTCGTACGTTCAAGGTCATGCGTTTGGAGCAGTGGAGGGGGGTCTGTCAACGCGTCAACGCGTGAGGGCGTTCACAACCATCCGTTGGGTTGCGTTCTGTTCTTTTAGTTTGTAGTCTCGGCAATTCTACTTTTACTTCTTTGCTTTGTGGTCTCGGCAATTCTGCCATGCCGGACACTTGGTTTCTCTATGGAAATATTATTTTCAATAATAATATTTCCATATGGAAAGGATGGGATGTCTGAAGAAGATGGCTCAGAGCAACAGTAAATTAATACAACTCGTAGGTAGGTATCTGGAGTTTAATTTTAACTGGACTCTATTTCCATGACATAGATAGAGAGGGTTCAGCATAAGGACCAAAGAGTGGAAAATTGAGTTCTACCATATGTTCAGCTCCCAAAATTGATTTTTTATGAGTGAAAAACCTGGGAAATCGTCTGAAATCACCATCATTTCGTATAATAACACTGGAAGAAGTATCAACACGTGGATCAAGACGATTAATATAGTTAATATAGTTAACCACTGATCAAATATAGTTATTAAAAAAAAAAGAAAAAAAAGCGTAGGTACCTACCTAATTTGTGTTTTAGGGGCCAAAATTAACGGAAACCATCAGAAATAGCTATTTCAATTATTACGCATAAAAGAAACAATAAATGAACAGCCAACGTTTCTGTAGGTGTGTCCAGGAGAATAATAAACCCATGTGACAAGGACTTTGCAGCGTTTTTCCTATGGAATCGAGCATGAACGTTATAATGGATCTGCTTTCTGAAATACCAAAGACAACCAAACGACAGACCATAAACAACACACTTGCGCAGAGGTCTTCTGCGCCGTCCGTTCATCCGTTGAAATATTTAATTTTTCTAATGCGGACAGTCTTCGCCAAAAGTGTGTATCCGTCAAAAATCGCCCCCCACCACTTCATGGTATGAGCCAA
The DNA here is from genome assembly GCA_954871275.1 of Leptopterna dolabrata. Classification (NCBI taxonomy): domain Eukaryota; kingdom Metazoa; phylum Arthropoda; class Insecta; order Hemiptera; family Miridae; genus Leptopterna; species Leptopterna dolabrata. The sequence continues at coordinate 51,628,114 of OX940981.1, forward strand.
TCAGATGCTCCAACGCATGACCATGAACGTACAACGGATGGATGTGAACCCAGCTTAACACTCCCGGTTCTGCACTTCCGCTTCGAGCGATGCCCCCGCTAATTTTCAAACTAACTACAGTAAAACGGCTTCTTTTATACTATTATAAGAATAAGAATAAGAATAAGAATATTTATTTGCACATTAGGCCTTTAGGCCCTTAATTGTACATCATTTACACAATCGAGTGGTGAGTAGAAAACAAAATGGTTACAAAATACAAAGCTTAGAATACTAAGGACAAAAAAATGTATAACATATTCATATACATAATAGGTATATATAATTAGAAAAAAAAACCGAACGCAGTAGAAAAGAAAGGAAATTATATATAAAAGGTGGGATGAGAAAGAAGGAGTGGGGGGGGGAGAATTAAATAAATAAATAATAAAAATAAGTAAATGAATTTAAAAAAATTAGGAGGGGGCAAGAAATTGAAAATAGAGAGAAAGTGGTGAAGTGGGAGGTGTAGGTAGACATAAAGAAAGGAAGGAGGATCGATGCTTCAATCATTTAGAGCCAGGTAAGATCTAACCGCACTCCTGAATTGGGTGACAGAGGCGAGGGAACGAACACGAATAGGGAGTGAGTTCCACACTCTGGCGCCCGCTACACCAAAAGAGGACCCCATGGCCTGAGATGTGTGTTGCACAATCCGAAGAGCACATGAACGGGATGAAAGGGCACGGGAAATTATATTATTTAAATATTCGGGGGCCAAACCATGGTAAATTTTGAAAATAAATGTCAAATGCCTGAGGCGATAGTACTTGAAGAGATCGATGCCCAAAAGAGAATTTTTGAAAGGGGAGATATGAGCTCGCGGCTTGAGATTGTGAACATATCGAATGCAATTGTTGAAGGCAACCTCCAGACGATGTCTTGAAGAGTGGTCAAGTGAATAACTGAAAAGTGAGTCGCAATAAAGGAAAAACGGGAGTACTAAGGCAACCACAAGATTCTTTTTTAAATCTGGGGGTGTGAAAACTTTGAGTCTTTTCAAGGAATGGAGACCGGTATAAACCCGCTGACAAATTCTATTAATTTGCATATCCCAAGTGAGTCTAGAAGAGAAGTGGACGCCCAAATTAACAACAGGATTGGAATATGGGATAACAACTCCATTAACCAAAATAGGCGGTATGGGGTCGGTTGGTATGGCCAGTTTATAAATAATAATTGCCTGAGTCTTTTTTGGGTTGAGGGATATGCCATTGGCTCGACCCCAACTAGAGATCCGGGAGAGTTCGGCATTAACTTTGGACACTGACTCCACAATGTCATTCAGCCTACAACGGAAATGAATTTGAAAATCATCAGCAAATAACATATAGGCGCAAGACTGGAGAACAGATGGCAAATCATTTATAAAAACCGAGAAAAGTAGAGGTCCAAGTACGGTCTCTTGGGGGACTCCACATTTCAACAGAGAGGAAGATGAAGTGGTACCACAGATCTGAATTTTTTGTGATCGATCAGATAAATAAGAGAAAATTAATTTACAGGCTGAGCTAGAAAATTTAAAAAGATGGAATAGTTTCTGGGTTAGCAACCTATGGTCTACAGAGCCAAAGGCATTTTTAAAATCCAGTAGAACGAGAATGGAGCACTGCCCATGTTCAATTCCCCACCTAACATCATTGGTAATCCTCAGTAAAGCAGTCTCGCAACTGTGATGAGAGCGGAAGCCAGATTGAAGCCTGCATAATAAATTATGTGAGGAAATATGACTCATCATTTGTTTTTTAATAATAACTTCAAGTGCTTTACTGAGGAGAGGCAGGATGCTTATTGGACGATAGTCCTCGAAGCATTTAGGGATTGGAGTTTTAGGAAGGGGGACGACATAGGCAGCCTTCCATGCTCTGGGAAAAGAAGACGATGTTAGGACATAGTTAAATAAATGAGTTAGGTGGCTCAGGATGAGCGGTAATATAAGAAGAATAAAAATCTTAGGAATTCCGTCAGACCCCTGGGCGTCCGATTTTATTGATAGGATAGCGTCACACACCTCGTCCTCGGAAACATTTGAGAATGAGTATGAATCAAATCGGTCGTCAGATTCAGGGGGCTCCTCTAAACACACATTATTGTGGGGGGGAGGCGTTGTGAAATGCTCATTCAAGGCATCCACCTCGACTGTGGGAAGATCAGTTCCTTTGTCTTTGACGAAACCCAACTTCTTAATATTCCGCCAAAGTGTTTTAGAGGGAGCAGTAGGGTCAAGGTCTTTCATGTAAAAGTGTCGCTTAGCTTGGCGCACACACCTCTTGGACCAAGCATACAACCTTTGGTATCTTGCCTCATCATTTGGGTCACCAGAGTTCTTCCAGGCATTAAAAGCCTGATCACGAGTCTTCATGGCCCAGGCAACCTTTTTATTAAACCAAGGATTACCAGGATGCTTATTTTTGCAAGGCTTCAAAGGAGCATGCTTATCAAGGAGTGCAACAACTGTACCACTGAAGAAATCCAATTTCGAATCAACGTCAGTCATATCATACATTGGGCTCCAGTCTATGCTTTCTAGATCACTACAAAGATTATCTTTATTAATCAAGCTAAGATGACGAACAGATTTGGTAGTCCCCGAATTTTTCAAAACAGGTAATCTAAAAGTGGCTACCAGCATTTGATGACGGCTCACAGCTGGAACATCGAATTGATTGAATTCAATGAGAGATGTAGGTGCATTAACTATCATGAGATCAATCAGCGAGTAGGACTGACCTTGAGTATGAGTGGGTTCAGATGGTATGACACGGAGATTGATAGATCAGCCTCAACAAGTCAGTGTTGAAATCTCCAGCAATGTAGACATGATTATAGTCATTTACAAGAGCTGAAAGAGCAGAATAGAATTCGCCAAATTCGCAAGGAGGTTTTGGAGGTTTATATATGGCACCCAACAGTATAATATTACCAACATAACGAACCTCAATAAAGATGTATTCAATTGTGGAAGACTTCTCACTTGTAAGAACAATTTTGGACTGAATGTCCGTCCTAATATACAAACAAACTCCACCACCCCTCTTCACTCGCCGGTCATTTCGATGAATTCTAAAACCGGGGAGTTCCACTAACTTGTTGGGAAGTGAAGGTTTGAGCCAGGATTCGGACACAGCAATTGCGTGAGGAAGACTGTCACCAACATAGTACTTAACATCATCGCAGTGTTCAACAATACTTTGTGCATTGAAGTGGCAAAAAACGAAGTTACGTTTTGAGCTGTATAAAGCAGAAGAAATTGCTGATGAAGTGGGAGGTGGGGAGACACTACAGAAAGAATCGTCTGGACGTGAACATGCCGAAACTACGGAGTGGAAAGAACTATCATCAGAAGAGTTAAGGTCGTTCAACCGTGTGCAGCAGGGCGAGTGCGGAACATCAGGACCCGACATCGAAATTCAAACCCCCACACCACCACACCCCAAGAGTGCCGTATGAGTAGATAATTACTGGCTCATTAGTTGCCTTTGATGCATCGATAATGGGAAGAAGAAAGGCAGGGCAAGAAGAAGAGGTTGAAATGGGAATAATACTTTAGTAAAGAAAAACAGAAAGGGGAAAAAGGAATTCGGCAGTAGAAATAAGAATTTGGATGGTGAAGCAAAAAGGTAGATAAAAAATATAAGCATATGGGTAATTAAAAATGAAGACATTGTAGGGGATGGCATCCACTCGAGGACAGAATAAAAAATAGTGTGGAAGCGTGGTGTAACCTTCATATCTATCGTAACCAAAATTCACTAACATAATACGTACAACAGACGAGAAAAAACAGAACTAAGATAGACCAGAAAAGTCCATGAAGCAGAATCACCACAATACAGATCACAGGAACATTTTAAAAACATGGGAACACAAACTGTAATCGAAAACAAGAGGGTACTCGACAATATAGAACAATCGAATTAAAAAGTGTACGAACCTTATCTACCCACCAGAACTTTACTACTTCAATGGCATGATATCTAGTTTGGAGAATTTATCCTTGAGTTCATCCATGGTGCTGGCAGAATACCTGGTGCCTTTATGGAGAAACCAGATGATACCACTGTGAGTCCACACCTGATTCGGGGAGAGTGTTGACGCTGCGTGTTGGTAGATCAGACGGCGGGCTGGAGTAAGATCCTCAGTAAGGAGTAAGTTCAAACCCTTCAGGTTTTTCTTCTGGCCAAATACATCAGCCTTAACCGAGTGCTTAATGAAGGTGATTATGACTGGCCTCACAAAAGGTCTTGATGCAGAAGAACGATTACTAGGTTTGAAGTCAAATTTACCAACACGACGCACCCTAGCAATGTGGTCGGCAGTTAACGTGACATTTGGTTTGACTTGGTCGTTGATAACCGACACCACATGCGCTTCCAGTGCCCTTTCGCGCTCTGCCGTACTACCGATGGTGCTGCTTTCCTCGGGGAGACCGTGCAAACAAAGGTTTAGTTGTCTACTTCTCTGGTTGTTCTCGTCGATAGCTCTGTGGTATTCCTTCTGCATGGACTGATAACAAGCTTTCGCGGTACTTTCCATCACGTTATCAATACTGCTAGCAAGTTTAACCTCAAATGCAGACAGAAAATCCTCATTGACATTCAGACCCTAAAGGCGCGTCCACACCAGTGACAAATAGCAAAGTTGTATAGCAATTGTTTTAAAACATGCTATATAGCATGTTTTAAAATTTTGTTGTACAACTAAGTTATAAAACTGTCCCCTCTAAACGCGTCTAAACCTATGTAACAAAAAATGCAACACTTTCAATCATTTGAGGATTCAGTAGTGATCATGGCTTCGGAGGATGAGGTTGTGCTGGCCGCAGCAGCCTTTATCATTTTATCAACTCGCCGTCAACAAACTGATCGCAGATACTGGGTGCGACCTTCGCTGGAAGCTCGACATCGGTACAGTGGAACTCACCTGATGGAGGATCTGATGGAAGACGGTAGAGATCCCCTTAGTGGGGAAATCAGGGATGATGGGAGTTTTAAGAATTTCGCATCCGAACTTTCTTTTCCACTTCATCCACGTTTCCTTGAAAATCAGAAGCTAGATCAGTCCAACCATCTTGCTTTTTATTACGGTCCTTGTATTCTTTGTGCTTAGGATCCCAAAGTATAGCTTTCTCACGATACTGCTCAATTAATTTCTCCGTATTCTCCTTTGTCCACTCCATCACCAAAAGACCTCAAAAATGGTTTTGAAAAAACTTGACACTCAGAAATCCACAAAATACACAAAACGTAGAACGCCAGTCAATTTAAAAACACTCCACAGGACGCACTCACTGGAAGGTAGTTTTCCATCAACTGATCAGGAGGGCACCCTGAAGGGAGGGCAAGGGTTGTCACAAGAGTGGGGGTCAGGTGTGTGTGGACGAGCTTGCAACTTGTCATACAACCAAGTTATCTAACTTCCTTTGATCTTTACCGACAACCTGTGGGTAACATGTAACCTGCTATATAACAGAAAAAAAGTTACACAACATCGTGTTATAAAACATTTTTTCAGTTGAATTTCTAACAAGTTACATAACATTGGTTGTATAACTGTTTGTAACACGTTTTGTTACTGGTGTGGACGCGCCTTTAGCTCTTTTTAAATCAGTCATCAACGAGTCCACAACAGATTTCAGGTCAATTTCAGAGGAAATCAGGCTCAGGTTGGGTATGGTCGAATTTTCAACCTGACTTGTGCCAGGTTTGGCAGTCTTTCCGCTTCTTGGGCGCCTGTTCACAAAATCTTTGCTGGACATTATTAGAGTATAGTATCACGGAAGACTGAGATTCAGATAACACACTTAGATTGATGGTTTCCGAAGCGAATGTAAATGTACTAGTAAGAAAACGCACGCATAAACGCCTTTAATTGAGTAACAATTGTCCATCAAGAGGGAGCACTACATCACTCGAATGTCGCCATCTTGTTTAGCAAATTATCTTTTCTTTAAATTATGTAAGGTATAAAGCTGGATTCACATGGAGCGGAACGAGTGCGGAAAGCGGAAGGACGGAAGGCGGAAAAACCAGTGGAGGGGGCGACGGAGTCGGGAAGAGTGTTCACATGAACGGTCTCCGTGGTGGACGGAATCATAACCTTCCTACTGAAAGCCTCTCTTTCTATGTGAAACCTCTCATCTTGTTGATGGTGTTTTTCTTTTCTTCCGAAATTAAAATTAAAATTTTGTGTGCGTATTATTGTGTTGTGCTCAGGTGTTGATCCTCCTCATTGTTGGTTGGGTGAAGGGAGTTGAAATGATTGATGGGATGAACATCGTCTACGTGAGTAGTTCCTACCCATATCATTTTATACAGCGTTAGAAATCATACCTCCTTGTACACAAGTTTCTACTGTCTACAATGGCCTGTTCTACCCGCGTTCTGCAATCAACTTATCCGAAATTTTTGCAGGACCCTTCAGGGTTAGGGGAAACAGGAACCCTGCTGGCGCTGTTGTATATTTGGCGGAGGAGGAGGAGGAACCAACGTCAGCGTAGGCGGCATTGGGTGTGTCCTAGCATCAGACGACGCACACAACAAGGAGCGTGGGACAATTTGGTTCAAGAGCTGGTTGTTGAGGAACCAGAGAAATTTCGGAATTTTCACCGCCTCACTATCGATGATTTCAACATTCTTCTGGACAAGATCCAACACATGGTGCAAAGGAGGACCGTGATACGCGAGCCCATACCAGCTGGGCTTAAACTTTCGTTAACGTTGAGGTTGGTAGAATTATCTAATATTAAATAACTAGCAGATCACCCGTGCTTTTCGGGACAGCATCATTTCTAGACAACTCGTGTCAACAGAGGTTCAGCCGTTCAAAAGCCTTAGGCGAACATACAAACAAACATACATACATACATGCATGCATGCATGCATGCAGACATTCAACATTATTTATTAGTAAAGATTACTTAATATTTTGTACCGTAATCTATTTTGTATAGTAGGTATTTCATTAGTTTTTGCTGCATATCCTTAAGTAATTTAGCCGTTCGTCTTTACCTTTAGTCATAACCATTATGCGTTTCTCGTTGCAGGTACCTCGCTAGTGGTGAGAGTATGGTATCGTTGTTGTACCAATACCGAATCGGCGTATCTACAGTCTCGACAATTATTCCAGAAGTATGTGAGGCCATATGGAGCGTACTACAACCACAATGTCTCCAACCTCCTACGGCTGAGAAGTGGCGAGAAATTGCCGAAGAGTTCTATAATACATGGAACTTTCCCAATTGTGTTGGGGCGATAGATGGAAAACATGTTGTAGTACAGGTAAGGAACAGTTCACTTCCCTGGTAGGGCCTACCTACACCTTAAAGTAGTCGAAAGGAACTTGAGCTTGAAATGATTGCCATGTTTTTGTATTGCGTTACCTTTCTTTTTGCAGTGCTTCGCTAATACAGGCAGCGATTTTTATAATTACAAAGGCACATTCTCAACGTCAATGCTGGCCTGTTGTGATGCCCAGTATCGCTTTACGTTCGTGTCAATCGGATCTCGTGGGCGCGAAAGTGATGGAGGAATATTTAACACGAGTGATATGGGTCAAGCGATTCTACGACAGAGGCTTCCTCTGCCACCTCCCAGGTTATTCGACGGGTTTCCTACTCCTCTGCCTCCAGTGTTTCTTGGTATGTTGCTAACAAGAGTAGATATGGCATGAAACCACGTTATCGATGAAGGGGGGTTTAATAATTCCCTATTGACATGTTTTTCTTACATTGAAGTCGTCCTTATTTCAGGTGACCAGGCATTCCCCCATTTGCCACAGTTGATGCGGCCGTTCGCTGTAGCCAACAATGCTGACCGGAGGCAGATAATTTACAACTACAGACACAGCCGATGTCGCCGGGTCATAGAAAACTGTTTTGGGATTTTGGCATCGAGGTTTAGGATTTTCCGACACCCCATAGTCGCTAAAGTAGAAACGGTGGACAAGATCGTCCAGGCAACCATCGTTCTCCACAATTGGCTGCGTACTAGGGACATCGATTCCAACAATCCCTCCTACATCCCTACAGGCTTTGCTGATTGGGAAGACACTAATGGAACACTCCACGAGGGGCAATGGCGACAAGAACCACAAGCTGATGGTGAGAACGTGTGAATTGTTTATAACGTGCTTAGCAATGTTACATTTTTTCGTGGTTCCGACCTTACGTCACTAAAATGGTCACAACTTCCTGAAAATCCACGTTAAATCAAAATTTGAGGCTACCGTTGAAAAGAGCGTTAAATTGCCTTTCATTTTTTTCCATAATCTGTTGTCCTAAGTCACGTCAAACATGCTTGAGGGGAAATAGCCCGACGACTAGTTCCAAAAGCCGCCACCATGTGGCAGCGCCAAAATGAGCTAAATTAATATTCACTCTCCTTCCGTTAATAATTGAACGATTTTCAATCTGTAAATCGCATTGGATTTAAAATCAGCATAGAATTTCCCTTGGGAGGGGTTTCGCCGCCCGAGCAGCTTGGATACCTACCATTTCCGAGAACAGTTTTTGCCCCACCATTCAAGAATTTTATATTTCTTCCTCCCTCTCCCAGGTTTGCTATGTAACTGTTTGGGCCCATCCATGACCAAGTGCCAAACTACACGAGAGTGTGAGCTATTTTTTATGCATCAGTCATGGGAGGGATGATATCATAAAAAATAATCAAATAAATGAAACAATGCTCTTGAGTTATATTATAATTTATTTTTACTTTTTAACATTATTAGTACCTATTTTAATAAATGTAATTTATTTTTATTAGATTAGTGTTTAGGATCTTACCTAGGTAGGTACACCAAAATTAAACTACGCACCTCTCCCCACTTCCCAACCCAACTGGTCGCATTTGAATCCAATTATAAGTACCAAATTGGACGATCGATTGAATATACGATTTCCTAAACAAAAATTAGTGACTTCGAGGTCAGACGCCTGAACTGCAAATAGCCTACTACAAATAAAAAATAAATAAAATTAACCAAATACCTGAATTCGAAGTTCAACGCCAGTTGATCTGACTTTCAGTCCACTTCTGATCGTGAATGAAGCGATATAAATCCGGCTCAGATATCACTGCTAGGGAACACCTGATTATAATTACGCATGTCTGTATGACATCGAGTTGGTTGTATCGTGATAGGTACTTTGTTTGATGAATGATGGTTGTTTTGGATTTTGCTATAGGTAGTTTTGGTTTATTATTCTGTGAATAATACACCTATGTACCTATTCGCTCAGCAAAAAATTTGTATAACACCCCCTCAAACTTTTTTCTTTTCCGTTTCAAGGTGCGTAGATTCCAAAAATGCAATGTCCGTCCGCCGTACGCCGTATCACGTCTACAGGCTTCATTTTCGGTCTAAAAAATTCGATCTTTCGCACCCATGCTCCATTTGGGCCCTAGTTGTGTCCCGAAACTTTTCAGCCCGATCGGAATATACCCAGGGGTGTTATGAGTGAAAATGTGTGTAAAAATAGGTACTTTTTGCGTTTTAACAACATGTTAGTAATATGAGCGTCTGAGATATCATTTTCCATGTTTATGGGGACGAGAAGACCGAATATGAAGTCGATTTTGACCAAAGAGTGGAAAATTGAGGTTTTACCAGATGTTCAGCTCCCAAATTTGATTTTTTGTGAGGCAAAAACCTGCGAAATCGTCTGAAATCACCATCAATTTGTAGAATAGCACTAGGAAAAGTTTCAACACGTAGATCAAGACGATTAAATGGCACTACCAATGATCAAAGATAATTTGAAAAAAAAAAGCGTAGGTATACCTAATTCAAGTTTTGGGGGCCAAAATTGGTGGAAACCACCGGAAATAACTATTTCAATTACCTATTTTACATGAAACCAACAATAAATGAACAGCCAGCATTTCTGCAGGTATGTCCAATAGAACAATAAACCCATGTGACAAGGACTTTGCAGCGTTTTTAATCTGAACAAACGTTAGGTTCGCTTCACGAATAACAGCAAATAATTTATAGAATAAAAATTATATATACAAAAAATAATAATTATAGAATTCTTCATGCCGCCGCACATTTATGAAATGTGATTGCACGGCTGGATCCAGTACTCGATTTACGGCTCTCTTGTGGGAAGCACAAAGGTAGGTATTGAGTTCAGAAAACAGTGATCATCTATAATGGTAAATAATAAACCGTTGTATAATAATTTGATGACCTCGGATTTGGATTCAGCACCCTCGAAAACCCCTGATTACAGATTTTTAGCTGAATAAACCAAGTAGTTCGGCACAAATATGACGTCGTTGCCGAAGTTTGAATTGTTTGTGTTGGGTGTAAAAATTTGTTCATCATCTCAAATCCGTGAGGAACCTTGTCAGCGGACCCACTTGTTGTATTAGAAATACAATATACATCATTTTCGCCGAATTTTCACAACTAGGCAACGGCTACACTACATATGTTGTTTCCTCCTGTTACAGGTTTAGTCCCACTTCCCAGGAACAGTGCTACCAACGCGGCCGAACTGGCGAAAAGAATTCGAGAGCAACAGGCTCTATACTTCCTAAGTAATGGCGAAGTGGAATGGCAGTGGCAACATCTGCCTATATTGCGAGGACCATTGTGAAAATTGAATTGAAAAATAAAAAACATTTGCCAGCTTACACGTTTATTTATTACAATTATATTTACATGATTCAAAACTAGAAATTATTGAAAAACAGTCAAGTATTATTTAAAAAAAAAAAAAGTACTTAGAGAAAAAAACCAACCATATCCGTGTAAAAAATTAAGAGTCAGAACCTGAATTTTTTGAAGAGTCGAGGGCGATTGCAGTTTTGTATGCGTTCATCACACCCTCCTGGAAGGCAATTTGTGCCGGCAGGCTCAAACCGTCGGCAAAGCGAGCGAAGGCCAAGAAAAAATGCTCATTGGCGGTGAGCTGCCGAGAGTTCGAGGCTGCTGCTGAGAGCCGCTCCAAAAGTACTGCCTCCACCGGGTCCGAGGAGGTTTCGGAATTCGTTCGCCCTGATGAAAGCAAACAAACAATGTAAATGCTGGCCCCAATCGAAGTGTAGTATAGGTACGTAACTGCAAGCAAGTGAACACGCTCACCTCTCTTGCGACGTGACCCCTGAGTGGATGTGGAGGTCGACGAGGGGGACGACGATCCACTCTCTCTTCCACTTTGCCGGATCTGATCAAAAACCGGATATGGCGATGAAGGCGTGGGCGTTGGGGCCGACTTGACAGTACTGAGCAATTTCGTACCTTGGCTCTGGGTCTCGTCAGTGAACTCCGGGGAGTCGCCATCTATTGTTATCTCATCTGCAATCATGAAATACATGCATTTAAAAAAAATCAAAATCATAAAAAAAAAAGATCAAATTATATCATAAAAAATCAAAATTCATGTGAGCAAGTACCAAAATTCCTAAGTGAGCAAAATAAAGGTAGGTACCTACCTCGAACAACCTCATCCGTCATGCCGGTGAGATCGAGCAGTGATTGGCCTTGGAAGTTTGAGATTGTTCTGTGAAAAGCGAAAACAGTGGATTAACTCATCATAGACCTCAACTTGTCTTATGTCCGTACCAACTAGTTGACGATCATTGAGAGCAATAGTATAGAAGGTACAAGAGAGGATTTGGAAGCTTGGAAAATTTACATATACCCTCGTCACCTACATCCTACCATGGTAAATAGGTCTGTAAAAAGCACTCACGGTCGAGGGGTCATTGATGGAAGTAGGAATTCCAGGTGTTGCATCAGGGGCCACTTGACACTGCTGCTTGCCCCTGCCCCAGCTGGCTTCTTCTTCCTTTCTTTATGGAAACGATCGCGGAGAGTCTTCCAGCGAGTTCTACAAGTTTCCACTGTGACAGGGAAGATTCTATAAGTGGTTTCACTAGGTAGATAAGTGGTCTCACTAGGCTCACATAGATGAAGTGAACGAAAGTGTTCAATCATGCATCAATCAATACATAAACAAACAAAGAGAGAAATATTCTACGGTACTTGAATGTGATAACCACTTTCTTGTTTTGTACATATACAAGGAGGGGTCTAGTACCCTATATATTTATGTGTAAAATCGAAAAATAAATGAAATGAAATGAAACCAACTCACCGTCGACCTCTAGCTCACTGGCAACTTCCTCCCACAGCCGTCTGACAAGTTCAGAATTTTTGTGGCCCTTCGCCGTCGGGTCCCAAATTTCCATTCGACACTTCACTTTCTCAATTAAATTTTCGTTGTAATTCATGATTTTCAGTTCAGTTTTCCGTCAACACAAATCAAACACGACGCGAAAATATTGCAACCTCTACTTGCGGTTATCAACATTCATGTCCACTGCGCTTGCGCGGAGCTCGACGGAACGCGGAACCGCGGTAGGCGGTATGAAAATTTCTTCCGCCGTCCGCTGTCCATCCCTTCCGACAACATGGCGGCCACCCTGTCCCAACAGCCAATCAGACTGCGTTCCGTCCTTCCGCTTTCCGCTCCATGTGAATCCAGCTTAACTTGTTTAAAAATCAACTGTCAACTGGGTAACTGCTTCTGTCATGTACTTGCATTGAAGGCGCATGCCTTATTGCCTTTTGTACACTGCTACTTTTGAATAAATGAATACTCGTATAATATCTTAATGAGCAAATGATTACGGAATACATTAGATGATAATAATGTACTTTATCAAAAGTTTATTATTCACCAATCAAAGACATCTCAAAATTTGTTTTCTGCTGATTACAGTGGTCTATTTTGTTTAACAAATATCGGTATAAAATGAAGCCACGACGATATCTGATCTTGAGAACATGATACAAAATTGCGAGTTTTGAAAAAATATAGAAGACAGCACTTTTTGTGCGCAAAAAGACTAAACTGTTGGCATCATATTAATAATACGAAATTAACTCCAAGTTCCCAAAGCTGGGTGGAACTGTTACTATTTTGAAAATGAAGTTACATTATTAAAACACTATTAATATGCAGTGCAGCAGCATACTAGGTATCCCTTCTAAAGATTATATCTTGGGGGGTTCAAAATGAAATGAGAAGAAATTAGGTAATACAATTTCAAGAATAGAACGTTTTGTATTAATTTACAAAATAGGTACCTAATTATGAAGTCACAGCGTGACTACATTGTGTTAAGTATTGATTCATATTAAATTTGAAAAACATTTTTAAATTTAATTAATAATTTTAAAATTAGTTTGAAACCTTCTCAATGTTTAAAGACTCAAATCTAGGAAATGGTTTTCATAAAAGCATAAGGCATAGTCAATAAACACAAGTTTATTGCCAAATGCGGCTAGGTACATACCTACAAATGTGTGTGTGGGTAGGGAAACAATATGAAAAACTACTACTAAACATTACTAAACAACTAGCCAGGTACCTAAATGAAACTCTGTTATACAAACAAACTAAATAGGTACATATTTCAATGAACAGAACATTAAGTATTTAATCACAAAGTAACACATTATACAATCACAGAACGGCTAACTTGTGGTATAAACAAAAACAATGAAAAAATTATTTTCTTTTGAGAGATTCGAAGCTGCAAGTAAAAACGACTTTAGGCGACGACTAGTTCCAAAAGCCGCCACCACGTGGCAGCACCAAAATGAGCTAAATTAATATTCGCTCTCCTTCCGTTAATAATTGAACGATTTTCAATCTGTAAATTGCATTGGATTCAAAATCAGCATAGAATTTCCGGAAAATGGTTCTGGTGTTCGAAATTCTAAAATTTGTATGTTTGGATCACTGGCGTTTGAATTTGGCTACTTTTTTCGGAAATCCCAATTACCCAAATTGTAGAGGGCTGTGTGCTGATTACGACGGTTTTTTCAAATTTAAAATTGGACCACTAAAACCCCATCAATTCTTGTCCAGACGGTGATGGACGAGGGGGTTGGGGAGGAAGAAAAAATAGTCGAATAAATGAAACAAGGATCTTGAGTTATATTATAATTTATTTTTACTTTTTAACATTATTAGTACCTATTTTAATAAATGTAATTTATTTTTATTTGATTAGTGTATAGGATCTTACACCAAAATTAAACTAAGCACCTCTCCCCACTTCCCAATCCAACTGATCGCATTTGAATCCAATTTATTATAAGTACCAAATTGGACGATCGATTGAATATACTATTTCCTAAACAAAAATTAGTGACTTCGTGGTCAGACGCATGAAACTGCAAATAGCCTACTACAAATAACAAATAAATTAAATTACCTAAATACCTGAATTCAAAGTTCAACGCCAGTTGGACGTAATTAATTAGGGACAAATACTAGGTACCTCTGTTTTAACCTCCAAATCCGTATATATTCTCTGAAGCAACCACCTACGCACTTTCGAAGAATGGACACCGACAGTGTTATCTCGAATCAAGACCAAATCTGTGGAAGGTATACAATTATGCTTTCTCAGTTGATTTATAAACTAATCCATACCCACGTGTATCATACAACCTGAGTTGACCAAAGTTCACTTAAAAATTAATAGCATCGTTGTATTTATTTGACCTGTTGAGTAATAATTGGTTATTTGACCGTTTGAAATGATCATTTCAAATCTTATTGTACCCCAGTCTGTTCAACGAGTTGCACGCCTCTGTATACATGACGCACAAACTTTATACACCACATTCCTGTTCATTCAACATCGATAATTTTCGTCACCTACCTACTTTAAAAACCGATCTATTGGCGTGTTGTTGTACACAACAGGTAGGTACTTGATAATTAGGACGTTACAGCAGTGCCTGCGCAATCGTTAAATTTTTTTATCGACGTTATTTCAGGACGATCGGACCTAAAATTCTCAAATTTGAAAGACACTTGGAATAATTGAACAATCAACCTACCTGATGGGACAGGTTGATTATAATTATATTAGGTAGGGACGAGATTTGTTAATAACTGGCAGCAGTCTCTTTTCTGCGCTAAGAGCCAACCTAGTTTAAAGGTGAAAAAGACGAAGTTTTTTCCGTCTGTCATGTTGGCAGCCTGGTCCTCGCCAGCCTTTCGGCTGTATCGATCCGTGGCCGCCATTAAGTTTGAAGGAAATCCCTGGTGGATGCCTAGGGACGGGAGCGGCTTTTTTGACACCCCCGGCTCCGCCGGGGAAAAAACCCCATAAACAAAAAACCGGGTGGGACGTGATTAACAAATCTCGTCCCTACCTAATATAATTATAATCAACCTGTCCCATCAGGTAGGTTGATTGTTCAATTATACTTCGGTAGGTAGAGATTTGTTAATAACTGGCAGCTGTTAGAAGGCTCCATCCACCAGGCTCCCCACTCCCTCGGGTACGCCGGCCCGATGGCCTCACCCCGCTACCCCGACTCCCGCCCGGGCCAAAAGGAACGTGCAAAATCAAAAACTGTTCCTGGCAGGGTGACCCCCCCCTCGGTGGGGGGGGGGGGGGCTTCAGGGCCAAGGTGTAGGTAAGGAATCCTATTGGGGGTCCGTCCCCCTGATCCTGCTCCCACCGTTGAAAGTATGTTGGAAACAGCCTAAATCCCACTCCAGCGACATTCTGGAAAAAATTACGTAATTGCAAAAGAGGACATAGAACCTGATATGAGATTAATCCCCACAGGTTAAAGGAGGACTGACCTATCAATGTTGTCCAAAAAAAGCCAACGGGCTAGAAGGACTCCAACATAATAATTGCGATATACCCATTACTGGAAGCATATGTTAGGTGGATAATAGAACACACAATTAGCCAAAATAATGCCAACGGGCTATAATAATCGAAATAAATCCATTACATACTGGCAGAGCCTAATATGTGAATAATATAACACAACATTCCCCGTAAAAAACGAAGTAGTAAGCCCATTACTGGAGGAATGTAATATGTGAATGATGGAACATCATATGCGATTAACCCACACAGGTTAAAGGCTCCTCCATCCTCCCACCGTTGGAAGTTATGATCGCCATATGTCACCTGCCCCGCATTGTAAAGCAAAACGATACATAGCCCCCTGTGGTGTTATATCCCCATAGGGTATATCAAAATGGAACATTGCCACCCGAGGTTCAAGCCTGGGACCACAGTTCCCATAACCGCTGTGACATAGAGTAGTATGTGTGAAACGAAACTCCCCTGACATAAATATACTTGAACTGCTAAGTTGAAAAGACGAGACATAGCCACCTGTGGCGCTATCAGCCCCGCAGGGTGAATCAAAGCGAGACCTGGACATCCGTGGGGTAATCCTGGGACAATAACCCCCCCCCCCCCCCCCCCAAACGCTGTGACATAAGAGAGTAACATATTTAAACTCCCCTCCAGTGACCTGAATTCTGACATAAACGAGGTACATGTAATATATGCCACTAATCCCAGAAATAGGCAAAGTTGAACGATAAGGTTGACTTGCTGTTACCGCTGGCTGGCGACCGTTGAAGCTGAATCCATCCACTGAGGCAACCGACGCATAGGCAAGACTGACAGCGTGAGGTCGAAGACCCGTCCCTCAAAGCTAACGGGCTAAATATAAAACCAAATGAATCATTAAAATCAGGTTAACTGAATTAGGTAAGGCTCAATTAGGTAAGACTGAGCAATGAAGGTCCACAAAAAACCTCAAGACTGAAAGGTGAGGTTAAAGAAAACCATTTCATCCGCGCCCCAGGGGCTAGATAGACAACTACAGCCAAGAGGCTACAGAAACATTTGTCAATGTTTAAACAAAAACAAAATACAAAACCAAATTTCATGCCCTATATCAAGCAACAGTACTGCCATTCACCTGCTGATATGTCCCCTCTATAAATACGACTTGAGCCCCCAACTGGCTGTCGAGACTATGAAGTGAACACACTGAAGCTCCCGGACTGAACACCCGTCCGAGTGAGCCCATAGAAATTTGCAAAATTATAATTCTCGTAAATTGTAATTGTAATTACGTGTTGTCGACCACACCCCAGTTTATGAATGAACCTTGGTTTACGAATGAACCACCAATGGTGGGTTCAGTCATAAACCTTGGTCCATGAATGAACCACCAAGTTTATGAATGAACCTTGGCTCATGTCAGAGCCCATGGTCAAACTGGGAGCCAACCAGCCACAAAGTTTGTGAAACTTGAGAATCCACCATACACCTCAACATACGGCCCATGGGCTGTTGCCCTTACTAATAACATCGGGGCCCCTGTTAATCACTGTGGGGCGTCCAAGACTCGTTTTAGGCATATGCATATCCAACAAAAACTTAGAATGAACAACCTTGGCCCATGTCCGGGCCAATGGTGAAAATGGGAGCCATCTGGCCCCAAAGCATGTTGCGAACGCAGCCAAGGGCTGCTAACATGATCAAAATTAACCTATACCTACGACCACTTGTAGGTATATGAGCTTCCAATCAAATTCCTGAATTACCAATCTCTGTTGATGTCCGGGCCAATGGTCAACATGGGAGACAATGGGTTACAAAGCCTGTCAAGTTGAGAACGCAGCTAAGGGCTGTTAACATGATCAAAATTAGCCTACACCTACGACCACTTGTTGTAGGCATATGACCCCCCCAATCAATGTCATAAATTACCAACCTTGGTCCATGTCCGAATGTCGTGAATTACCAATCTTTGTTAATGTCTGGGTCAATGGTCAAAATGGGAGACCATGGGCTACAAAGCATGTTAAGTTGAGAATGCAGCCAAGGGCTGTTATCATGATCACAATTAACCTACACCTACGACCACTTGTTATAGGCATATGGCCCCCCAATCAATGTCTTGAATCACCAACCTTGGTCCATGTCCGGGCCAATGGTCAAAATGGGAGCCAACCGGCTATGAAGCATATCAAGCTGAGAACACAGCCAACGGCTGTTAACATGATCCAAATTAACATATACCTACGATCCCTTGTAGGTATAGGAACATTCACCCAAATTCCTGAATTACCAACCTTGGTCTATGTCTGGGCCAATGGTCAAAATGGGGCACGAAGTATGTTAAGTTGAGAACGTAGCCAACGGCTATTAACATGATCCAGGTTAACATAAATACGTACCAGTTGTAGGTATATGAACCTCCAATACCGAAGACTGTATGCAGTTTTTACTACAAAAATGTATTACAGAAGACTTTGTATTCCGAGAATGCCCAGGTCTGAGCCCCACCCCCCACCCCCCCAACAGGGGAGATAAGGCCGACAAAAAACCTGTGAGGTGAATGAGGACCTTGACCACTTACTTGCTCCTCAGCTGAAAAAACATAGAGGCGTACCAGCTGTCAATTGGCCCCATAGGTAATACCTTCTCAATGGGAAGCACAGGGCGAGGTTGAAGCACCAAATAACGCCCCACATGGCTAACACGAACAAAAAAGAAGCACAATGTCAATTATCATATACATAGCAAGGTGCCATGTACTATTACTATGTTGTACTATGGACGGGGACACCGCCTTACCTGAAAGAAGATCCATTAGGTATGATGTAATCATTCTCTGCAGGCTGAGAAAAACCCGCAGCAAAGGTCGATCAAGGGTGAGGGGGGGGGGGGGGGGGGTTGTCGTTAACATGATCCTTGATGAGTGATGGATGCTACACAGAGGAGAGAAGCCGCTGGGAGAACCCAAAGGGGGATATGAGACATCGTAGGGGTTTAAGGTGCCGATGTCCCAAGACGGCTGTACCCCAAGATCAGCGAGTAACTGCTTATCATAATGATCCACAACCGAACTAAGTACTGAGTCCACTTCATGGAGGGTATTGTCAGTCTACTCCGTCCTGCGGCTAGAACCTTACGAGACAGTGTAGGCCAATCCTATTTATTTATTTTTATTATTATTATGTTTTTTTTTAAATTTATTATTATTATTATTTTTTTTTTTTTTAAATTCATTTATTCGTTTATTTTTCGAATGACCCCATAAAACAAAAACCAAAGTGGGGGGACCCAAATAGTGTCCTATTCGGGTGCCGGAGGGTTTTACTAAATGAGAGATTCCTATCCAGAATTGAGAATTAGAATTCCTTATGTAACAGAATCTCATTACGATAGGATCAGACCTCTGGATGGTTTCGCCCAATGCGCCCTTTTGGTACTGTGTAACTTATCTTGTGATCGTATTGGGACGTTAGAGATGGATACTGTACGGCTTACCTCCGTGATTACCGACAGTCCTTGGACGGCCCCCTTCTCGAACGTCCGTGATGATGTATAACGTGCTCGATCACCTCCGAGCCGGCGAAGAAAATGACGGTTTTGGACGCCCATGCATCAACAGGATTTTTTTTTTTTTTTTTTTTTTTTTACGGCCCCTTGAAGAGGAGAGGAGTGCCCTCAGGCGTCCCGTAACATGTCCCTCGTAGGCGGGGACAGAATGGCCAAGCTCAGATGTAGATCTGCATTTAAATAAATTATAGATGTGGAGTGAAAAATGTTCTTTTTAGTCTCGGCTGGGATTTTAACCTGCGATCTTCCACCTAGGATTTCGACCATTAGCCAACTGAACTACGGGACACATTGAAATCGCCCCTAGGCACATACCTTTGTAGAGGGATGTTGTAGTCGCCAATGTGAGCGTGCCAAGGCGACTCATCTCTTGTCCGACGCCGATAACGGCCGACGCATGGGACGGTGGTCCCTCATGTCCGACGCCGCGAACAGCCAATTTATGTAGGGGCGGCCAGTAGGGACTGGGGCCCGCCCCCGCCTCATCTTGTCCGACGCCATAACAGGCCGACGCATGTTGCCTGACGCCATAATAGGCCAGTGATTGGGGGTAGTGAGCACTCAGGATGAGCGAGCCATGAGGCGGGGCCAGCATCTCCGATAAAGCGGAGATGCCGGTGAGGGTTAAGGAATGCGGTCGTGCCGTACCCTATGTATGTCGTTGTACTTACGTATCTGCACGGGAGGGGTCCCTCCTGTCCAACACCGCAAAAGGCCGACGCATGTAGTGGGGGCCAGTAATGACTGGGGCCCGCCCCCGCCTCATCTTGTCCGACGCCATAATAGGCCGACGTATGTTGTCTGACGCCACAACAGGCCGACGATAGGAGGTGGTGAGTGCCGGGGGTTTGCATGCTATGAGGCGGGGGGCCAGCATCTCCGACTACACGGAAATGCCGATGAGGGTTATGGTATGCAGTCGCGCCCTGTCTGTGTATTTTCCCCCCGCGCGACCCCGAGGGGCCGATGTGATCACCTTCCGTACGGTGGAACTCTCCATCACCGCCATACTAGGCCTCTTCTACCCTTCGGACACATCCTCGTCGGGAATGAAGAACTTCTTCGGACATTTCTTGCGGTCTGAACGTCTCGGCGGCTCCGCGCGCGACATTCCGACGCCCGACACCACGCGAGGCCCGTCAACCGGCGTAGTCGGTTGAAGGACCACCGCCCGCAGAGGTTTCACACCACACAAAAAACACACTCACTATACTGTGAAAACACTACTACGATGAAAAAACACTTCAAGGCGATGAAAGCACTGTAAAAAAACTATGAAAAAGAACTGAAAACGATGAAAAACACCTAGAACCTAAGTTAGCTCTCAAACGAACAAAAGAGAAATGGCGGCCACGGATCGATACAGCCGAAAGCGAGGACCAGGCTGCCAACATGACAGACGGAAAAAACTTTGTCTTTTTCACCTTTAAACTAGGTTGGCTCTTAGCGCAGAAAAGAGACTGCTGCCAGTTATTAACAAATCTCTACCTACCGAAGTATAATTTGGTTGGTAGTTCATACATAAATGTTCTAATAAATCGAAAAGTATGATGGAGCAAACGTGAGATTTGCAAAGAAGGGGTATGAACGTAGCAACGAAGTTGTTACAATTTCAATGTATTAATTAATAACTTTTTTGGTTCTTCGGAAATAAATATCAAAAGTAACAATATCAACTGAGTAACTCATCAAAAGAGACTTCTGGCTCCCGAATTTGGCTGCTTCTCGTCAATCTTGAATCTACCAATTCAGGGAGCAGAGCGTGATGGTAAAAGTAAATGAGTTTTTTCTCCATCTTTTGATTCCATAACTCATCGTCGATTGGAATTTCTTCGATGTGCAAGTCTTAGTTGCCCGTGTACACTACGAAATAATATTTAGTGGCTCCCGCAATGTGCAGTTGCCCTTGGACTTGAAAGTAATAGGGACGGTTTCTCTTCAATTTCAAATCTTTGTGAGATATAAAGAATGAATTGTTTCTTGACGCAGCATCAGCTATCGTCAGCTTGCTGGCTGATTGAGGGCATTTAATTTCAATGATTGAATTTTCACCCTCAATCCAGCCATTGGGTGACGCACCCAAAAATCCAAATTTTCGGTCAACGAAAAGCCCACACTCTCTGACTTTCAGTCCACTTCTGATTGTGAATGAAACGATCGGCTCAGATATCACTGCTAGGGAACACCTGATTATAATTACGCATATCTGTATGAAATCGAGTTGTTTGTATCGTGATACTTTGTTTGAAGAATGATGGTTGTTTTGGATTTTTTATAGGTAGTGTTTTAATCTGAACAAACGTTAGGTACGCTTCACGAATACCTAACAGCAAATAATTTATAGAATAAAAATTATATACCTATACGAATAATAATTATAGAATTCTTCATTCCGCCGCACATTTATGAAATGTGATTGCACGGTTGGATCCAGTACTCGATTTAGGGCTCTCTTGTGGGAAGCACAAAGGTAGGTATTGAATTCAGAAAACAGTGATCATCTATACTGGTAATATAATGAACCGTTGTATAATAATTTGTAGCGTTACCTATTTATTCTATTTTTGGATTCTACATTCCTTGAAACGGAAACCATCACATTTGGTTGGTCACAAAAGGGAATTCGAAAGTGGGCGCGGCTCCTACAGCTCCTACGTCTACGTCACGACCGAGGTCAGCGACATGCATGGACGCTATACCACTAGTATCCATGTTTCACATGAGAGCTCACTTTATCGTACAACCTCGTTTTGCTGTTTATTTTTCTGTTTTATCTTTACCCGTTCAGTATTTTGTGCGTATTGGGGTTGAAATGTCAGCCAAGGACAAAAAAAAGAGGCTTGCATGGGTGCTTCCCTGCGATATTCAAATATCCATACCGGCCTTTAGGCTCTCCTACGCCTACGTCACACGCCCACTGTCACTGTATGCCCGCCTTTTTTTCAAATTTCCGGTTTTCATTTGTCTTCCTAATTTTATACGAACAATTCCCCGGCAAATGGACTCGATTTTCGTTAACCCTAGGCAAGGTACTTCGAAAAAAAAATTTAAAAAAAATAGACCGGAATACCCCATTATAGTTAGCTGGGTAGAAACGATTGTTGGAAGAGAATTACAAGTCAGGTACATGAGCGCCGCGGGGGCCTCGGGCCCTACTGGGAAGCCGCCTACCCCCATTCAAGAGATGCCTTCCTCGCCAACCCCCTCGCCCATCACCTTCTGGACAAGAATTGATGGGGTTTTAGTGGTCCAATTTTAAATTTCAAAAAATCATAATAATCAGGACACAACCCCCTAGAATTTTGGTAATTGGGATTTCCAAAAAAATTCGCCAAATTCGAACGCCAGTGACCCAGATGTACAAATTTTGAAATCTTTAACACCAGAACCAATTTCCGGAAATTCTATGCTGATTCTGAATCAATGCAGTTTACTGATTGAAAATCGGTCAATTATTAACGAACTGAGAGCGAATATTAATTTGTCCTCGACTCGACGGTGTTGCCATCTGTTGAATATTCTTACAAGTTTTTTTCGGGCTATTTCCCCTTAAGGATCGCAAAAATGGTAACGTTTCATAACCATGCCAAACTATGCTGCGCTTATACGAAGACCGCAAAGCACAATGGTAATACAAGAAGGTTTTATCCACTGCACTGAATAGAAAACAACTACAACCTATAAAACAGGTATTACGGACTAGGACGAGATAACAAGAAGTGATAGGACAGCTGGTGATAACACGAATCTTTGACAGTGAGCAGGAACGGTGAACAGAAGAACGACTGGAACGGAGAACGTGAGATGGGGGCGCGGAAACAGCAGAACGTAGTATAGTAGGGTTTTCTGTGAGCCGAACTTGCGAGGACCACCGCTGTCCTGACCCGTTCGTAAAGTTGATAGCAGAAACGACATAGGTAGGTACCAATAAACATTCAAAGAATTACCAGAACGTGAGAAGCTGACTAGTGAAACTTAACAGCATATAAAGAGATAGGATGTCAGATAAGCAGATCGGTAAGCAAGATGAGAATTCATTTGGTAGGTAGGTAGGACCAGTGAGTTGCAAGAAAATAATAATTGATTACACAAAAAATACATAATTTCAATACCTAAACGTACCTTCCACAGGACATTCTTCTTCTTCACAAGGAGCAAATTCCTTGTAATAAAAGTACATAAAGCATTACTACGTTCCAAAAGTCCTTTTTACTTAATTGTGGTCAACGTCTTCATTGGTACCTACCACGTCTCCATCTGGCCATGTATGGGATTTCAAAAATAAGAGAGAAGTGCGGGGATTTCAAAACACTAGGAACGACTGCAGCGCCACAAACCGCTAGCGGCTGGGAATCAAACTAGGGATTCACTCGAAAAAAAATCAGTCATGCAGCATGACTTAATGAGCGAATTTTCAAAGAAATATTCGAATTAATGGCTATGGTTTTGAATAAAGGAAAACTTCGGTCTAAAATTTGGTTTTCTATGTATATTCTCTTCGTATTTATTTTAATTTGTACGTTTTGTCCATCCTGATTCTACCGTTTGTTTATTACGTAATTGTACTAAGTGCTTATTTATTTGATCGCTGTGGGTAAATTCAAGGAGTTGTACTAATCGTTTGCCTCCCCCTTTTTTGCTTCGAACTCTCGTCTTCAATTAATACTTCTCACATTTTTCAATCTGACCACTCTAAGGGGGTGGGGGGGGGGGGGGGTAAGAGTTTAAAGATTATCCTAGTTTTGGGTAATTTTTGCGCACTTTAAATGCTCTAATTTAAGAACGGATTTAGATATCTAAAATCCGATTTCACTATCGTGTTCAGCGTGCAAAAACCTTTAAAATGAGGGGTCACTTGTTAGAAAATAACATTTTGGGGATTTTTGGGTAATTTTTGCGCACTTTAAATGCTCTAATTTGAGAACGGATCAAGATATCTAAAATCCGATTCCACCATCGTGTTCAGCGTGCAAAAACCTTTAAAATGAGGGGTCACTTGTTGGAAAATAACATTTTGGGGATTTTTGGGTAATTTTTGCGCACTTTAAATGCTCTAATTTGAGAACGGATCAAGATATCTAAAATCCGATTCCACCATCGTGTTCAGCGTGCAAAAACCTTTAAAATGAGGGGTCACTTGTTAGAAAATAACATTTTGGGGATTTTTAGGTAATTTTTGCGCACTTTAAATGCTCTAATTTGAGAACGGATCAAGATATCTAAAATCCGATTCCACCATCGTGTTCAGCGTGCAAAAACCTTTAAAATGAGGGGTCACTTGTTGGAAAATAACATTTTGGGGATTTTTGGGTAATTTTTGCGCACTTTAAATGCGCCAAAACCCTCCTTAGAGTAGGCCAATTTCGCCCATCTTCGAACTTAGCCTTTCGATTGCCAAGATAGATTTTTTGTGCAAATTTGAGCTGTTTATCTCAATTCTATCGAGAGTTATCGTCTGGAGTGACACATATATAAATAAATAAATATATATATATATATATATATCGGAGAGACGCTTGGTGATGGGCTGTTGCCCAACTCACCCTCTTCAAAGGAAGAACTCATGACGACACACTTTATTTTATTGGTTTATTGAAATGAAAATAATATTAATAGTCCAAACTCCCACTGTGTACTCGGATGGAAAACCTCTTCTGACGCCGGTAGGTAGCTGAATCCCCCTTCTCCTTTGTGCCCTTGTCCTTTTAGAGCTTTGGGGTCTTCGTCAGAGTGGAGGGGAGCGATCCATCGTCGTCCGGGGGTGAGTGGAGGTGATTGCTCCTCTGAGGGGGTTCCAACCCCGATACGGCCATCCTGAAGCAGGAGGACGTCTCGGCCGCCAAAGATGCTGCGGAAGAACGGAAAAACAGTAGTTTCCACCAAAAAGAGCACTCGGCCGTACTGACAAACATGATGGCCAGATAAACTCAACAAACTGGGTAAACACAAGCAACGGGCAAGCAAGAGGCAAAAAGAGCTAACACTACATGATAGCATTATAGGCATGGCACACATGGGAGTGACAGCACTGGCGGGAGGAGCACAGGTGTCAGAGGAAGCAAAGGCACGTGCAAAATGATGAGATTATGAGTAGTGAACCATACTGGGTAGGGAACACTAGAATAGACCAAACAACGCAAATTTGGTGATGAGGAAGATTGATACAAGCTCAACAGGTAGGTCGAAACATGAAACACCTTCATGTCAATAAAGAGATGCCAACGCAGCAATAGGTAAAAACACGATACACCATCATGTTAATAAAGAGATGCCCACGCATCAATAGCGCCCATGGTCTTCACGTGGAACAGTCCATCGTCCACTGCCAGAGGTCTTTGAAAGAATGAGAGCCAGGACCAATGAGTGCATGCACCAAACAATGGCCCACCCTTTGAGACTTACAATCGGCACAGTATAAAACCGCGGCTAACAGTTGGCTCAAGAACCACAGTCGAGTACACACAAGCATCATCACTAGCGTCAACTGAAACCATACGGTTAATGAGAAAATGTATGAGGACCTCCGAGCTTGATCAATATGATCACATTCCTGAGTGATAGAAAATAACAATAATAAATGGTGATTGCCTTGCTTTGATAATGTAAGAGGAATTAGAACTCAAAAACTTTGAAACACAACATGCTTGATTGGATGCCTCGCCCATTACAGGTGTACACCGCATAACACGTATAGGTATTGTAATAGTTCGAACAGTACTTAGTACTAACACAAAGCAGAAGGTAGATGGGTGATCTAGCTTGTAGATGTTGACGGATGAACCTGAGTGTCGTTCAAGTCATCGGTGATATCAATTTCCAAGGTAGGATTCGGATTCGGATCTGGTACCTTGCGTACACGATCATGAGAATATGTGTAGGTTCTAGTGCCAGTTAAGGACTTCAAAAGATAACGATCATTGGGCAAAATGCGAATGATTCTGAATGGTCCTTTGAATTTGGGACTTAATTTAGTCTGATGCCGAGGCTCATTCTGGACCAACACTAAATCATTAACTGAGTGCAATTTGACTTTAGCTTTGGTCTTATCAAAACGTTTTTTGTCATACTGCGCTGCCTTGGTCATATTCTGAGCAGCTTGTTCTCTTACTGATTCTAAATCAACATCATTATTTGTTCCAATTACTTCTTCTGGAGGGGTTATGAGTCCCAATGGTTTTGCTACCTTCCCTAATAACATTTCGAGAGGTGAAGCTCGTGTGACTCGATTAATTGTACAATTTATATTAAGTTGGATATCGGCAATAGCTTCTTGCCATGTACGGTCTCCTAGTTCTGTGACAGTTAATAAATTGGTGAGAACTGCCATTACTCGTTCAACTTGAGCATTTGCACGGGCGGCTCCCGTTGCAATTAAATGCAGATCAATTTGATTTTGAGAGCAGAATCGTTGAAAATCGTTACTAGCAAAACAGCGTCCACGATCTCCTATTACGCGTGTAGGTACGCCAAAGAGTGAAATTGATTGGCGCAGGGCTTTAATTGCATTTTCCGAATAAAGTTTCTTAGTATGATATAATAGAACGAATTTAGTGAAGGCGTCTATCAATACGATGATATATTCTTTTGAATCATTTTTACCACTTAGTTTGCCTGACACATCGATATGGACGGTGTGCCAAGGAATAACTGTTTTCGGAATGGGGTGTAAACTGATTTGAGTTTTACCAGATGGCGTCTTAGCAATTTTACACGTGAGACAGCTATCGATAAATTTCCTAACGAATCGAGTCATATGCCGAAACCAATAGAATTCAGAAACCTTTTCGAGAGTTTTCTCCCATCCAACATGAGATAAGCTTTCGTGGAAATTATTAATTACAGCCCATTTGTAAGCATGAGGCACGATAGGTACACAACGAGTTCTGTTGTTACGTTGAACTTTACGACACAGTATTCCCGATCTAACTTCATAGGTGTCAGCAATATCATCCAAAAGCTCTTCATTTTCTAATTTAGATAAAATTTCAACAATTTCCGGGTCTTGTCGTTGGGCTATTAACATCCAATTCTCAGGGAGTTCTAAAAGATTTACCTTCAAAACTGGCAGTCGTGTTGTTGAAATAGAAGAGTTAGTATGTGAGGGTGAAGTTTCGGTTTCATGAGAAGAATCGGGTTGAGCAGGTAGTAGTGACCCATTTATGTTGTAGTCAACAGGGGGGGAATTGAGATGCTCGGAATTACTCTCTGGAATATTACGGAGGCGAACCTCTTGCACAAGTTCAGGGATTTCAACAATGGGGTTTGTTTCATTTGATGCAGTCATTTCTAGCCCTTCAACTATTTTATGATTCTCAGGTAGTGGATGACGGGATAAATAGTCCACATGCTGCATTCTTTGAGAAGGACGATAAATAATTTTGAAATCAAATGCTTGCAGATAACTCCACCAACGGTGTACTCTCGTATTTAAATTTTGTTTTAAATAGCTTTCCTTAAGGGATTGACAATCAGTTATGACGGTGAAGTTATGGTATTGCAAAAATGAATGGAAATGATGAACTGATCTAACTACGGCTAGGGTTTCCAACTCGTAGCTATGATATCTAGATTCGGCAGGTGTTGTGCGTTTACTATAGTACGCCACAACATGAGGACGCTTATCAACAATGTTCAGTAGGATTCCGGCGTATCCAAGGGAACATGCATCACAATGCAGCTCAATCGGGTACTTAGGATTGAAAATCATTAGAACAGGTTCATGAGTAAGATGTAGAATTATTTTTTGACGTGCCTGCTCATGTTCCGGTAACCAAATTAAATTAGATTTTGATGACAATAGTGAATACAAAGGTGAAAGGATCTGAGAAAATCCTGGGATGAATTGTCGGAAATACGATGCAAGACCTATGAATTGACGCAATGACGTTACTGTTGAGGGTGGTTGGAGCGATACCAACGCTTCTATTTTTTGTTTGTTGGGCTTTATTTCACCGCCGCATACCTCAAAACCTAGGTATTGGACTTTCTTCACGACAAATGCACACTTGGACGGATTAATAGAAAATCCAGCGTCCGTTAATACTCGTAGTACTTCATCTAGTCTCTCTAGGGATTCAGGGATTGTGTTAGCACAAATCAGAAGGTCATCAATGAAAGCTGTGACATAGGTATTTGCTAAGGGTCCTAGCGCATTCATTACTGATCTTTGGAAAACACTTGAAGCGTTTTTCAATCCGAAAGGCATGGTAAGAAATTCCCATTGTCCTTCAGGGGTTACGAAAGATGTCTTTTCAATGGAATCAGGATGAATTGGTATCAAATGAAATCCGCTCGCCATATCTAGAACAGTGAAATACACAGCTCCAGCTAATCTCGCTAGTTGATCTTGTATTAAAGGTAATGGCCATCTTTCTGGAATAGTGTTAAAATTTAATCGTCTGTAGTCGCACACCATTCTCTGAGTGCCATTCTTCTTGGGTACCAATAGAATCGGACTCGAAAAGGGCGATTGACTTTTCCTAATAATGCCTGCGGATTCAAGTTTTGAAATGTGTTCCCTAACGATCTGTTTATCGGAAGGTGAAAGTGGATAAGGTCTTTGAGATGTGATTTTTGTTGGATCTATCAATCGTATTTGTAATTCGCCAGTAGTGACTCTGGTTCGTGGAAAACCTTCTGTAAAATGCGTTGAATATTTTCGGAGCACAGAAACTAATTGTTCTTTGTCGTGTGCATTGAGATCTGTGATAACATTATCAAACGTGTATGGAGAAAGGCTATCCTGATTTTGGATAACTGTCTGTACGCGTAATTCATCAGTATCACATGCAATATGTTCGAAAGAATCATTGCTTAGTGGAGAAATTTTGCGTTCCATTGATTTACTAACCTTTAAATCAACTGGTAAGAAAACACAGGATGAAGCTGTGAGAGCAACTTGCACTCCCATACCTAGTACTTCTCTACCTATTATCAAATCAGCATTTATGCAATTGTCAGGTACAATGTGAAAGCAAATTTGTAAATAATTATCGTTGATTATAACGTCAGCGACCATTTGGATTTGACACGTTATTTTGGCCAGACCAATTCCGCTCAGTATGACAGGCGTTTCAAATATTGGACCAGTGAATTTAGACTGTAGAGAGTGTCGCATCAATGAACATTCAGATCCAGAATCGAATGTAAAACAATACTGCTCACCCTTATGAGAGAGCTGTCCTGGAGGGTTGATCGCACAAAGGTTGACCTTGCGCTGCTCTGGAACTTTTTTCCCAGACTGTACGCCTGATGATGAAGAGAAAGCTGACTTCGGGCAGCGATTGGCCAGGTGTTCGGTGGAGCCACAAACGTAGCATGTGAGTTTTCTCCTCGGGTTGTCCTTGAAGGGTTGCTTGGATGACTCGGCAGGACCAGGGGAGGGTTTTGGGCTGGATGACGAGCACTTTCTTCGTGGGCATTCCGATGTCACGTGTCCCATTCGTTTGCAGTAACCACATGAAACGGAATTTACATCATATGTAGTAGATCTAGTTTTCTTGGATGATGGATGATCATTATCGCCCCTATCGTTCATGGACCTTTTGCCGTATGAAAGTACACGAAGTTCCTTCAATAGTTTTTCGCGGGTTAAAATCTCCGTTGTATAAGCAAGTCTACGAATTCGCTTGTCGTGTTTCGCGAAATGAGCCACAACCAATGATATAGCAATTTCCTCCGCGTTCATGCCGTCAAATTGAGCCGTCAAAATACCAATCATTTTAGTTGCCAATGCCACATAATTTTCGCTGTCTCCGGGTATTTCCGAGAGCTGTTGCAAAATGATTCCAGCAGGAGTATCGGTGATGCCATATTGATCATTGAACATAACTTTGAAATGATTCCACGTGATATGAGGGTAGGTAATTTGCGAGAACCAACTAATAGCGGGACCTGTCATGGCTTTACTTAGAGTTAAAATCAAATCGCCACTCGATAAAGAATGATTTTTCATGACCATATCTACTGTGGAAAGCCAAGCTTTTGCGTCACATGCCCCTCCATCCGGATTGAATGCGGGTAAAGAAAGTGGTGGCCTCCCTCCTTTTACAGAATCAAGGAGCTGAGCGAAAAACCGATTTTGATTGTCCATCATCCTCTGTAGAAAATCAAGTTGCATGGTATTAGTAGTTGGAACGGGCTCACCTTGGTTGTATCCCACTTCTGATATCGGAGAGACGCTTGGTGATGGGCTGTTGCCCAACTCACCCTCTTCAAAGGAAGAACTCATGACGACACACTTTATTTTATTGGTTTATTGAAATGAAAATAATATTAATAGTCCAAACTCCCACTGTGTACTCGGATGGAAAACCTCTTCTGACGCCGGTAGGTAGCTGAATCCCCCTTCTCCTTTGTGCCCTTGTCCTTTTAGAGCTTTGGGGTCTTCGTCAGAGTGGAGGGGAGCGATCCATCGTCGTCCGGGGGTGAGTGGAGGTGATTGCTCCTCTGAGGGGGTTCCAACCCCGATATATATATACATATAAAAAAGTGTTAAATTTCAGGAATCGTTTTAGAATGGTCTGAAACGGATTTCTATGAAGAAAATTTCCAAAAATTTATATTATTTAAATTTCGAAGCCATTGCAATAGCTTCATTTTCTTTGAAAATTCGCTAAAATCAACCGAAACCCATCATGGTCGTTGGAAGTCTTGGCTTGGCAAAGCTGGGCGGGACAGAGCCGATTTGTTTATCATTGTTGTTGTTGTTGTTGGAAGTTTCCGCACGTCCTTTCCGCATCCATGTGAACACATTCCGCACTTCCGCCACTACCTTTCCCCACTTTCTGCACTTCACGCATTTCTGCATCCATGTGAACGCAGCTTCAAAGTATGTAAAGTAAAAACGTTTATTGTACAATTAGGCACAGTGGCCCTTAGGTTGCACATCATTCACTGAATCAAATTGTAAATTTAAAAGGGTGACAGTTAACAGGGAAGAAAGAAAATTAAGGGAAGATGAAGGAGAAGAAATAATGTTTAAAAAAAACCACAGTCATGCAGCATGGCTATAAGAGCGAATTTTCGAAGTTTTCGGCATCTTCCTCTTCTGCCTAAAATTTTCTGAAAATTATTTTTCGGCCGATGTTTTCCCAACTTGATAACATACAAAATTAAAACAGGAGTAGTTTTACGCAAAGTAATATTTGGGGTGGAAGGAGGGGGAGGGGGAAATCAAAAATGTTTTGAATACCAGAAGAGTAGGTATTGGGTACGTAACAAATTTTTTGTTCCATTTTTTGCCGAGTAACACCTCGGTTTGTAGATTTTCCAACGCTGAACACGATGGTGAAGTCAGAATTGCGATATCCCATTCCGTTATCAGATTAGAGCAGACGAACCAGGAAGAACATCTCAAGAAATAACCACGTTCCTTCATCTTCAAAGTGCTCCAGTTTGAGAATGGAATGAGATATCGCAATTCTGATTTCACCATCGTGTTCAGCGTACAAAAACCTTTAAAATGAGGTGTCACTTGTCAGACTTTTTCATTTTGGGAATTTATGGGTAATTTTCCCCCCTTAAAACTCCCCAAAACTCCCCCTTAGGGTGACCCGATTCTGCCCATCTTCGAACTTAGCCTGTCGATTGCCAAGACAGATTTTTCGTGCAAATTTGAACTTTTTATCTCAATTCTTTCGAGAGTTATCGTCTGGAATGACACATACATATATAAATATATAAATATACATATATATATATATATATATATATATATATATATATATATATATATATATATATAATTTTTGGTGTCTTTCGGCAGGGAATTCAGGATGGTCTGAAACGGATTTTGGTATAAAAATCTTTCGGAAATTCGAGTTTTAAAAATTTTGGACCGAGAACAATAGCTTCCTTTTCTTCGAAAATTCGCTAAAAAGGGGGGGGGGGGGGGAGGAATGATGTTGGAGCCAGTTCAAGTCAAATGAGAGGTGACCGCGTTTCTGAACCGAGTGATGGTGGGCAGCATACGAATACGAAGAGGTAAAGAATTCCACACCCTCGCACCCACCTCTCCGAAGGACTGGCTTATCGCCCGAGATTTATGTTGGACTATTCTCAATCCATGAGACCTGAAAGAGACTGCTCGGGATATTAGGTTCTGAAGGTATTGAGGAACGATGCCATGAATTATTTTAAAAATCAACAAGAGGTGTCTCAGTTTATAATATGTGAATAGATCCAACCCCAGTAAGGAATGGCAGAGGTGTGTGACATGGGCTCGGGCTCTCAAGTTATGTATATAGCGCATGACGTTGTTGAAGGCTACCATGAGGCGATGCTTAGATTTACAATCTAATGAGGAACTAAAGAGAGAGTCACAATATAGGAAAGAAGGAACGACCAGTGCGATGGCTAGTTTCCTTTTCAGCTCGGGTGGAGTGAAATTTTTGAGACGCCTCAGTGGGTGGAGCGCACTGTAGACTCGCCTACAGATGTGTCGCACATGAACCTCCCAGGACAAGCGATCTGTCAGATGCACTCCAAGATTACGCATGGTGGTTGTGTATGGTACTACAGTGCCATTAACCAAGACGGGTGGGATCGCGTCAGTAGCGATGGAGTGCTTATAAATAACAATGCACTGGGTCTTTCAAGGATTCAGCTGATGCCATTCAGCTCCCCCCAGTAGGATATACGCTGTAAGTCAGAATTAATTTTGCTGATTGCACTAGCTAATTGGTCAACTGTAGATCGGATATAAATTTGGAAATCGTCTGCAAAAAGCATGTAGGAGCAATGCCTCAACACCTCAGGGAGGTCGTTTATAAAACACGAAAACAGCAGCGGACCCAGTACAGTTCCTTGAGGCACACCACATGTCAGCTGAGATAGGGAAGAATTAACGGAACTAAATTTAATCTTTTGAAATCTGTCAGTGAGGTAAGAGAGGATCAGCTTACAGGCTGAGGATGAAAATTTAAAGTTGTTCCTAAGCTTGGCAATCAGAGTTTTGTGCCCGACCGACCCAAAAGCATTTGACCAATCAAGCAGGACTAAGACTGAACATTGCAAGTGTTCAAACCCCCACCTGATGTCATTGGTGACTTTCAGGAGGGCTGCCTCACAGCTGTGATGGGCCCGAAAACCAGATTGGAACTTAGACAATAAATTTTTTGATGATATGTGCATTGACATTTGCTTGTGGATGATGAACTCAAAAGCTTTACTGAGTAACGGCAAGATACTGATAGGTCTGTAGTCTTCAAAGCACTTTGGGGTTGCAATTTTGGATAATGGAATGACATGGGCTATTTTCCAGGACTTGGGGAATTCAGAAGAGGTTAACATGAAATTAAAGAGGAAAGTTAAATGATCAAGTATATACGGTAGTATAAGGAGCAGAAATCTACGGGGGATCCCATCCGACCCAATAGCATCGGACTTAACTGAGAGTACAGCCTCACAGACGTCATCTCTGTCTGCATTTTGAAAAGAAAAAGAATCCAGTGAGTCATTAGGAGCCAACAACTCGTGGATATCAACATCATTGTCAACAGGCTGAGCAGAAGTAAAATGAGCATTCAAACCATCAACATCCACTGCTGGCAGCTCTACCTCCTTGTCCTGAGCAAGACCAAACTTCTTAATGTTGCGCCACAGAGTTCTAGAAGGAGCAGTTGGATCAAGCTCACTCAAAGCATGCTCACGTTTGGCCTGTCGCACTAGTTTTTTTGACCAAGTGTGAAGACGTTGATAGCGCTCTTCCTCCTTGGGCTCTCCCGAATTCTGCCATGCGCGGTATGCCTGATCACGAGCCCGAAAAGCTGAAGCTATCTTAGGACAAAACCAGGGGCTGTCGGGGTGTTTAAACCTGTACAGCCTTGCAGGAGCATGTTTATCAAGCAGGGTAGTAACTATATTGTTGAAACACTCAACTTTTTCATCAACTTTAGTAGAAAAATACAGTGGGCTCCAATCGGCCTGCTCAAGGTCGGTGGCAAGTGCTTCTTTGACAATATTATTTAGGTTTCTACAGTACTTCGCAGCAACAGGTCTCCTAACACAAGGCATTTTGAGCTGGCAACAAGCATTTTGTGACGGCTTACTGCAGGGACATCATGCTGATCGAAGCAAGAAACCACTGTTCGCTCATCAACAACAATCAGATCGAGAAGCGAATTGGAGTCACCTTGCTTGTGCGTAGGGCCAGATGGGAGTACCCTAAGGTTGATTGTAGAGAGCATGTCAGTGAGGTCCCTGGCCTTGCCGTCCATTTTCAGGAGATCAGTGTTAAAGTCACCAGCAATAAAAATATGCTGATAACTACCTACTGACGAGGGACGAGAGTACTTGGTAGAATTCGGAAAGATCACAAGATGGCTTGACTTACTTGACTTGACTTATGTCCTGTCGCTCTGTTCAGAGCATAGGGCCTCAACGAAGCTCCGCCAGCGGACACGGTTCTGAGCTAGCCTCTTCAATTCTCCCCAGGATTTCCCCCATCTTGCTGCCTCCATATCCACGCTCCTTCTCCAAGTGATGGGTGGCCGCCCCCTCCTGCGTCTCCCCTGTGGATTCCACGTCAGGACTTGGCGTTCAACGGCGGTGTCACTCTTTCGAAGAGTGTGGCCCAACCATCTCCACTTCCTGAGCCTAATTTGCACCTCCACGGGATCCTCACAAGCATCTCTCCACAGGTTTTGGTTGGAGTTCACGTCGGGCCAGAACACTCGAAGAATCCGACGGAGACACCGATTCACAAAAACCTGCAGCCTGTTTGTGATCGTCTTCGTGACACACCACGTCTCACATCCGTACAAGAGAACCGACTTGACATTAGACCTAAATATGCGCAATTTTGTCCGAGTACTGATTTCTCGGGATTTCCAGACAGGGTACAGCTGTATGAAGGCTGCATTGGCCTTTCTAATTCGCGCTGTCACGTCCTCAGCCGCTCCTCCCGTTTTTGTGACCACGCTGCCGAGGTAGGTAAACTCCTCCACGTTCTCAATGTCACTGCCATTTAGCTGCACAGAGTGGTTTGCTGCCGCATTGATGCGCATTACTTTGGTCTTCTCAGCATTTATCTTCAGTCCAACCCTCCTTGAACATTCTTCGAGGTCACTCAACTTTCCCCGGATGTCACTAAGTCTTGGCGATAGCAGGCATATATCATCCGCAAAGTCCAGGTCCTCAAGCCGGTCTGTCAGAGTCCACTGAATCCCCCTCTGCTTCCCCTCCGTCGCCCCTCTCATCACTTCATCTATGGCAACGAGGAACAACGTAGGAGAGAGGACGCACCCCTGCTTGACCCCCGACTGCACTCCAATTGGACCAGAGAGCTTTCCCTGGTGCACCACCTGGCAAGAGAAGTCTCGGTATGCCTCCTTGATGATGCTCACAACCTTCTCTGGCAGGCCGTACCTTCTTAATATTTCCCACATTTTGTTCCTTTCCACCGAATCAAAGGCCTTCTCAAAATCTACAAAAAGTAGGTAGAGACTTGCCTGAAACTCCCGGTGCTGCTCTATGATGAGTCGAAGTGTGTTTATTTGGTCCGTACATGAGCGATTCTTGCGAAAACCTGCCTGCTCCCTCCTTAAACGTGCATCTAGCCTGTCCTTTATCCTATTTAGTACTATCCTTGAGAACAGTTTACTAGGTATTGAGAGCAGCGTTACTCCTCTCCAACTGTTGCAATTTGTGAGATCCCCCTTCTTGGGAAGCTTGACTAGCAGCCCTCGCCTCCAGTCTGCTGGCATCTCCTCCTGTCGCCATATCTTTTCAAACAGGGGGTAGAGCAAATCGATGGTCTCTTCAGGTGCTGCCTTCAGCACCTCTGGTGGTATGTTATCACATCCCGGCGCCTTTCCATTCCTGATTTCCTTCAGCGCTCTTCCAATTTCCTCTCTGGATGGATGTTCTACCATTATGGAGCAATCCGTCACTACCTCTTGAATGCCCTGCGCCAGTTCAGAACCCGAGTCACCCACCGCCCCTTCATTCTGGCTCGGTCTGTTTAGCACTTCTAGAAAATGCTGCTGCCATCGCTCAATCTGGTGCTTCTCATTAGTGAGAACTTCTCCATTCTTACTTTTGACTGGGCGCTGCCGGATGAACTTCTTTTTTGCGAGAGTTCTGGTAGTCTGATACAGCTCTTTCATGTCTCCAGCTGCTGCTGCCTCTTCTGCCTTACTGGCCAGGTCTTCTGTCCATTTCAGACGGTCCCGCCTCGCACTTCTCTTTACCTCACGGTCTTTGGCAGTGAGCTGAGCTTGCACTTCCGACTTCTGGGCTCTAGTCCTGGAGTTGTTCAGTTTGCCTTTAATCTCTCTTCTCCCCTCTATTTTAGACCACGTCTCGTTTGACATCCAGTCCTTCTTACGGTGATCTCTGAACCCCAGGATTTCTTCTGATGTTTCCAGAAATACTCCTTTCACGGCAGTCCAACTTCCCTCGACATCAGCATCAGCATCCGCATCCGCATCCCCCTCACCCAGAGCAGCAAAGCGGTTCCTCAGCGCGATACTGAATTCTTTTTTGATGCTCTCATCTTTCAGCTTGTCAGTATTATATCGTCTTTTCTGGCTTTCAAACTTGGTTTTTGCTGCAGCTATTTTGAGTCTGAGATCTGCTGTTACCAAATGGTGATCACTAGCAATATCCGCTCCTCTCCTACTGCGGACATCCATCAGAGAACTGCGCCATTTCCTGCTTATAGCTAGGTGATCTATTTGGTTCTGGGTGCGGTGGTCGGGAGAAACCCATGTCACCTTGTGGATATCCCTGTGCGGGAACAGGGTGCCACCAATAGCCAGGTCTTGGCTAGCACAGAATTCCACGAACAGTTCTCCATTTACATTTTGCTCCCCGAGACCGTGCTTCCCCAGTATGTGCTCTAAGCCCTCATTGATTGCCCCCACCTTCGCATTCATGTCTCCCATAACTATAAGGAGGTCCTGCTTCTTTGTGAGTTTGATTGAATCCTGCAGGCTCTTGTAAAAACGTTGCTTCTCCTCCTGTTCTGCCACTTCGGTAGGCGCATAGCACTGCAAGATTGAGACATTGCGCACTTTAGCCTGGAACCTTGCCATTATAATTCGATTTGACACTGGTTGCCACTCAATCAAACTTCGCTTTGCCTTCTCGCTCATCAATATTCCAACCCCTCCTGTATGGGGATCATCCTCATTGGGATGGCCCGAATATATAAACGTCGAGCCACCCAGTGTTCTTTGCTCTCCGAACTGATTCCATCTTACTTCGCTCATCCCTAGTATGTCCAGTCGATATCTCACCATCTCCGCCTCTGCCTGTCTAAGTCTTCCAGACTCTCTAAGTGTTCTCACATTCCAAAATCCGATTCGGGTACTCATTTTCAGGCCAAAAATCGTCACCAATTTGTCCACACGGCTTTTCTTTTTTGAGGTTTCTGTAATAGTTTTAGTTTAAGGGGAGCGGGTTATTGGCCCACTGCCCCCGAGTGCTATGGTGGGGCTGCCACCTTGCGGCCTTAGCACAGGCCAGATTCGTTCTGTCAGAGTTCCCACCCTTAGCCTTTGGGTAAAGACCCTTCCCGCAAGGC
Organism: Leptopterna dolabrata; assembly: GCA_954871275.1. Classification (NCBI taxonomy): domain Eukaryota; kingdom Metazoa; phylum Arthropoda; class Insecta; order Hemiptera; family Miridae; genus Leptopterna; species Leptopterna dolabrata. The sequence goes on from OX940981.1 coordinate 51,665,896, forward strand.
AGCGGGGGTTTGGCTCCTCCGCCTCGAAGACCGTTGGAGCATCACTTGCTCTCCTCCGCTCCCCCAGCCGTTGACCTGGTGTCATCCGTAACCCTGGCTAGGGACCCTAACTGAGGCCTATCCACCGGGCCAGTGGAACTCAGGTTTTTTATCGAGGTGTTACTCCTCCCCCTCCCCCTTTTGGATCCGGGCTTGGGACCGGCACTGGCGGGGACAGAGCCGATTTGTTTATCATTGTTGTTGTTGTTGTTGGAAGTTTCCGCACGTCCTTTCCGCATCCATGTGAACACATTCCGCACTTCCGCCACTACCTTTCCCCACTTTCTGCACTTCACGCATTTCTGCATCCATGTGAACGCAGCTTCAAAGTATGTAAAGTAAAAACGTTTATTGTACAATTAGGCACAGTGGCCCTTAGGTTGCACATCATTCACTGAATCAAATTGTAAATTTAAAAGGGTGACAGTTAACAGGGAAGAAAGAAAATTAAGGGAAGATGAAGGAGAAGAAATAATGTTTAAAAAAAACCACAGTCATGCAGCATGGCTATAAGAGCGAATTTTCGAAGTTTTCGGCATCTTCCTCTTCTGCCTAAAATTTTCTGAAAATTATTTTTCGGCCGATGTTTTCCCAACTTGATAACATACAAAATTAAAACAGGAGTAGTTTTACGCAAAGTAATATTTGGGGTGGAAGGAGGGGGAGGGGGAAATCAAAAATGTTTTGAATACCAGAAGAGTAGGTATTGGGTACGTAACAAATTTTTTGTTCCATTTTTTGCCGAGTAACACCTCGGTTTGTAGATTTTCCAACGCTGAACACGATGGTGAAGTCAGAATTGCGATATCCCATTCCGTTATCAGATTAGAGCAGACGAACCAGGAAGAACATCTCAAGAAATAACCACGTTCCTTCATCTTCAAAGTGCTCCAGTTTGAGAATGGAATGAGATATCGCAATTCTGATTTCACCATCGTGTTCAGCGTACAAAAACCTTTAAAATGAGGTGTCACTTGTCAGACTTTTTCATTTTGGGAATTTATGGGTAATTTTCCCCCCTTAAAACTCCCCAAAACTCCCCCTTAGGGTGACCCGATTCTGCCCATCTTCGAACTTAGCCTGTCGATTGCCAAGACAGATTTTTCGTGCAAATTTGAACTTTTTATCTCAATTCTTTCGAGAGTTATCGTCTGGAATGACACATACATATATAAATATATAAATATACATATATATATATATATATATATATATATATATATATATATAATTTTTGGTGTCTTTCGGCAGGGAATTCAGGATGGTCTGAAACGGATTTTGGTATAAAAATCTTTCGGAAATTCGAGTTTTAAAAATTTTGGACCGAGAACAATAGCTTCCTTTTCTTCGAAAATTCGCTAAAAAGGGGGGGGGGGGGGGGGAGGAATGATGTTGGAGCCAGTTCAAGTCAAATGAGAGGTGACCGCGTTTCTGAACCGAGTGATGGTGGGCAGCATACGAATACGAAGAGGTAAAGAATTCCACACCCTCGCACCCACCTCTCCGAAGGACTGGCTTATCGCCCAAGATTTATGTTGGACTATTCTCAATCCATGAGACCTGAAAGAGACTGCTCGGGATATTAGGTTCTGAAGGTATTGAGGAACGATGCCATGAATTATTTTAAAAATCAACAAGAGGTGTCTCAGTTTATAATATGTGAATAGATCCAACCCCAGTAAGGAATGGCAGAGGTGTGTGACATGGGCTCGGGCTCTCAAGTTATGTATATAGCGCATGACGTTGTTGAAGGCTACCATGAGGCGATGCTTAGATTTACAATCTAATGAGGAACTAAAGAGAGAGTCACAATATAGGAAAGAAGGAACGACCAGTGCGATGGCTAGTTTCCTTTTCAGCTCGGGTGGAGTGAAATTTTTGAGACGCCTCAGTGGGTGGAGCGCACTGTAGACTCGCCTACAGATGTGTCGCACATGAACCTCCCAGGACAAGCGATCTGTCAGATGCACTCCAAGATTACGCATGGTGGTTGTGTATGGTACTACAGTGCCATTAACCAAGACGGGTGGGATCGCGTCAGTAGCGATGGAGTGCTTATAAATAACAATGCACTGGGTCTTTCAAGGATTCAGCTGATGCCATTCAGCTCCCCCCAGTAGGATATACGCTGTAAGTCAGAATTAATTTTGCTGATTGCACTAGCTAATTGGTCAACTGTAGATCGGATATAAATTTGGAAATCGTCTGCAAAAAGCATGTAGGAGCAATGCCTCAACACCTCAGGGAGGTCGTTTATAAAACACGAAAACAGCAGCGGACCCAGTACAGTTCCTTGAGGCACACCACATGTCAGCTGAGATAGGGAAGAATTAACGGAACTAAATTTAATCTTTTGAAATCTGTCAGTGAGGTAAGAGAGGATCAGCTTACAGGCTGAGGATGAAAATTTAAAGTTGTTCCTAAGCTTGGCAATCAGAGTTTTGTGCCCGACCGACCCAAAAGCATTTGACCAATCAAGCAGGACTAAGACTGAACATTGCAAGTGTTCAAACCCCCACCTGATGTCATTGGTGACTTTCAGGAGGGCTGCCTCACAGCTGTGATGGGCCCGAAAACCAGATTGGAACTTAGACAATAAATTTTTTGATGATATGTGCATTGACATTTGCTTGTGGATGATGAACTCAAAAGCTTTACTGAGTAACGGCAAGATACTGATAGGTCTGTAGTCTTCAAAGCACTTTGGGGTTGCAATTTTGGATAATGGAATGACATGGGCTATTTTCCAGGACTTGGGGAATTCAGAAGAGGTTAACATGAAATTAAAGAGGAAAGTTAAATGATCAAGTATATACGGTAGTATAAGGAGCAGAAATCTACGGGGGATCCCATCCGACCCAATAGCATCGGACTTAACTGAGAGTACAGCCTCACAGACGTCATCTCTGTCTGCATTTTGAAAAGAAAAAGAATCCAGTGAGTCATTAGGAGCCAACAACTCGTGGATATCAACATCATTGTCAACAGGCTGAGCAGAAGTAAAATGAGCATTCAAACCATCAACATCCACTGCTGGCAGCTCTACCTCCTTGTCCTGAGCAAGACCAAACTTCTTAATGTTGCGCCACAGAGTTCTAGAAGGAGCAGTTGGATCAAGCTCACTCAAAGCATGCTCACGTTTGGCCTGTCGCACTAGTTTTTTTGACCAAGTGTGAAGACGTTGATAGCGCTCTTCCTCCTTGGGCTCTCCCGAATTCTGCCATGCGCGGTATGCCTGATCACGAGCCCGAAAAGCTGAAGCTATCTTAGGACAAAACCAGGGGCTGTCGGGGTGTTTAAACCTGTACAGCCTTGCAGGAGCATGTTTATCAAGCAGGGTAGTAACTATATTGTTGAAACACTCAACTTTTTCATCAACTTTAGTAGAAAAATACAGTGGGCTCCAATCGGCCTGCTCAAGGTCGGTGGCAAGTGCTTCTTTGACAATATTATTTAGGTTTCTACAGTACTTCGCAGCAACAGGTCTCCTAACACAAGGCATTTTGAGCTGGCAACAAGCATTTTGTGACGGCTTACTGCAGGGACATCATGCTGATCGAAGCAAGAAACCACTGTTCGCTCATCAACAACAATCAGATCGAGAAGCGAATTGGAGTCACCTTGCTTGTGCGTAGGGCCAGATGGGAGTACCCTAAGGTTGATTGTAGAGAGCATGTCAGTGAGGTCCCTGGCCTTGCCGTCCATTTTCAGGAGATCAGTGTTAAAGTCACCAGCAATAAAAATATGCTGATAACTACCTACTGACGAGGGACGAGAGTACTTGGTAGAATTCGGAAAGATCACAAGATGGCTTGGGAGGCTTATAAACCACGCCTAGGAGGGTTTTATTGCCAAAATAGTTAGTCTCTACAAGGAGATACTCAACAACAGAGTTTTTACTGCAACTCACAACCTTGGCATGAACGTCGTTCATAAGATATACACAGACTCCACCACCCCTCCTTTTGGCTCGATCATTGCGGAAAATACGATAGCCCGCCCAAGCTACTGATTTGTTTGGTAGAGATGGCTTCAGCCAAGTTTCAGACACAGCTATAGCATGAGGGAGATTGTTGCCAACATAATATTTCAAGTCGTCGCAATGCTGGACCAAGGACTGAGCATTAAAATGACAGAGGGTAAAGCCACGCTTAGATTGTAAAGAGGAGGAAATTGTATAGCATGATGGGGGCAGAGCGATACTGTGGAAGGACGAGTCACTGTCCGAGCCATTATTTAGATCAAGGGAGAGACTATAAAATGAGTCATCAGACGAAAGGTTATCGGGAGGAGTGTTGGGGGAGGGTGGGAGGCTATTGTCAGGATAAATCATCGAAAACAGCGTACCCCACAATCACTGGTTCCAAAACGCACTGAAAAACATTATTACAAGAAGTGAAACCGAAACTGGCAACTACATTTAAGATCAGTAGAAAAAACATAAGAAAATATTTAAAAAATAGACAGAACGCATGGACAAAATTTAGGATAAGAATAAAAAACATAAGAAAATATTTAAAAAATGGACAAGAATGCATGGATAAAATAAGAAGATAATAAAACTGGTGAAGACGGCGAGGGCTCGAGACAAGGACGTTATAAGCAGGTGTGCCGAGATCAACCACAAACATAGGGTAGGTAGCTGTAATATTATTATGTACAGAACAAAATCAAAAACGTACCTACCCACTAAGGAATGAGTAATATGTATAAGACGAACCGTATATGTATGAAACGTACCTACCCACTAAGGAATGAGTATATGTATTAGACGAAATTGAGAGGTACCTATTCACTAAACAGTAAGGAGGAACTAAAATGATCAAGTACATGATGATGAACTGGCTACATAGGTGGTAGATACTTATGTAGCTGCAGGAATCCCTAACTTGGACAGCTTCTCGTCAAGTTCATCTTGAGTGCTCACTGAAAAGCGTTTTCCTTTATGAGTAAACCAAATAATCCCACTTTGGGTCCACACTTGCTTCGGTGACAGTCTTGACACAGCCGACTGGTAAACACGACGACGAGTTGGGGTGAGATCCTCAGTCAGAACCAATGACGACCCTTTGAGGTTTTTCTTATTAGTGAAAACGTCCGTTTTCACAGAGTGCTTGATGAATGTGACAATAACGGGGCGCGCCAAGGGCTTGAGCCCACTCGAATTAGGATCGAGGTTGCGTCTGACATCGAATTTGCCAACGCGACGAACTCTGGATATCTGTTCGGCGGAAATTGGAATCGAAGGCTTCACCTTTTCATTTATTACCGCCACGACTTTAGCTTCAAGGGCTCGTTCACGTTCCGCCATTGATGCGTTACCAACCGCACTGACCTCTTCCTGCAGACCGCGGAGACAAACATTAACACGTTCAGTGCGGCACGGGACTTATTGACCTTGTACACCTAATAACACAATCAGTGCGGGGCCAATTTTTCTATACTTTGGTTGCGTGCGAATGGCGTCATGACGTGAATAATAATGATAATTGAATAATTCCTGTATGGATGTGTACAGTAGGTAGTACCCTACTCATGCATGTGTTTATCATCTTCGGGACAAATAGACCCCTAACCGCATTCGTGTTACTATAGTTACCTTCAGTGCGGCAAGGGACTAATCGTCGCCAATTCTGCAACAACGCATATCTCATTTTTGTCAGCTTTTCAGGAGAGCCGAAAAACTGGAGTTCAATGATTTTCTGGGCTGATATGACCGAAAAATTTCTTCAGAGGTATTACAGTCTTTTTTGTGGCCATGTAGATGAAATATTCATGCTAGAATTATGAATTAGAATTTTTTTTAACATTTAAGCTGAGATGTGAGAAATTGCTGACTTTAACTAATGAGATATGGGGTGTTACCTACCGCAATTACAGACATAATTTTTTTTAATAGCCCACCTGAAAAGTATCAAGTAGGTAACTTTAATGATTTTAATTACAATTATTATTATTACTTTTGGTACAGGTAAACGTTTTAGGTTTTAGGTGCCTATTTGTACATGAGTTTCGTAGTTTCATTATTGAAAGGGTTCATCAGTATTGTAAATTATAAACGAAAGAGAATTGTCATGAGATATTTTGCCTTGTTGCTTGTTCTCAGCTATCCAGGGTCTTGGAGAAAATCTAAAGCTTCTGAACAGCGGATAAAACTATTTTATTTGCAAAAGTATCAGACAATTGTGCTTTGGCGCCATAAACGAGAAAAAGTAATGACATTATTAAATAATTAATTAAACTTTAATGGGGGAAAACAGTACCTATCACATTTTCAAATTCTTCGAGGAACTCGTATTGTATAAATTAATATTAGGTATCACAGTGTTCTTAAGGCACTAACAAGGCAGGATTCTTCGTGCTAATATAACGTAAAATACGTAGAAAGGTAAAATAAGTAAAAAGGTAAAATACATAGGTTCCTAAAGTCTAAACTGATTTAAAAGCAAGAGATCATTACAAAAATTAAAGAAATCAAAGATTACCTTATAGGTAGATATTTATAAAAAAACTTCAATATGACTAGTTCAGTCTAGATTTTTTCAGTTTTAGTCTTTTCTTTCCTTCTGCTGTTTGCGTCGTGAGGTATTAAATCGTAATATGCTTGACAGTCTTTCAAGATAAATTTTTCTTCAAGATATTGCAAGTCATTAAATTTATCCAGAGGTATTTTTAGACTACCGTTATGAAGAGCAGGAAAGTTTAATAGGTTGAACTTTTTTATTGGGCCTCTTCATTACTCTCCTCGATTTATTCTGCAGGAACTGTGGCATCCCCGTTATCGTCTTCAATTTTTATAGTTTCTGGGGCTTCATCGTTGCGGTCATCAGTAATTTCGTCGTCAGCAGTAGTGGTTGAGTCGTCATCACTATCACTGTCAGAGGGCTCGTATTCTGGATCTCGGAACTCCCTGAATGGCACATCAGTTTCCCCCTTTGATTCAGTGTTCGGATTTTCACATCAGTTGATCAGTTTCACTTAAAGTTGTGTCTCCATAGGCCATTTCATGGGAGGAAGAGCACTGAGCGACACCATCGTCAGGGTGGAGGACATTCTCGGGATTCTCAATGATGAGCTGTTGTGACAGACCTGTAGTAGCTCTACCATCACAAATGGCAATCATTAGTGTGGGTAAAGAGTCAACATGATCAATTTCAACGACAGGAATATCATCACTCCTAAGAACCACTTCGCTATCTCCTTCTAGTAGTCCCAGAAGATCATCGAGTGGAATCAAAGGGGAGTTTTCCTCTTCCAAGCCATCCGACAGCATCTAAAACAAGTTAACATAATGGTGAAACAATTTATTGCGCAAGAAGAACCGCGCTTGGGTCTTCAGGGGCATAGGAACACCTATTGTGGAAATATAACTACCTACGTGAAATAAAGAGAACGCAATCAAACCGAAGAAATGAGTATGAGCTGGAAATACGTAACTGACTGTTAGTACGTAATGCTCTGCCTTATCCAAAAAGCAGAATCCTACTATAACTCATTTTACTGCTGCAGAAATAAGTCATTGTTTTTGTTATATTCATCATCTCGTTATTTTAGTTTCAATGGTAGAAAATTTGGTAGGTACCTACTCATATAATAATGAAAAAACATAACGTACAAACTCCACTATACTGGGAGCAACATAGCACATCTCAACACTTCCAATTCTGTCAACATAGCACAACTCAAACAATATTTTGTATCTGAAGATATTCTCATTACTAATGCAAAAAAACTATCAAACCATAGTTATTACGTTTCTAACAAACCTAAGACTTGAACTAGACTACATAAAAATGCTAAAATATAAATTACAGATACCATTATTGCAGTAAACTTACCTCTGGCTCGGAGCACCTCGAAAATTCCATTGTAGTGACTGAGATGTGCAGTGTTCCAGGGCAATTTGAGTTGCGCAGTGTTGTCATAAATACGATTTTCGCGCTTCCAGTGGCGAACATGAGAAATAGCAGCGAACAGGTCGATAGAGCGGGAAGTTTGAAATTCAGCGGTATAAATATCTCAAAAACAGAAAAAACTGAGATATGCGATGTTGCAGTATTGGCGACGTAATAGACCTCGTGTCAAAAAACCCAATTTTCGTATCAATTCACGTTTCCGCGCTGTGGGCCCTCTAAGTATTGGGACAGGTGTATGATTGTGATGAGCGTTATGGAAAACCAGCAATGTGTTTGAGATGTTACAATTAACACGTTCAGTGCGGCGCGGGACTTATTGACCTTGTACACCTATTAAGACAATCAGTGCGGAGCCAATTTTCCTAGACTTCGGTTGCGTGCTAACGGCGTCAAGACGTGTATAATAATGATAATTGAATAATTGTCGTATGGATGTGTACAGTAAGTAGTACCCTACTCGTACACATGGTTACCATCTTCGGGACAAATAGACCCCTAACCGCATTCGTGTCACTATAGTTACCTCCAGTGCGGCACGGGACCAATAGACCTCGTGTCAAAAAACCCAATTTTCGTCTCAAAAATTGAATTCTTCACTTGACGTTCAGAATTTCACGTTACCGCGCTCTGGGCCCCTCTAGTATTGGGACAGGAGTATATGATTGGGATGAGTGTGAAGGAAAATCAGCAATGTGTTGACATGTTTCAGTGAGAAACCTTCTACCATGAAGCTTTTCACTTTGAGCGTTTTTCATTCACCTTTTTCCAAGATTTTGTAATGTTTCTATATGTTTTTTAACCAGTTTCATAATAAACAAAAAGAAAAATACCTATGTGGAAAAAAATTCTAAAGTTTTCAATTTATTTATTGTTGTAATCCATTATTTTTATTCTGTCAGGAAAAATATAGCTAACTGAAAGATAACTAGAGATGTGGTAATATTTGCGCAACCATCAACTTTCATTTTTATATCATGCATATTGGAGTTGAAAACATTTGGTAGTATTTTTTTGGTGAAATAACCTAGAATTCTACATGATACATTTACGCAGCTAGTATATTTATGATAATTTACCAAACATTTCAATTAGTATTTCGTAACCTTGGTAGAATGATCGTTAATCGAAAACTGACCTCGCATCGTGATTCAGCGCGAAAAAATACCTCGAAAATCATGAATCACATACCTACGAGTTAATTGAATACCTCCAAAAAACAATGTTTTTCATGTTTACGCACATTTTGCGCGCACTTGCGTACCTACGTTTTTGCGCACTCAAAAATTCGAGTGATGAGTCATTTCCCATGAACATTCACGCATAATTCGAATCTACAATAAAAAGTAGGTTCTCATTTGAAAAAAAAAGTTTGAAACATGTTTCCTGCATACTTATCTGCGCAAAAACATGATTTTCGAATTCTACGGAAAAAACCGTGAAGAATAGAGTTTTGATGATTTTTCTACCTGCAGTATAAACCGAAATGAAATGGGTGGACCATTCATTCTGGGGCGCCTTTTTAGATAGGTTCAAAATTTAACCAAAAACGCTATCAATCCATGGCCTGCGACTGCAGTGCTTCAGTTCAGACCTACTCTGGGAGAAAATAACAAAACTTGGTGGAAATTACGAATTTTTACGAGATTCTGGCTGCAAAACCAGGAACTAGTGTTCGGGGTCAATATGACCCGTTTCGCACTTTTGGAAAGTTTGGCACGAGGTCAAATTGTCCCGTGTCGCACTGAAGCGATGGGTCTGGGATTTGCCGCCGCACTGAACGTGTTAAAAACATTCTTCTACCATGATGCTTTTTCACTTTGAGCGTTTTTCATTCATAATTTTCCAAGATTTTATACTATTTCATGATGTTTTTCAACCAGAGTTTCATAATAAACAGAAAGAAAAATACGTATGAGAAAAAAATCTGAAGTTTTCAATTTATATATTTTTTGAATCCATTATTTATTCTGTCAGGAATGAAATAGCTAATTGAAAGAGGACTAGAGATATGGTAATATTTGAGCAACCAACAACGTTCATTTTGATATCATGCATATTGGAGTTGAAAACGTTAGGTAGTATTTGACAGTAAAATAACCTCAAATTCTACTTGCATGATTCATTTACGCAGCTATTATATTTATGATCATTTACCGAACATTTTAATTGCCAATTAGGTATTTCAACCTTGATATAATGATCGTCAACCGAAAACTGATCTCACTCGTGATTCAGTGTGAAAAAATACCGCGAAAATCATGAATCACATACATGTAATATTGGATACCTCCACAAAACTAGGTTTTTTTAATTGTTACGCACATTTTGCGCGCAGTTGTGTACCTACGTTTTTGCGCACTCAAAAATTCGAGTGACGCGTCATTTTCCATGAAATTTTACTTAGAATTCGAATTTGCAATAAAAAGTACCTAGTTTCTCATTTGAAAAAAGAAAGTTGAAAACATGTTTTTCGTGTGCTCATCTGCGCAAAAAATGATTTTCGAATTCTACAGAAAAAACCATGAAGGATAGCGTTGTGACGGTTGTTCTATCTGCAGTATAAACTGAAATAAAATCAGTGGACCATTCATTCGGGGGCGCCTTGTAGATAGGTTCAAAATTTTCCCAAAAAAGCTATCAATTCATGGCCTACGACTGCAGTGCATCAATTGAGATCTATTCTGAGAGAAAATAACAGAACGTGGTGGAAATTACCAATTTTCACGAGATTCTGGCTGAAAAACTAAGACCTAGTATTCGGGGTCAATATGGCCTGTTTCGCACTTTTGGAAAGTTTGGAACGAGGTCAAATTGTCCTGCGTCGCACTGAAGCGATGGGTCTGGAATTTGCCGTCGCACTGAACGTGTTAAGCTGCCTGCTACGTTGATTATTATCGTCTGTGGAGCGCCTTCTGCATGGACTGATAACAGAGTTTGGCGGTCGATTCGATAACAGTATGGATACCCGAACGAAGTTTAACCTCGAAAGACTGGAGAAAATCATTGTCTATATTGGATGCTTTCAAATCATTTATGAGATCACAAATAACTGAAGCAGTCTCGACTTTATCAGAAATCGAGCTCATCTCTGGCAAGATATTGGCGTGGCGATTACCAGGGGTTGTATTAGAAGTCGATTTCTTAGCCCTTGGGCGTCGGTTAACGTATTCACTCGAGACGTCGTTACTCATCTTGAACTTAGTCACAATACGATATATCACTATTATCCCGGTAGGTAGATGCTGGTTCGAACGAATAAACTAGTTCCTCATGCAATAATACTCGGCAAAACACGTTAAAATTAATCACAAAGGCAAGTCCTCCGAGAGCAGGTCTTACTCCTGAGCTGCCATCTTTAATCTGCCCCACCATGAAAGGATGGATTTCCCTTCTTCCATGCTGCCCAACAAACACTGCCCTTTGAATGTGGCAGAGGTGAATTTACAAACAAACATCTTCAATCAAAAATTATATTTAAAATTTAACTTCTCATGAGCTAACTAAATTTTTCCTCCATTTGAAATTATCCCATATACCTAGGTAACTAAAATAATTCCACGTCAATTAAATAGAAACTATTTTCACCTACTCACTCAATAAATCTTGGCCATTTAAATGAATCAATAGTACTCACTATCCCCATATAACTAATATCTTTCTTTCACTGATTCACTGATATCAACGTACATTATAATTATTTTCAATTTATTTGTACCTACTTAAAACTTCTATTATTTTTAGCTTTTTAAATATCCAAAATGTGTTCCTTTTAAACTATTACTTAGTTTGTAAATTTTCTACGGACTTTTTAAAATTTTGCAGTAGGTATGTACCAACATAATATTCCATGTCTTGTAAATCTGTTGTGGAAATAAATCTCTGGTGTTTCGGATTCGAGAGATTGATTTGGATCAAGAAAGAATCGTGATCGAATAAGTCTTTTTTCTTTTTCAACATTCTTAACTTGCCGCCATTTTGTATTCTTGATACGTCCATGCCTACCATTCATGAATGAGTGATGTCAAAAATAATATATACCTAGGTACTAATTTCACCAAGTCCGAAAGTCATTCACATGACATTGTGTCAATTCACATGTGCGTACTGGCATCTTATAATTCACACAATATATCGCAATCATGGAAGAAAAGATCCAGGAGAGTCTGCCATTTCCTGTAGGCGCTGCCTGCTACTACGTGTTTTTGAAACCGTTATTTATTGAGAAACTGTTAGGGATCAATAGCTGTTTGTGGTTTCTATCCTTACTCTTGTAGTCAGTGCGTTGCCGCCCTTTCCAAAACTGCTCCCTCATTCTTATTGCGTAATCGCTAAGTGTAGCATTGTGCTCTGATTTTACTCAAATACCTACACCCGATTAGTATTCTAATTTGTGCGTGTTGTTAACAGTCTTCTCTCCCGGTCCTTTATATTTATGTTAGGTTATCGGGCTCCAGTTTTTACGCGGACAGTTGTGAAATTTACGTGGATGAACTTGGATAAAGTTTTGTCTTAACCTCAAGTGTAAGTTTTTGCGTACGTAATCGTGGCATTATTTCGGGAAAATGGCAAGTTTAAATGGTTTCACACATTTGCCGGTACTTACCTCAACCAATTTCACAAACTGGTTATTCCGAGTTCACGCATTACTTGGGAAGGATCAAATTGCTGATTGTGTGAAGTTCAAATTAGCTGAAGATGCGGACTAGAAGACCAAGTTGGCTTTTGAGACTCAAGATGCCAAGGCGAAGGCTGTTATCATTCAGTGCGTTCCAGATAAGCACCTAGACATAATAAAAGAATCTAAAACTGCGAGTGATATGATCGAAGATCTAAAAGCAGTCTTTGTGAGATCGTCAACGTTCTCCAAGTTAGCTCTGTGGCGTAAGTTGTTTTCTTTCAAATGCAGTCTCAAGGAAAACCTTGAAGATTTTTTTCTGAGATTCGAGACCGTGACTCGCGAATTGGAAGCTCTCGGTTCTAAACTTGAAGAATCCGACCGAATTTGCCTGATGTTGCTCTCACTTTCGTCGGACTATGACACTGTGACAACAGCCATTGAAACTCAGCCAACCGTAAAGCTAGACTTCGTGAAAGCTCGATTGCTTGATCAGGAGATGAAATTGAAAAACAAGGAAACTTCAGGTGATTTAGAAGAAGCTTCATTTCAAGCTGGTGGTGAGTCAGGTTGTCACATCTGTGGATCGAAGTTTCACTGGAAGGACAAGTGGCCTGAGAGGCAACAACAAATCCGGACGTGGAGGGAGAAATGGTGGTCGTGGAGGCAAGCAGCAAAACTCCACTAACTCTAACAGGAACTCTGCACATGGAACATCTGTATCGTCGGAAATCTCGTTCATTGCTTTGAACTGTAGCGATAAGAAGATTTTTGGTTCTAATACTTTCATATTGGACTCAGGTGCATCGCAAAACTTGATAATGTCTAAATTTGAACCTCTCATGAAAGATGTAAACATTTTGGAGCATCCATACCGAATAAGAATCGCCAATGGTGAGGAAATGATTGCCACTAAATCTGGCAAACTGGTAGTTAAAATCCAGGAAAACATGATTACGGTTGATGCAATAATTGTGCCAGGACTTCAACATAATTTGTTGTCTACATCTAAACTAACGTCGAAGGGTCATCGTATTGTAATGAACAGTGAAAACACGATAATCAGTGGGACAGGCTTTACACTTGTGTGTACCCCAGTAAATGGACTTCCTGTGCTCCATTTTTCTACAGTGAGTGGTCATCTATGGTCGCGCATGTTACAGGTGATGTTTGGCACAAGAGACTGGGACATGTGTGCAAGGACTCACTCAAGACTCTAGGACTCCCAGTCAGCCCTGGAAAGTGTTCAACATGTGTTGAGGGAAAGGCCACAAAACTTCCCTTCAAGCGTCATGAAAAGAGGACGACCGATGTAGGTGACATCCCGCGGAGACAGGTATATTCAAGTAATCCTTGATGACTTTTCGAATTTCCTAGTAGTGAAATTGCTTAAAAATAAAAGCGAGGCTGGCATGAATTTGATCGCCTATGCTCGTGAGCTTAAAACACAGCAAGGTAAGCTAGTCAAAAGAATTCGCACAGACTGTGGTGGCGAATTTAGGTCAAAAGAGTTAACCAGTTTTGCAAGCCAAAATGGTATAAAATTGGAATACACGATTCCTTACAACCCTCAGATGAACTCAAAATCTGAGAGAATGAATGGTACTCTTTTAGACATGGTTAGAACCAAGCTAGTGGAATCACAGATACCGAAGTGCATGTGGGGCGAAGCTGTTAGAGCATCAGCTTATGAGTTGAATCGTCGTCCGACCACATTGCTGAAAGGCTCTGCACCATCAAAAGTGTATTTTGGGCGATGTGATTTGTCAAAATTACGCATTTTTGGATGTCGGGCTTGGGTTTTGGTTCAACCCAGAGGTAACAAGTTGGATCCTCGTGCCAAAAAAGGGGTGATGGTTGGATATTGTGGAGGCGGATACAGGATTTGGCTTCGTGAAACTGATGAAATAGTTAGTGCTAAACATGTAACGTTTGATGAAACAGTCATGCCGTGTGCTAATGTACAAGAAACTTTCCCCATACTTGCCTCAGATGAAGGTCCTCAACCACAAGAATACGACGATTATGACGTAAATGGGGAACAATTACCGACGAAGTTTGAAGAACAGTCACCCAAGAAAGAAGTTGAAACTAAAAAGCAAACTCCTAGTTCTCCAGCTCCTCTAAGAACTTCTTCTGGAAGGACAGTCAAGACGCCTAGTCATCTCTCTGACTGCGATTTATACACAGCTTACTGTCTATTGACGTCCACCGGATCTGATGAACCAACTACATACAGACAAGCAGTCAAATCCGAAGAATGGCAGGAAGCAATCGAACGTGAATTAAATTCTCATGAGAAACTCGGTACTTGGTCGCCCTCTACTCTACCTCCAGGTGAAATTGCGATCGATACCAGATGGGTATTCAAGAAGAAAGAAGATGGTACCAGGAAGGCACATCTTGTCGCCAAGGGATTTCAGTTGCCACCAACAGAAGAGAATGTTTACTCTCCGGTGTGCAGAATGCCTACTATACGCCTACTACTGTCAGAAGCAGTCAAAAATGACTGGTCGCTTAGGCAAATTGATGTACCTGTGGCATTTTTAAATGGTATTTTGCCTAGCGATGTGTTCATCAAAAGACCTATGGGTGTGAAGAGCGATTGTGAAGTTCTTAAACTCAATCGAGCGCTATATGGACTCAAAATAGCTCCCAAGTGTTGGAACTATCGTTTCGGTACAACTATGTTATAGCCCCGCCAATATCGATTGTATCGATTATCTCAAATACATCGATCCTTGTGGTATCGATGACGGCTCAATATGGCGTCCCGATGCCTACATCCCGGGTGCCGATATCAATTTTCAAAATGAATACGGGAAGACCATTGTAAGGACACCAAAAAATAATAGTGACTATAACATACTTGTACCATCTATTCAGAAGTCCCAAACAACCTGCTCATTCACGGGATAGTTTCTGGGATTGTTTATCTTTTTTGAGATGCGAGCGCCAGCGAGCATCCAGATCGCTTGACAATGCGAGTGGTGGAATGGGAACTAAACTTCTTGTACACCCACCGTCTTGTCTGATACACGTCATCGATACCACAAGGATCGATGTATTTGAGATAATCGATACAATCGATATTGGCGGGGCTATAACTATAACATACTTGTACCATTGTTTCAATCAAGTCATGGAAAACCTCGGATTTGTGAGATCAAAATATGACTTCTGTTTCTATCGTGGAAATGACGTGTACCTAGCACTATTCGTCAACGATGGACTCGTCACAGGAAACCCTGAAGGTGTGAGGACCGTCATAGAAGCACTTCGAAAGGAATTCGACACCAAGGACCTAGGCCAAGCCAGATGTTTCCTTTTTTTTCTGTATTTTATTTGGTAACTTTTTGTATATAATACTTATTGTTTTGATGATAAATGCTCTTTTTTTTATAGTACATAAGTACAATGGAACGTGAGTGAGGGTGGCTGTCCTTTAACAGTCCCTCTCAATATTAATGTATACAAGTTATAGTAGGTTCCTTGGGAGTTGACTTTTTAAAAAGCACGAACTGGGAATTTACGAGTGTTCTTTATTTCGGAAAATACACGGAAGACTTCGTAGCGGTAAAATTACGGGGAACACGGAACACAGGGTTGATCGTACAGCAGCGAGCCGAGAACTGAAGGTTCGAGCTTGCTCGCAGGGGTTATATCGTCTATCATGACTGCGTCAGCAGTAAGTGTCGGTCGGGCGCTATAACTCTTCCCTCCCTATAGAAAAAATTGAAATTTAGAAGAAATTTCAATTTTTCAATTTCGACAAACAATCATGACACACTATACAACCTTACAGTAGCATAAAATGAGGTGGACACAGCTTGGTAGAAATTTTGTTTTACAATTAATTACAATACAAGTATACGATTAGTCCGATCAATTAATTAAATTACAATATAATTATACGATTAATATAATCATATACAACCAATACAACAATATAATTGTACAATCAATGTAAGTATAGAACAATATAAACATAATAACGTATGATAACCAGAATTGACAACATAATGATGGTAAACAGACGTAAAACTGACATGATTTTATGAACATGATAATTTGAGTTTCATTTCGGGTTAGGGGTTATTTTGTGAATTTGGAACGTTTCTTTTATGTTTATGGAAACGATATCCTGTGTACGCAAAGAATGATATAAGGCTGACGTACAATAGGATTGTCCAAGCACTGGGAGATATATGACTTATTATGAGTTCTTTTGTACTTGGTATGGGGACCGAAGGGGGTGATAATTGCTTTAGGGTTCTTAATTTCGTTATGGCAGTGGGTTTCTTATTCAAATCCCAATTATGCTTTTGGAACATGACCATGGAGGGGGTGTGGTTACTGTGGGAGGGTGGAGTCGTTAAAGTTTGATTCCTGTATTCTATGGTGGTCTTGCCCGGGGAGATAAGGAAAATTCCGTGGAGGGTCTTGAATTGTATATTATCATGGAGGATAATTTTTATCTGATCTTCGTAGGGGAATAAAAAGACGTAACGGTTTGTTTCTTCCAAGAATTCCACGTGATTTTGTGGTAGGTCTAATTGAATTAAGTCGCAACGACCGTTGATACCCTTAGGGCCAATACAATCTGAATCTATTTCTGACGTGGTCTTGGTTGTTCCAGGAATGGAAAAAATATGCTCCTAGAAAACCGTGGGCCCCCACTTCTGCGAACAGGAAAAACTTATTCGTTATGATGTTTTGATGTATCGGTTGTGAGGTTATTTTGGTTGCTGTACTTCCTTTTTTGAAATACAATATTTTGTTCTGTTAATAAATAAGCATTATTATCTACGACAGAGGTGATCCTTGTTAAGTATAACTTCCTCTCCTTTTGATTTATTATTCTGTGAACAATACACCTATGTATTCGCTCAGCAAAAACATTTTTTATAACACCCCCTCAAAAGTTTTTCGTTTATTCAAAATTTGTGGAAACCTTAAAAAATGCTATTTTAATTATTGCACATGAAATAAACAATAAATGAACAGCCAACATTTCTGCAGGTCCAATAAAATAAATAAACACGTTCATTTGACCTCATATAGGGAAGGTATGTTGGAATGTAATAACTACTCACTAGGTAGTAGATACATTATTTAAAAAAATTTATTGTACATCTACTCAAAGCATAATATAGTATACATAGAAAGAACTATAATATGTATATAATATGCATTATATACATGCTGCTAATCGTCCGTTAACCTCTTAATTGGTGGAGGGTCCACCAATTAACTTTAACGAAATCTTTAACGGGCACGTTATCCCTTCTCCTTAAAGTTTTGGTTATCTTGGGGGTGGTGAAAGGAAAATCGCTCTGATGTCCGATTAACCGAGGCCGTTAAAGTTAATCAGGTCGTTAAATAGCTGGTGAAAGAGGCCCTTAGTGAGAATGTCAGACTCGCAGTCATGTTCACCGGATAGCTGAAGGCTGTTAGGGCATAAGTAATAATCACGTCCGTATTCGCACGGTTTGTCGAGAAATCGTATCTCGTTTTTGGATTTTAGAGCATACTTGGCAGTGGGTAGGACAGTTGCATAATAATTGGGGATGAAGGTTGGTAGGGATTGAAGGAGAATCAAGTCGTAATGTGCAGGATGGACGATGGGGACATCCAGGAAATAGACGATTTCCTCGTAGCCTATGAAGCATGTTACCTTGATGTGATTTTGGATTTCCCATAGCGCTTCTCCTTCAAAGAGGGGTAACCTATCACCATAAAATGGTATTAAGTTTCTTAGGATTTTCTGTAGGGTTTCTGGTTTAATAATACTAGGGTGGAGTTTGCCTAATTTACAAAAAGTGACTGAATTTTCTATGTCTTGGGTCAGATCTGAAATTATTTGTAGCAACAGTAGATTATGCTCGAGTGCGTTTTCTACCTGTCCTGCATGGGTTGCAAGGGAACTTGCTTCCTTTAATCGCTCTATTTCGAAGGCCAGAATATCGTGATTGTAGTTGATATCTAAGATGATCCTGTTCAATTCTTCTACAAATCCTTCGTTTATTGAGTAGTGATGACTAATTTGTTGGGACAGTATCTCTTGGTTTGTGTGTAGGTGTTGGAGGATCTGATTAAATTTTTCCTCGTCGTTGGCGTCTAAATTTCCCGTGATAAATTTGATTACGGAGCCTAAACCGTTAAGCAGTCCTCGCCTCTGACGGCGGGGTAAGGTTGAAGCAAATAATCTTCCTTCTATTATTTTTAGCATATGTTCAATGGCTTGAGTTCGAGTTCGAACTACCTTTTGGACTTCACTGTCAGTTTCTATTATCTGGTTAATGTCCTGGAAATGGGCTTTAATTTGGTTTACTTGATTGAGAATTCCTCCGAGCTGGTAGTAGTGAGTAACAGTGTGGTAATAGTGGATCGTTCGGGCGGAACCTAATCGAATGGGCAATAAACCTAAATTGGAGGTAATGTTTTCAATTTCTAATCCTTTGGTAATTAGTATAGTCGAGAGTGATAGAAGAACGGTGACGGCAGAGCGGCTGTCCATAATCCGTGGTTCAAGTCAGTAACGTCCTGGAATATTAAGGGTCATGAGCTAGAGTCGGAACCAGAGCTGGGTGGTGGGGAGTGGTAGGGTTTCCTTGCTATAGGAACAGGAATTCCAGAAGTACTGGGCTGAGGGGAGTCTATACGAGATAGCCTAGCTGGAGGGGTGTCTGGTGGTATGGGTAACGCTTTACGAGGGAATCTAGATGGAGGGGTGTCTGGTGGTATAGGTAATGCTTTGCGAGGGAACCTGGATGGAGGGGTGTCTGGTGGTATGGGTAACGCTTTGCGAGGGAACCTGGATGGAGGGGTGTCTGGTGGTATGGGTAACGCTTTGCGAGGCAACCTAACTGGTAGGATGTCCGGTGGTGCGGGCAATGATCCCTCAGGAGAAGGTAGAGGAACTGGGGAGGGAGTTGACTCCATTCTTGGGATTCTGGAGAGGTCTTTACAATGTCGTTTTGGGGCAGGGCTCGACGAGCTCGTCTCTGAAGGAGGCGGTCTCGAGTTGGGTGGCGACGGTAAGAGTCTATCCCGCTTTTGGCTGTTAGTCGGTGGGGGAAAGGAATAGAAAGTGGCCGTTTGGGGAATCGTGGGGAGGTTAACGGGTGAAGGGAAACTGTCTTCGGAGGGTGAGTAACTAGAAGAACTAGACATCGGGGTTTGTGGTACTACTCTGGGCCTTTTGATGTTAGACATGTGGATCTTTGGTTGGGTGTTAGCATGCCGGGGTGTTATTTCGGCCGTATGCTTGGTTTTGTCCACGGACTTCACCTGTTCCGGGTTATACAGGGGTTTGGTCTTACTTTGAAGTTGTTTGGTCCTTACATAAACAGTGTCAGGGATTTCTGGAGGGTCTTCCCGAGTAGCATTTCTGTTTTCCGTTACCCTTTCCTTGAGTCGTGTGCCATTGTCCTTAATGTTTTGGTAGAGCGCTTTCATTTTTTCGCGGTGTTTGACGAGGTAATCGTTGGCGAGGCGTTCGTCCAAGTTTAACTTGAGGAGGTTTTCGTCTGAAATGTGGCCTTGGATTATTTCGAACGGGGTCAGGGACGTTGTAGAATGGATCGAATTGTTGTATGCGATCAAGGCATACTGTACCCGGGTTTCCACATCGTCTCTTTTGAATGCTTCTTGGCAGTTCAGAAGCCGGAGATGTTCAATTACGGTCGAGTGGAATCGTTCGACAGGGCCATTCGAATCTGGGTGTTGGCTCGATATGAAGTGAGCATCAATATTGTGGTTAGCTAATAATTCCTTGACTAGGGAAGAGTTTAGGTCGGCCGCGTTATCGGAAATGAGTTTTTTGGGAATGCCATGGTGCGAGAAATATTTGAGCAAGGCTCGAACTACGTCGAGACTAGTATTAGTCGGTACCATGTACATTTGGGCGTATTTGGAAAAGGGGTCGAAAACGGTCAAGAATTTTGTTCGGTCTATGGTGATTTTGTCAATGTGCAGGGTCTCGAAAGGCCGGGATGCCGTGGGAGTCAAGTTATATTTGATTTTCAGGGGATGCCTGTCGTACTTAGTTCGTAGGCAGACGTCGCATTGGTTTATGAAGCTCTGAATGGTCGCTTTCTGGTTGGGCCAGAAATAGCTTCGTTTAAGATGTTCATACGTCTCAGGAATCCCTCGGTGGTTAGTCTTACCTACATGATAGGACTTTATGAGTTCCTGGACGTCCTCTTCAGACTCGATGTCTTCCAATAATTTAGGAAATTTGGCCATGAGGATTTCTGACTCCTTGAATGTGCGAGTCATTATGGCCGCAAATCTCTGGAAGAATCGATCGTCTGGATCGTCATGGAAGTAGATCGCATAACGAACTTGGGGCCTGACATACTCCTTGACGAACTCGACTATGTCCTTGTCCAGATGGTAGTGGGATAGTTCTGCGGTCACTCGGGTTTTGGTGGAATTAAAAAGGTGCTTTATTGAGGGTTTCCGTGGGAGTGAGGTCACTAATTTGAATATTATCTGATTTTTGGCCTGGTTAACGGGTCCTTCTCTTACGGGGATTGTCATGGGCGGTATGTTAGTGGTAGTGTGTTCGGGGACCGTCAAAGAGGGAGCTTGAGTGTCGGCGTGGACATCTAGAGATTGATTGCTTCCTCCAAGTGCTTGCCTAGAACGCGAGAATGTTGCCAGTATTTCGGAAATGGCTCGATTTTCGTTTTCTGCGGTTCTGGGGGAACTAGGGGCTGCGAGGAGTGCGTCCAGTTGCAATTCGGGGAGTTCCATTGGAATGCTCTCAAGCAACTCCTCGATATTGATCGGTGACATGGGATTTGCGGCTGGTGGATCTGACTCCAGGTGATTAAGCTCAATTCGAGAGAGAGCGTCAGCTACATAGTTGGACTTTCCAGGGTGGTAGTGGATTTCGAAGTTAAAATCACTGATTTTCAACCTCCATCGATAGAGTTTGGAGTTGGGGTCCTTCATTGCAAATAACCATTGCAATGGTTTGTGGTCAGTGAATAACAGGAACTTCTGCCCGTACAGATAGTGGCGGAAGGCCTTCAGGGCATTTAGTACTGCAAGAAGTTCCTTTTCATTAGTAGCATATTTTTTCTCTGTCTCTGAGAGCGTTTTGCTGGTATAAGCAATTGGGAGATCAGAACCGTTAAAGTCTTGGCTCAAGACAGCGCCTGTAGCAAAATCGCTTGCATCACAAGTCACTCTGAACTGTTTGTTAAAGTCGGGGTATTTTAATATTGGGTCATTGCAAAGAAGCGTGGTACAAGTTTTGAAGCTTCTTTCGAATTCTGGGGACTTGGATGTTATTTTCCCATCCTTTTTCAAGGCGGAGGTCAGGGGTTTAGTCAGAGCAGCAAAGCCCTTGATAAACCTACGGTAGTAGCCAATGAGCCCTAAGAACCTTTTGATCTCGGTTCTTGTGCGAGGCATTGGGAATTTTTCGATCGCACGTATTTTCTCGGGGTTTGGTTTGACTCCATCGGGGGTTACTACGTGACCTAGATATGCTAACTCCCTTTTCAGAAATTCCGTCTTGTCTGGCTGGATTTTCAGGTTTGCCTGTCGAAGACGGTCGAAAATTTTCCTCAGACGAACAACGTGTTCTTGCAAACTAGCCGAGAATATTAAGATATCGTCGAGATAAACCAGACATATCTCATTATTCAAGCCCCTCAGACAATTGTTCATCATTCGTTGGAATGTAGCCGGGGCGTTACACAAGCCAAAGGGCATTCTGAGGTATTCGTAATGTTGGTTGTCAGTGGAGAAAGCGGTTTTGGGAATTGAGTCCTCATCTAGTTCGATTTGATGAAAACCTTGTGCGAGGTCGAGGGTCGAAAAGTAATTGCAACGGCCAAGTTTGTCGAGGAGTTCGGATATGTTAGGTAGGGGAAACCGATCTGAGATCGTGGCTTCGTTTAATTTTCGGAAATCAATGACCATGCGATATTTGGTTTTTCCTGAAGCGTCCATTTTCTTTGGTACAATCCAAAGGGGCGCATTGTAGGGAGAGTTAGAAGGGCGTATGATTTTCTGGGCAAGTAGGTTGTCAACTTGTTTGGCCACTTCTTCTTTATAAATGTGGGGATACCTGTACGGTTTTACAAAGATGGGAATTTCGTCCTTTGTACGAATGTGGTGTTTGACCTCATTCGTGAAAGTCAAAGGACCTTCACTCTCTTGGAAAAGATCTGCATAGTCATGAATCAATTTTCTAATAGCCTTGTTCTCTTCGGGGTTTAGGTGGTCTAGTCTAAATTTCGAATAGTCTATCCAACGGTTTTGCTTACAGGAGGGGGCGGTATCGCAATAGTTGTTAAGGTTGTTTTCGGGTTCCTCATTTTTAAACTGTCCTTTAGGGATTGGTTCTGCATGGATTGGGTGAGTCAAGTGGAACCTAACAGGTTTTTCTTCTGAGTTCGTGACGTGTACAAATGCTTTTGAGTTCTTAACCCTCACTATGGCTGATGGTATTTGCAAACCAGGGAAATTGATAGAGTCGATCAAAGCTTCGCCATTCTCGACATTACCAACCTCTACCTGTACCTGCTGAATAGTCCTGGCATCGATTAGGAATGACACAGTATTTTCCTCGGGGCACAGACATCCGTTCGCAAAGTAGAGGGGTAAGTTGACGTTTGGTGTACGCAGCAAGTTATTTTTCAGGTCCACGGAAGCATTTAGTGTCCGTAAGTTGTCTAGTCCCAATAGTGCTTGGAAGTGGCTATGGAAATTGAATAATCGGAAGGGGAGATTTAGATGTTTTTCATTGAAAATTTCCCCACAAGGCATCAGGGTCATTTCCGTTATTGTGGACGAGCCGTGGGCTGTCTTAACTATACCCGATGCCGGTTGGATTTTCTTTTTGAAATAATTATGCGCTGTTTTTGGGAGAACGAAGGATCGAGTTGATCCGGTGTCGATTAGGAATTTTATCCCAGTTTTTGGGCAAACTATGAAAGGTAATTGGTAGCCGATGTGATTTAATTCGATGTGTTCTGGTTCAAATTTTTCGATGGGAGCTTTTGATTTAGGGGCAGGTTTTAACATTGGTATAGGATTTAATTTGGGAGCAGTTGCGGGGGCCGAAAAGGTTGGAGCGGGAGCTGACATTACTGTTGGGTGACCTCTGACGGGTCCTGAGGTTGTCCTAAAAAATGGTCCTGTGTGTGGTTCTGGTCGTCTTCAGTTGGAGGTTGGTCCTCCACTGATAAATTTTCAAATGTTTGAATTAGGTTGGGGTCATAGTACACCGGGGCTTGCAGGAAAGGGTCATAAACGAAATATCCTGAATTTGGCGAATACTCAGGGGTTTCGGGTTGCCGAATTTCCGAGTCTTCACACTGCATTTCTACATTGTGAAGGTTGCTCTTTGAGTGATCCTGACTGGACGAGCGTGAGAGTTGGTGGGACCATGGTCGATTTGGGAGCGATTGTCTTTTGGGGGGTTGCTGACCTGGCGTAGCGGGTCTTTGGTTGAAAGAGTGGTGAACTGGTGGTCTATGAAAATTTTGGTAATGCCTGAAGGGCTGGTTGTAGGGTGTTGATGAAGGTCGGTAATTGTTATTCGGGCCAGAGGGACGGAATTGAGGAGTGGCGGGGCCGGTTTTTTGTGGCGGGGCTAATTTGGGTTTAGTTCTAAACTGAAACTCGTTTGTCAAAATCGCCATGCATTCCGCTAGGGTTGCTGGGTTCCTTGCTCGGATCAGAGATCCTACTGAATCATCCAGTCCCGTTACAAACACTCGAAGGGCTAAGCCCTGCACGAAGTCAACAAGTTCTTGCGAACTTTGTTCCTTCTGCAAGGAGGCGATGGTACTGTTTAAAATTGCCTCTAATCGAGAATAGAATTCAAAGCAACTTTCAGTCTGTTTCTGCCTGAGACGAGCTAGTTCCGCTGTAAGAGTGAACTTGTCCCTGCGATCTCCGTACGACTCCAGTAAGACGGAGCGTAACTCCGCCCAGTTGTGAGGGTCGGCAGCGAAAACGCGTTTCGCTGGATCGCCTTTGATTCTTGATAGGATGCCCTCGAATAACAAATCGTTTTGTAGGGTATTTTGGTTTGTGGGGTCAAAGAAATGGTTGAAAAGTTTATCGCATACCGTTATAAATCTGGTAAGGATAAGGGGATCGGTGGCGTTAAAGTCTGGGAGCAATGCGAAATGTGATTCCTTTAATGTTGGAAAGGGCATAGAATTTTGGCTTCTTAAAGGGAGATTGAAATGTTGCCTACTCGTAATCGGGGTTCCGACGGAATTTTGTTCGTTTCCCGCGCTTGTTCCTTGGTGGGTTTCCGATGAACCTTCCATTTCGGTGCTGTCTAATCTGGACCAACGGAGTGTTCTAATCCAATCAATATAAGGATCGGACCTCGAACGAGACGATGATTTCGTAGTTTTGGGAATTTTGGACAGCCTTGTACAATACTATAGGTAGGTTGTAAAATGTGGCGACAGATAATGTGACAAAATATGACAGAAATATGACAGAAAATATGACAAAATAGGAAACAATTATGAAAGCTGAAAAGATAAATATGTTATGCAGTTAAGTTCAGAGGTTCGTCAATCGAGAGGTTCGTTGGATCTGCTTCGAGATGATTTAAAGGGCGTCGGATGTTGTAACTGGAGAGGTGTTGATAAGATTCTACGAAGTGTGACTGAAGCGAGCGGACTGCGTCCCTTCCGATGATTTTTTTTTTATTTTTTTTTATTTTATTTGTTTGTTTTGTTTTAATTCTAGAAGGACTTCTCTTGGAAGCTACTAACCACTCATGGGTTTGATAATTGAATTTAATTATTTAATTTTGAGGTTTCTTAAATTTACAGGCGGGGGATGCCTGGCTTCGGTAATCAGGGCAGATTGGATCGAAGTCTTTTCAGACGGGCGTGTCTGACTTCACTAGTCAACGACTGGAATGAAGATTTTGTGAAATGACCGGGCTTGGTCAGTACTAGGAACTATATGGGTCAAGATTACCTATAGAATCCTAGGAGTTCTTGGCAAGCTGCTGAGATAGTATACCTGGTATGGTAATCCGATATTCCCTGAAGTCTGCGTGATCGGCGAAGTGGAGAGCCGATGCACTTTATCCGATTGTAATTCCGATGCACTTTCACTTCAGTTCGGTTGACGAACTCCCGGGCACTTGAAGGCTTCGACGAAATTTCCGCGGAGACGATGATCGGTCGCGAATATAATTTCTGAGTGTCGAAATTGTGTCTCCAAATGTCCTCCAGTGACTGCGTCAGTTATAGTAGGTTCCTTGGGAGTTGACTTTTTAAAAAGCACGAACTGGGAATTTACGAGTGTTCTTTATTTCGGAAAATACACGGAAGACTTCGTAGCGGTAAAATTACGGGGAACACGGAACACAGGGTTGATCGTACAGCAGCGAGCCGAGAACTGAAGGTTCGAGCTTGCTCGCAGGGGTTATATCGTCTATCATGACTGCGTCAGCAGTAAGTGTCGGTCGGGCGCTATAACTTACATATAATAATAAATAATACAATAATTTATAAAATTTAGATAAGTAGTTTTTGTGTCCTTAATTGTTAGTTATGACGTGGTTATGACTATCTAGTCGAGTCTGTCCATCAGGTCAGCCGTTCTCTTTCTTTTTAGGCGTCGAGGGTGGAGTAATCTGTCCCATGAATTGAGGAGACGTTCAAAAGCTGATGATTGATGAGAAATTATGGTTGCGTGCATTCGATTCATAGTTGTTTTTATAACTTCCTCCACTAGCGGCACATCTAGATCTCTATGGATGACTGAATTCCTCACGAACCATTGAGCATTGGTTATCATTCGAAGAGCTCTATTTTGTTGAGTTTGAACTCTTTTGATCTGTGTTTTGCTCGCCAGCCCCCAGATGGAACAACCGTACTGCCAGATTGGACGTATCATGGTTAAGTAGAGGATACGTTTATTGTCCAGGGATAATGGTGAAGTCTGGTTGAGAAGTGGCTTGAGTAGATTAATTCGGCAGCGGAGTCTTTTCACTAATTCGCTTATGTGTGAATCATGTGAGTCGTTGCTGAAGGTGCACTCCTAAGTAACGTACCACATCTGTTTTAGGTATGGCTTGATTGTTCATGGTAATACGGCTGGTCTGGTAGTTTCTTCTCAGGGTGAATGCAGTCGTGCATGATTTTTCAGGGTTCATCACGATTCGCCACTGATCGGTCCATTCTTGGATGGTATTGAGGTGGAGCTGGAGATTGGTGGATGCAACAGTGCCAGATGTATCGCGGGAGAGTATTGCATAATGGTCAGCAAACATTGCTGCGCTAGTGTCATGGGACGTAGGGATGTCACAAACGTATATCAGGTAGAGGATGGGCCCCCACACGCTCCCCTGGGGCACCGATGCTGATATACCACAGCTTGGAGACTGAACACCATCGCACTTTATGTGAAAAGATCTATTTGTGATGAAGCATTGGATCAATCTATAATAGGTGTCGGGGAGTAGTGGCTTCAGCTTGAAGAGCAGACCTGGGTGCCAAACTCTGTCAAAAGCTTGTTTTGTGTCAAGGCACAATCCAAGGCAAACCTCTTTCCTTTCGAAAGAATCCAGTATTTCTTCTACGACTCTGTGTAGCTGCTGCTGACAGGAGTGGAGGCGACGAAATCCAAACTGAAAATCAGGTATGGATGGGGTCAGCAGAGGCAGAAGTCGGGGGAGTAAAAGTCTCTCGAAGATTTTTGAAAATATGGACAACAAACTAATGGGGCGGTATCCAGTTGGGTCGTTGGCTGATTTTTTTGGTTTTGGAACCATAACTACTTCAGCATGTTTCCAACGAGTGGGAAAATAAGTAGTCCGAAGGATTGCGTTAAATATTTAGCTCTGTGTTTCACGTCAACAAGTTGAGAGATATGGGGGGGCGTATATGAAACGATTCTATGGGTAGGAGCACCGCGAGTAGTATTAGCTTCGGTGGCAGCATAATGTATGTTATGAGTCAGTTTGCTTACTGCTTTGTCAATGTCCTGAGGAGTTTTCAGAGGCATTGCTAGATCCGTAATGTTGTCCAGAGTGTCACTGTAGAGCTTCCAGTTGAAGGGATTTTGTATCAGTCTACCAGAATTATAATTATTGTAGGGTATAGTACCGTTGGCCAAATTCATCAAGACTGGGTAGTGATCTGATGATAAGGTATGTAGAACACAAATATTTGGCGTCATGTTATTGATCCCTTTTCCTAAGAAAATGTCCAGTACATCAGGAGAATGTCTTATGTTTGCTGGGAAATGAGTCGGCTCTAATGGGTGAAAAACCTCTAGATTCAACTGATGAATTGCGTCACAGAGTAGTCTTCCTCTAGGGTTGGTTGTGGCAGAGGAATTCCTAGGCATGGAATTCCAACGTAGCAGCGACTGTTTGACAATCCGTCAGTCAAAGATGGTTCAGAAAATCGTCTCCGAGTTTGGTATGGACAGCTGTCGTACCATTGACACTCCCATGGAACCTGGTTTTCAGTTCGGCGACGAAGAGGTGGAAGAAAACATTCCATATATCGACGTCTAGTCTGCTCTTTAATGTACTTAGCAGTGACGTCACGACCTGATCTATCATTCTGCGTCTCTTTGCTCAGTCGTGTGTTAGGCAAACCTACAGCTGCGTCTTGGAAGGCTGCTAAGCGAGTAGTTCGATACCTACGTGGTACTTCTGACTTTTGTCTCAACTTTCGTAAGTCCAGTGGCAGTCTACATGCATACAGCGACGCTGATTGGGCCGGAAATCACCTAAACCGGAAGAGCATCGGTGGTTTTATCGGATTTCATGGTGAGAACCCAGTCTCATGGTTTTCCAGGGGTCAAACCTGCGTGGCCCTATCCAGTTCCGAGGCAGAATATCCTTATCACTAGCAGCCCAAGAGGTACAAGTGAGTGAAGTTAATTCAGATAATGAATGTGTCAAAATTTTCGTTGATAACGCGGGTGCTGTGTCCATGGCTAAATCATATGAAAATTCTAAACGCGCTAAACACATTGACATTCGTTATCATTATGTGAAAGATCTTTATAAATCTGAAAGGTGAAGTTGATATTTTGCATGTAAATTCAGAAAATAATATCGCGGACGTGTTTACTAAACCGATATGTAAGGAAAAGTTTGTTAAGTTTAGAAATGCTATCAAAATTGTGGTGAGCTAAGTTTGAATTTGTAAACATCTAATTTTATTGTACGTAAACATTTTTCCTTGTCATTGCATAATGGATTGGGGTACTTACTGATTTATTGTCTTATTGAATATTTTTTTATTGTTTGACTCAGTTTCTGAATTTTTATAATGTATGCCAAAGGTTTTAGATTAGCGATTCGATGTTTACAGTTGTTATCATTTGTGATAATGATAAGATACCAGTCCTGTTCGTGGTTTCTATCCTTACTCTTGTAGTCAGTGCGTTGCCGCCCTTTCCAAAACTGCTCCCTCATTCTTATTGCGTAATCGCTAGGTGTAGTATTGTGCTCTGATTTTACTCAAATAATAATAATAATAATAATAAGCCTTTATTCTGCTGGGTACAAGGTACAGTACATAGTGCAGACATGAATTACATTAAATTTGGAATTAAGAACAAATAATGACGGCAGTAAACTATGAGTTAGGGACAGATTAAAATATGAATTTGGAGGCTATACAAACAAAAACAAAAATTAAGTTATGGGCTAATTATAATACATATTTACATATATGTATAATATATATATTATGTAAAGGGGATGAAAAGGGAAGGGGTGAGGGGTGCATGTATATCCAAGATTTCATCTCTCAGTTCTGAAATGGTCAATGAGTGCCAACCGGAAACGTCCGAGGGTGGGCAACGAGCGTAAAGACTTTGGAAGGGCGTTCCAGATCCTAGCCCCGTACACTTGCAATGACTTGCTAAAATAAAGTCCCTCATGTGACGGAATTAAGTAGCCTACAGATCGCTCAGAGGAGGACCTGCAGAACAATGAACGCAAGTATGGAGGAGTGGAACCTTTCAAAAATAAAAACATAAATTTGAGAATTCTTAAATTAAAATAATCGTCAAGAGGCAAACAAAGAATGGAATATCCACGAACTGAATGGCGAGGCTTAATGTCATGTACATAGCGAATACAAGCATTATATGCAACTTTTAGTTTATTACAAAAAACAGTTGAAAGCGAACATGAGATGAACATAGAACAGTAAAGTAAATGAGGGAGAACTAGGGACGTGGCAAGTCTTTTTTTGAGGGAATGGGGAGTGAATCGAGACAGGCGCCTCAGGCTATGCAGCGCTCCGTAAATACGACTGCATACATGAGTCACGTGATGTTCCCAGGATAAAGTGCTGTCAACGTAAACTCCAAGATTTTTAACTCGGGATAAGTAGGGTACAGGCACACCATCAACAAGTAAAGGTGGAATGGGGTCAGTAGGTATTTTATGCTTGTACACAATGATAGCCTGAGTTTTCTTTGGATTAACAACAATTCCATTTCTATAAGCCCACCTAGCGACCTCCAGCAAATCAATGTTAAGCTGATGCACTGACTCAATTAAGTGCTCACTCAGTTTACTAGGTAAATAGATCTGAAAGTCGTCAGCAAACATATGATGTCGACAAAATCGCAGGACATTTGGTAAGTCGTTCACAAAAAGTGAAAACAACATTGGCCCTAAAACCGTACCCTGCGGAATTCCCGCAAGGACCGGAAGAGACTGTGAGGAACCACCACCGTGTGATACCAGCTGCATCCTCCCCGACAAGTAAGAAGACACAAGAGTGCAAGCAGAAGTCGAGAATCCAAAAAGGGTACTTAGCTTCTTGATGAGCAACGGATGCGACACAGAACCAAAGGCGTTCTTAAAATCAAGCAATACCATAAAAGTGCACTTCCCTTGTTCCACCCCAGACCTCACATCCTCAAAGACCCTCATTAAAGCAGTCTCACAACTGAAACCCCTTCTAAATCCCGACTGAAAAGGTGACAACAAGCCGTTTGTCAGAAGATGCTCGTTGATCTGGAGCTGAACAATTACCTCAAAAGCCTTACTGAGAACAGGCAAAATTGAAATTGGACGAAAATCAGAAGGCTCGGAGGGATTAGAAACCTTGGCCAGGGGTCTGACAATTGCGGACTTCCAAGCGGAAGGATATGAAGAAGTGGTCAAAATATGATTAAATAAATATGTAATATGTTCAAGGAGTAAGGGTAAAATTAAAATAAGAAACTTCCTCGGAATTGAGTCACTCCCAGTAGCATTGGATGAAATGGATTTAATTGCCAAGTCAACCTCATGAATATCAACATTACGAAAGGCAAACTCAGGAACACTGGAGCCCGAACACACGGTGGTTACCGAACTCACATCAGGGGCTGGAAGAGAAGAAACATCAACAAAATGAGCGTTGAGCTGGTCCAAACCAACAGGAAGGGAGCCAACATCAGCATGTTTATCCTCACAAAGACCAAACTTCCTAACATTACTCCAAAGAACAGCTGGAGGAAGCTTAGGGTCAAGTTTATTCAGGCCAATTTTTTTATTCTCACATCTAATCAATTTCTTAACCCACGCCTGCAATCTACAGTACCTATCCCAATCCGCGCCAGACCCAGACTCACGCCACTCAAAACCAGCCACGTCCCGCATTCTCATTGCACAACGGATTTTGGGTGTCAAACAAATATTATTGCGTCTTTTAATTTTGACCTCATGGAGAGGAGCATGGTGGTCCATAAGATCTACGACCTGCTTGTTGAAGAATGAAGTCATCTCATCAGTAGAAGAAGTGCAATACATGAAGTTCCAATTTCGGGACAAAATATCCTGTTCCAACAACGTTTTGTCAATACTATCAAAATTACGACACTGGATGATTTTCTTTTTGAATCTTGGAACAGGGAATTTGAGGGAACAGATCAACATTTTATGCCTGCCCAGGGCAGGTAACAAAGCTTGGGTATAAGTGAGAACTCTAGATGGCCTATTAGAGATAAAATGGTCAATCCACGTTTCACTATTGTCACAAATGTGAGTCGGAGTAGAAGGCAGAATGGACAGATTCATGGAAGACAATATAGAGAGCCATTTTCGACTTGTGGCATTACTAATCAAGAGATCTGTATTAAGGTCACCCATGAGAATGACATCACTGTAGCAAGGAACCAAAGATGACAAAGCGCCCTCAAGGGCATCAAAATTATGAGGTGTTTTTGGGACATAAACCACGCCAACAAGAATTTTACAATTATGTTTAAGCTCGACTTCAACAAATAAATACTCGAAAAACGAACCACGGTCACTAGAAAGAACTGTTTTAGCTTTCAAAGAGTTTTTATAGTAGAGGGCAACACCACCACCTTTCTTCTTAAACCGATCATTCCTCAAGATTCTAAACGAATCAAGGTTAACCATGTTATTTGGTAACGTACTCTTGAGCCATGTTTCTGTAATACCTATCAGGTGCGGTTGGCAACCCCTCATAAGAAATTTAAGTTCATCAATATGTTTTGGTAGACTGGTAATGTTAATATGACAAGCAATTAAAGAAGAGCAGCTCTGTGGAAATACATCAAAAGGGTCAACACTAGACAAAGAAGAAGTCAAGCTCGAATCAGGGGTGAAGGGATCGCTAGTAGATTCAAATGATATATCAGGTGCAAGAAGAAAACTGCCACAATCACTATTAGCTTCACTGGGGCAGGTCTGGAACGAGTCATCAGAACAAGACAAGACAATGTTGCCCGCCATCCACCCAAGGCGAATCCAGCCGGAACACAAAGCCAACAGAAAAATCAAAGGAGAAGCTGAAATCCATACATGCACAGAAGAGGGAGAGGGGACGGGAAGGGAATATTTTAATTAATTGTATCAAAATGGTAACGAATTCGGTGTCAAAACGTGCAAGATGCGTGAACTAGAAGTAATGACACACAAAAGAAAAAGTTGGTGCGTTCGCATAAACAAGAATTATGTAAAAACAAGCAAATTATACAAAACACTAGAAAGAGAGAAAAAAGAAAAAACGCACTCAGAATTAGGTCTAAAAAGAATTATGTAAAAACAAGCAAATAATACAAAACTCGAGAGAGAGAAAAAAGATAAAGCGCACTCAGAAGTAGGTCATTTACTCGCTCCTAGCTGCTCCTGTTCCCTGTTTCGCCGAAGCCATTTGGGACGCTGGTCAATAGGAAGTGACGGAACATTTTTGGTTTTCTCCATAAAGTCAGACATCGTCGTCGCCGAGTAGATCCGGTTGTTGTGATTCCATTTAATCACCCCATTGGATGTCCAAACCTGTTTAAAGGGAAATTTCCCAAAAGCAGCATCCAGAATTTCACGACGCAAGTTTGTCAAATCCTCAGTTATCATGTACCCAGTTCCCTTACAGTTCTTCTTATGACGAAAAATATCCATTTTTTGGGCATGTTTGTGTAAGGTGACAATGACAGGCCGGGCTTTTGGAACTAATGACCCAGGGGCTACGTCATACTTCCCAATACGACGTGCACGAACTATGGAATTGATGGAAATTGGGACAGATGGTCTAACAGTCTCATTGATAACAGTGATAACAGATTTTTCCAACTCAAGTTCACGAGCGTGGGGATCAAGCTCTTGCATTTCTTCTGGAACACCTCTTATACAAATATTCATGGAACGACGAATCTGTTGCTCAGAATCGATCATAGTAATGAAATCGCTTCTTACCTTGCCCAAACAAACGCGAACCGAACTATCAACAACAGCTGATAAGCCTTTACGCAGCTCGGTTTCGAATTGCGACAAGTTAGGATCGTCCTTAGATACGGGAAAAAACTTAGTAAATGTGTCCATTAACGACTGAATAGTAGACTCAGTGTCAATCTCGTTCGTAATAGAGGAAATATCCAACTCACTCGTAGCAGACGCAGCCACAACCTCCCGTCTCCTACCACCGCGGGGGAGCCGATTAACAAGGTCATCGCAGTCCTTTACGTCCTTTCCTTTTTTCGGCATTGTTTTATGAGCACAAATACAGTCAAAACAACTAGTTAATCACTTGATGGTAGCAATGGAACGCAACAAACAGTCAAAAACAGTCACACATCGAGAGCACCAAACAGTTCACTCGAAGGCCGCCGCCATTTTTCCTATTCAATACACCCGATTAGTATTCTAATTTGTGCGTGTCGTTAACAGTCTTCTCTCCCGGTCCTTTATATTTATGTTAGAAACAAGCTTTCAGCTGCCCTCAGTTGTTCCTGATAGAAAACTTATCTTAATGCTGGTTTTCTGGTACACCTGAAGATGATTGAGGGCAGTTAAAAGCTTGTGTTTCTCAATGGTTTCCAAAACACCTGGATCTCAATCGTCCTTCAAACTCCCATTAACCAGCGTTATATAATTAGGTACCATCCATCCATCGATCGCGGGAACGATGGGTGGATCCTAACTTCCACGCGGAAACGGCCGAACACCCTCGGCCGGAGTTGGCTCTGGCCACTCTCCTAAAAGATCCGTTCTTCCATGGAATCGCATGTTAGACTCAAGATTACGTGCTACTGAGCATGGATCAAGAGCTCCGTTCATGACCGCGTCATGGCGTCATTTGACGGTATCCTTATATGACGGTCAAACAGATCTACAGACTGGACGGTCAACAACTGGACTACTGGAGTTGCATGTCAGCAGGGGAGACCGGGGCAAGACGAATCAAAAATTGTTCAAATTGAGTCTTTGGTCATATGACTTGAATTGATACTATTACCAAGCATGGCATCTTTAACAACAACTAATCACCTACACTATCCATTCAGTAATATTTTCCGAAAACGCTATTGAGGAGGTACTTATTTCAAATCAATAATTTTTTCTCACACCTAGTGTTAGTAAATTAAATTAAATTTAGTAACTAAATAAAATAAATTTAGTGTTGTACAAAATATTTTATTTTCGTATAATAAAAATCACTCAGCTTTTAGCTTTTAAATATCACATTTAGTCAATAGTAAAAAGAAGTTTAATATTAGGGTAAGGTGCTGTACCTTGAGCCACTTTTTGGATTACGATTTTTCCTGAAGTTAATAATGATCCGATTTCATGGGTACTAGTCCACATCCATTGAGAAACTTGTAGGCCACAATCCCCAGTCATTAAAATATTTTCCTCATCATTCCTGTACGTGCAGCATCCATTTTCCTAAAACCTTCCAAAGTAGCTCAAGGTACAGACATAGGTTGTACCTGGAGCCACCCATGAATGTACCTTGAGCCACCCTTGTTTTGTAGTTAGTTTTCGAAAAATAGTAGGGAAATAAAGCAAGCATTACAGAATACTATTTTTTTAATTGTAATTTGACTAAAAATTAACTCCAGAAATAGTTTAAAAAAATTAGTTTGCCTGAAAAACTTGACTTAGAAAGACTTGGAAATTACGAGTAAAACCCTTGCACCTGTGAACATCCTTACAGATAAATATGTCATTTTTCAATGAACAAAAGAAATGAACGACGACTTAAATTATCAGTCTTTAAAGTCGTAAAAGACTTATCAGTCTTGCAATATTGAAATAGTCAAAAACTTGGTTGATTCATTTTGAATCTATTTCCAAAAATAGAAATAAAGGTAACATATCTAGTTGTCACCCTCCACAATCGAATAAGAACAAAAAGGAACTTAATTACATTACACGCAACCCATGGAATGAGAGATTAAATATTATATCTCCTCTCCTTCCAATTTTCGGAGAGGGGAGAATCTTTTCAAAATCGGCAATTCTTACCTGACACACGTCTTCAACAACAGGCCAGATAAACACTGGCCCTTTCTTTCTTGCAAACTTAACAGAAGCTTGGAAGTTATCATAGATGCCCATGATTTGCCCTACATAAAATTTTTGACCATTCGAGCACAAGAATTTAACAAGGACCCATTTGCCCACATTGTTGTTAGGAGACTCTTCATCCCATGCAATATCACCTGCACTTTCATCATCATTCAGGATCATTCCGAAGCTACTCCGTCAAAATCAAGCTCGCTTTCAGAAGAGGAGTCACGATTCAAATGATAGAAAACAATTTTGGTCATTCCACAAAAAATGTTTGTACCATGAGCCAGGTACCTTGAGTCGGCTCATGGTACAAACGCAAAAGTGGCTCAAGGTACAGACATTTCCCTAAAACATGAAAACAGGGCAGGAACGACATCTGTCGATGAATTAATAAAAACTGGCTTGATTATCTGTTAGATGGAACATTCCTCTGTGCATTACACGCTAATTCAAAAAAAATTCGTATTTACTGTGGTCCTGAACACCTCACTAAGGCCCGCCCAAGATGTACATCACAACACTGAAAAAACTTTGAAACCGTCTAAGAAGATAATAGGTTCGTTCGGAGAAGCAGTCCTGGACTATCCAGAGCTCTAACAATCCTGGACTCGTGACGTCACCAGAGTAATTCCGGATCGTCCCGGTTTCGTGCCTTGTCCGAACGCTTTTTCTTTGTCCAGGACTGGAAGCCGTATTAGAACCTCCCACCATTTTATTTACAAGCTGTCGTGCGTTCTCATCGATTTAAACTAAAACTACATTTACTACTACATCATTAAAAACTAAAACGTTTTCAACTTTTTCAACAATGGAGAAAAAAAAAGTAACTTCTTTGTCCTAAAGTCACTTTGTCCTTCCAATTAGCGCCTCTAAAGTGTCGCATAGGTTTTTTTCTTGAGACTGATGTTCTTACCTGTCTCAACCAGATGACCTTTACCTATAAAGTCATTCTCAGTTATGTGGTTAGTAATAAAATAAAAGGCTGTCATTGTAATAAGAACTTTATTTATTCAGAAGG
The DNA here is from genome assembly GCA_954871275.1 of Leptopterna dolabrata. Taxonomy (NCBI): domain Eukaryota; kingdom Metazoa; phylum Arthropoda; class Insecta; order Hemiptera; family Miridae; genus Leptopterna; species Leptopterna dolabrata. The sequence goes on from OX940981.1 coordinate 51,702,279, forward strand.
CACCTAGAATCCAAATCACCACCACTCAGACAACATCACTTGACACAAATCAGACACCACTTGCTCAATATAATTTTGATTTTTTGGTCTCAAATTCGGGAAAAAAACCTCCCTTAATATCATTTCTTCTTCATCGCCGTCCGAAAAATTGATGTCACCCTCATTATCATTGTCGGAATAATCCGTATCAGACAGCATAATTATTATCTAACTTAATCCGTAACTGGAAATTATTACACACAACAAACAACTGTAACGCTTACACTGTAAATAACTGTAAAGCATACGTTAAAAAAAAAATACGGGTTTGGCGTGTTTGGGTTTGAGTTGTGCTTCGCGGGAAAGGAAAACATCGAAGTGAGCAAGTTAGAGGGGAGGGGTAAAAATAGACCGATGCGCATGCTCCGGACTTTCTACTCCACGCCAGAGCTGGAGTAGCCCCGGACGATCCCGGGCTGCCCGAATTCACAATCCCCGCTCTCTCCGAACAGCGGGCAACTCGTCCGGGATCGTCCCTTGTCTTCTCCGAACGGCCAAAAGTGGGGAGGGGGCAATCCTGGGCAGTCCCGGACGGTTCTCCGAACAGACCCAATATTCACGTCCACCATCTCGAAGTTATTTTCACACCTCATGGTATTGACAAGGCTATGGAATCAACGACTAGAAATTTTTTATCCTTTCTCTCAACTCGGGAAATCCAGGGTGGCTCCAGGTACAAGCTTGTGCAAGGTACAGCACCTTACCCTACACAACTACCTAACTAGACAGTTTTTTCTCTCAGGCTAAGAGATCTGTAATTAGGTCGGTATATTTATTAGCAAGAATCATCTGTCATTGCAGAGGAACCCACTAGAAAGAACTAGAAAATTTTGAGGTAGAAAAAGGTACCAATTGAATTTTGGTTGGATCACATTTTAAGAACTCACAAAAAACTATTCCATCGAGATGAAGTAGAAATCATATCGCTCTTAAAAATGAAATTAAAGGCAGCTACCAGTGGAAAAACCCGATACAGTATTATGGGGCAAGAAGAACCACAGTAGGCATGGGGCAAGATTCGAACCATCTTTGCTTTGGGTCATCTTGCCCCTAATGCTAGTGTTGTGGATGTAGGAATGAAAATATTCATTGGGTTGGTTGGTAACATTGTAGAGTCCTGCAAGGGTTATACTAGGATAATAGTTTTTAGTGTGTGTAACCTACTAGTGGTGTACACTTTGAATTTTCTGACTCAATATTACTAAAACTCATAAAATACCCCTATTTTCGGTCAAATTGTTCAAAATTGTGTTTCCTGTTTCTTCTAATAAATCCAGTTTAAGGAACCTTCGTGAGTGAGTTCTCATCTGGCTCCCAGGTGTTCCCTAATTTTCGTTTAAGTAGTGACCCTGCGTCACATTGTGGCATCCCTTGTGGGGAGTTGGGAATAAATTTTCGGTAATTTCCGCGTTTAACTTCGTATTTGCTTCGCGAAAATAATGAAGGCCGAAGAATTGAAGAACGACCTCGCGACGTTGAAGAAAGAAAGAACGTAGTTGCGCCGCGTGTTCATGATCTCGGCCAAGAAATTTGCAGACGCTTTTGAAGAAGGGGTTTCTCAGGATGAGTTGAGTGCATTGTTCGCGCAATTTTCCGACAAAGCAAGTAGGCTTTTGAAATGCGAGGACTCAGTAAGTGCTTTAATCGTTGCAGTTGAAACTGATGAAGCGGAAATCAATAAGGAATTCGATTCCTCTGAAGAATTCCGAGATACTTACTCGAAAATTGTGTCTAAGTGGGAACATTTCAATAGGAGGGAGGCTGACGAATTTTCAGTTGGTGCTTCAAGCAGTAAGAAACAAAAATCGTCCATGAAGCTACCAAAAATAGTCCCCTACCAATTTGATGGCCAGCTCAAAAATTGGATTTCTTTCATGTCCGTGTTTAAACGTATTCATGAGTCAGATGAGTATGATGACAGTGAAAAATTTCAGTACCTACCTGCTCATGTACACAAAACAAGGTAGCCCGGCTAGGGAGTTGGTAGAAAGTTTCCCACCTCTAGACAAGAATTACCCCAAGGCGGTTACTCAGTTAAAAGCCCGTTTTGGGAGAGACGAGCTCCTCATTGAAATGTACGTTAGAGAGCTGCTGTCGTTGGTCTTAATACAAGCCAAGGATGATGGAAAACTCCCTCTCAGAAATTTGTATGATAAGTTAGAGACACAAATCAAAGCACTGGAGTCATTAGGTGTGGCTAGTGATAGATATACGTATTTGTTAACTCCACTCATCAAATCGGCTCTACCTGATCAGGTACTAAGAGAATGGGAGCGTGAAGACAAGAAGCAGCGAACCGTCAATGAGATAGCTAGTGACAACAACCTCGAGCTTATGCTGGGGAAGTTAACCCTTCAAGGGACCAAAGCGCCGGTCCATGACGCCAAACTACAGCGACTACTGGCGTTCCTTAGAGAGGAAGTCGAGAGAGAAGAGCGTAGGATTCTTGCTCGGAATACATTCACAGAAAACAATGGAAAGCCCAAGACAACATCACGTGAAAGCAAAGACTTTGCCAAAGATGGTGTCAAGGGGGTAAAACCCAAAATTCAGACTGCGGCTGGATTGGTCAATGTCAGGGGTGATGAAAAGGCGTTCACCTGTCTCTTCTGCAATAGCCAGAAGCATGTTTCAGAAGATTGTATTTCAGCTCGTGAGAAGACTAAAGAGGAGCTGGTTTCGATCGTGCAGAAGAAGGGCACTGCTTCAAATGTTTGAGACGGGGACATAGCGTAAAGTCATGTAAGATCTTTGTGAGGTGCATAATATGTAATTATGCGCATTTTGCCTTGCTGTGTGGTGAACCGACGGCACCACCTAAAAGGGAGGAGTCAAAATCTGAACCAAAAGACTCAAAGGTAGAACAGAATCTACACAGCGCATGCCATAGCCCAGTCCTGATGCAGACCTTTCGAGTACGCATAAAGGGGGTTCCTGACCTCACCGCCAGGGCGCTGTTTGACAGTGGTTCTCAGCGTTCTTATGTAACGAAATCACTCCTCTCAAAAATGAGTGTTGTTCCCACCGGAGAGATGAAGTTGGAGCAGGCGTTATTTGGAGGCACTGATTCTCAGCCAAAAACACACAGGTGCTATAAAGTTCGTTTGCAGGATATGGACCAAGAATATTCTTGCAATTTTGACGTCTTGGACGCTGACACTATCTGTGTTGCAGTACCGTCAATTCCCATGTCTGGTATTATGGCAGACCTCGAACACGAGAGCATAAAGTTGACCGACTTGACTGACGGTCCCATAGACTTTTTGATTGGCGCAGACGTAAGCTCATGACTGGCAGGAAAAAGGAGTTCGATAGTGGGTTGGTAGCCATACACACCCACCTGGGATGACTCTAATGGGAAAAATTCCAGGAGCAGACCCAAAGTCCATGGCCCACATCAACTTGTTCACAGCTGATCTTTCTGTCCAAGACCTACGGTGACTTGAAACGTTCAGGATTGAGAACTATACACAAGTGAAAACCAGGGAACAGAAAGCAAAACAATATTTCCTGGAAACTGTGAAGATTTTGGATTATGGTCGATACGAGGTGAACTTACCGTGGTCGGATGATCACCTCCCACTCCCCCGGAACTACAAGCTCGCTCTGAATCACTTCGAATCGACTTATCGACAGTTGAAAGCCACCTCGAACGTAGAAAAATACTTTGGCGTTTTTCAGGACTGGCTAGATATGGGAATAATAGAGGAAGTTCCCGCTGACGATTGGGATGTTGGGCATTACTTACCGCATCGTCCAGTCTTTAAAGAGGGCAGCACAACCCCAATTCGTCCTGTCTTTGACGCCTCTGCCAAGGAAAAAAGGCCCTTCACTGAACCAGTGTCTTGAGGTGGGGCCTAATTTGGTTGAGCTTCTCCCCTCTGTGCTATTACCCTTTCGAGAAGGCCGGATTGGCCTAATTGCAGATATCAAGTGTGCATTCCTACAGATAAGTTTACACCAAAGTGACAGAGATTTCTTGAGATTTATTTGGAGGGGAGAAGACGGTAGAATGTGCATTTTCCGGCACACCCGGGTTGTTTTTGGCGTGTGTAGTAGTCCATTTTTGCTCGGCGCTGTCATAGATTACCATTTAAATCGCTGCAAAGAATTGTTAGCTGAGACAGGAAAGAATTCGTTGACATTTGATGCCATTGAAAAGCTACGCAAATGTATGTATGTAGACAACTTAGTGGGAAGTCTGAATAACGTCGGCGAAGTAGAGGATTTCATACACCAGGCCACTTCTTTGATTTCTCGGGCCTGTATGGAACTCAGAGGTTCGGTTCATACCAATGACAAATTGTCGGATCATAGCAACACGCCAGTTTTGGGCATGATTTGGGAGAAAAAGGATGACACATCGAGCATAAATGTTCCAAAGTTCAAGGACATCAATCCAGACAAGGTAACAAGAAAGACCTGATGTCTGCAAACCACCGTCTCTTTGACCCTATTGGTTTTACAGCACCGACCTCAGTGATCCCAAAGAAACTGATTCAAGATGCGTGGATTGCTGGTGGAAACTGGGAAACAAAAATTGATGAAAAATCCATGAAGATTTTCCAAGAATGGACCAAAGATATCGACGTCTTGGGAGAAATCAAGGTACCTAGGTGGGTCTCTGGGTGCAACCCAGAGGCTACTGCCTGCACTCTACACACCTTCAGTGATGCCAGCCAGGTCGCGTATGCAGCAGTGGTGTTGCTACGTACAGAGTAGCAGGATGGTGTGCACGTTGTTTAAAAGGAGAAAAATTGTGGATCGTTGAGTTCATTTTAGAATACTCTGCTGTTTGAAGCTTTGTCTTTATTGATTTTTTTTTATGAAATGTTTATTTTTAGGGAGTTCAAGTATTTTTTTCGTGTATTATTCCTTTTATTGTGAATTTAAAAGCCTGAAAACTCGTAAATGTCAGAAAAGTCTGGAATTGTGTGACGATTTGATTAAGCCTAAGGCCCTAGAATATATTTTCAGAAGGCTAGTGAATTTTGTTGTTCTTTATTATTTGCTAGCTAAGATTGTATATAGGTAGCTGTTATGATTTTGAATGGCTGTTTAATTTATTCAGAAATTTGATTCAAAATTGTATTTCTAGACTTTGCCATTTAAAACTTATTTTGAGACTAGTTATTTTTTACCACTTTGTTATCAATCACATTTTGGTCTAGTTAAATTCAGTACTTGTGCAGCTAAAATCATTCTGATTCGAAGTTCTCCTAAATGTTGATTGATTGATTTGCATTCCATACAAATCAAGGTGGGAGTATGTTGTGGATGTAGGAATGAAAATATTCGTTGGGTTGGTTGGTAACATTGTAGAGTCCTGCAAGGGTTATACTAGGATAACAGTTTTTAGTGTGTGTAACCTACTAGTCGTGTACACGTTCAATTTTCTGACGCAATATTACTAAAACTCATAAAATACCCCTATTTTCGGTCAAATTGTTCAAAATTGTGTTTCCTGTTTCTTCTAATAAATCTAGTTTACGAAACATTCGTGAGTGAGTTCTCATCTTGATGTAATTTATGGGTTGAATAATATGCTGCGGCTCTCACTTGCACACGAATTACTACAGAGTCTAAGAATATACTGATGTAGCTGAGACATGCTACGGGGGTGGTGAAGCGCGACACTAGCGCTCTCATGCAGGGATACAACAGTCTCCCCCACTTAATACGAACATGACTGAGACATAGAACTGTAAAATCGGACATATCACATTTAGAATTTGAAATATAAAACATTCAGAAAATTGCATTATAAAAAAGATCTTGAAAAGGTATAAGTAGATTCATTTACACAGGCACATGTGACCGTTCATCTGCGATAGTCTTGTAAATGACCCGGCGGTCTTCTTATTCGCTGAGAACGGCGAAGAAGCGGTTGGAGGGGAGGGTGCTCAGGCTGTGGTAGTGGTGGCTCTGGTTGAGGGTCAGGATCGGCATGCATAGGATTTTGTCTTGGGACTCGAAGGGGCCTTTGATCAACTCCTCTGAAGTTCCCTTCAGTTTGCAAGTCAGGGACTGCAAAGGTAACAGAACGGCTGGGACGAGACTGAGGTGGTTCGCTCTGAGTTGGTGGATCTTGGGCAGATACTGGAACTCTCGTTGAAATTAACTGATTGATATGCCTCTTTAGCTCTCGTCCATTGTCTAATCTGACCAGGTAGTGCCTTGACCCGAGCTTGCATGTCACTGAGCCAAACAACCAACCCTCCGTATTGTTTTGGAACATACGAACTTGAACTCTCTCCCCCACTATGAGCGAGCGAACACGATCAACTGGAGCCTGAGACTTGGTTTGAGTGTGAGGAAAGATGGCATCCAATTTTATTTTTAATTTCCGATTCAGGTATAACTCCGCCGGTGACTGTCCACAGGCGAGTGGTGTGGCTCGATACCTGAATAAAATCTGACGGACTTTGTCAGCCATTGTCCCTGGATCGTCCTTGGCAGATTTTAGTCGACGTTTGATGGTTTGTACTGTGCGTTCGGCCAAGCCATTTGTCGCCGGGTGACCTGGAGCAATCAGCTTCTGAAAAATACCGTTGCTGTGACAGTATTGTTTGAACTCGGAGCTAGTGAAAATTGATGCGTTGTCCGAGACGAGCGTAGCTGGAAAACCATGAGTGGCAAAAATGTCATTGAGCAAGTAGATGGTAGAGGCTGTAGATGGGGCATCTCGTAAGATCCGAATTTCCACCCATTTGGACTTTGCGTCTATGCAGATCAGAAAGTAGTGCTGTTCAAAAGGTCCTGCATTATCCATATGTACCCGCTCCCAATTCTCATCAGGGTCGTTCCACGGATGCACAGTGACTTTAGGCGGATTATGACGGACTGAGGCACATTCAGAACATTCTTTGACCAAATGCTCGATGTCCCGATCAATTCGCTCCCAGTAAACGTAACGGCGGGCGAGTTGCTTCATCTTCGAAATCCCTACATGCGTTGAATGCAGTTCCTGAAGTACAGTGTGTTTAAGGGAAGTAGGAATCACGACTCGGTCTTGCCAAAACAAAATACCATCACTGATTGTATATGGTGAATCTTCAGGTTTGCATCTGAGGTTCTGCAAGATTTGTTGCAATGCAGGGTCTTTCAGCGTTAATTCAGCAATTGTGGCCGCTGTGACATGAAGATTCGAAATCCGATATATGGACTCTGCGTAAATTTGCATGACTTCTTGATTTATGGCAATATCTGTAGTTACAGAGTCCTGCGAAACCGAAGCACGTGAGAGACAGTCTACATTTTCGTTTTCAACCCCTCTCTTGAATTTAACAGCGTAATCGAAGCCTGAAAGAAAAGAGGCATATCGCAGCAGACGAGCTGATGTTATACGCGGTAGAGACTTGTGGCTAAAAATCCTCGACAGGGGCTCGTTGTCTGTCACAAGAGAGAAGTGCCTTCCGTAAAGATAATTGTAAAAGCGGCTGACTCCAAAAACGATCGCCAGAGCTTCGCGGTCAAGCTGACTGTAATTGCATTCTGCATCAGACAGTGATCTCGATGCATAGGAAATTGGACTCTCTAGTCCATCCACAACGTGACTGAGGATTGCAGCCATGCCAACAGGACTTGCATCGGTTGTGAGAACCACAGGTAGTGTTGGATCAAATGGTACAAGGACTCGTTCACTACACATTTCCTGTTTAAGTTGAAGAAAAGCGTTTTCACATGCAGAATTCCATTTAAACCGATGGTTCTTGCGCAAAAGCAGTCGAAGTGGAAATGATACTGACGAAAAATTTGGAAAAAACCTGGAATAATAGGTGATCATCCCAAGAAACCTCCTCACTTCGTCAACATTGGAAGGGCGAGGCATGTCAGCTACAGCACGAGTCTTTTCTGGTGATTTTAGGATTTTGTTATACTGGATAACATGTCCAAGATAATCAATCGATGTTTTAAAAAACGAACACTTGTTCCGGTTTACATGAAGGTCATATTCTGACAAGCGTTTCAGACAAGCTCGGAGATTTCGGGCACATTCCTCCTGCGATGAACCGTGGACAATTAGGTCGTCAAAATAAAATTCCCATTTAGGAAGCCCATGGATAATCTGGGTCATGAGTCGATTGAACTCCGAAGGTCCGTTTTTTATTCCAAAACTCAGCCTATGCACAAGGTAAGTCCCTCTGTGAGTGGTTATTGTCTGAATAGCAGCGCTTTCGTCATCCACTGAGATATGTAAATATGCTTTAAATAAATCTAGCTTACAGAAAAATCTAGAGTTCCGGAGATTGCTCAACACGTCTTCAATTCGTTGAATCGGGAAATTTGAGGAAATGAGTCGGTCATTAACGCCACAACGATAGTCGACACATAGCCTCACACCTCCGTCGGCCTTTGGTATGACAACGAGAGGGGACCCCCAATCACTCGTCGCTATGGGACTGATAATTCCAGATGCTTCGAGGGAATCCAACTCTTTTTCAACACGTTGTCGAAGCGCATAGGGTACATCTCTTTCTTTAGTGTACATAGGTTTGGCGTTTTCTCTGAGTTCCAGTGAAATTCTAAAATTGGGAACACAACCAATCTTTTCATCAAAAACAGTTGGGAACTCATCAAATATGTGGTTCACTGTAAGAGTTGCTGACTCAGAGTGGGTATCAGTGTGACAGGACTGAAACATTACAACGTTACAATGTTCGTTCATGCGCAACAGAAGTTACAGTAAGACTCCATTGAAATTCATATATGGAACCATCAAAGTATTATACTGATCGACCCTCCAAACCTGAACTCATTTCATCGACAATTAAGGTAGTTATGGGCACTCCAAGTATTTCACGTTTGCGCATGTGCAGACGAAAGCCGCGGTACTTTTCCAATGATTTTGGTATGGGACCATCTTGACCCAACCCGCACCTACCCTCCAAATTTCAGCCCATTTCGACCATTATTTTGGGTAGTTATGGGCGTTTCAAGGAATTATCACAGACAGACAGGCACGGAACCAAAAATTTTGGAAGACCTAATTTTTTTTTGACTCTAACATATTATATTTGGATAATAATTTTCAACATTACAACGATGGTATTGTAATAAGAATAATATTTCACCACTAGTCACTTCACTTTATCACCCTTTGAGGATCGTGCTGTTGAATCAATCCAGCTGCACTGGCAACCGTGGTCCGAGATCCGACCCCACACAATAGGGAGGGTGGCAGGTCTTCAGTTGGCTTGCCGCCCATTGATGGAGGAAGGAGGTTTGGGCCCCTTCTGGCTGTGCCGTCAGGCGGCTTCTCTCCTCCCCATTGAAGGTTTGAGTTCAGCTCCGGGCCCCACAGCGCCCCCATGGTCGGCTGGCCACACGCTGAGCAGCGGTTCTCCTGAATGCAGACCATATAAACGCTACTCCTGTTAGGACTCACGTGGTCATCCATTCAAGTATGAATTCTGGGTAGCCTACCCTTTTGAGATCTGCTGCTGACCCACTGTGCCACACACTGGCCAATCACTTATATCTGGCCAGGCCGGATGTCTGCGTAGCAGCTCATCCATCTGGTACTTACGGATCTTGGCAGTATTGACACCTGCGAGGGATCCGGATCCAGCTGTCACCACCAAGAGATCTGGCCGATAGCTCCGTTCCACTAGGTTGAAGTGGGGCTCAAGCCAAACCGGCCATCCTTTGTGTCGTGCATGACCATGCAACGGATCCAGGGCAGCATTATGACGGGCGCACCTAGGTCGCACCATAGAGAGGCAGACCTGGAGGACATGAGCAGCTGTTTCATTCATGTTGTGACAACCCATTCGAGATGGGTAATTCCACTATGCTGACCCCTTGAATGCCTCATCCTGATGGGCAGAGAACCACAGTGAACCTTCACCAGACCTTGGGATTTCCAGCCCTGCATTCTTGCTGACGGGTTCCTGATCCATGCAGTGCTGGCTCTGGTGTCCCGTGATCACACCAATTCCGCTCCATCAGTGGTGCTATGAAGCCGCTGTGCTCTGGCAATCTGGCGGTCGAGTCGTGCTGACCATTGCTGTTGCTCACTAGTGTCCTCAAACAGCTGCGTGCGGACATTGCCTAGCCTGTTGGACCTTATTGACGGTGTCTGGGTGAGCAGCTCCATCACGCCCATGCCCCCATCACCTACCGGTCCGTGGATATAAGCATTAGCAGAGACGAATGGTAGTCACAGCCACTTTCTGATGTGGCCTCTGTTTGCCACGTCCATTTGCTTCAGGTTAGCAAGCATTGTATTCCCCAGTACCAAGTGATGCGTCATTTATGGAATACCGTGATCTCGCAAGATCACCAGCTTTTGCAGAGGCTTCAGGGGGTTTGTATGTTCTCTCAAGCATGGATGCTACTTTGCTGGCTGTATTGCGACATACACCCTGGGCTCCAAATGGAACCCCCAGATATGTGCACGAATACAAAGCTTCCCTACCTTCGGTAGTGAGGAAGCAATATATCGCGTCAACACAAGGAAAAGCGAAGAATTTAAAAGAATTTAAATACCCCGATCAGCGCCCCATTTGAATTCCCCGCGCAGCACCACGCCTCTTTTTACCCTGACTCTTCACCGCTTGGATGCGCTGTTTTCGACTTCACTTTTTAACGTTGAGGGAGGCTTCTATACGTATCAGTATTCTGTGGTTGTATGCCGTGTAAAGTTTTTAGTTTGGTTTGGTGAATTTACCAGATCAAGTCCGTCAGTGCGGCGGTTGAATTTAGATTATTCGTGTTGAAATTGAGTTGTGAAAGGATTAGGTGTTTTGATAACGTTGACAGAATCAGTGCCCGTGGCGAGAAATAACAGTCGGCAAGTTGTAAAACCGGTCGCTCTCAGTTCCCGTCCCGTGTCTGTCGTGATAGGAATCGACGATTTTTAACCCTCAACAATTGTGGTCTGGAAATCACATCACTCAGTCAGTGTTTTTCTGCTGAAGATGACGTTTTTGTAAGGCGCAGGTATTGAAAGAAATCATGTGCATTAGTTCTATGAAGTATGCTATGTTTATAAGGAAGACGTGAGCAACGCAATGGCTACGGTGACCATATCATCGTCCCCTGAAAGGCAGAATATCTTAAGCGCCATTTTTTGCGATTTATTGTAACAGTTGGATTTGTCTTAGAAAGGCGTATCAGTCTAGCTGCTTATCGTAAGCGAGGTACGTCTCTAAGGCATTGAAAAATAGCCTCACTCTTTCCGAATCGTAACCACCAATTCGGTAAAATATCGTGTCCGCCATTCATTCAGAACGTAAGCGCCACGAGTCGAATGTAAGTACCGAGGTAAAAAATCTTCCGTTGTCGTAAGTGCCCCATTCCCACTGTAACTTGCGATAAAATGACATTTTGTTAATATGCCATCTTTCGTAAGCGCCAGGGAGCAGCGCATATTGCACAGATCGAATTTGAGCAAAGTATCGTAAGCGCCCCTTCCCGAATGTGCGCGGGTGGAGATGCGCTAGTTTTCCAAAATTATTTTCCAGCGAGATGTCAAGAATATAGTAAGTGCCGAAATGTGTAGCGTATCTGCAACTATTCTTCTAGTTCTTCGAAATAGCAAGAACAGCGTAAGCGCCTTTTTCTCGAAAAAGTACTACTTCCCAGTGCTTTATGCAATTTTTTGAAGATAAATCGACAGAACTGTACTGGGTAGCTAGTACTGAGTATGTACTAAGTAGGTAGTAACTGAGTAGGTACTAGGTAGGCAGTACGGAGTACTGAGTTGGTACTAAGTAGTTAGTACTGGGTAGGTTGTACTGAGTATGTACTAAGTAGGTAGTACTGAGTAGGTACTAGGTAGGCAGTACGGGGTACTGAGTAGGTACTAAGTAGGCAGTACTGAATAGTCATTAGGTAAGTAGGAACTGAGTGAGTAGGTACCTACTGAGAAAATTTTTAGGTACCAACCGAATGGGAAGTTCACATCATCAATGTAAAAAGATGTGAAATCCCCCCATATACGACCGCCCTTAAATTTATCCGCAAAAAACCTCAGCCGCAACAAGGATTGATATCCATTTTGCACGACGAAGTAGCATGCTCGGTGCTTCGCACCTCGCTCAAGGATGAGCATGTATACTTCCCCCTCATTTGAATGTGTATAGAAACCTGTTCCTTCCTCTCAAACCTTAAAATTTCTTTCAACGCTGTTTGGCGGGCAGCTTTTTGCCTACTTCGGCGGGAAAAAGTGTATATCAATACTTTTTGCGGCTTAAGAGGTTTTTTGGCGGGCAAATTTTTACAACAGGGTTGTTTTGGGGGGGATATAAGTATGCCTATACGGCTGTTTAATGCATTGATAAATCGGCCCATAAATACTTGAGGTTGGAAAATCGATAACTGTGGTTTAGCCTATCCGCCTGTTTATCTTGGGTTTACCTTGATTTGTTTGAAAACCCACGCCAAGAGTTTCGTGTTTCAGAAATGCTAACTATTCTATATCACTAGTCATGAAATGATGTAACTGGGTAAAACACATTACAAAAGGCTTGACAAATCGTGAACGTAATTTCCCTACGAAGTTGTGGTAGGAGTCAACCTTTAAGATGGAACTACTTCACTTAAAAATTAATATTTTCATTTAAAATTTCGAAAAATATGTAAGTTGGCAATGGGCAATGTTTGTGGGTTACAAATTTTCATTTTTTTGACCCAAATTCTGTTCAGTAACGGAAAGAACACTTACTGACCACATAATGATGCGTTCATGTCGGAAAGTCTAGGAAGAAAACGAGTGTGAAATTTGGATTCCCGAGTTCCGACTAGAAATGACTAATCAGGTAAATCGCGAGTTCAACTCAAATCCCACTTAGGGAGAGCGCTAATGCATCACTTTGAACTGCAATGGATGGATGGATGGAACCGCAAATTTATAAGTAAATTTCCAAAAAGTCTTCAAAATCAAACCAAGGAGAGGTTCACAAAAGGTCATGGGCAAAGGTTCTTGAAAGTTGCCTGAAAGGTTTGCCATTTGTACTGTTGGGCTGGTGGCAGCATTGAGAACCTTCGGCTCCGAAGCTTTGCTCCACCTCCTTGGCCAACAGCCAATCAGATGTCAATAGATCTGTCTTGATACGACATTTTGGTTTATTATTTTCAATAATGAACCATTGGAATCGAGCATGAAAAAAAAAATTCTTACCCCCCCTCAAAATTTGATGGTTTACGTTTCAAGGTATGTAGAATCCAAAACTGCAATAAAAATATTTCTGTCTGTCCGCCGTACGGGCCACTTTTCTTAGTTACCATGAAAAAAAATTGATGAAATTCGGGTTATAGGTTCCGTTCGGCGTCTAGTTGGTCCTCGAAGCTCGACGTTAGTGTCAGTCATCTCTAAGGGGTTCAAAATAGGGGTTGAAATTTTCAAAACGCCTATGCCATTTTTTTACGTAAATATTTTTACGGTTTTAAATAGTTCTTGAACTTGCGAGTTTTTTAAGACCATCCGGAGCATCGTACGTCCAGCCGTTCGTTCACAGTAAGGCCCCAAAGTTTGCACCGACAGGCATTTTCGACTCCAGTGTGAATGAAATTGTATACAATTCAAACCAAATCTCGTAACCAGAGACGCGCCCACAATAGGAATTTGTGAATACGGCCAATCATTGGTAGGGATCACCTGATTATATTGGCGGAGTATGAAGTCGAGTTGGTTGTTCTGTGATATTATTTAATTTGAAAAATGATGGCTCTTTTGGAGTTTGTTGGTAGGTAGTGAAACTTGAACAAACGTTGAAGTATTATTGATGGGTAAATTATTACTACGGTAAATCATTACTCAACGGTAAATTATTACACAACGGTTCATTATACCATCTACGTAGAAGGGGCTGGAGTTTGTTGGTAGGTACTTTTGCAACTTTTTTCACTCCTCATCAACAATTTCTTTTCAGAACTTCATTATGTGTGTTTCTTTTTGTTAGGTACTGTTTGTCATCGGCAGAATTATTTTAGCAACATTTAACTCGTGATTTAGGTAGGTACCTAGTAACGAGTACGGGGTTAGGTACTAACCTACGGAGGGTCTGCGATCTACATAATATGCATAGAATAGTACATAATTATATTATATTATATAGACGGGTTATCTATACATAGAGCTGTGATCTGTAACAGAAGGGTATTCTATACAAAATAATAAACCGTTGTGCAGGGATTTGCACCGTTTTTGACATTTCTTTCCGCATTTTGACATTTTCATGTCTTTCATATGGCACATACTCAAGAACCGTTACGAAAATTGACTACGAAAATTGTCCCAAATGAGTTTCTGACGATTTCCGCGTACAACCGAGTCGTTGCTAGGGGACTAGTACTTCGTCATTTGTCATCGGACAAAAACCGTTCACCATTCGTTGGAAACCTCTCGATTTATAGAACTAGAATACATTCCTCTCACTCGGTTGTCGCCCTTCGAAAAGCTGAGATATGCGCATGACTCGATAGAAGTTTGTTTGCACACAACATTATGGTCGTTAGGTGTCCCAAATGAGCGGTGTGTCGCCTGGGTACATATACGCAATTGCGTTACGAGTGCTTTGTGGTCGTCTTCGATTGACAAACGGCGACATTTTCCTGGGGGGGGGGGGGGGGGGATGACATGAAAATGTCTCAATGTGTTGCAGACTCGTATGCAAGCGTTTGCTGACAGTTTCCGTATATTTATGACGGTTCACACTCAGCTAGAAAAGGGATTACAGGGGGAAAGTGCTGCCACTGGACAGGGGAAAAACAAAAAAAAACGGGGAATTCCGTGTTAAAAATGATTTCCACGTTCTCCGTCAGATGGCAGGGTCGGAAGGCATTATTCTAGTGCACGGACTAAAGTAACATCTTCAGACGTTTTTTTATTTTCGCTAATAAACCTTTGGAATCGAGCATGAAACAAATTTTTTAAGCACCCTCGAAATTTTATGGTTTCCGTTTCAAGGTAGGTACGTAGAATCCGAAAATAGAATTAAAAAAATTTCTGTCCGTCCGCCGTGCTTCGCACTTTCCTTAAGCAACCCGCATATTCATGAACCAAAACTAATGAAATTTGTTTTGTAGGTCCCTTTATGGGTCTAGTTGGTCCGCGAAGCTCGGCGATACTGTCAGTCATCTCTAAGGGATCAAAAACAGGGGTTGAAATTTCCCGAACGTCGTATCTCGAAAACTTTCAATTAAATTTAGTTAATCACCCTCATTTAAAAACTTGAAAAATGATGATAGTGGAATATAAAGAACTATGTACCTCACCAACATATTGAGTAGGCTATAACTAGTTGGCAATTTTTACAGAGACGATATTTTTGAATGCACACAATCGGTATGGTGGAATTTTGAACGCCAGGTGTTAACAAACTATATAAATCGGGGAGTTCGAATTAAAGTCTCAAATTCAATACGAACGTTGAGAGTGTCTCTTGGGAATATTCCAAGCTGCACCCATGAGATTAGCTTTCCTTTTTCGAGTTTTCCATCTTTCCATGGAAGTCCTCCTTCATTACCCCCATCCACAAGGCTGGCTCCAAATCCGAAATAAACCATTATAGGCCATAAATAACATAAACCATTTACACAATCTCATCCGTCCCAAAGATTCTGGAGAGGCTGGTGCTTTGAGCAGATTAGCTCCCTTTTCGCGCCATTTACAATCCCTGAGCAGCAGGGTTTATGCGTGGCAAATCCACAATAACCAACCTGCTGTGCTTTCAGGATTGGAGGCTTTTGGGAACAGATGTCAAGTGGACTCAATATCATCAGACTTCGCCAAGTGTTTCGACAGAAAAATAGATTCTTGCCATGCTGGAGGCGCTTGGTGTTCACAGGTGTTTCTTGTGTTGGATCAAGAGCTATCACCCATAGGAAGATGATTGTAAAATTCAGAACCACTCTTTCTAGACCTTTCTCAGCATCCTCAGTGCTTGTTGTTCACAGTTTCTTCCTTGTGTTGGATCAAGAACTTTACCGATAGGAAGATGATTGTAAAATTCAGAACCACTCTTTGTAGACCTTTCACAGCATCCTCAGACCTCGCTCAGGGATCTCATGTTGGCCCTCAGCTCTCTACTTCTCCTGAGTAGTGCTGGTTCGATTTTCTCTGGAGTTCGATTCCTGCTGTAGCCTCAACGTTATTCTGAGCGTTTAAGAGAAATGCAAAATTTGGAAACAATGTGTCCCTTGCCATTCAGGTTCAAGGAAAGGGAATTGCAGACTATTTAGTTGGCCTCAAGACCATTTGATGGTTTGCGTTTCAAGGTATGTAGAATCCGAAAATTTAATACAAACATTTCTGTCCGTACGCCGTACTTCGAACTTTTCTTAGTTACCACGAACCACAATTAATGAAATTTGGTTGTAGCTCCTCTTTGGGGTCTAGTTGGCCCGCGAAGCTAGGCGTTACTGTCAGTCATCTGTAAGGGGTGAAAAATATGGGGTTGAAATTTCCAGAACCCGTAGCTCGAAAAAGTGTCTATAGAAGGGTATGGTTTTGGTTTACTATTCTGTGAATAACACCTACTTAATCGCTCAGCAAACATCATTTGGGCCCTAGTTGTGTCCAGAAACTTTACAGCCCGATCGGAATATACCCAGGGGCGTCATGAATGAAAGTGGGTATAAAAATAGGTACTTTTTGTGTTTTAGTAACATGAGCTTTTGAAGTATTGTTCTCCATGTTTTTGGGACGCGAAGACCGAATATGAAGTCGATTTTGCCCAAAGAGTGGAAAATTGAGGTTCTAAGGAAGTTTCAGCCTTAGATTTACGTTAAATGTTGGTCTAAAATCCTCGTCTTTCCGCACACAGTTTGGGTCCCCATTTGGGAACACATTTTGGTCCTAGTTGTGCTCCGAAACATGGCAGCCCGATCGGCATACACCCAGGTGAGAAAAACGGGTGTAAAGATAGGGGTTTTTGAGGGATTTTTGAGGTTTTAGTGAACATGACCTTGTGAGGTATCGTTTTCCATGTTTTTTAGGACGAGAAGACCGAATATTTGGTTGGTTTTGACCGAAGAGTGAAGAATTGAGGTTGTAACGCAGGTTAAGCTCCCGAAATTAATTTTTTATGTGTCAAAAACATGGGGAAATATCTGAAATCACCATATATTTGTATAACAACGCTGAAAGTAGTGAACCAACGTGAAAGTAGTGTTTTCCATGTTTTTGGGGACGAGAAGACCGAATATGAAGTCGATTTTGACCAGAGTGGAAAATTGAGGTTCTACCAAATGTTCAGCTTCCAAAATTGATTTTGGAACATATATATTCGCTCAGCAAACAATTTTTATAACACCCCCTGAAAATGTTTTCTTTTCCGTTTCAAGGTGCGTAAATTCCAAAAATGCAATGTCCGTCCGCCGTACGCCGTCCGTCGTATCACGTGTACCGGCTTCATTTTCGGTTTAAAAAACTCGCTCTTTCGCACACAGGCTCCATTTGTGCCCTAGTTGTGTCCCGAAACTTTGCAGCCCGATTGGAAATACCCAGGGGTGTTATGAGTGAAAATGGGTATAAAAATAGGTAGGTGTTTTTTGTGTTTTTGTAAGAGCTTTTGAGGTATCGTTTTCCATGTTTTTGGGACGAGAAGACCGAATATGAAGTCGATTTTGACCAAAGAGTGGAAAATAGAGGTTCTAACGAAGGGTCAGCTTCCAAAATTCATTTTTTAGCATTCAAAAACTTCGGAAAACTGTCTGAAATGTCCATCAATTTGTATAATAACACTAGAAAAAGTGTCAACAGGTGAATCACGACAATTAAATGGCACAACCAATGATCAAAGATAATTTGAAAAAAGCGTGATTTGTGTTTTTGGGGGGCAAAATTGGTGGAAACCATCAGAAATAGCTATTTAAATTATTGCACATGAAAGAAACAATAAATGAACAGCAACAATTCTGTAGGTATGTCCAGTAGAATAATAAACCCATGTGACGACTTCGCAGCATTTTTTGGTGTTCTAGTAACATGACCTTGTACGGTATCGTTTTCCATGTTTCTTAGGACGAGGAGACCGAATATGAAGTCAGTTTTGGCCTAAGAGTGGAAAATTTAGGTTTAACGAAGTTTCAGCCTTAAATTTACGTTAAAATTTGATCGAAAATCGTCGTCCTTCCGGGTGGGGGTGCTGACAAAACTGGGGGTTTTCGGCAATCTTGTGTGCGCTGCCCAGGACTTAATTCTCAACTGATTCACGTGGTTCTTTTGGTTTATTATTTTCAATAATGAATCATTGGAATCGAGCATGAAAAAAAAATTCTAACCCCCCCTCAAAATTTGATGGTTTACGTTTCAAGGTATGTAGAATCCGAATATGCAATAAACAAATTTCTGTCTGTCCGCCGTACGCCGTTCTGAGCACTTTTCTTAGTTACCATGAAAAAAAAAAAAATTGATGAAATTCGGGTTATACCTAGGTTCCGTTCGGGGTCTAGTTTGTCCTCGAAGCTCGGCGTTACTGTCTGCTAAGGGGTTAAAAATAGGGGTTGCAATTTTCAGAACGCCGTAACTCGAAAACTTTCGATAGAAGGGTATGGTTTTTTTTAACGTTTTTCAATTGAACTTGAACTAAACAATTTGTTGAGACCATCCGGAGCATTGTACGACCAGCCGTTCGTTTACATCAAAAAGTTTCGTCAACACGATAATGAATCAAACGGTATAAATCTGGCCCGGATATCATCACTAGGGAGCACCTGATTATAATCAAGGATGGCTGTATGAAGTAGAGTTGGTTGTTCTGCGATATTATTTCGTTTGATAAGTGATGGACTATTGGATTTTGTTGGTAGGTACTTCTGAACTGACTTCATTGATCTTCTGACTTGATTGATGGGTAAATTATTACGCAATAGTTAATTATTACACAACGGCAAATTATTGCACAACGGTAAGTTATTTCATATCAGTAAATTATTACACAACGGTAAATTACTGCAGAACGGTTCATCTACCAAGAAGGGGCTGGATTTTGTTGATCGGTACTTTTGCAACTTGAACAACCGTTGAAGTATTATTGATGGGCAAGTTATTAAACAACGCTCATTATACTTGACAACGAGGGTAGGTATTGACCACTGAAAACAGTGATCTACGCAGAAGGGGCATCTATTTCACTCCACATCAACAATTTTCCTTCAGAACTTCATTATTTGCGTTTCTTTTTGCCTTTTAGCGAATTTTCAAAGAAAATGAAGCTATTGCAATGGCTTCGAAATTTAAATAATATAAATTTTTGGAAATTTTCTTCATAGAAATCCGTTTCAGACCATTCTAAAACGATTCCTGAAATTTAACACTTTTTTATATGTATATATATATATATTTATTTATATATGTGTCACTCCAGACGATAACTCTCGATAGAATTGAGATAAACAGCTCAAATTTGCACAAAAAATCTATCTTGGCAATCGAAAGGCTAAGTTCGAAGATGGGCGAAATTGGCCTACTCTAAGGAGGGTTTTGGCGCATTTAAAGTGCGCAAAAATTACCCAAAAATCCCCAAAATGTTATTTTCCAACAAGTGACCCCTCATTTTAAAGGTTTTTGCACGCTGAACACGATGGTGGAATCGGATTTTAGATATCTTGATCCGTTCTCAAATTAGAGCATTTAAAGTGCGCAAAAATTACCTAAAAATCCCCAAAATGTTATTTTCTAACAAGTGACCCCTCATTTTAAAGGTTTTTGCACGCTGAACACGATGGTGGAATCGGATTTTAGATATCTTGATCCGTTCTCAAATTAGAGCATTTAAAGTGCGCAAAAATTACCCAAAAATCCCCAAAATGTTATTTTCCAACAAGTGACCCCTCATTTTAAAGGTTTTTGCACGCTGAACACGATGGTGGAATCGGATTTTAGATATCTTGATCCGTTCTCAAATTAGAGCATTTAAAGTGCGCAAAAATTACCCAAAAATCCCCAAAATGTTATTTTCTAACAAGTGACCCCTCATTTTAAAGGTTTTTGCACGCTGAACACGATAGTGAAATCGGATTTTAGATATCTAAATCCGTTCTTAAATTAGAGCATTTAAAGTGCGCAAAAATTACCCAAAACTAGGATAATCTTTAAACTCTTACCCCCACCCCCTTAGAGTGGTCAGATTGAAAAATGTGAGAAGTATTAATTGAAGACGAGAGTTCGAAGCAAAAAAGGGGGAGGCAAACGATTAGTACAACTCCTTGAATTTACCCACAGCGATCAAATAAATAAGCACTTAGTACAATTACGTAATAAACAAACGGTAGAATCAGGATGGACAAAACGTACAAATTAAAATAAATACGAAGAGAATATACATAGAAAACCAAATTTTAGACCGAAGTTTTCCTTTATTCAAAACCATAGCCATTAATTCGAATATTTCTTTGAAAATTCGCTCATTAAGTCATGCTGCATGACTGATTTTTTAGTTACTGTTTGTCATCGACAGAATTATTTTAGCATCATTTAACTCGTGATTTAGGTAGGTACCTATTAACGAGTACTAAACTAGGGAGGGTCTGCGATCTACATAATATGTATAGAATAGTGCATATTATATTATAGACGGGTTATCTATACAGAGAGCTGTTATCTGTAACAGAAGGGTATTCTGTACAAAATAATCAACCGTTCTGCAGGGATTTGCAGCTTTTTGTTTGACGCAGGAATCTATCTAGTTGTGAACTACGTCGCCGGAATTCCGAAATTTTTTTCTAGAGGGTCGAAAGGGTGGGGGTGGGGGGTCAGTACCGAAAAACGTGGGTTTTCGACAAAATCTTGTGCGCGGTGCCCCAGGGCTTAATTCTCAACCGGTTTACGTGTTTCTTTTTTAATGCGACGCAGAATTCAGTCTAGTTATGCAGTCGCCGGAATTTCGAAATTTTTGTCTGCAGTGGTGGGGTGTGTTGGGTGGAGGGGAGAGCGGGGGATTTTCTGCAGATCTTGTGTTCACTGCCTGCATTCTGAACTTTTGAGGCTGCCATGCTGCAACGATCCTAGGACTCTTGTCACTGACTTGACGGGTGAAAGACTCAACACGGGGTTCAGCGGTTTAAAAGGGAATCTATATTGTCTGGATCGTTGAACAAGAATGAGGTTCCCATGCCACTTATAATTTTTCGGGTCTCCTATTTTCCGCAATCCTTGCACTCTTTATCACGATGAAGGGGGGGGGGGGGGGGGGGGGACCGCGTTCGCCGGTGAACCTCTTTCTCAGGTGAATGGCTGGTTATCACCTCGTATCAACCTCAAGGTGGTGGTGGCTTCCGAGTGCCCAGGGCTCTTCATGTGGGCACAGGTTGTGGCCCATGACATCACCCCCACGTCAATCCTGGAGCACGTCCTCGTGCAACTCTAGGTAAGCTGGGTCAAATATCTAAGCTGCGAGGTGTCCTCCACCATGTCTGTCAACTTTTGCAGCAGTGAGGTCACAGCGTGCACCTCCGCGGCCTGGGCGTACCATAGTGTTGTCCTGGGGTTCCACATTTAGGGTTACCAGCCAGTCACCCTTTCTGAGGCCTCCAGCTACTAGCAGGTCGGTCTGGGGAAATTCCTCGTTGTTGCTGATGGGGAGGATGGGACTAGTGCAAGGATTTGCTAAGCCTGGAAAAAAAAGAAGAAATTTTGAAAACATTTGGCCGAAATTTCCCTAGTGGCATGGGACCTATTTGATTTTCTATTGGTTTTTTGTTTAAATTTTGTATTTTAAGAAACCTGGAAATACATATACAGAGGTACAAATGATTAATTAATACATGGATATGGCACTTGGTAAGATTACATTACTTACTAAGTATTAACCTTATCCTTTTATGAGGGGGGAAATTTTGTCCCTCTCCAAAATTTACAAACCATCCCTTTTCTGATCCCTATTTTTCTGGCACAATCGCATTATAACACCTATAATGCGATTATAAAAATCGCATTATGGCACAATCGCATATCTTTGTAACAACTATTACAACTTTGATCAATCTGATTTTTTTTCAACATTAAAATACGTGAATCATCGTATGCTATGCATAAATGAAATCATATTTTTTTATAATAACGCAGCTGCGGTTACCGGTAACTACACATAAACACCCAATAAACACTTACCCCGGGGTATTATATATACACGTCGTTGGTGAGGGGATTATCAGGGTTGCATGCAAAGCTACGGACGTAATTCTGTTTACCACACATACAACACATATATCACAGCTTCTTCCCCCCCCTTGTTGGGCGTCACCTCCTGGTAAGCGGCAGAACATAATTATGTTGGGTACCTGTATACCTATTATAGAAATATTAAAATTCCTGTAGAAAAAAAAACATATTAGAAAACATATTAGTTCAATATATTAAAATTTCTGTAGGGAAGTAAAACATATTAGTTTAATAAATAAAATTTCTGTAGGGAAGTAAAACATATTAGTTTAATAATTAAAATTTCTGTAGGGAAGTAAAACATATTAGTTTAATAATTAAAATTTCTGTAGGGAAGTAAAACATATTAGTTTAATAAATAAAATTTCTGTAGGGAAGTAAAACATATTAGTTTAATAATTAATTAAAATTAAATATCAAGTATAAAATCAGAACGTAATTAGAACATGTAGGAGGTGGGGCTCACCTTCTTGCTAGGATACAACATCCTGCCAGTATACCTAGCCCAAGTAGCAGGGAAAAACCTGAGGCCCCTGTGTTGGCCAGTGCCCACCAGTGGTGCTGCCTATGCTGCCTCTGGTGCTCAGCCTCAGTCTCCAAATATTTAATTGCCGTTTGCACCCCAATACCAACTGATGGGTCTGGCAGGGTGGCTACCAAATTGGCTAGAGAATCGTTGTTAGTGTGGAGAATCAGTCGCTCCTCTGGTGTAGTGAGCAAACCTCCACCCTGGAGTAGATCTAAGAGGGTAGGGTGGTGGTGTATTGGCACCAGGTTACCTCTCAGGTGGGTTTCCCCGACAATCCTACCATACATCATCAATCCAGGGGCCAAGATGTCACAAGTACCTTTATTTTTTAGTACTCCCACCCCTACGATAGTAATGCGAGGGTGAACGTATTCATTATGACCAGGGCATTGTAGTGTGATTTGCCAGGGTGTCTGTGTTGAGTATGCCCAGTGGGGACCAATTTGGCGAATTATGGGATCTGATTGATTTGGCAAAAGTTGTCTCTCACACCCATCATGCTGGCCGTAGTAGAGGCTTTTCGTGCATGATGGGGAAGTAATGCTAACCACTGGCACATTGACTGGGCAAATTCTTGGTGTGAAATGAGAACACTCATTGAACTGCTGTTCTGTCAGTAAGATGTAGTCCTGCATGTCCTCACTTACACCCAAGTAAGAGTCCAGACGGGCCCACTGCATCCAATGGCCAACACCCTTGTCAAAGACAGGCATGGAGTGAACTCTATAGAGACTGAATGTGGTGGAGCTATCCGTTATGGGTATCGTTATAATAAACGCTAGATCATCCTGGGAAGCAACAGCTTTTATGGTAACTTGTTGGTGATAAGTGTATAGGAATTCATCCTCAGGGGGGAATGGAAGGTGTCTTCTGCTTTCCCCCAACATTTTCTGAACTTGCACCAGCACTGTTCGTAGTGTACGGTAGTTCAGGATACAAGGTGACAGTAGCCCTTTGGATGCTGCCTCTGTACCGTGCTGGAGTCGGTTTAGTTGTTGGCGCGCTGATGCTAGTTCAGATTCAAGTTTTCTGATTGACTCAACCCAAGTCAAGTGTATCCACAATTGCTTCAGCTCAGAAGAAAGCATGTGTAGCGCTTGGTTGATCTCTTGATGGGTTGAGGTCAGTGCTTGGATGATTCGTTTAAGGGTGAGGGTGTTGTTTTGGATTTGTCCCTCCATCTTTGAAATTATGGACAGCTGTTCCTTCCCATGGTGCATCATACCACTGCTATCCTCCACCTCTTCTAGTCGTTCTCGCAAACCTTCCACCTCCCCCTCAGACGCCACATCAAATAAAACAGAGAATAAGCTCCCAATCCCTGGGACGAGAGAAATAGCTCTAGTATGGCGTCCAAGAGAAGGGGTTGGCTGCTTTGACAGATCAGAAGAAGTGGGGGGTTTCTCCAGGAAGTGTTGTACTGATGCTAATTCTAGTACATAGGCATCGATATCTTCCTGGAGCAGCTTGGCTTCTTCTAAAAGATGAAAGGGGCCCACCTGAGCAGTTTTTAGGTGCTTAAGGCTGTCAACCAGTAATGGTGATACCTCTGTGAGTTCCCTTGCCGTTTTCAGAAGCTCTGTCAGGTTATAGTGCACCACCAGGCGCCAGCTGGAGTCAGTTAGGATAGTCGCCTGTAAACCCTGGAATATCACTCCTTGGTGGCGCTCTCCACCCCTATCCATGCTGCCAGTAAGCACCGCCTCCACTGGGTACACAAACATTAATGCCACTGGAAGCAGAATCTGGATCATGATCTGTGAAACGAGGGACATCATTAGTTTTAAAAAATCACAGAAAAATTCCTCTCTCTCTGAATTAGGGAAATGTGGTACCTGTTTAGTAACCTTTACATTCTGGCCAGATTTCCTTTCCAGGAAAAAGTTCTAGATTTAATTTGAGGATGTCCATTATGTATCATATTTTGGTGACAGGAAAAAGAGAATAAAATAAAGTGATTGATAATGGCATATTGCAGAATGTATAGGTGCTCTGCTACCTAATGGAAAATTGTCAAGTAGTTTTTTTTTGTTAGAATAGTTTTTCAGCATGATCATAATTAGCACTCAATCGAATTCTACACAAACCCCCTAGGAATTAGTCACTGTCAGTCTCAGTGTCTGTGACTGCTGCTAGTTGCCTAAAGTCTATTTTTCGTCCCCTAGTGTTATAGGGTCGGCCTAGTGCTTTTACCTTTGGGGTCTGTGGAGGAGATCGACTCGTGGAGGGGTGGTGCATATTATTAAAGTTCTGGTAAGTGCTCCCTAAATTTGGATCCTGGCCAGCAGAGTCCCACCCTAGCCAAGCTGGGCTCTCTCCCATTTGTGGATGGGCAATTGGTGGGTCTGGGGTAGCCTGCAGCTGAGGCTCCTCCCACCATAGCTCCTCATTGTCTAGGTAAGTGAGGGGCATGAGATCTCTACTTGGGTCAGTACGGTGATGCGTGCGGCTCTGTGGAGTTGGTAAACACGAAAAACTGGGCGTGCTAAGAGCTGGGGACATAGGGGTTGTAGGCTGGACCTTTCCTAGAGGTTGGCTTTCCTCCGGTTGGGGTAGGAGGTTACTTTTCCTTCTAACCGAAGGCTTGACGCGGTTCACATGGACCCTCTTTGATTTACCCCGTATGAGGACTATAAGGTTCAACTTCGAAGGAACTCCAGTGACTAGATATGGCCCCTTCCATGGTCGTGTGAATTTCTTGGTTCTGCCTTTCTTGAGTTGTGGGTCGTGTAAATAGACCCACTGCCCTACGTGAAAGCTACTTCTTGACGTTCCCTTATTATTGTAATGCCATGCCATGTTGTGTGCAGCATCTGACTGATTAGCCTGAACTTGTTTCCATATGTCTTGCAAGGTGTCTCGCAGTTTCTCTACATGGAACATGTAGGGTTCAACATCCTCGCCTAGGTTCATGTCCTCTGCAGCTGGTAATCGCATTTTCTTCAAACGGTGAAAATTTGGTGGCTTCGAGGCTCTGAGAGTTAATGACCATCTGGGCAACGGGGAGGTACTCATCCCAGTTGGTTTGATTTACTGACACATAGTGTGACAAAATGTTGGCCATAGTTTTGTGGATTCTCTCAACCCGGCCATTAGCCATTGCATGATAAGCTGTTGTTCTTACTTTTGGTTTATTATTTTCAATAATGAACCATTGGAATCGAGCATGAAAAAAAAAATTCTTACCCCCCCTCAAAATTTGATGGTTTACGTTTCAAGGTATGTAGAATCCAAAACTGCAATAAAAATATTTCTGTCTGTCCGCCGTATGCCGTACGCCGTACGCCGTACGGGCCACTTTTCTTAGTTACCACGAAAAAAAAATTGATGAAATTCGGGTTATAGGTTCCGTTCGGCGTCTAGTTGGTCCTCGAAGCTCGACGTTACTGTGAGTCATCTCTAAGGGGTTCAAAATAGGGGTTGAAATTTTCAAAACGCCTATACCATTTTTTTACGTAAATATTTTTACGGTTTTAAATAGTTCTTGAACTTGCGAGTTTTTTAAGAACATCCGGAGCATCGTACGTCCAGCCGTTCGTTCACAGTAAGGCCCCAAAGTTTGCACCGACAGGCATTTTCGACTCCAGTGTGAATGAAATTGTATACAATTCAAACCAAATCTCGTAACCAGAGACGCGCCCACAATAGGAATTTGTGAATACGGCCAATCATTGGTAGGGATCACCTGATTATATTGGTGGAATATGAAGTCGAGTTGGTTGTTCTGTGATATTATTTCGCTTGAAAAATGATGGCTCTTTTGGAGTTTGTTGGTAGGTATTGAAACTTGAACAAACGTTGAAGTATTATTGATGGGTAAATTATTACTACGGTAAATCATTACTCAACGGTAAATTATTACACAACGGTTCATTATACCATCTACGTAGAAGGGGCTGGAGTTTGTTGGTAGGTGTACTTTTGCAACTTTTTTCACTCCTC
This sequence comes from Leptopterna dolabrata, assembly GCA_954871275.1. Taxonomy (NCBI): domain Eukaryota; kingdom Metazoa; phylum Arthropoda; class Insecta; order Hemiptera; family Miridae; genus Leptopterna; species Leptopterna dolabrata. The sequence continues at coordinate 51,728,900 of OX940981.1, forward strand.
ATCAACAATTTCTTTTCAGAACTTCATTAAGTATGTGTGTTTCTTTTTGTTAGGTACTGTTTGTCATCGGCAGAATTATTTTAGCAACATTTAACTCGTGATTTAGGTAGGTACCTAGTAACGAGTACGGGGTTAGGTACTAACCTACGGAGGGTCTGCGATCTACATAATATGTATATAATAGAATAGTACATATCATATTATATAGAAGGGTTATCTATACATAGAGCTGTGATCTGTAACAGGAGGGTATTCTATACAAAATAATAAACCGTTGTGCAGGGATTTGCAGCGTTTTTTCACCTTGAAGAAAGAGCAGAAGTGATTGACGAGCTCCGAGCTAAATTCTGCCCCTTGGTCTGTAAGGATCTGAGTGGGTGCCCCAACCCTACCAAAGTACTGCAGGAAAGCCTTTGCAATAGACTCAGCTGTGTGGTCTTGTAGAGGGTAGAAATCAACATAGCGGGAAAACTGGTCTATTATGGACAGAAAGTACTTGTGCCCCCTGGGTGTTAGGGGCAGTGGTCCCACTATGTCAGCACTAATTTGGGAAAAGCATTCAGTGGGTTCGGAAAATTCTCCTAGGGGAGCGGTCTTTTTCCCATAGTGTTTTCTCTGGCTGCATGAGGTACACGACTGTACATAGTTTCTCACATCTCCTTTCATTCCGAGCCACCAAAACTGTTCTTGGACTCTCTGTAGCGTTTTCTTGTTGCCACCATGGCCTGCCTGGGGGAGATCGTGATATAGCTGCAGGATTTTCCCTCTAAGCTTTATCGGTACCACTACTTTAAGACCTTCCATAGTAACCTTGCAGAGGAGTTTATCCTTGGATAGCTTATAGTTCTTTTTTGTAACCAGTCTTCTAGTGTGTCTATCTACCTCTTGCCCCTCTCGCAGTTCGTTAATTGTGACAACTGGGAGATATCGAACTTCAGTTGCTAGGACTCTGGACAAGGCATCTGCGTTACCATGGGCTTTACCCGCTTTGTGAACTATGGAAAACCTGTACTCACTCAGCTTCAGAGCCCAGCGAGTAAGGCGAGAGTTTAGATCTCGGTGTGTGTTGAGATATTTCAAGGCCTGATGATCAGTATATTTATACCACAAAATCGACACCCCACAGGTAGTGGTGAAATTGGGTGACACCATATACAAGGGCAGCTAACTCCAACTCTGTTGCACAGTAGGAAGAGGCTTCTGCTGATGTTGTGCGGCGGGAGGCATAAGCAACTGGGTGTTCCACTTCATCAATCTTCTGGCTGAGGACACACCCCAGGCCGTCCTTGCTACCATCTGTGGCTAGGATGAAAGGCTTGGAGAAATCTGGGTATGCTAGAATGGGCGCCTTGGTAAGTTGGGCCTTCAAGCTAGCAAAAGCAGTTTCACAGTCCTCTGTCCAGTCGAAGGGCATGTCTTTTTTTGTGAGGTCGGATAATGGTTTGGCCAACTTGGCAAAGTTTAGCACAAAGCATCGGTAGTAGGAGCATAATCCTAGAAATGACCTGACATCCTTGAGGTTTTTGAGAGGAGGGAATTCCGAAACTGCCTGTATTTTTTTCTGGTCTGGGTGCACTCCTTCGGCATTTACTATATGACCTAGGTATGAGACCTCTGATTGAGCAAACTGGCATTTAGCTAGATGTAAAGTAAGGCTGGCATCCCGCAGTATGTCAAGCAGCTGGCATAAGTCGTGGATATGTGTACGTAGATCCTCGTGGAACAGGATTAGGTCATCTAAAAAGCAAAGTGCTCTAGGAGATCCCAGGCGTCGAATGAGGGTCATGGCTAGCCGCTGGAAGGTGGCTGGGGCTCCCTGTAACCCAAAGGGTAGCCTTAAGTATTCATAGCAACCTTCATCAGTAACAAAGGCAGATTTGGGTATGTCTTTTGGGTCAATTGGGCACTGGTAGTACCCTGACTTCAAGTCCAAAGTTGTAAAAAATGTTGACTTTCCCATTCTATCCATGTGTTCTTCCACTCTAGGGAGTGGGTAAAATTCTGGGGCTGTGATGGCATTAAGTTTTCTGTAGTCAACGCACATCCTCCACCTCAGCCCTGAGCCCGTTTTCTTTGGAACCAGAACCACTGGTGAGCTCCAAGCACTGGTTGACTCTCTGATTACGCCTTGACTGAGTTGCTCTTGCACAAGCTGGCGAACTATTGGCTTCTGTGCATGCGCAATACAATAAGGTCTTGCTCTTATGGGGGGTAGGTCCCCTGTATTAATCTGGTGCTGCACTAGATCTGTGCAGCCTAATTTATCGAAACCCTCGAAACTGAAGATATCTTGGTACTTCATTAGGGATTTCTCTAGCTGGCTCTGCTCTGCGGGTGGCAGATGCTCCAGCTTCTTCTTAAGTTCTCGGCTGAGGGCTGTAGTACGCTCAGCTTCACTGGTAGAATTTACAGTTAGGCATGTTGAGGTTTCCCGCCTATCTATATGGAGGTGGGATTCAACGATTCCCATTACTTTATCTTTGTGTAGGGTTATGGGGTGGTCTGAAAGGTTGCATCCCATTGTCATTATTTTCTGAGCTTTGCTCAATGAGCATGCAAGCACTTCCTGGATGTTTCCATTGGTGGGAGTGAACAAGACTGTGCTGGCGAGAGGCGTAACTCCGAAGCTTACTCGTGCTTCTAGTGGGAGTAGAACAGATGACCCTGGTGGAATTACCACCTCATCCTTAAGCACCGCATATACTGAGTTGTAGTCTTTGACTAACTCAGAGTTGTATACGCTGTCGGGGGCTATTGCACCCACCCTTGGTCCTTGGATTTTGATTGGTGAACCGTTCAATCTCACAATTTTCTTGTGCACGTCTAGCACTGCTCCCCTCTCACTCAGAACGTCACATCCCAGCAACATCAAAGCCCCACCACTGAGTTCACAGATAGCAGCTTCAACTGTGAAGGGGTGGCACCCCTCTAAAGCTAGCTCCACTGTTGTCGCACCCAGTGCTTGAATTGGTTGTGACCCCATCCCTACTATTGAAATGTTGAGTGGGTCAGGAGTTCCCTCACATACTATTGGGTCTACCAGTGTGATTTGGGATCCTGTGTCCACTATAATTTTACCCCTGGATGAGCCTACCCTACCCTTTACTGTGAAGAGGGGGACTCCACCCAAGTTTACCCTGGCTTCTCGTATTTGCCCTGTGTCCAACTCGCTAGTCAATTCCTGGGTTCCCTGGTCAGCCTTCCATGTTCCACTGGTTATTTCCTGGGTTATGTCCCTGTTGGTTGGGCCCCTCGCTGGCCGTTTGGGGTCTGAGAAGTACTTGGCCTCCCCCCCTTGTTTGCATCCTCCGCCTCTTTTGGAGGAATACACTGGCCCACCTTAGGTCCCCCATGTCGGTAATCACACCTGCTTGAGTAGTGTGTGTTCTCACCACAGACATGGCAATAGGGAGTACTCCTTGGGTTTGCCCATTGTTGCTGCCCTGCATTCTCAGACTTGCCCTCTTCCGTCTTTTTCTTCTGTATAGGAGGTGATTTCTTTTCTGGTTCTGGGGGTGTCGGTGTGGATGCTGGAGTTGATGTTGTGAGTAGGGTCTGCTGTGGTCGGGCCCGGAGGTTTGCCTGTATTACGTTTTCAATTTCTCTCCGGGTCGCCGCAAAGTCGATGGCCTGTGCTAATGTGGCTGGTTCTTTTAGCATTGCGGACCGCATGATGTCTGTTGGGAGACCTCTCATAAAGACTTCTATGGCATGGACTTCCGCTTGCTCAACCAGAGCAGGATTATTGGGGTCCACAACCGTCTTAATCATTGCCTCCCTCACCCTTGCTCCAAAGCTTTCCACTGACTCATTTTTGCCCATTTCCAACGAATGCAACTGATGGAGCATACGGCCACGAGTTTGTTGTCCTTCAAACCTTTTCCTCAACTCTTCTTCAACTTGTTCCATGTTGCTGAGGTTGTCCATTTGTTTCCGCAGCTCTAGGAAAGAGCGAGCGCAACCCCTGAGTTGCATAAGAGCAATTTCAACCCAAAACCAATCAGGAGCCCTGTAGAGGCGACTGGCATCACCTATGGCTCTCAAAAAGTCATCCAGCTTTTCATTTTTCCCCCCACTGAATGTAGGTAGCTTGCCCCTGAGCTTTAAGCCCAAATCACCAAACTCTGAGAAGTCGCTAATTTCGTATCTTGCCGGGACAGGGTACTGGGAAGTGCTGGTAGGGCCTACCCCTGACTTATGGAAGGTACCAAAGTAGGTGGGTGGCCTATTGCGACGGGATGGTATGGTATGGTTGCTCAAAAGGGGGTTTGTTGAGGAATGGATGGTGGGTGGTAGTTCGTGGGAGTTAATGACTGGTGTCTGGTGGGAGTGTTTTGTGCCTCTCGGTCTATAAGGCATGTAGGGTACTGGAGTGGGACCCCAAGTTACCCTTCTTTCTTGAGGTTGGGTAAAAGGGGTACTTGCTGGGGGAAAGGCTTCTTTATTCAGCTGATTTTCCTCCTGTTGAGGAAATCCCTGGGCCTCTCTGTCCCGCACAAATGTCCAGAGTTTCTCTCATTAACCGCTGGTTGACAGACTGGCCCTCCATAGCATTAGAGAGAAACTCCAATCTCTCACCCAGTGAGGTTAGACCCTGACCAAGATGGTTGTGCAGGTAGGTATTGGTGGCATTTGCTTGGTCCAAGGCCTCTTTCATTCCCACCAGGGTTGTCGTCAACTCCTCCACCCTCCTCTCTAAAGTCCTAATCACACCCACAACTTCTCCCCCACCCACCCACACCACCCCAGATTCCCTAGGGGGAGGGTGTGGGAAGATGGAGGAGGGGGGTGGGGTACTGGTAGTAGGAGGCCACTGAAAAGGCAGATGCTGCCTGGCCTCAGTAGAGGGATCTGACATCCTATTTCCCTCACCCTGGGATGGGGGTGTGTGAACAGGGGTAGAAAATTGTGCTCCCTGAACCTGGGGACGGTCTTCACCCGCCACTACTTCGAGGTATGCTGGCTCCCTATTCAGTGTTAGAACCATATCCTCTTGTGACCCCTCAAATCCTAGATTAGATCTCTCCCCTTTGTGGAAAAACCTACTCCTCACTGCTCCCCAAAAATTGCCCTCTTTGTTGTTACCCTGCATGGCGATGTTATTTAACGCAGTCAAACAGGATTTTACCTTGTAAAATCTTTCCCAAAGAAAAAAGGATTGATCACGTACTAGGGAAGGGATAGAGCCCGAGGAGGCTCCAAGTGGGGAATCCAACTTCCTGCCTTGTGGACAACAAAGGAGGAGAGGCAGGTAACAGGATGTAGAGGGACACGTGTGGTACTAGTTAGTAGGTACGTTCGTATGAAAAAGAAGGACGAAGAGAGAGTAATTGTAGTATATGCAAAGAAACGTTAGTTCAACAGGACAACTTACAACAAATGGATAACGAACAACCTAAATAGTATTGAAGGCTTTACGACCTAGGTGGTGTTGACCAAGGTTAGGTTTAGATTCAGGTTGAAAATAATTTATTCCCGAAGTGGTAAAATTAATCACAAATTATCATACCCACCGAAAATAACCTAGGTACAACGGCGGAACAATATTCGAAGTTTAACTGGTAAGTGTAGACTTGCGTACCAAGTTCTGACGAGGTCGAGGATCAGGAAATTAAATGAAACGAAATTCACCACACAATCGAATGCGAAAAGATGTGAAAAAGGATATGACAGGATGGGAACCCTGGTAGGAAAGCGAATTGGAAACGATTGACTAGAAGTTGGGACTTGACCTACTTAAGCACATCCCCCACGTGTTGGTAAAGGATATCGTAAGACTATTTATTGTATTCGTAAAAAATTACAAAACTAGGTACTTACAATTTTATGAGCGTAGAAATTCGTGAACATTCGACTGCGCCACCTGCAACGATCCTAGGACTCTTGTCACTGACTTGACGGGTGAAAGACTCAACAAGGGGTTCAGCGGTTTAAAAGGGAATCTATATTGTCTGGATCGTTGAACAAGAATGAGGTTCCCATGCCACTTATAATTTTTCGGGTCTCCTATTTTCCGCAATCCTTGCACTCTTTATCACGATGAAGGGGGGGGGGGGGGGGGGACCGCGTTCGCCGGTGAACCTCTTTCTCAGGTGAATGGCTGGTTATCACCTCGTATCAACCTCAGGGTGGTGGTGGCTTCCGAGTGCCCAGGGCTCTTCATGTGGGCACAGGTTGTGGCCCATGACAATGCGACATAGGTATATAAGAAACAATAGGAAGTCTAATCTTCGATCAATCAACTAATTTATTCATAATATTCTTGGAACATCGGACATGGTTTTGGTGATAACATCGCTACTCTAATATAGGTAGTCAAGCATGTACATAACCTGTTCGTCCCGCCAACATTCATGGAATTAGGTTGTTGCACAATGAATGCTTCATATTTATAGATCAGTTAATCATAATATATATACTTCGACGATCAGCAATGAGTGGGAGGGATCTTTACACCACCATAAGAAACGACCACGGTTTTGTAATGGTTTTTTAAAGTGATGAATATATTAAGAATAGATGGGAACTGAACGAAAATAAGGAGTTAAGTAGCAGGCTCGAGACGCCATTTCCGAGTGATGCGAGATATTGGATGGCCCTTTATTCAATCAATTCAAAATCCATTTTTCATAATCCCGAATCCTCCAACATCTCCCTTTCTTACGTTTTCAACATGAATAATTATCATTGAGAATATAGTATTTATAAATTTTCATTAATATAGATTAAAAAAAAAAAAGAAATAGTGCAATAACTTCAATAAAACCACATTAGTCTTGTTATTTTAGGTTCACTTCACCTTTCTTAAGTTTGTTAACACATCATGTAACATGACAATGTTTAATTTCTGGTATCGTGCTCGTTATTCTTGTTAGTCGTTAATTATGACAGTATGCAAGTTTGAAAATCGTTCGCAGGCAAGCAGTATTGTGAGGCACTCCCCGATGTTGGTGGCCCATTTACGCCCATTGCTGCTAAGACTTCGTGACGCAAAAGCTGTGGGGTGGCTATCCTGCATGAGGGTGCATCCCAATCCGTGTGATGACTGTCAGCCTGCAGTACATCCTCTTTGTGTGGATCAGAATCACACTTTGATCCACACAATTGGTGCAGAGACTATCAGTTTCTTGACTGTATCCGCTGCCAGCCTCTCTTCTGTCGCAAACTTCCATTCAACATTTTTACAAACCAGCTGTCGAAGGGGCTCTGGTTTCCGCTAGGCTTGGCACGAACTTTGCAATATATGTTGCCAGACCGAGCAAACTTTTTAACTTCTTGCACATTTTCAGGGTAGCTCAATACTGCGAACCTTGTTGGGATCTGGTCGGATGCCTTTGTTGGTAATCAAGTGACCCATGTAGCTGACCTCCTTCAGTTTCAGCCTCATTTTCTGTTTGTTGAATCTAATGTTCGCTCACCTTGTCTGCTGAAGAAGTTGTCTGAGAGCGTGATCGTGTGAAATTGTGGCCTCCTCGTTGGTGTCTCCAACTCCTAATACGAGTATCTCGTCTTGCACGATGACGAAGTTTCTTTACTGCACCAAAGATCTTGTGCAGGCGCTGTTGATATTTTTTTGTCTCCAGAAACCTCAAGCCAAATGGGAGCCGCAACCACCTGAATCTGCCAATCTGCGACCAAAATGTATCTTCATCAAGGACAACATTGCAGAAGCCGTCCTTAGTGTCCAACAGGTTGTGGTAAATTCAGGTGTGATATCTTCAAAAGTAGGAGTCTCGATCTATGCAGAGGCGCAACGTCTTTGGTGTTTTGACAATAACCAAGTTGCTCGTCTACTCAGTGGGACCCGTTTCTTTAGCTACAGTTCCTTTTTCTAGGAGCTCATCTAGCTTGACCTTCAGCTCTGCTTGATGGGGTATGGGCCCTCTTCGAGGCGATTGCTTCACTGGGCTATATGAAGGGTCAAGTTGCAGCTTGCATGATCCATTGAGGCGCCCCACACCACGGAACACTTCTGGAACTTCAGTGATTGCCTGAGAGCTACTCTTATCCTCGACTGTGTTCACAGCCCCCAACTGGACTAAATCAAGCTTTTCGCAGGTTGCGGCTGAAAGTATCGGAAGGCGCTCTGTGCCTGGGGCCCCCTCAGTCACCTGGAACCTCAGTGGAATGCGCTCATTGTCCTTCCATGCAGTGAGGGTAGTTTGTCCTATCGGTCTGATCAAACCGCACCCAAAGACACAAATGATGGTTGAGGTGTTCTTCAGCTTAGGCTCATAGCCCAGAACGTTCGACAAGGTCTGTGTTTGTATGACATTGGTGGTTGCACCTGTATCGAGCTGACATTAGACCTGTTTTATCTGATCATGGGTGACAAATGTGATTCTTGATGACCAAATCCTGTTCTTTCGGCACTCCCCCATACTGTGGACATGCTCTGTCAGGAATGCTTCCTCGCAATCATAATCGTGTTCTACCACTGCCTTGTCATCTGACTCACCCAGTGCCTGGACGTTCTGCTGGGTATGTCTGCGAGGATGTGTCGACCCTTTTTTTTGTCTATCGATGATGCGCAGATGGCTGGGAAATGGTTGAACTTCATGTACCTAGAGCATTGTTTCCCAAACGCAGGGCAAGACTGCCTCCCGAACTTGTGTGCAGTACCACTGTACTTTCATTGGGATGGGGTATTTTTGCTCCTTCTTGGCAGCTGCTTCCCAAATGCCTTGACGATCGTTTCTGTTCTGATTTTCATAGCATTAACTTTCGTATACTGCAAGCTCATTAGCACGACACTTGTCTCTAGCTGTCAAGAGGGTAAGTTCGCGTCGCTAAGCAACATTTCTTGGTATGCTCACTCCGAATCCCAATAACAAGGCGGTCGCGTAGCATCTAATTTTCGAGTGTCTTATGACCACGCTCGTAGAAACGAGCTTGCAAAGGCGACTAATATAGGCATCAATTGATTCACCATCTTCCTGCGAGGCTGTGTCAAAAATAACTCTCGTAGATCAGATTCAGCTTCAGTTTCTTCTTAAAACATGCATCAAGCTCCTGCACAATAGTTTTGACCGACTTAAGCTTCTCCTCAGAGAGCTTCAAATTCGTTGAAGCCAGGCGTGCCTCACACCCAAGGAAAACCTTGAATATTGCTTCTTGCTTAGCTTCATTCAGCCTTTTCTGCAAGGTCTGATGCGACGACGAAGTCTTCCCACTTCCCCTTGAAGAATTTCCAGTTAGCCTCTTAATCACCCTTCAACTCTAATTTCGCAGGCAACGGAATAAGCTGAAGCCATGGCACCAATATCATTGATTGACCGACACACGAAACTGTGATGACTTGCACTGCCACGAAAACTAAACTACTGATGACAAACGTGGTAGTTCAACACACCTGACACCATGTTTCGTAACGATTTTTAAAAATGATGAATATGTTAAGAATAGACGGGAACTGAATGAAAATAAGGCAACAGAGTAGCAGGCTCGAGACGCCATTTCCGAGTGATACGAGATATTGGATGGCCCTTTATTCGATCAGTTCACAATCGATTATCATAATCTCGAATCCTGCAACAACCACTGTAATGCATACATTACTGTACCGGAAGTTTTTGGTTTGCTTGTTTCTCTGATATTTTCTTATAGCTATATTTGGCCAACTGGCATATTATTATTTTTATACTGTCCTATATATTGGGCTTTGGCCATTTTTGGAATTGAATAAATATAAGAATATTAAAGTAATCATTCAATTTTTCCATCTTGTTTACGTTTTACTCGTAATACCCATTGACACTCAACCAGCTTCCTGCTAGATATTGGTTCAACCAGGATTCGTTTCAAGGATTCCCTTTCGTCTTTCATAGCATCAGTCCAATTTTCAGCATCTTCGCTCCTCTCTGCTTTTCAACATGTTCTCGATTCAGGAGGGAATACATCACAACACCTGCAGAATATTCAAAACATATGGGTGGTCTGGTCTTGGACCTACCTTGAACATTATGTCCTGATGGTTCAACAACAGGTTGTGGTTAGTAGCACAGTTTCATCCACTTGTTCCTCTGTTGGCATTATATCTATTTCTCTTTCCTCCATTGATTCCCCTTGAACTTCGTTCGCTTAAATGTTGTAGTTATAGCTAAGTTCATTGTTGTTATCACGATTTATCAGTTGGAGATCCAGAATTGACAGGTGACCCCCAAGTGGAAGACGCCCCGGAATGAAAGTGGTAAACTGGGTCCGCCTGTTCTATTACTAGGAAAGACCGAAAATACATAAAAGAGTATAACATGAAATACTATTTATGAACTATTATGAACTATATAATATATACTATTTAATGAAAGCCGTTAGACACGTATAGGTATGTATACATACCTTGCTTGAATCTTTCCACCACGAATATCGCGAATTTCACCTACCTCCTGGTTCCACATTTCCACCGCTCCACATCATCCACCAAGTGCTTGTGAATCACGAACCTATACCCCTCAAAAAACATTGTGTCACTTCCTACAAAGCACATTTGAGTACTTGGGATTCACCCTGCCGTCACTCAGAATTACATACTCCTCTTCTGGTCGTGGTGTACTGTCACTCAAATTATTTGTGGAACAAAACAACTCGTCCTTGTATACGTCGTTTCTGCTCTTTTCCACTTTATTTTCATTTGGAAAATATACTTTGTATCTTTTCACAAATTCATTCTTTTTTGCTTTTACCGTCGAGTTTTCTTCTGTTCGATTATTTCATTCTGATGACATAATCGTTCGTCCCAAACTTGGAATTTATCCAGTTTTATTTGTTACCAACCCACAGTTTGAGGTTGTGGTTATATTATCTTCTGGAAGTGTAACTTTCAACTTACTCAATAAATTTTTTTACACCGAGTAAGTACCTTCTAAAATGGGTTTCCCATCTTTAGTAAACAAATATTTTTAAGTTTCTTCTACCATTTTAAAACGTTTGTCCACTGCGGATCCTGTTGGAAACAAATTCAGCGTCATATCTGGTATGTACAAAACATCTTTCAGATACTTATCGCTCATGCCCAATTCCGTCTCGATCAGCTAGTGTAGAAATGTTACCTTTCCTGGTAACCCAGACATATGGTCACTGGCACCTGAATCCACGTAAAAGTTGTCATCCAGGGGCATCTCAGAGTTGGTTTCGTTGGCTAATGCGACGATTACATTATAGCACACAATGTCTTTGGTTTCTCTCTTTCCAGTGATAACACTGTGATTTCCGGTGTCCTGGCTTCTTACAAAAAACGCTGCAAATTATTACACAACCGTTTATTGTTTTTCCTGTATAGATGCCCCTTCTGCAGATCGCTGTTTTCTGTTGTTAATACCTATCATCGTGCTCCCCCAGGGAAGCCCTAATCGAGTACTGGAGCTGGCCCGGGAATTACAATTTCATAAAAATGCACGGGATTCAATAATTCAATAATTAATTATTTGTTGTGTGACAGTGAGGATAGTGACGGTGAGCTGTATTTACACTGGTTGTGTTTTTCGGCTGTATTTACAGATGTAAGTACTGTATTTACAGCTGTATACTGTATTTACTGTATACGGTATTTACTGTGTACAGCTGTATTTACTGTATGACTATTTACCGTATACTTTATATTACTGTATTTACCATGTACTGTTTAAAAAAAACTGTATTTACAGCTGTATTTATGGCTGTCTTACACTGGTTCGGCTGATTGTATTGACACATGGTGGCCCGCCTGGGCTTTACAGTTTGAGGAAGTGGCCCTCCGAGAATTTGAGTTTGACACCCCTGCACCCCTGCTCTAGGTGATCAAACTCTATCGTTAGGATGGAGCAGCTATTGGGACTTGTAAATTGGGATGTGGTATTAATCGCCTTTGAATGAGCTCGATATATTTTAATTATACTAGAGGTGTGCCGATACCGCCGGATCGGGAATGTGGAACCTAGTCTCACAATGGAACTGTTCCGGAACTGTTCCAGGCCGCTTCACTTACCGATCCTACCGATCCGAAGACTGGCTGGTGAAGGGTGCCAGCTCCAGTGCTCCACCTTCTCGATCCAGTTCCACCTTCCCGATCCAGACTCGTTCAAATTGTTCTCGATCCTCTAACTAACCATACCGCCCTATCGGTCCTCGGAACTGGATCCCTTACCGATCTCCGACTCGAGCGCTTTGTCGATCCTTAGCGATCATATTCCGAAAACATTTCCCTCGCCATTATTATTTAAATTAAATTCATTATTATTCCTCACATAATTTATTATATCCAACCTTTATTTTTTGAGAACGCATACGACATGTACCTAACCTTTAACGCAATTAAAAATTTTGGTATGTATTAAAATTTTGGTACCAAAATTTTTAATGAAGTAAGTAATATAATGTACCTAGGTGCTTTACCTTTAAAAAGTAAAAACGAAAACGGCCTTGTTTGGCATTTGGTACATATTTACACCCTTCTCTTAAATGGCTCCAGGGATTTTGATTGAATTTACCAGACTTCCCTTTGCTTCTTACTATGAAAGTGATGCCTAATACTCTTTTTCCCCTTAAGTATTTTAAGCAGGTTGAAATCCCTACATATTGGGTTCCTTCATTGGTCAAAACTAGTAAACAGATTCCATAAAATGTAAAAGACATCAGAAATAATTAGAAATAAAACTGAGGAACCCAGAAAGCAAACTGAAAAAAAAAGACAAGCTGCCTCCTCTTTCTCCCTCCGCCTTTGACCCGAGTCCGAATTTGAGCGTCTTTTCAGGATTTAGGGTTCATTCGACTTTGCACTTCTCGGACTTCTTTATTTACGAATAATCCTGGAAATACCCAACTGGGTAAATACCCAATGAAAGAAGTCCGAAAAGTCCTAAGTCGAATGAACCCTAGGCAGGAGCAGGAGAAGAGCGTTAGCAAGAGGAGATTGATGCGGTGGGGAGAGGGGTGGAATACCTTGTTCTAGCCCCCCCCCCCCCGCCGGATCGGTAAGCGGAACAGGACCGGTAATTTGGAACTGTTCCAGTCGTGGAGCAGGAACAGCGGGGAACGGTTCCGATAAAGATCGGTATCGTCACACCTCTAAATTATACTGAGCTCTGAAGGGGGAATGTGGGTGGGGAAGCCAATAGATGATGTATTATAAAAGGGACAGGACGTTTGTAAAGGAATCCTTCTGGCTTACCTTTCTGGAAAGCCCTCAAAAAGTGGATGGAGTATGGTGAGTTACTGTGCGTATACTACCTAACCATGCTCTGCTACCATGTGATAGAATGAGGATAGAGACGGTTGACCCTCGAGAGTCCACCTCCTAGACCAGCGATATTATCACCAGTTAAGAAGGGATATCGATTAGGCTTCAGCCAAACGACCCCCATCTTCTCTGGAAAAACAAGCTACTCGAGAACTGCCACCGTAACAGTTGTTATTCATGAAGCATAACGTTTGTTCAATTTGCAAAAGTATCTTTAACAAAATCCAGAACTGCCGTCATTCTTCAAATGAAATAATGGGCGATACTCGATTGGGCCCTAATCCTTCTGATCAAGGAGATAACGAGGTGCTGTTAGCTACAGAAGCGTCAAAACACGGGTCGTTCAAAGTACTCTTTTGGGCCCCAGTCAAACCGTATCGCGGTCGCTATGGGTTCTTATCTCTACCTCCCTACTATCTCCCTTCTCCTTTTCGCATCTGCCAACATTCAGTTGTCCACGGTGCTGCGTCACTGATCTTGCGATATGTCTTCATGGGACTTCTGAATAGATTAGTGGAATGCGTCAAGCGATCTGGATGCTCGCTGGCGCTCGCATCTCACAAAATATGAACAATCCCAGAAACTATCCCGTGAATGAGCAGGTTGTTTGGGACTTCTGAATAGATTAGTGGAATGTAATGTCATATTTTGCTACAGAACATGCTTGTCATATTTTGCTACAGAACATACCTACATCTGTATTACGGTTCACTAGTGGGTTATTTGCCCTCTGTCATAACTTGGGGCCCAAAAGAGTACTATCAGTTCTGTGAAATGGGGCCCAAAAGAGTAATTCTGAAGAGGCAGGGAGGATTAGATTCCAGGTACATGCCCCTCGTAATGAGGGATTTGGGCCCAATCGATAACGGCCCGAAATAATATCATGGAACATCCAGCTCGACTTCATACCGCCATACGTGATTATATTCAGGTGTTCCCTAGCAATGATATCTGAGCGGATTTGCATTCACTGTCATGCACGAAGCTTTTCGATGCAAACGAACGATTGATCGTCTCCGGGTTGTCTCAAAAATTCTTTAGTTTGAGATCAATTTAAAAACTTTAAAAATACACTGCCAAGGACATGGCACAGAAGCTTCCTCGTGGCCGTCACAGTATGTTACCATTAAATTTTCATACATAAAGATTCAGATTAATTAACGGATTAATTGAAAAAGATTCAGATTAATTAACAGAATTATTTGACTGTTATTTAATAATAAGGGTACCTTATTCGAAGTTAGTATTTAGTCCACGTATTTAGTTAGTAATTAGTCCACGTATAGAACTGAGAATGTAGAGAGTCCCTATCAAATATCAACTTCCTAGGGTGAACAGGAGAGAATTTAGCACATCAGCTGAGCAGGGTGCGGAGCCCGTCATTTCATTCGTCAACGCAGAGGCCCTTCCAGGTATATAGTTCTGTGGTCTGGAATGCTGGATGTTTGGAATGTACGCGGGGCCAGTGCCACGTGCCACTGCCACCGCTGATTTAGTCATGATGAATGTCGTATGGGACCCCAAGGGACCTTACCCGCAAATCTGAAATCCTGACCTTATCCCTCTGCAAATCTGACCAAAATCCGTTCAAAATTGATGGTTATGACTGTAACAAGAAAATCTCTTTAGCGCCTGCGCAGAGGCTACCGTTGATTCGATCATGATGAAACTGATAGGGGACCAACTAGCGCTAAACCCACACAATTCCTGAAAATTTGATTGAAATAGGATAAAAATTGTGGAAGTTATGGCTGTGGGAAGGAAATGTGGACAGAGAGATGGACAGGCAGACAGGCAGATGGACAGACAGACACGAACCAAATTTGTTCAGGAGGCCCTGAAACGCAGAATGCAAAAGTGGAAATTTTGATTTTGGAGCACACAAAAAATTTTCATTTCCAAAGTGAAAACAGCTTCGCTGCCTTGCAGACTCGGAAGCAAAACCACACCCTTCAATTGAAAGGTTTGACGACACCTCAAGAGATAGTGACCTCTGATTCAGAACCGTTATCGAAAATCAACTGCCTCAAGCCCACCAAGAACGCTGGGACGTTCTTTGAAAAAAGACAGCAATGCCTTGTTGAATCCGTAGTGGTGAAGATTAGTAAGCACTGTATTTAAAAAAAAAAAAAAAAAAGGCGAATAGCTGCGAGTTTTCGATCTTCGAGACTCCTTAGAATATCAGAAACCAAGGAGCAAGCAGCTAGGAACATACTCTTACCAGCTTCAAAACCGAATTGTGCGTGTAGTTATCTTCATACAGCTCAGATGCTCCCGAGTCTGTCGCAAGCCCAAATGCACAATATCCTTTACCAGAATCGGCAACTTGAAAATGGGCCGATGATCCTCATAATTAAGGAATTTTCCTTTCCTAGGTATGGGAGTCACGTCGGCGAACTTCAAGCAGTTGGGAAAGTAGCCTGATGTGAAATACCGATTCATAAGGTAAGTGAGGTGTGGTAAGGCTCCAGCAGAAAAACAGGCGCCTTTGATCATATCAGTTGTTATGCCAAAATAGTCAGCAGCTTTCGAGTGAGCAGGGGCCGCAGACAGGAACCCAGTCAGGGATGAATCCGAACGGAGACTTGTACTGGTCGAAGATGGTAGGAATTCATCGCTAAAACCCTGCACACTGTGATTAGGTGAGTGTGAATAGTCCCCTTGATTTGATACTCAGTTTTGAATGCACAACTTGCGAAGAGGCTCTAAGTTTGTTAACTGCTGAGCTGAACCTTTGTTATTATAACGCTCTATGAATTTGGAAGTTGCCATCCTAAACCTTTTGCTGAGGACAATTGCCAGTTCTGTGAAGAGCGACTCCAGAGCTTTTGAGGTAGATTTTGACCCAGTCGTTCAAGTTTCGTGATACGTGTCGCAGTATCATCGTTGGAACTCTTGGTATATTCAAAGTATTGCTTCTGCATCATGTGCAAACTGGCTGCAGACTTCTGTTTGTAAATACTCAAGAGGTTGTCTTACATTTCATTTGACATTGAACAGTTCAAGATGCTTGTTGACCAACGGTTGTGACAATTATCATCTTGCGTTTGCTGTCCGCAACTTTCCATTTTCTCAGTGTTCTTTCTTGTAGCGTTCATTTACTTGTTCTGGGAGTTCATTGTTTGCTACATTCAATATTCTCCGTTTCAAGTTCATCTTACTCATTTGTGTCTAGTATAATTCCTACCTGGAACTTCCGTGCAGGCCAATTCCCAGCATTTTCCAGTCTTGTTACTTTTGCAACCTCGCTATCATTGAGTTTCTCCACGTTTCCGTTATTTCTTGACTGCCATTGTTTTCAGTACTTCACTGCGTTCTTCACTTCTTGATCCTGTCGCTCATAACCACTTAAAAAACGATGACAGTGGAATATGAAGAACTATGTATTGCAAGTATTTGAAACATATTGAGTACCTACAACGTGAAAACTACCGCTTATTTTTGAAAATGGGCTTCTAACTACCATTTTTCCAGGAGTTCTACATATTTTTCTACAAAAAAGCAGAAAATTTCCCGTTGTCTATGAAAAGCAATTGTTTAAAAGTACAAGTATTATTATATAGAATAATGCATAATTTAGCTGGTTTGTTCTAGTGTTTGTTGTCTCCTGCGTGTAAGATGCAGCCAGCATGGAACCAAGCGAATTGGGGCATCCAGGCAACATCAGCCTACACAATGCCAGGCTATGCTGCTCCAATGCAGACAGCCACCCCTGTTGCAGCAACTGCCACTACCATGTCCAATATACATTACCAGGTACCAGGATATCAGTGGCCCGGATACTCCAGCACTCCGGCTCCTGTCGTGCCCACTCCACCTGTCCCTAGTGTATGTACATATACTTTTCCAGACTTCCACCTCACCAACTGAACGGTAATTTATTGAACTATTAATTTCAGTTACACTGTTCTATATACAATCCTTGGTTGTTTGTTTCCAGGCGGTAGGTAGTTGGCCACAGGCTCAACAGGCAGCAGCAGTAGGTCAATCCCAACAACAATCTCAATGGGAACAGTGGCAGCAATGGCAGCAACAGTATGCCCAGTGGCAGCAACAATACGGGAAAGATGTGAGTGGATAAAAATGTATTTTTTTTGGTACTTGATAGCTGTGGCTCTCTGTTTAATTCCAACTCTAAAACCAGGTATCTTTTCAGGTGAAGCTTTGTAAATTACACTAACATAATGATTTTCATGCAGCAGTGTTTTACTCTCGTTTCTAGTACATGGCAGCAATGCAAGCTGCAGGGCAAACGCCGGGAGCTCTGCCTGGGAATGCTTCGGCTGGACCTCCAATGCCTCCAGCTGTACCTCCCACTTCGGCTGCACCTCCACTTCCACCATCGTCTCCTCCTCCGCCACAGTTAGTAGATATAACTTGAACGTCAATTTACAAAAGATATTCCTTGCAGTCCCTCTGCATACAGAAGTTTTCATTTAAGTTCTATTTATTGCAGACCTGGTGTACCAAAACGCCCTCCAGACACCAAGGAGTCTGGTTCTGATTGTAAGAAATCGCGGAGTGACATTGACGATGGTATTCAAGCTATTCGGGTAAGCAAATGATAAAATAACAAAAAATGGTAAAATACCAAAAAAATAACATAGGTAAAATAACAAAGGTTATTGCAAAAGCTTGAAGGTGCTCTAGATTTTGGTTTATTATTTTCAATAATGAAGCTTTGGAATCGAGCATGAAAAAAATCCGCCGTATTATCTACTTCAATGTCGGTCTAAACGCTTGCGTACAAGTTCGCAACACAGTGAGATATTTTCACGTTGTATCGCAAGCTTTATCTTGACAGTAGGTAGGTAACTAAGAATCATTCTCGCTTGTTCTTTCTTCATCGTCAGACACTGTTTGGTGTGATTTCTTAATTTTGCGCTCTTTCACACAAAAATGTTTTCAAACCTATCATATCAGTTATTTAATAAACGTAGTTTATTTAAGTTAGTAAACATAGTTTTACATAGGTTTAGTAAACATAGTTTACTTCAAAATTATTATGATTTAAGAGTGTGTTTCCATTTGGCCAAAAGCCGAATCCATCGTACACTACGTAATCACAGTTTACAAAGGAACCTGTTCACACACAAATCGGGCAATCGCAATTAACAAAGGAACCTCTTCTTAATCTTGATTCAGGTCTTGAAAGGAAATACAACAATTTAGGGATAATTATTTACGGAATTATTTATGGGTTGCAAGGTTACAACGTTCCGGGTTACACACACAGTGCTGTAAAGTTGCCACATTCGATGCTAGTAAACAATGACCTTCTTCATTACCTATGTTGCTGACTACCCTGTTTACCCACCTTTTTTTCATCATGCTCAGCTCAGCTACCGCGCAAGATACGGCTAACAAGAAAATATTCAATAAAATCACACGATTCCGAGTGGTGAACGATTTTTGTACGTTGAAAAATGGCAAACATGAAGTTCCGTAGAAACGAATCGGTTGTAAGCGAAAATCATCAGAAATGGTGCATAACGCGTTTTCCTGTCGGTTTTTGGTAACGCTTTTCGAGTTTGTGTGCCAAAGTGAAGACACGAAAATGTCAAAATATTTTTAACCCCCGCTCAAAATTTGATGGTTTCCATTTCAAGGTATGTAGAATCCGAAAATGCAATAATTTCTGTCCATCCCCCGTACGATACTGAGCACATTTCTTAGTTACCATGAACCAAAATTGACGAAATTCGGTTTATAGGTCGCATTTGGGGTTTAGTTGATCCTCGAAGCTCGGCTTTAATGTCAGTCACCCCTAAGGGGTGAAAAATAGGGGTTGGAGTCTCCAGGACGCCGTTTTCTCGATTTTTTTACGGTTTTAATTTTTTCTCGAACTTGGGAGATTTTTAAGACCACCCGGAGCATTGTACGTCCAGCCGTTCGTTGACAGCAATGCTCAGAAGTTTGCACCGACAGGCATTTCAACAGCAGGATGAATGAAATTGTATAAATTCAGCCCAAATGTCATCACTAGGGACTCGCTAACAATCGGGAATTGACCCGAGATAAAATCATTGCTAGGGATCACCTGATTATAATCACGGAGTATGAGGTCGAGTTGGTTGTTCTGTGATATTATTTCATTTGAAAAATGATGGCTCTTTTGGAGTTTGTTGGTAGGTAGTGGAACTTGAACAAACGTAGAAGTATTATTGATGGACAAATTATTACACAACGGTAAATTATTAAACAACGGTTCATTATACCATCTACGTAGAAGGGGCTGGAGTTTGTTGGTAGGTACTTTTGCAACTTTTTTCATTCCACGTCAACAATTTCCCTTCAGAACTTCATTATTTGCGTTTCTTTTTGCCATTTTAATTACTGTTTGTCATCGACAGAATTATTTTAGCAAAATTTAACTCGTGATTTAGGTAGGTACCTAGCCTAGTAACGAGTAAGGGGTTAGGCACTAACCTACGGAGGATCTGCAATCTACGTAATATGACATACATTGTATAGAATAGTATATATTATATTATATAGACGGGTTATCTATACAGAGAGCTGTGATCTGTAACAGAACGGTATTCTGTACAAAATAATAAACCATTGTGCAGGGATCTGCAGCGTTTTTTGCTCCAGAGTCTAGCAATGTAGCGGGAGCTTAGCTTTCATGTTTGAGAGAAAAAAGTTTTGTGGTCTCCAAAATCAGAATGTCCATTCTCGTTTTACAGTTAGGTCTTTCTGAATAAATTTGGATCCTTGTCTGTGTCGATAAATCCATGCCACACGCATAACTGCCTCTGTTCAAATCCGATTTAGCTGGAATTTTAAGGGATCATGCTGGTCCTAGATGGTGCCTTGTGCATTTCAGAACGATCAGATTATTGGTATGGCCACTGCGCTTACGTTTATCATTATCCTTGCCCAGCGTGGGCTCAGTATAGTTGTGGGCATTGTTTCTTCAAGCCCATAGAGCGAATAAAATTGGTAGCAATGCAATATGCATTCTATACATGCATGTAAAAATATATTGTAACGAATACTTACACGAGCTCTTCAAATATATAATAAAGTATAGCGAAATGATCATGGTAACTTCTTTGTTAGTATTAGAACATTTTGCAAACGACGAGACCAAGAGATCGAAATTGTCTAAACTTTACTGGGCTGCTAGAGGTCTGTTGGCAGAACTAACTGCCTTGACCAAATTTGGTATAAGAAAAAAGAAAGCAATTCCTTGTTCAATTTTGTGGATTTCACTGAAAATCTTTTATTTTCTCTAGAACTCTTTGGCTGAAATGGCTGAAGCCGAAAAACAGTTTGATGAGCAATTCAACAATTGGGAAAGCCAATTCAATTCATGGCGTGAAGAAAATGCCAATCATCCGGACACAGTGAGTCAATCATTGGTTTCATTATTGCGGATTTGCGATCTACCTTACCTGTGAAGTGATACTCTGCTCACGGAAATAATTTGTCTTAGGACCAGTATCAAGCATACGAGGCTAAATGGACTAGTTGGAGGAACCAGCTGCTTCAGAGGAGAGAGCAAATGAAGAAGAAGAAAGATGCTAAAGTTGCGGAGCTTGAGAAGGTAGAATTTTACAATAGACCATTGTACTATCTGTTTATTGGAAGTAGAATTACCATACCTTCCAGAAGAATCCATCATCACTAGCTGGTCGAGTACTGGAGGCAAGAAGCCTGATGATGATGCCCTACATTGGAAGCGCTCGCCTTCAGTACTTGACCGGCTGGTGATGATGGATTCTTCTGGAAGGCGTGACAAAGATTAGGTCATGTTTGAAAATAATATTTTATTGTAATTATTGCCATTTTCTGTAAATAAAGCATGTTTCATTAATTAATTCACCGCATATGAGGAGCATCAAAGTTGTCAGGTTGACAATTTGGTACAGGTACTGAGTCATTCACGTCCGCTGTCGTTCATCTTGTGAATATGTCTATCCAATTCGGGTCTACATAGGTCACTCTGGATGAAAACTGCAAATATGAAACAATTTTTAACAAATAGTTATTTGTTTTTTATTAGTTGTAGTAATCATTAGTTGTTGTTTTGCATGATAGGCAGAGGTGGTTTCATAAAAATGAAGAAAGTACCTTATACCTTGGTAACAAAACTATGTATTAGTGGATGGCAAATATACGTGATCAGTTGGTAGAATAAAATATAAATGAAAATAAGGAGCTCCTTCTAGGTATTATAGTATAAATTCTGTACAAAAACGTCACAATCGGGAATATAGTCAATTTCAGTGAGCAATCGAGAATTAAATTTAAGGCAATTTCGCTGAACAAGTGAGAAAAGATAGTTCTGACCGTTTAAATTGGCGTAGGGCTTACACACGACGCTTACTCTCAGAGTGGTTGTACCACCAGGTAGGGGTTCGCTGGCAAGGGCTGACGGGGGATGCTCATGAGGATTCAAATCCGTACGCCACGAGAAATGATGAACCGATAAGAAAGAAATATAGGGTCACCTCTGTGAGCTTGCCAGCACAAAACTGGCACGAAAGGTTTGGTCACGTAAATGTGGACACAATAAAATTAATGTACAATAAAGAACTTGTGACAGGTCTCGATGAAGGAATATTGAAGGGGGTCGAACAAATATGGGAGCCTTGTGTGAAAGGAAAAAGCAAACGGAGGTCATACCCTAAACTTGGAAAAATCACATGCTACCCACTCTAATGCTAATTTACTCGAGTTAGTTGATTTGGATGTATGTGGACAATTTCCTATAGAATCTAAGGGCAAATCGCGATATTTCGTAACTTTCATCGACGATTTTTCAAGACGGGCAGTGGTATACTTCCTCATATGGAACCGTGAAGTTTGTGACTGCTTCAAGAAATTTAAAGGAATGGCTGAGAATCAGACATGGTATCCCATCAAGCGTTTGAGATGCGACAACAGAAAAAGAATACGTGAATAAGGGATTCGAAGAGTTTTTGGACAGCCAGGGAATCCTTCGCCATTTATCAGCTCCTTATAGTCCCCAACAAAATGGGATAGTGGAAAGATTTTGGGGTGGTTTGTTGAGAGGTAAGAGAAAGGTGAGGTTAACACCTACCTATAGCTGCCAGGAAGGTTACCACCACTAAAGGTGCTAGAGGGATTTTGCCCAGTGGTTCCACCAATGCTGGTTATCACCAGTGCTGGTTCCACCAGTCTGGGATCTTTTGTGAGAGAAGGTAAGGAGGTATGAGAGGATAGAGAGAGAGAGATAAGTCGGGGACTTAAGGAGAGCGTAGAATGAGGTGACAGGCCCAGCCGGCGAGTTTATATAGTGCCCACTCCACTCTACTCTTGTCCGGGAGACTAGTAGGGAGCGAGTGAGCCTATGTGTCTGTGGTCACGTACGCCACCTCACCCGTTGCGCTTATTAACTTCAACAATCTTAAGGTATACAACGTATGATGGTCTGGGAGGATCACGGCATAGGTCCCCCCAGATTGAGCAAGGTATAGGGAGCTGAAGGCAAAGTATCAAGAGAGCTGAGGGCATAGAGGTAGGTCGCTGAGGGCGGTAGACTTAGGATACGACGTAAGATATGGTATAGTAAGGTATTACACAATAAGCTATGATACAAGAAGATATTATACAAGTAGAATAATATCGTCTTGTATCATAGCTTATTGTGTAATACCTTACTATACCATATCTTAACAAGTAGAGTCGCAGAGTGTATGTCCATGGCAGGCGGCAAAGCGATGAGAGTCGCAGTGGGGCTGTGAGAGGCGAACTACTGAACGGATAGTCGACGCGTGCAGCAGTCCTCCTTCTCAAGGCCGCGCTGTGATGCTGCGGAGCGGGGCAATAGGCCGGGGCCGCCAGGAAGGTCGCGAGTGCCCGTCGCTCGCGTCGTCCGGGCCGGAAGGTTTTCCTGGTGGCAGAATCGGGGGATATCCCCGGCAGTGGTGCAGTCGTGGCGAGTGGTCGGGGAGGCGGGGGTATCCCCGGGTCGGCGGGGATGTAGGATTTGAGTACTTTCGCTATGTAGTAGTCGCGAATTATAGCCCACCGGCGTACGGTCCACTGCCGGGGCCGGGGAGGTAGTCCGGTGATCCACGGTGGGGTGTGCCACAAGGGCGGTGATGTCGGCCCGGGCAAGCGACGGAGTGGCGGCAGAGGTGCCTGAACCCAGACGTCACATAGTATGGAGGCGATGTCGGGGTCTGGAGACTGAGATCGAGGAGAGTGAGACGTCGGTCGGTGGTGCAGGGGCGAGAGTTGGAGACTGAATGAGTGTTGGTGATGGCGTTGACGGTGGCGGGGGATCGGCCAGAACACAGGCGGGTTTGCAGCGGGCGAGTGGGGCCGTGTAGGGTTTCCCGTCAATCAACAGGGTAGCGGTACTTTCGGTAGTGCAGATGTCTTGAAAGGGCCCACCGTAAAGTGGTTGGAGAGCTTTATGAAGGCCGGGCTCCTTCACGTACATATGGGTTGTTGACACCAGTGAGCAGGGAGAAATAACTCAGACGGTGTCAAATTGAATAAACTAGAAAATTTTATTAAACTAAAGATACTTATTATCTCAAATTTGAAAATAAATAGGAAAACTAACTTTTTTGTCGAAAGAAATGGTGAACCTAAAAGGCCTTTGAACTGAAATAAGGAGCTCCTTTCATAAGAAAATAAAATAATACAGTAAAAAAAGTCTTTGCCTGGCGAGGGGATTCGAACCCTCGATCCTAGCGTCGGATGGTTGGAGCTGCTGGGATGCGACGGGGATTCACGTGCTGGCCGCAGGTGGCGATACACCGATGGGGGACGGGACGCTCCACAGCTTGCCGATTCAGACGAGAGGGCAGAACTCGGTCGGGGAATGACTAGAGGGATATGCGTAGCTAGTTTCCTTCCGAGTAGTTGGCTCGTGAAAACTGGAAAAAACTGCCTCGTGAGTCCTGCAAGGGGTTACAAACCATGAAAACTTTGCTGGGTATAAGGGGTTTTTCGGAAGAGGAAATGCGGGCAGAGACTCACCGAATCTGTCGAAGTGTGGAGTTAATTACTATTTCGCAGGGATGCTGAGACCCAAAGCGAATTGAATGAAGATTGTAGGTAATGCGGATGCTGGGACCCCATACAAACGGGCTTCTAGATAATACTGAGGCCTGTGCTGCTTCCCCTTGTGTCCCCTCTTTTTCGCCCTTCGAGAACAATCGGTGGATTGCGATTGAACCTTGTTGCGGTGATGTTCCACTAATCCGCGATAACGCACTCAATGTTCACAACACCCGATCACTTGGCACAGATAATAATATTATAACAACGCAAAATCTTACAGCTACTTAACATACTGCCCATCAAATTTGCTCAGCAAATTTCATCACCATAAGGATAAGGACAGGACTGATAGGGTAAGAGAGGGACCAAATTAACAACTGGCCGCTTATATACGGCATTCTTTGCTTGAACCGTGACCACCCGTACTGCACCGTCCACTCCTGGGTGGACTTCCAAGACTTTGGCTAGAGGCCACTGTAATGGGGAGGAGTCCTACTTCAGTAGGACCAAGTCGCCGGGCTCGAGGTTTGCTGCCGTCTTGTACCACTTCGTCCTCTTCTGGAGTGTTTGGAGATACTCGTGGCGCCACCTATTCCAGAACTGCTGGCTCTTCGCAATCAATTGCCACCGTGAAAGTCTGCTCTCCTTGATGTCCAGAAGAGATGGCTCAGGCATGGCCACCAGTGGCCTGACCACCAAAAAATGCCCAGGGGACAGATAGTCCACCTCGCCTGGATCGTTGGAGAGTGGGCAAAGTGGTCTGGAGTTCAATTGGGCTTCAACCTTTGCAAAGAGTGTTGCGAGTTCTTCAAAGGTAAGTTTCTGCTCGCCAACTATAAGCCTGAGACGGGTTTTTACAGATTTAACACCCGCTTCCCAAATCCCTCCCATGTGAGGGGTTAATGGAGGATTAAAATGCCTCTTAATATTGAGCTTCATGGTGTGATCTGTTATCCTGTCTTTGGTATCCGGTTGGTTGAGCCACGCAAAGATTTCCTGGAGATAGTTAGCAGCACCAAGGAAATTGCTACCATTGTCAGAGTAGATATCGCTTGGTATGCCCCTGCGGGCTATAAACCTCTCTAATGCTGCAAGGAAGGCCTCTGTCGTGAGCCGAGTCACTGCTTCAAGGTGCAAGGCTTTTGTGGCCATGCACACCCAAAGGCATAAGTATGCTTTGGCAGTGATGGGGTTACGACGAGAGGACTTCTTGATGTAGAAGGGACCAGCAAAATCCACTCCTACGTTCGCAAATGGCTGCCCACCATTCACCCTGAAACTAGGCAGGTCACCCATAAGAGGAACGACGGGCTGGGCTTTGAACTTGTAGCACCTGAGGCAGTGGAAGCCTCTCGTGCTAATCAAGCGTCGGATGCCTGGAACCCAGAATCTTCGTTGGATGATGGCCTGTAATGTACTCGGTCCAGGGCGCAGGTAAGTCATATGATAATAATCAACCATAAGGATCATGAAATGGGACTTGTATGGGAGTAGAATGGGATGCTTTTCTTCAATGGGTAAGGAAGAGTTTCCAAGCCGGCCTCCTACCCGAATAATTCCTTGGTTATCAAGAAATGGCCTCAAGTTTGCAAAATCTTCTTCGACCTTTTGAAAGGTAGAGTTTAGCAAGAAGTGGTGGAATTGAATCACCTTGATACTAAAAAGGAATGCTTCATCAAATTCATACTTCTGGAGCCGTCCAGCTCTCAAACTGCAGCAACAGCAGCCGACGTGCTTGAGGTTGTACAGCCATCTCCGAAGCCATGCCAGAGAGCGAATGAGGCGTAAGTATGAAGAGAAGCGCGTCATCCAGTTGATTAAAGGGCTGTCATCTTTTGAAGCAATCAGAGTTGTCGAAACCCTTTTAATCTCAGGTAGTTCAGCTGGCAGCACAAAGAACGATGAAGGCCATTCTTGGATGTCGCAGGACAGCCACTCAGGCCCATTCCACCTCAGGTTGTTTGTGAGTAGCTGCGAAGGAAGAAGACCTCTTGAAGCGGGGTCACCAGGGTTGTCACTAGACTCTACATGACGCCATGTTGATGGAGAAGTAAGCTCAATGATCTTCTCAACTCTGTTGGCGACAAAAACTTTCAATTTGTAGCTGGGATTGTTCAACCAGCTCAATACAATGGCTGAATCAGAGAAGAAGACAGGGGGCTCAAGTTGCTCACGAAAGGAGTCCAGAAATTTGTAGATGGAGGCATAAAGCTGAGCAAGCAAAAGAGCAGCACTGAGCTCCAAGCGGGGAATTGTTGTAGTTTTGAGAGGTGCTAGTTTTGATTTTGCAGTGAGCAAGTAGATCTCGCTGTTTTCTAGAGATGCAACCCGCCAATAGAGTACTGCTGCGTAGCCTCGTATGGATGTGTCCGCGAATCCCACTATTTGAAATCTGGAGTTAGCTTGAGTATGGAGGTATCGAGGAATCCTGACCTGGGATAAAAAAGGAAGCTCATTTAATATATCCTGCCATGAATCCCTGATGTCTGGAGGAATGTCCTCATCCCAATCTACCGATCTCTTCCAAAGCTCTTGGATGAATCCCTTCATATATAGAGTGCATGGAGTTAGGAAACCTAGAGGATCATACAACCTTGCGACAGATGACAAAATCCCTCTTTTGGTAAATATGGGGTTGGGGGATTTGATCGAGAAAAGGAATTCATCACTAGATGGATCCCACTGGAGACCTTGATGCAAGGATTTTCAGGGTCATTGAAGGACACCAAATCTGTTGAAGTGTTGCTAGAAACTTGCTGGAGAAGAATGGGTGTGTTGCTTGCCCATTTACTGAGTTCAAAGCAACCCTTCTTCAAAAGACCTATCAGCTGATGTTGACATTCTACTGCGTCAGATACCGAGGAAGACCCTGTGAGTATGTCGTCTACATATATATCCTCTTCCAAGGCTTTCCTGGCTAGAGGAAACTCCTGACCATGATCCTTGACAAGTTGTTGGATGACTCTGTTTGCTAGGTACGGTGCACAGGCAAGCCCATACGTGACCGTATTCAGCTCAAACTTCTGGATTTTGCTACTGGGCGAGTCCCTCCAGTAAATATGCTGCAGTGACCGATCCTCGGGAGATACTGAAACCTGTCGAAACATTTTCACAATATCGGTTGAGAAAACTACATGATGTCGCCTGAAATTCATTAGGATTTCTCTGATTTCCTTCTGAAGTTTCGGTCCAACATGTAGATGATCGTTTAGGGACCCTGAAGAAGACCTGGCACTTGCATCAAATACCACTCGAAGGCCGATACCATTTGGGACCTCCTTGACGACACAGTGATGTGTGATGATGAAGCGAGATGAGGAATCTGTTGGAGACATGTGCCCAAGCTCTTGGTACTCCTTCATGAAGTCAACGTATTTCTGTTGGATGTCAGCACTTTGTGTCAACTTCTTCTCGACATGGTAGAAACGACGAATGGCAAGACTCGTTGTATCTCCAACCCAACCCTGATCCCCCTTGATAGGTAGACGGACAGTATACCTACCATCAGCAAGCCTGTAATGTGTTTGTGCAAAATGATTCTCACACTCCTCTTCCTCGGGATTGGAGTCGGATCTAGAGGGAAGAGGGTTCTCAATTTCCCAAAACTTTTGAAGCTGCAATGTCAAGTCCTCTTCGGGCCTAAGAGAAAGCAAGGTAGTTATAGAACCTGCCTTGTTGTGTTCTTGAATTTTTCCCATGACCACGTGACCAAAAATTGATGACAAGAGCTTAGTTTGGAAACCCTCAACTGTAGTTACAGCTCCTGTCCAAATGTCCATGAAAAGGTCTGCCCCAAGAAGAAAGTCGATTTG
The DNA here is from genome assembly GCA_954871275.1 of Leptopterna dolabrata. Taxonomy (NCBI): domain Eukaryota; kingdom Metazoa; phylum Arthropoda; class Insecta; order Hemiptera; family Miridae; genus Leptopterna; species Leptopterna dolabrata. Next base: position 51,756,914 of record OX940981.1, read on the forward strand.
ACCAGGCTTCCAGAAAGTTGGGTCGGCCAGGTCAAAGCTAGAGCACAACTTTCTCAGGGATGGTGGAAGTACAGATGTCGGCGAATATGATGAAATACTTGATACGACTATTGCATTAGTAGCAAGATTTGTACAAACTTCATTTTGATCAGCTCGAGCTCTCAACATACACTTAACAGTGCCTTTAGCACCCTGAAAGGGAGTCTGGCCTATCCCAGAGATACTTCTGCGTGACTTGGACATCGTCAACCCTAAACGATTTACACAACTTTGTGTAATAAAGGAACTCTGGCTGCCAGAGTCAATCACCATCCTAATCATTTGGAAGCAGCCTCTAGCATCTTCAATTTCAGCTAAAGCAGTACCTAAAACGACTGGAAGTTCTTGACCTACTGACGTGAATGCCTGACCACAGAATGACGATTGACCTTCGTCAACTGGAACAGCTAAATTGGATTGGCTACTTTCAAAATTGTGCAAAGTACTGTGGTGTCGTTGAGGACAAAATCTGCAGTGCCACTTAGAAGAACATTGCTGTACCGAATGAGATGATGCCATGCAATTTGTACATCCAGTCCAACCCTTCAATAGAGCATACTTTTCCTGAACGGCAGCCTTATTGAAAACTTCACAGGACAGTATCCCATGAGCTTGAGATTTGCAAACATAACAGCTTACCTTGAATTCAGCAGAAGATTTCTTGGCAGCATGCACCTTGTCGTTTGCCAGAAGTGAAGTTTTAGAGCTATTCTTAGGTTTAGGAAACTTAGGATCTTTAGAAGGTTGCTTGCTAGTTGGTGTAGAAGGTTGAGCAGCTGGATTAACAGTACCTGCAAGTTGGAGTGAAACAACGCGACCTCGGACAAACTTGCTCAAGGCATCGAAAGAAGGAAACTTCACATCCTTGTGCTCAATTTCAAATTGTTCCCTAGTGTATGGATCGAGACCCTTGATGGCTAAGTGGAATAGAACGAATTCCAACTGATTATCTATGTCCAACAATTTGAATGAAGATACGCTGTCCGAAACAGTAGCCAAGAAGTTCTTGAGTTGCTCAGGAGTTGCCTTTCCTTGAATTGGTTTGAAAGCGAGTACCTGATCCAAGTATGCCGATGCCAATAATCTGTGATGGTTGTAGGTTTCTAGTAACGCTTGCCAAGCCAACTGATAGTTCCTCTCCTCTAAAGGTAAATGACTGATAACATTTAAAGCTGGACCCCTAAGTGCGCTCCTAAGATATAGAAATTTATCCATATCTGAATAACCAACCTCTTTCTGAACAAGTGATGAGAAAATATCCCTAAACTTCGGCCATTCTAGAAGCTGACCATTAAAATAAGGCAGCTGCAGTTTAGGTAGGCTTTTTGCGATTCTAGACTCGTTGAGAATTGCAGAATTATTTGTCAGTTGCTGTGTGGTAGGTTGAAGCGAAGACACATTTTGATCTAGACGAGAATTTACAACTTCGAAGTTCCCCAAGCTATTGTAATAGTAATGTCGTTTGTTACTCCGAAGCTCCTTATCGGCCTTGGAAGGAAATTCAATGAAAGCACTATCACAAATGTCACCGGCCTCACTCCAATATTGTTCGAATTTAGAATGATATGCCTCCAAAGCTGATGACATGCCTTTAAACAAAGATACCTCAGGTGCATTTGGCGGTTCATTAGCAGCCCTCTTACCGTGGTCGTGAATTATTTGAAGTTCACTTACACAATCCCTCATCCTCCTATTCAAAGATGCTAGAGTGGACTTGACCTTGACGCTAGTACCATCAGTGGTAGCACCAGGTACTCCAGTACCTACAGCCTTTGGATCAGTGGCCACTTTTGGTTCACTCATTGTGAAGGTTGGAAAAATTATTTGGGTAAAGAAGGGAAAGTAGGTAGGTACCTGGGCGTACGGACAACGGGTAGGTATGAATAGAATAGGTGGGAGGTGATGGTAATAGCAGACAGGTACAACAGAGAGGACTATGGGTTACGTACCTGGGCAGTGCAAATGAAAAACGTGAGTAGTTAGGTCGCACTTATCAATTAAATCGACCAAAATAATTTCAATATTATACGATTATACAATACAAGAAATTAAGAAAATGATCGACGATAGAACAACAAGAAAATTCAGTGGTAGGTATGTAGATACTACCCCGAAAACAAATGAAAATGAATAGGTAAGACTTGCATAATATACTCGTTGGTATGGAACCTAACAAAATAATAGGTAAGTACCAACGATTATTCTATAGAAAATGCTAGGAAAAGGTTTATCGATATTAGTTAATAGTGTCCTTTGTTGAAAAATAAGATGGTTATAGCTGTTCGAGAGCAACGAATGATTCAACTAGTAGTATGAGTAGTTAGGTAAAAGTTCGTGAACCTACTATCATAAAGAACCATCGAAGCAAATTATAAATATTTCACAAAATAACACTATAACCACGCTCTGCTACCAGCTGTTGACACCAGTGAGCAGGGAGAAATAACTCAGACGGTGTCAAATTAAATAAACTAGAAAATTTTATTAAAATAAAGATACTTATTATCTCGAATTTGAAAATAAATAGGAAAACTAACTTTTTTGTCGAAAGAAATGGTGAACCTAAAAGGCCTTTGAACTGAAATAAGGAGCTCCTTTCATAAGAAAATAAAATAATACAGTAAAAAGTCTTTGCCTGGCGAGGGGATTCGAACCCTCGATCCTAGCGTCGGATGGTTGGAGCTGCTGGGATGCGACGGGGATCCACGTGCTGGCCCCAGGTGGCGATACACCGATGGGGGACGGGACGCTCCACAGCTTGCCGATTCAGACGAGAGGGCAGAACTCGGTCGGGGAATGACTAGAGGGATGTGCATAGCTAGTTTCCTTCCGAGTAGTTGGCTCGTGAAAACTGGAAAAAACTGCCTCGTGAGTCCTGCAAGGTGGTTACAAACCATGAAAACTTTGCTGGGTATAAGGGGTTTTTCGGAAGAGGAAATGCGGGCAGAGACTCACTGAATCTGTCGAAGTGTGGAGTTAATTACTATTTCGCAGGGATGCTGAGACCCAAAGCGAATTGAATGAAGATCGTAGGTAATGCGGATGCTGGGACCTCATACAAATGGGCTTCTAGATAATACTGTGGCTTGTGCTGCTTCCCCTTGTGTCCCCTATTTTTCGCCCTTCGAGAACAATCGGTGGATTGCGATTGAACCTTGTTGCGGTAATGTTCCACTAATCCGCGATAACGCACTCAATGTTCACAACACCCGATCACTTGGCACAGATAATAATATTATAACAACGCAAAATCTTACAGCTACTTAACATGGGTAGCGCTATAAAAGCGTTTTGGGTAAGCGGTGTCGTTAATGGGCATTGGCTGGTGAAGGGGAGCCCTGTTGATTGACGGGTCGGGTAGGAACAAAGTGCGCTCAGCCGGGCTGAACCCGTCTGGTAGTCTGGCTGAGGTGCGTAGGCTGAGTAAAATGGAGGGTAGGGATTTGGTCCAGGAGGGCGAATTTGAAGACGTGGAGATTGCTTGTTTGGGAACCGAATGCCACCACTCTACTTTTCCGTTGGATTGGGGGTGATGGGCGGTCGTACGGGTTTTAGCGATGCCGAGGGAGTGTAGGAGGGAATTGAAATGCGCAGATTCGAACTGCCTCCCCTGATCGACCGTGAGGGTCCGCGGACAGCCGTAGCGGGCGATCCAGTTGCTAAGGAAGGCCTTAGCCACGGCTTCCGCGGAGATGTGGGGGAGCGGTATACACTCCACCCAGTTGGTTGCACTGTCGATCATGGTGAGGCAGTATCGTTTTCCCTCGGAGGGGGGAAGGGGGCCTACGAGATCGAGGTGGATGTGCTCGAAGAGGAGCGCTTCGTCGATGTGTTGAGGTGGGACGTGGTGGTGAGCCGAGACTATAGTGTGGGCACTTCTGGCACCCGAGAACCCAGTTGTGGATGTCTGTGTTCATATGGGGCCAGAAGTACCGTGTTTTGATATGGTCTCAGCTCGCCCGGATGCCGGGGTGGTGGAGGGCACGGTAATGGTCGAACAACTGCCGACCGAGGTCCGGTGGGACCTAAGGGCGAGGAGTGTCGGCCGTTACGTCGCACCAGAGCCCGTGTGGCGGCAGTTGCTCAAGTTTCCCGGCAGCAATGAGATTGGTGAGGGCGGGGTCGTTGTCGGGTGTCTGGCGGGTGGTGATTTGTTGGGCTGTAGGGAACGGTAGGAGTTTGTCCACCGGGGCAAGAGAGTGCAGCCGCGACGCATTTGTCGGCCCCCGGCATATAGCGGATGTCAGTTGTAAACTGAGCGATGAACTCGAGCTGCCGGAGGCGACGAGGCGACGCGGATTTACGACTTTGGAGGAGGGCGTGCGTGAGGGGCTTATGATTGGTGATGACAGAGAACTGCCGGCTCTCCACGAAGTCTCTGAAGTGTTTGATGGCTTCGTGGATGGCGAGGAGTTCTCTGTCGAAGGTGGAGTAGTTCTTTTGGGTCGGGGAAATCGTTCGAGAGAAGAAACCGAGGGGTTGTGGGGTGGCGCCGGTGTGTTGGTTCAGTACCGCCCCTATAGCCCAATCGGAAGCGTCTGTTGTGATGATGGGGGGCGTGGGGGTCAGGGTGGAAAAGTAGAGCGGCGTTAGCAAGGTCCTCTTTGCAAGCTTTGAACGCTGAAATGAGGGCTGGGGTCCAAGTGATGAGACGGTTGTCATTCTTCTTGGAGGGTTGGGTGATTGCGTTGATCAGCGGTTGTTGGTGTTGGGCGGTATGGCGGATGTGGCGGCGGTAAAAATTTATGGTGCCGAGGAAGCGGCAGAGTTCGGTGACTGTGCGAGGCTGGGGAAAGTTGCGGAGTGAGTCTACTTTGTCTGGTAGGGGCGTGATCCCGGAGGCTGTGACGAGATGAGCGATCACGCTTTTGTCCTTGTTGATATTGAGCCCCTTGGCTTGGAAGATGTTGAGAATTTGGTGGAGGTGTTGGAAGTGTTCATCGGCGGTGCGGGAAGCGACAAGGGCATCGTCAAGGAAGCATAATACAAATGGGAGGCCGCGGAGGATGTGGTCCATATAACGCTGCCAGGTCTGGGCAGCGTTAGGGAGGCCGGAGGCCAAAGCCCATTTTTACGTATTCAAAGAGGCCGAAAGGTGTTCTTATGGCGGTATTTGGTACGTCTGGGGGATACATGTCGATGTGGTGGAAGGCTCGGGATATGTCGAGGGTGGAAAAAATCGTGGCGCTGTGGAGATGTGATGAGAAGTCTCGGAGTTGGGGGACGTTGTATAGGCCGGGCGTCGTGCGGGCATTGAGGTGGCGATAATCCCCGCAAGGGCGGATGTCCCCATTCGGCTTCTGTACAATGTGGAGAGGGGTGGCCCAGGGAGAGTTGGATGGTCGAACGATTTTTTCGGCGATGAGGCGTTCTTGGCCTGGGCGAGCTGGAGGGTGTGGAGGCGACGTGCTTTTGCTGTGAGAGGGGGTCCTTTCGTCTCGGTGTGGTGTTGCAACGTTGGGAGATGTGAAGAGAGGCGGGGTCGTGGAGCTTAGTTTCGGAGGAGGGAGGTGAAGCGAATGGCGGTCGAAGGGGGTTAACGGCATTGATAAACCCGGGTAGGGGTTTATTGGTGGAGGGGTCGATCAGGCGCGCATTTTTAACGTCCACCTGCAGGCCGAAGTAGGAGAGGAAATCGGCCCCCAGGATGGGCTTCTGTATATCCGCCATGGTAAATCTCAGCTCTCTATGTCCTGGCGCATGCGCACTAGTTAGGAAGTCGCACTATACCTTGAGATGAGAGTACGTTTCAGTTGGCTCTGTAATACAGTGAATGTCCTGAACCTGAGGTGATCCTACCAATAAGTTCATGAGACCCTCGTACAATAGGAACAGAATACTCCAGGAACCCCTCCCCACTATCCCTACCACCACGACAAGGCAACACAAACTACAAGAGGGGGGGGGGGGGGGGGGGGGGGCTCACTATGTTACCAGTATAACCTTGTATTTTGTTCTTAGTGGGAATAGACATCTTTTAGCGAATTTTCAAAGAAAATGAAGCTATTGCAATGGCTTCGAAATTTAAATAATATAAATTTTTGGAAATTTTCTTCATAGAAATCCGTTTCAGACCATTCTAAAACGATTCCTGAAATTTAACACTTTTTTATATGTATATATATATATATATGTGTCACTCCAGACGATAACTCTCGATAGAATTGAGATAAACAGCTCAAATTTGCACAAAAAATCTATCTTGGCAATCGAAAGGCTAAGTTCGAAGATGGGCGAAATTGGCCTACTCTAAGGAGGGTTTTGGCGCATTTAAAGTGCGCAAAAATTACCCAAAAATCCCCAAAATGTTATTTTCCAACAAGTGACCCCTCATTTTAAAGGTTTTTGCACGCTGAACACGATGGTGGAATCGGATTTTAGATATCTTGATCCGTTCTCAAATTAGAGCATTTAAAGTGCGCAAAAATTACCCAAAAATCCCCAAAATGTTATTTTCTAACAAGTGACCCCTCATTTTAAAGGTTTTTGCACGCTGAACACGATGGTGAAATCGGATTTTAGATATCTAAATCCGTTCTTAAATTAGAGCATTTAAAGTGCGCAAAAATTACCCAAAACTAGGATAATCTTTAAACTCTTACCCCCCCCCCCCCCCCACCCCCTTAGAGTGGTCAGATTGAAAAATGTGAGAAGTATTAATTGAAGACGAGAGTTCGAAGCAAAAAAGGGGGAGGCAAACGATTAGTACAACTCCTTGAATTTCCCATTTGACATATAATTGTTATGATACCTTCATAGATAGACAAGTACCGGCCCACGTATTACTAGAAGGAAGACGAAAGAAAAAATCTATTTCAAATTATTCAATTTAGGTACTAACAGTAGGAGGAAGAAGGTTAGGTAGGTATCTTATCAATTTATTATCAGTATCATACGAATATTTGATATTCAAAGGTAGGTAGGTACTTAACATGATAAAAATAATATCAATGAAGAAGGAAGGATCTACCTACCTAGTAGAGCAAATCTTGAACTGGTTTTAGATAAACAAACGGTAGAATCAGGATGGACAAAACGTACAGATTAAAATAAATACGAAGAGAATATACATAGAAAACCAAATTTTAGACCGAAGTTTTCCTTTATTCAAAACCATAGCCATTAATTCGAATATTTCTTTGAAAATTCGCTCATTAAGTCATGCTGCATGACTGGTTTTTTTTAAATTCAAAACGGGTTTCCATGATTTCACTGCCAGTGAACAATGACAGTATTTTTCAAGCTTTGCTTTGTTGCCTTCACCTGGGCCAGTTTACTGAATGTGTGTCGTAGATAACCATTATTGTTATGAATAGTTGCAGGCTGAGAAAACTGCGAAGGAAGCTCAGGCATTAGTAATCTTAGCCTCTCCACAAATCCCAGCATCTAGTGTAGCACCTCCAGCTCCTGCTGGGCAGGACACTGTGATGGGGTACGGTAATTACTCCATGGCAGGGTACAATCAGCAGTACAACATGTACAGGGGTCAGCAACCGTACCCATCAGTCCCAGCGCCTGTTGGACCTCCAGCTGGACTCCTTGGAGATGCTTCAACAGCCACATCGACTCCCTCAATGATGCCAACTTCGGCAGCTGCTAGTCAGGCCAACCAGCAAAGTACTCATGGTCCTCCAGTCCAAACCAATGGAATCGATTCTACGGTAGGTTCAAGCTACATTCCTAATTCAACCCATTTTTACCCTGAAAATTGAAGGATCCTAGTTATACAATGCATCACACACTTTTAGCTAATCTGAAAGTGAGGTTTGCTAATCAACCTCCCAACTGTCTGACCTTAATAGATTAATCATTTGTTTTTTGTTTCTTAGGGCGGTGACTCATTAGCTGCAATCGCTGTTGTGGGTAGTGGAGTCTCTTCAACAGGTGGCATACCCGGATTAGACCTCATTGACCCGAATTCCAAGAACTCTGGTGGTGGAAGTTCCGGATATCCCACAACAACAATGATGCCGTCAGTGTCTCAAGCATCTCAAGAACCATTGAAGACCCCAGCAGACAGTAAACCATTCGATTTCCCTCTGCAGAACAAAAGCATGCCTCTCGGGCCTCCAAACTTCATGGGTGGATTCCCTGGAATTGGAGGGCTGCCGGGTATGGGTGTCCCACCTCCCGGAGGATTGGGTGGACTTCCAGTTATGGGTGGGCTTCCTGGTATGGGTGGTCCTCTAGGTGGCATGAGCGGACCGCCTGGGGGTATGGGTGTACCTCCTCCTAATTTCAATCTTGGTAACAAGCCATTCCATGTTGGCTCCAACATGAACCATCCACCTCCTGGTAAAAAGAACCCTAACAAGGAGATTGTTGGAAACCTCATGAATTCTGGACCTTTTGGTGGAATAAACCTTAATACAGACCAACATTCCCAGTTTGATTCCCGTAATCCCCCGCCCAGCTTCAACGACAGCCACTTTGATAAACAGTCTCCAGGTGGAAAAAACACAAACAATCAGTACCCTGACAGGTGGGGTGGACCTAATGATGGTAACTCACCTAGAAACAACTTTGGAGGGCCACCGTCTCAGAATCAAGGGCCGCATGGAAGGAACTCTGGACCACAGTTTTTCCCTAAACAAGGAAATTTTGGGCCTGGAGCAGGTTCACGTCCACCTGGTGGGGCAGGTCATTCTGAAGGCAGGAAGCCTCTATTACCAACGCCTTTAATGTCAGAAGAAAACCTTAGATATGCGAGACCTTCATTTGGCAGCGATGGAAAAGAAGGTTATGATGAGCCTGGAGATTGGCAAGAAAATGATAACATTCAAGGTCCTCAGAGGCCAGGGGCACATGGACCTGGTAGTCAGAGGGGACCTGGACCTATGCAAAGCGGGCCCCCTGGAGGTCCCCGAGGGCCAATGCAAAGTGGGCCCCCAGGGGGTCCCCAAGGGCCAATACAAGGTCCTTCAGGTCCAAACAGAGGTGGGCCTGGTATGCAAGGTCCCCCAGGTCGTTGGGATGGCCCATTGCAAGGACCCCCTGGCCGGCATGGTGGCCCTGGCATGCAATGCCCTCCCAATCATCAAGGCCCCCCTGGTGGTTGGAATGGACCTATTCAAGGACCTCCTTACCATAGTCAGGGTGGCCCAGGCATGCACGGCCCGCCTGACCAATGGAATGGACCGCCTGGTCCCCATGGGCCAGTGCAAGGACCACCAGGAGGGGTGCAAGGACCACCAGGAGGGATGCAAGGACCCCATGGACCAATGCATGGACCATCAGGAGGGACGCAAGGACCCCATGGACCAATGCAAGGACCACCAGGAGGGGCACAAGGACCCCCTGGACCAATGCAAGGACATCCAGGACCAATGCACGGACCACCAGGACCTGGCCCTCATGGTCCTGTTAGAGGACCTCAACAGTTTGGTGGACCAAATGAGAAGGCTGGGCCTGAACAAACTGACGATAAGCCAACTGGTAATCACTCCGACGAAATGGTATCAGCCACAAAGGTAAGAAATTTCTTAATAATCCTTCTTCAAATGTTAGCTTCATTGGTTTCAAATGTTTTGGAATCTCATATCTCTGATGGTTAGGTTTGATAAACCACTAAAATTTCAGCAATGGTTGGCTGGTTCAAAACGTGCCTTCCTAAATTAATTTCTTGTCCGTCTTGGGCGTTTGTGCTCCGTCCAAAAAGAGGGGGGGGGGGGGGATTTTTTGTTTTAATCTCATATTCTCTACTCAGTTCTGAACACTACAATTTGATACTACAGTTTGGAATGTAATACCTGATAGTTCAGAGTGTGGAAGCCTGAGAGAAAAGAAAACCGTTTGGAACACCCCATATTGTGATGTTCACTGTGTAAACTTTACACTAGTGGAAAAAAACGAACACGCCGCAAGCAGACACGACTAAAAGAAAGTTACACAAATACGCATTTTTCCAATAGCCCCATCTCCTTTAATGTGCCGTTTCGGTCCCAAGAACTCCGCATTCGGTCATTTTTAAATTCTGGTGGTCGCTGGACCTACGTAGGACCCTCGGCATTCCTAAATTCTCACCTAATTTGGATGATTCGTTTGGCCGTGAATCAACTGGTACATGTCAACAGATTCCAAAATATAACCATCTTTTTTAAATTAAAGAATATCACGGAACAAAAAATCCAGCGGACCGACAGCAATTTTTGGTTTATTTTATTATTCGGTTTTATTATGACAAAAAATAAAGAAAGACAAAATCCCCCCAAAAATTTGGTGATTTGCGTTTCAAGGTAGGTACGTAGAATCCGAAAATGGAATAGAAAAATTTCTTGCCATCTGCTGTACTTCGCACTTTTGTTGGTTATCATGAACCCGAATTAATGAGGTCCCATTTGGGATCTAGTTAGTCCGCGAAGCTCGGGTTTTGCTGGTAAGTCATCTCCAAGGGTTGAAATGGTTTCCGTTTCATGGTGTGACGTAGAATCCAAAAATGGAATTAAAAAAATTTCGTATTCGGTCTTCTCGCCCTAAAAAACATGGAAAACGATGCCTAACAAGCTCATGTTCACTAAAACCTTAAAAAGCCCTCGAAACCGCCTTTACTTGTTTTCCGCCAATTTTACACCCATTTTTCGCCCATAACACCCTTGGGTTGATTCATTACGGGCTGCCGAGCTTTTGAGCACAACTAGGGCCTAGTCGAAACCTTGTGCAGGAGAAACACGATTTTAGACCAAAATTTAACGTGAATTTAATGCTGAAACCTTATTAGAACCTCAATTCTTCGCTCTTTGGTCAAAATCGACTTCATGATCGGTCTTCTCGCCCTAAAAAATAAGGAAAACGGTACCTCACAAGCCTAAGTTACTAAAACACCAAAAAATCCTATTTTACACCCATTTTTCACCCATAACACCCTTGGGTATATTACGATAGGGCTGCAAAAGTTTTGGGACACAAGGGCCCAAATGGAGCCCGTGGGCGAAAATTTTTCAGACCATAAATAAAGCTGATATGAATGCGTACAGATATTGTATTTTTGGAATCTACACATTTTGAAACGTAGAAGATAAAATTTTGCGTGGGGGGGGTTATAAAATGTTTTTGCTGAGAGAATTATTCACAGAATAATAAACCAAAAGTATAGTGGCGAGTAATGGCTATTGCGGAGATCTCATCGATACAATATGGATTAAGGTTCTTAGGAAAAAGAGTGGGGAAGGGGTTTCAAATCTAGGTGGGGAAGCTACGATTGTGGAGAAGATTTGAATCAGTATGTTGTATTGTTGAAAGCTTTCGTACAAAATTGGTGAAATATAACTTCTAAAGGGTTCAGAGTGGGATATAAAACTAAAAATGATCTCAGATCTTCAGTAATTCACTTAAAAATAAAATGACTTAATGTTCAAGATCAAAGTTGTGTGTATAAATCAATGTGTTCTTGTGGACTTAACTATTGTGGTCAGACTGTTAGGAAGTTTAGAGAAAGGTTAAGTAAAGGTTAAAAAAGATTCAGGGACAATAAGGGTGATCCGGGCTTTGCACGTTACTTGAATGAATCCAGCCATGGCTTCAGTTTTGATCTTACAGATATACAGTTTATTGAGTTTCTTCATTTCTGCCCATTGGTGGATGTATCTGAAAAATTCGAAATTATTAAGAGTGATAGGTTGGGTAACTCGATGAATGATGCAATTCTTTTTAGTTTTTCTCCATTATTGCGTTAATTTCTGTAACAGCTTGGTACCCCCCCCCCCCCCCCCTTCCTTTCCACCCTATGGTGGAAGTGTTGACAGTTCCCATGTGTCATTTTGCAGCAAATTCTGTAGATCAGTTTGTATGGCTTCCCTCCACGAATCGGATTTGCAAGCCTCGTCAAAATTCAGTGGTACCTCACACCCACTAAGCAGTGCAATGTGAGTAGACGAATCAAAATCTTGGTATCTCTCAGGTAATTTTTGAATGCGGTTGCTTCGTCGAAGTCCTTCTGGAGAAGTAGAAGCTGAAGGCGTTTTTGTTGTTTCTGAAGACTGTTTACGTTTTTCGGGCGATGAGGTTGGCGTCTCAGGAAGTGAAATTGTTGACGGATCATCATCTTGAACCTCCACTGATGTAATCGGAATTCCCTCATCAAATACCACAGATCTAGCAGTAGTAATTTTTCGCTTTGTTGGGTCAAAGAGTCTGTAACCGTTATGGCAGTACCCCACGAATATCATCCTCTTTGTACGGGGCTCCAACTTGCCTTGTCGATCTTCTGATGGAATGTGAGCATAAGCGATGCATCCAAATAGCCTTATTTTCGAGAGGTCTGGCTGATACCCGTACCACAATTCTGCCGGGGTTTTTCCTTTCTCTATAGCACGAGAGGGCAGCCGATTCAAAAGGTAAACTGAAGTTAGCACCGCTTCGCCCCACATTTCTTTATTAAGATTTGAGTCAAAGGTAAGGCATCTAGACATTTACATTATGGATCTATTATATCTCTCGGCTTTCCCGTTATTCTCTGGATTTCTAGGGATAGCATACATAATTTCGATCCCTTTATCCTCACACAGTTGTTTCATAGATCTTGAAACATGTTCACCGCCTCTATCACATCTAAGATAAGTAGGAACTTTTCCAAACTTGTTTTCGACGTAACTTAGATACTTTCTGAAGCAACTTTCAACTTCACTCTTTTCCTTCATAAAGGTAAACTATTTCAAAATGTGAAAAACTGCACAGAAACGTAACGAAGTAGCAATTTTTATTAAATGTGGATGGTGTTATTTTACCACATACATCCGTTGACACGCATTCGAGAATACTGGTAGCCTTTCTTTCTTCTGGAATTTATTTCATAAATGGTTTTCGAGTTTGTTTGGCTTTCAGACATACCTCACATGTCGATTCATCAGCGGGATATTTACTTGAGTGTCCCATGCGTCGATGTTGCAGCGTAGAATAACGCGCGGAATTAGGAACGACCGGGCTTCTCACTTTCACTGTAACCCAATACAAACTTCTGCGCCTATCACCGACCAAGATAAGTTGATCGCGTTTATAAATTCGAGCACAGTTACCATCAAAATTTATATGAAGACCGTTATCTACCATCTGTTTCACAGAAAGCAAGTTGCATGATAAGTCTTTGCAACTGTGAACGTTCTTCAATGATACATTTATGTTGTTTATAGTTGTGATGGGTAGGTCACCAACTTTTGTCGCTGTTATCGACTCCCCTTCCTTCGCGACACCGATCTTCTGCACAACTTCTTTGGGATTCACAAACAAATGTTCAAACTTTGATTTTATGAGGTGATGAGAGCAGCCGGAATCAATACAAAAGTTAATTACAACATCGCAATCGCTACATTGAGCGACTTCAACGGAATCAGGAGCTGGTTTGTTTATAACCTTGTCGGACAGAAAAGGAACTCCTCCTTTTCCTTTTCACCTTCCGCAACATTCGCCGTAGTGCTGAAGATGGTTCGTGACGGACATTCAGCTCGAATATGCCCGCGACCTAAACATTTATGGCACCGTCCGCGGAAAAAGAAGGTTGGCTGGTTGGCACTACTGGTCCCCTCGACTTTTCGAGTTCACAGGTGGTGTGCCGTCACGACTTGTTGCTCCGAGTCCTCCTCTTCCTCTGCTAACATGGCCGCCTCCTTGGAAGTTCCGTTCTCTTGAGAAATTTTTCCGATAATTTTTTGAACTTGTGAAGGCGTTACCATCATTCTCAGGGGTTGTTCCTACCATTTTCCGAATTCTTTCTTCCTCAGCAAGTAGCGTGTTTCTTACGAACGACAGAGTTATATGACTGTCCTTTTCATCGAGCTCTGTACTCAAAAGAATATCGATTGAGGTTACGATGGAATGGTAACTTTCTGGCATCATCCCTAACAGCTGCGTTATGTATTCACGGGTGTCCATCATTCCTCCTGTATCTTTCAATTCGTTTACTGTTTTGTCGTACTCAATCAAATATTCATTCAGGCTAGACTGCCCATCGTAATTCATATTACAAAGTTTTGTTTGGATACTAACACGTGAGATAGTACCCGTTCGCACATACCTCGATCTCAGGGCGTCGATCATTCCTTTTGCCGTGTTTTCCTTCTTGATAAGTTCCAGACAGTTATCCGAAATGCATCGCACAATAAGATCCTGTGCTTTAGCATCGTCAATATTCCACAGTCTCAGCATGGCCTCTTCCTTGGGTGGTGAGCTTTTAATTTTGTCCAAGACACCATTTCTCTGCAGTAACTTCTCAATTCGAAACAGCCAGTTCTCAAATCCGCTCCCGTCAAAAGGCTTGATGCTGATGGGCTGCGAGGAAGTAGCAGTCGACATCTCGAGTAAGATAACCTCAGTAGAGTATAATAAACCACGAGAAACCGCTATACCGTACGACTGACCACGCGAACACGAAAAAAACTTTCGACCCGAATTCTGACTCACGAACACTTAAGTTTTTCTTTCACTGGTTCTGTTCAAAAACCGCAAACCTCTGGGCCCATAACCTATGGTTGAAAAACCAGAAACCAAATAATAAAGAAACGATTGAGAAAAAACTTTGAGAAAAACGTTTAATAGAAGATAGCAAGATGGCGCATACAACTGGAATGAACTCTTAATACAGGAGAGGGAGAGATGTGGCAGGGCGATCAGTTCTGCCACTCGCTACAATAATATTTATGTAGAACTGGTAGTCCTACAGGCAGCACCAGTTGTTTTTTCGATGTGCATAGCGTATGTCAGCTTAGGGTCGAGCCAAACTCCCAGACTTCACAACCAATCTGAATGACCACCTTTCACCTTTTGGAACTATTTTTTATAAGGTCATCTTTCTTCAATGTGCCTTCAGTTATTGTTTGTTGCTAACGATGGTTATCACCGAAACCGGTGTAACAGTGTAGGTATTTTTCGTGTAATTAGTGGGAATAGACAACCTTTCAATAACTCCGTTTTTATTCTTCCTGTGGTTCCCGTTATTCATTGCTATTATTTTGATGCTGTTCTGCCCGGCACCCATCCAATTGATTGTTATGTTTTCAGGGAGCGAAGTTCCCGCCAGATCAAGGATGCCCTCCTAAAGGTAAGCAGTCCCATCAGAAATCCATGCTCTTTGTACAGTTTCTGTCATTATCCATGAACAGTAGGTTTACAATCCACATTAATACCAATCCCCGTTTACATCCTCAATTGTGCATTTCATCCTTGATTAATTGTGTCCAGTGCTTATTGGTTTATTATTTTCAATAATGAACCATTGGAATCGAGCATGAAAAAAAAAATTCTTACCCCCCCTCAAAATTTGATGGTTTACGTTTCAAGGTATGTAGAATCCAAAACTGCAATAAAAATATTTCTGTCTGTCCGCCGTACGCCGTACGCCGTACGGGCCACTTTTCATAGTTACCATGAAAAAAAATTGATGAAATTCGGGTTATAGGTTCCGTTCGGCGTCTAGTTGGTCCTCGAAGCTCGACGTTACTGTGAGTCATCTCTAAGGGGTTCAAAATAGGGGTTGAAATTTTCAAAACGCCTATACCATTTTTTTACGTAAATATTTTTACGGTTTTAAATAGTTCTTGAACTTGCGAGTTTTTTAAGACCATCCGGAGCATCGTACGTCCAGCCGTTCGTTCACAGTAAGGCCCCGAAGTTTGCACCGACAGGCATTTTCGACTCCAGTGTGAATGAAATTGTATACAATCCAAACCAAATCTCGTAACCAGAGACGCGCCCACAATAGGAATTTGTGAATACGGCCAATCATTGGTAGGGATCACCTGATTATATTGGCGGAGTATGAAGTCGAGTTGGTTGTTCTGTGATATTATTTAATTTGAAAAATGATGGCTCTATTGGAGTTTGTTGGTAGGTAGTGAAACTTGAACAAACGTTGAAGTATTATTGATGGGTAAATTATTACTACGGTAAATCATTACTCAACGGTAAATTATTACACAACGGTTCATTATACCATCTACGTAGAAGGGGCTGGAGTTTGTTGGTAGGTACTTTTGCAACTTTTTTCACTCCTCATCAACAATTTCTTTTCAGAACTTCATTATGTGTGTTTCTTTTTGTTAGGTACTGTTTTTCATCGGCAGAATTATTTTAGCAACATTTAACTCGTGATTTAGGTAGGTACCTAGTAACGAGTACGGGGTTAGGTACTAACCTACGGAGGGTCTGCGATCTACATAATATGTATAGAATAGTACATATCATATTATATAGACGGGTTATCTATACATAGAGCTGTGATCTGTAACAGAAGGGTATTCTATACAAAATAATAAACCGTTGTGCAGGGATTTGCAGCGTTTTTATTGTTCGTACTGTAAAGTGGCAGTGGAGCCGTGGATGAATCCAATTTATCCCTGCACTGGACGAATGGGCGATGGACTTTCAATATTTTGCGCTATAGGTTCAACATGATTGTAAAAATACACTGTTTTATTTGTCGAAGTCGTTGTGTTCTACATGTTATATAATGTGAAGGAATTTGGATCACTAATCTTTTTCAAATTGTATCCACTCACTGATGTTGAATTTTTTCTTACAGATTTCCAGCGTCCACCAGGCCAACCTGATGATACAGCAGTGGACAGGTATTAAGTTTTCGTATGATTAACTTACGATTTGTCAAGATATTTCGATTTCTTCAGTACGCATTTGATAATAATTGAAATAACCCCTAATGCCCTTTTTGTGTTTACTGATTCTTTCTTTCAACGAGGTCGCTCCATTCAGAGTCAACATTCCACATCGTTCACCTAAGTAGTGTCGTTTTCTTTAACGTTTGATTGTAGAATCGCATTCATCTTTGAACTAGCGTGAAAGAATTAAATTACCTAAATTGAACTAGCATGAAAAAATTAGTACATTACCTAAATCAAGGCTTTATTAATCAGAAACCATCGCTATAAGGATTAGCAATTTACAGTGATTTAGGAAATTCAAAAGTGACACACGGAAACCAATAAACAACGTGCGACCTATAGTAATAACACCTCATTCGCCCCTCCTGAGTTTCAAGTCCTACAGATAATTGAGAGAACGTCGTGGTCGTGAACTTCTCCTTAACGGGGTCTCAGGTTCCTCTTGATAAGGTCCTTCTTCGTCGTCTTGAGTAAATTCCGGAGTCAGTGCCGATCTGAGGTGCGCAAGTCTGGGTGTGGTGGGTTGTATTGCTTTCTCCCTTGGGGCATCTTCCTCACCAAAGTCGAGTTGCTGGCCAGGCGAAACAAGATGATAGGTAGAAACTGTGGTTTCACGTCCATCGTGAAGACTGATGAGGGTGTAATCATGATTCCCATCAAGAAGAGTCACTTCTTCCAAGAATGGGTCGAATTTGTAGCGTCGTTCTCCCTCATCCTTCGACACTACCGGTAGGCACAGCCATAACACTCCTCCATATGTCTCCTGAGTTACATAAGGACTGGGAGCAGTCGCACCTGAGTCCTAGTAAGCAGTCTGGTGGCCTGCGGCTATGTTGGGGGGGGGGGGGGGGTGCCCATTGGACTGCTCTGAGCCATTGGTGTGGAAATGCGGGTTGGAATCTCTCCCATAGTCTGGTGGCTGTGTTGTTCTGGGGGGAGATCCAAATCCATGGAAAGCTGTAGATTCGGCCTATAGAGGAGCCGTTGCAGGCCTGGGCTCTTCATCTCTTCCTTCCGCAGTGTCTTGAATCCTTCCAATCAAGGTTGATTTTTGACAGTCCCATTATAGTAGCAAGGTTTTCTTCGACGATAAAAATATCCAGTTCGTGCATGTGTCCCTCTTACTTCACCTTCAAGCAAGAAGTACCTCGCGGAGTCAACATTTTTTATCGTAACATCGAAATTTTACGTTTGTTGGGCTGATTGGTTTGTCAGTTACTTGTCTGTATTTCTCCAGACTCATTACAGATGCTGTACTGCCTGTGTCCAACTCCATTGGTATGAGCTTGCCTTTTATCTCAATGTGAACTTAAGTGGTTTATTGATGGAGCAGGTCAAGGTGTAAATAGGTAGTAGCTCTTCTACTCTGTATGCTTCGACTGTTTCACCGTCACTGCATGAACTACTTGTTGCCTCTACTCTACTCTATAGGTATTCGAAGTAGACCGCCCTTTATTGGGTTTTTTATACGCACCTTTTGGTGTATAGAGTTTTAATGTGCTGTTCCCTCCTCTTGACAAGCTAACTTCAGTCACATGGTTCGTTTTCCTGCATTTTGTGCAAAACAGATTTCTTTCTTTGCATCGGGGTGCAATGTGAGTGAATTTTGCGCAGCGTATACATTGCACACCTTCCTTGGTTTGTTTTGGTGTTCCTGGGGTTTTCCAGTTTTGTCTCCCAAGTCTTTGTATATCGGTGAGGAAAATTGAGTGAGAGCTGTGACTGGCCGTTTCTACTGCTAAAGCAGTTTTAACAATGTCTTCAAAAGGAAGGTCTTTCTCTTCTAGGAATAATTTATCCAAGACTTCTCGAATGAAAACGCCAAGTAATATTACCGAGAAAAACTCACGTTCATATTGACATGGTACCGCCAATTGCCGCAAAGCAATGACAAAATCGTTTATAATTTCGCCTTCTCGTTGTTTCCGATTGAGAAAAGCGTATCAGCTCATTATTTTCAGGGGACTTGGGCTCAAAAGTGGTACTAACAGCTTTTTAAGTTCTTCTTACGTTTTTTCCTCTACCTTGTCTGGATGCGCAGTGTTATGTAGAAGTGAAAACAATTTAGCCGGTAGACAGGAGAAAATAGTATGAATTTGGTCTGTTTCACCAAGTGACGTAAATTTGTGATAGGTCTCCATGCAGTTCAAGAATTCAACCAGAGTTTCTCCACTCGTTTCGTCAAACTTTTCAAAGTTGTACCTACCAGACGGCTGTCCAGTGAGAGTCACCAGCGATGTCTCCATTCTACCCAGTATCTTCAGTTTTATTTAGTTGTTGATTCGATCGTAAGACGTTCTCCAAGCCGGCGGCTGTTGTAGTCGGGAGCGTAGAACCAGTCTTTGTTTGAGTCACCTCTTCTTACCTACTGGCCGCGCCAGTGTTAGGTTTCTGTGTTTGAATGAAGAGGCGGATGTTGTATGAGGTGTATTTAATAAAACTGAATACAGGGAATGAGGTACATCACTCTGTATTGATCAGACCATTCTAAAAAAAAAAAAAAAAAGAAAAAAAAACCGCAGGTAACATAACTTCTTCTTCTTCTCCATCAACTTTCGACACAACCGGTAGACACAGCCATAACAGTGGGCAAACATTTGAGTTGAGCCGAATCTGTTGGGGTAGGGCAGTCAAGCAGAGGCTTCAGTTGATTAGAGTCTTGGCGAATTGTATGGTTACTTGTGGTGTGACCGGACCTAGATGTTGAGGGCTCTCAATGAAAAAGAGCTTTCATCGTTGTTGATAGTGATGTTGTACTTTGACGCAGCCTTCATGAATCAGTCCAGGTTTTTATGGAGGTCAGCCTGAGTTTTTCTACAAACCATCACATCGTCTGTATGGTTAGTATGCAAAATGTATCTGATAGCCTGATACATATTTGATGATCCCATCAATCTCTCTCTGGAATGCTGCTACTCCATTTGTTACACAAAATCGAATTTTGGTGAATTGGAAGAGCTAGGCTGCATGCCTCGAAAGCCGTATAAAGTCTGTCTTGCTTAGGAATGGGAATTTGTTGGTAAGCGTTGCGAAGGTCGATTGTACTAAATATGTCTGCTACTTTATTCGCAATCTCACTTAGTCTAGAGAGAGGATAGGCATCGAGTTACATGAACCTGTTGATCGTCCGTGAGTAGTCTATGCATATCCGGCGTTTGTGATGGGCGCTTGAAGTGGACACCTGAGCCTGCCAGAGTGACACGCTCCTTTCGATTATCCCATCCTTCAAAAGACACAGTGGAGCTTTTGGGCCCCCAAAATCAAACTGAACTGGAGAAGGCTGTTGAACGCGGTTCCGACCAATAATAAGATCGTAACAAAGATCCAGTAGTAGAATATGTGTGACCACATCTTGAATGACAACATTGCAGTTCCCTACAATATCAGCAGTATGCGACGTGGATGAGAGGCCTACTAGATTTAGATTTCTAACAGTATTCTCAGCAGTAAGACTGAGGTCACTCTCCATGGGTCGAGCATGCCACTAAGGGGATGTCCATCATCTAGAACTGTTGTTTCAACCTTTGCTGATCGAGATTGTATGGAGCAAGAGAGGGTAGTTGCTGCAGATGAAGTACATTTAACCTTCATTGCGTGAGGTGACCTGCACACCTTTGTCCAATGCCCGATTTTGTTACAGTTGTGGCATTCGTCCTTGGGGGGAGGGAGCAAGGGTGTTTAGCGGCCCCGCAGAAGAAGCAATTAACTCTCACAATGGTGGTAATCTCATTGGTGCGTAGAAATAGCATTCACTGTAGTAGTAGTATTTTCATACTGTTGGGTGTGGATGCAAGCCAGTTCCTAAGGGAGCGCGCGTCCTCTAAGGTTAGACTTAGGTTTTCCAACAATTGTTGACGTGTAGCTGTATTTAACAAGCCTCTTATGAAAGAACCACGGATTTAATTGTCTCTGTTTGTCTCCCTGGTGACGACTTGAAACTGGCAATCCCTCCTCATTAGCTTGAGACAGATCGGTCAAGTGACTCTTGGGTTGCTGAGTTCTTATCGAAAGTTGGCGCCAAGTAATTATCTCATTTGCAAGTTTCTCAGAGTCCTTGAAGTATTGATATAGCTTGAATGTATGTATTTAAGTTACATGCTCTTAATTTCATGAGAGATGAATTTTATCAGAATCTGGTACTATTCCTCATCTGCGCCAGAAAGCACTGACCAGTGAACAGTGAACTGACCAGTGAACAGTGAACTGACCAGTGAACGGTGAACTGACCAGTAAACAGCCGCCATTGGAGAATCCGGATCCAACTCCACGATGTTTGGTCGGAGAATATGATCGATGCTAGCTAGTGTTTCTGATTAGTAAACGAAGTAATGACTTAATTTGAAAAATTGATTGGGTTGTAGGTATCCTACGCCTTTCCCAGTTTCCGATATGCCACGTGGCTTTTTGTTGCATTTCCTTCAACGTGTGCCTAAAATAGCTTGGGCTCTCTTTTACAGACCTGATGATACTGTGGATCCCTGAAGGAAGATAGCTAGATTTTCTTATCAAACTTTCGTGGCTGAAGTTCGAGACAAACGTTGAAAAAAAGAAAAATGAAAAACCTCGATCCGTTCGATCCCATTGTTTGTATTTTAGGAAATAAATCTATTATTATTCGACGGATTGTTGTATTTGATTCCCATGATTGATATTCATGCACACCTTGCAAATCTTGTGAAGTCAAACTAACATTGATGGATTAGGTATTGCCAGATCACTTTCATCCCATTATGTTGAATAATGGAGAGGAACTATTAAAGAGTTTGTATCAGCATAAGTTGAGTGAAAAACAATTACATCAGGCTTTGATATACTGCAATACCTTACAAGATCACTGGCTTATAACAACTTTCATTGATCAGTACATTACGAATCCAAAAATGTAAGTCCGTTTAGGTGGGTGACAATTTTTAAACGGTTCATTACTCCTGTGTTAATAAGTAGCCCCATATAGGTAGCTGAGTTCCGTGGTTCAATTATTGGATGACAGTGCCCTTGTCTACATGCTGTCAGTTGTCCAGGGACAATCAGCTGGAAGAATAATGACGGATATAGAGTTTTTTTTTTAAAGGCAGTGGGGAAACTCTTTGCGAGCGAAGAAGAGGGACCGCTGCTCTCTTCAACAGTGTTGGGCTCACCTCTTATCGGGTATACCAACTAAAACCCCACTTCCTTCTTCTGGTAAAGGGATATCCTGGACTATTTGTCCGGCATTACTTCAGGATATCCCCGTTGTTCTATCCCGGAGGGATCCTTCTTTTTCTCCTCTTAATTAATACTTGAGTATTATTATGGCTCAGATTCCCATGTCCGGTCAGCCTCTTTATTTCTCAGTATGGCGACTACATAATCTGCCATTGCGTCCCAGTTCTCCCTTTTTTCAATCATTTTAGCCACCACTGTGTCGGGCACAAGTGCTCCCATTTTTTAGTTTCCTATCTCCGGAGACCATCCCACTTGGGGCACATGAAAAAAGTGTGGTGTGCATCATCTGCTTCTTGTCTGCAGTACCTGCATGTTGGGTCGGCTACTTTCCGTATTTTGACTAGGAAAGCTCTGTAGTAGCCATGGCCCGTCAGAAACTGCGTCACGTAATAATTCACCTCTCCGTGGCCCCTTTCCAGCCGGAATGTCCATCGTCCGCGTGTTTCCATATTCCTAGCGTCTTGCCACATATGGCAAGTTGCCTCCCTTTCTTCTTTCTTGGCTAGCAGGATCTGCTCATTTCTCCTCCCATACTCTCCTCCTTTCGTCCACCGTGAGATGAATTGGGACAACCCCTGCAATAACTTGCACCGCCGGCCCAGACACTGTCCTGTATGCACTGCTTATCCTTAGGGCTGCTCTCCTCTGAACTGACTCCATCCTGGCTCGGTATTTTTGGTATGTCAGTGCTCAGCCCAGACTTCAGCACCATACGTCATGATGGCTTCAGCTGTTCTCACGAGCAGCTTGCGTTTGGCAGGAGATGGTCCTCCTGCATTTGCCATCAGCCTGCTCAAGTTTCCAACCACTGCTGCTGCTTCATCTGCCCCTTTGCATATTTGGGACGGACGGATGTAAGTCCGTTTAGGTGGGTGACAATTTCAAAACGGTTCATTTCTCCTGTGTTAATAAGTAGCCCCATATAGGTAGCTGAGTTCCGTGGTTCAATTATTGGACGACAGTTTCCTTGTCTACATGCTGTCAGTTGTCCAGGGACAATCAGCTGGAAGAATAATGACGGATATAGAGTTGGTTGCTGCAATAGGTGCAGTTTTTTTCATAGACTTAATCAAAACACAGTACTATCAAAACCTAAAAATCGCCGCAGAATCAAAACAGTTCATGGTCAAGGTGTATGCTTATAGCAGTTGATGTCCCAACAATGAATGCTACTGAAACTATCTTAACAAGGATGTTTTGGTATAATGCACTCCTGTCCTGCTGTACTTTGGTCTTGTGTCCCTTCGGTCTGTTGCAAATCTTCGAGACCGTAGGAAACCTGCTTCTCCGACTCGATTTCAGTTTGTGTTTTCAGACCAGTTGGGTATCCGGAAGTGTGTTGCCGTCACTGACAAGTCTTTCTTGCCCCATCCTTACCCATTATGTGTGCATTGCACATCTCCCTTCTTCACCTTATCCTCCTCTTGTCTGCTGCATTTTGCTTCAGTATGAATGGGGCCTTTCTATACCTGTCGGTCGAAATTCCTGTACTGCAGTCACTTATCTATGATGACGACCTTTGAAAGCATGAATGTGCATCATATATTCATATAAATATATCTGCTGTGAAGAGCGCTTACTTACTGGAATTGCTATTCTGCATAGGTATTCATACTCTGTTGTATCTTTGTTTCGTATTTCAGTTCCAATCCGCCCACGCTGCCACCCTTATTTGAAGCCGAAGTTATTATTGACTACCACCATCGCCCAGCTGAATTGGGTAAGTGTTGTTTGTTCATATTTTACGACCTCAATGATGTTTGGTGTTTCATTCATAAATTTATGTTTTGCCGCAACAGTTGGCCATAATTTGACACCATTAAGATTTTTTCCCCTCCTTTTAATTTCCAATCGCAGGTTTTCCAGACATGTTTGAACCAGAAAGTATGGTGGACTATGCCCACGGTGAAAATGATATGAAAGACTTGATGAAATCTGGAGCCTTGGACCCGACCCCTGCTAAAACAGGTACCTAGTTGTGCAACAGAAAACGAAGGTTTCAAACTAGATTTCTTTGCAGTTTTTAAGTGTTTTTTTTTTTAGATTAGTGAGGAATGATTCAAACGCTATTCATTCATGTATTGCCACTGTGAAGTGTGAACACCTAAGCTTCATGGTCTTGAATTAATATTGTTGCTTTCAAATGCAATGGTATATATATATATATACAGGGTGGCGCAGCTATGCCTCGTGAATTTGAAACAGTCGTCAAATCGTCAATGTTGAAGGTATCGGGTTGAAATAAATTTTAAAATGTTCAGTAACAAGGGGATTTTATTTAAGAAAAAAAAATTCAATTATGAAAAATGATGTCCTTCAAATGCCTTCCTTCTTGGGCGATGCATTCTTGGAGTCGGTCCTTCACATTTCCCATTGCTCGCTCCAGCATATCGGTTGGGATTGCTCGAATTTCAGTCTCAATAGAAGCCTTTAAGTCCTGAAGGGTGCGAGGTTTATTGGTGTACACTTTCCCTTTCAAATAACCCCATAAAAAGAAGTCACAAACCGTGAGGTCCGGCGAGCGGGGGGGCCAATCCATGTCTCCGTTACGCGAAATGAGATGCCCTGGGAACAGAGTGCGTAAAGCCTGCATGGATATTCTTGCCGTGTGTGCAGTTGCCCCATCTTGCTGAAACCACATTGAATCTGTATCGTAGTCGTTTTGTTCGAGTTGTGGAATCAAGAATTCTTCAATCATTCGTCCATGACTGCAGCGCCTGACTGCAACGATAGATTCGTTATTTCGCAAAAATTGCTCTACAGCGAAAACACGATGCTCCACGGACCAGGTCGGCATTGTTACTGAAACTCCCCATCCTACCCTTCAAGAGGGGTTGGTCGGCGACACCGTCATCCCCTCCATTCGGCCGTACTACCCGTTTCAAAAACACGAGAACCCGCGGCGCCACCCTGTATATATTGAGTCTGCTAAGAGCGAAACGTATAGATGTGTGTTTCCTTTTCTTTTTCGTGTTTTGTCCTCCCCTTTGTTTTGATATATAACTGTTGGAAAAATCATTGTGACACCCGAAAAATCGGGTTACCAGAAATAAACGGGGTGGGGGGGGGGGGGGGGGGCTCTAGGAAAAATGATAGTTGAAGCCCGTTTCCAGAAACGAGGGTGATTAAAAATAAAAATGTGGCAACAAATGACCTATCAGGTCTATGGAAATCTGATGGCTGTCAGCCCAAGGAGGAGGAGCAAAGCCACAAAGGCAAAGGTTCTCAATGTTGCCAACAACCCAACATTAGAAATGGTAAACCTTTGTTGGCAACCTTCTAGAACCTTTGCTGTGACCTTTCCCTTTGTAATTTTGAGGATATGTTGTTTAAATTTATTAATACATTTGCGGTTCCATCCACTGCAGTTCTGTTGTTGAAGTGATGCACTAGCACTCTAAGCGGGGCTTGAGTGGAACTACTCTGCAGTTTACCGAATATGTAATTTCTAGCCAGAAATCAGAAATTCAAATTTCACTCTGGTTTTCTGCCTAGGCTTTCCAACGTAAACACCTCATTATGTGGTTAATAAGTGTTAATTTCCGTTATTGTAAAAAGGAGAATTATTTTAAATTCTGTTACTGTATTCCGTTATTGTAAATTCCGTTGTAGTAAAAAGGAGAATTTGTAATGCACGAAAATTGCCCACTCACCTTTCTCAATATCATGAGGATTCTAGCTGCTTAAGCAAATTTTGTGATTTTCAAAAACCTTCTGGCTCACCGTGAAAATGCTCATACTCGTACCTCAGTTTAAACTGTCCAAAATATGCGTAGCTAAACTACAATAGTCAACTTTGAGGGACGATGATGTTTTAACCATGCTTTGTCTTGACAAAATTCAAGAATCAAAATATTTCTATCGTGTTCTGAATGAAACAGTAAGTATTCAAGTATTTAAGTCTGAATGGAACAGAGTTTCTTTTGTGATCTGGATGACAACATGTGGAAAGAGCACATGTGGAAATATCACGTTTATCTGCTTTTTTGTTTTCCCATTTCAATTTTTTTCAGTTACCCAATTTATGTTCTTGTTATAGAATCTTGTTTATTTTTTCTGTTCATGGAAGTCGTCACTTTCTTCATTATTTTCCAGCTGATACTTGGAACCCTCCAGACATGGGCAGACGCTATGGTTAGTAGTTGTTCATAACTTCTGTCAGGGGTCAGTAGGTACTTTCTTCCATTCAGTGAGGAGTACCCACTTATTTTGGTTTATTATTTTGTGAATAGTATACTTACGTATTCGCTCAGCAGAAAATTTTTTGAACACCCCCTCAAATTTTTCGCTTCCTCACTACCAGGAGGTAGTCAGCAAAAATGAGCAACTCCATGGTAGTGCCAAAATGCGGATGTACGAAGTACCCAAGTGTGGCACATGATATTGTAGTATTTCTTTACGCTGAATCACGTGGTAGTGTCCGTTTCCTGATTTGACGCATTTTAATCAAATGATCACCGACAAAACTAATTTTTTCTGCCAGAAAACTGCCTTTTTAAAGAACAAAACCGTTCTGTCTACCTGGAAACCTTTTCACCACTCTCACCTTGAAAGCCTTATGTATTCTGCGAAAATCACTCTCTCTCTCTCTCTCTCTCTCTCTCTCTCTCTCTCGAACTGAAAAGGTTTCCAGGTAGACAGAATGGTTTTGTTCTTAAAAAAGGCAGTTGTTTTTGGCAGAAAAAATGAGTTTTGTCGGTGATAATTTGATTAAAATGGTGATAATTTGATTAAAATGCGTTAAATCAGGAAACGGACACTACCACGTGATTCAGCATAAAAAAATACTACGTCATGTGCCACACTGGGTACTTCGTACATCAGCATTTTGGCACTACGATGGAGTTGCTCATCTGTGCGCGCTCCCTGAACGGGTTGCGCGCTACCAAAAAAATCGGTTGAGGGGTCAGATTTTGATGAAATCTTGCGTAGAATTCGAATCTGCAATAAAAAATGGGGTTTCCATTTGAAAAAACGATGTTGGTGTACGTAGCGCATGGTTGTGCAATTGCACAATGCGCAATATTGTAATTTTTGAGATCCTCACAAAAAAGCATGTTGATTCAAATAAAAATGTGTTTCCTAACTCCATAAATAACGATTTTAGGAGGGGGGGGGGGGACGTTTTTGGGGACACCCTGTATAGTAGCCCCAAAACTGTCAGGTTCAATGATGTCCCGCATAGTGCGGTCATCCTCTAATTTGAAGTGGGGGGCATCTATAAACGAATTTAGATGTTGCAAATTTAATAAAAATCGTTTCCTTCCTGACGATTTTTTGACCAAGAAAAAGGGGGAAAACCACTTGACTCAGGTGAGGAGCACATTCTTGTGCAATCCCCCACTCACTATTTTGTTCATCAATATGCGCCCCATTCAAAGGATGTGACTGTAATGTTGGGTTACACGCCATCCGAAGGATGAGATAGTAATTTTGGGCTGCTGATGGCCTCGGGTGAGGAGCGCATTTTTTTACCACTCCTCCATTCACCATCTTGTCCATGATTGTGGACAGCTGGATAGTATACGCCCCATCCGAAGGATGTGATCGTAATTTTGGGTTTCCGCCCATCCAAAGGATGTGATAATAATTTTGGGCTGCTGAGGGAGAGGTGGTGTGGGAGGTGGCTTTCTCATGGAGACCAGGCCCTTAGCACTGGAGGTCATTCAGCACTCAGGCCACTCCGAAGGAGGCACAGCTTTGGAGATCCTTTAGAGGGTTTGGGAACACACCGTCAATAAGGGGTGCCGCCTAGTGCGATTGATGTCATAAAACGAGACATTCATTGCCCTCCCCGCATCAAACATGTTAGTATAACTGTCCCTGACTTCACCAGCTCGTTGTACAATGGATGAGAAGCCCATTCCTCAGGCCGAAATAACCGTAGCGTACTGTCGTCGAACACTGACATAATAGGCGTCCACAGCCTTGTGACCCGCCACCACTGACGCTGCCATCTCCAGTTTCATTTTGGGAGGTATCAGTGCAGGTAAATTTGCGGGTATCTGGTATTTCGCCCGAAGGGCAGTAAATGCATCTGATGGGATACCATTTCGCAAATGGTGTTCCCATCTATCTGCAATGCTCGGGCGAAGTTGCAGAGCCCAGGAAACTGATATGGCGGAGTTATTTCTCAGGGCCATAAGTACTTGGGGGCTCAAACCGGCGTCAGGGCCTTGATCCGGGGCCGCATCTCCCACAGGTGGAGTAAACCCTGCGAAATCCGAGGATCCTGAAGCCACGGGCGGATCTCGAGTGGAATTGCTAGCCAACGTGGGTGTTGGGGGCGGAATGTCTGCCTGTTCTTCGCCCAAAGCGTCGTCAGGGCCCGAAAATTCGTCGAAGTCTTGATCCAAGCGAGTATGGAGATGGCGAGGTTCATCCTCCTCGAATTCAAAATCCCCCTCTCCCTCCCCTGAGTTACGCACATCGTAACTACATAATGTATTATTCAGAGAAGACCAAAATAAGCGGAATTTTTAAAATGAGGGTGATTAAAAGTTAAAATGCGGCAAGAAATGACATATCAGGTATATTGGCATCTGATTGGCTGTTGGCCCAAGGAAGCGGAGCAAAGCTTCGAAGTCGATGGTTCTCATGGCTTGCGAAAACCCCAACATTAGAAATGGCAAAATTTCAAGAACCTTTGATGTGACCTTTCGGGAACCTGGTTCGATTTGAGAACATGTTTTTTAAATTTATTTATAAATTAGTGGTTCCATCCATCCATCCATTGCGGTTTTTTTTACTAGTGATATTTATTTATTGCAACTGAAAATAATATATACATTTCATCTAGCAATATTTAGTTTCATATTAGTCAAGCTCACTGTTAGGCAGAATTCCAATAAAGTCTAGCCTATTTTTGGTGCAAAGTCAGGGACACTGGGTTACACTTGCACTCACTAATGGCACAGCACAGTTAAGTCCAGTGGTTTGTTTCGATTGAGTCGCCGAAGTTCTCCCTCGTTATTCAGAACGTTGAGCATCTCCAGGTTCTCATGATTGTGGACGCGATGTTCATGCTTCCTCGCGTAATTGGTGATGATTTCGTTCACAGTCTCTATTCCCAGGTCTCGATGTAAATCATCATTTCGCATGTACCAGGGAGCTCCAACTATACTTCTCAGTAGTTTGTTCTGAAAAGTTTGAATTTTTTTGACATTCGATTTTTTCGCACAGCCCCACAGCTGTATCCCATAGGTCCAGATGGGGCGAAGTACCTGCTTATATAGAAGCAGCTTGTTGTGGAGAGAAAGAAGAGAATTCCTTCCCATCAGCCAGTACATCCTTCTAAACTTTATATTTAGTTCTTGTTTCTTTTTTTCTATATGGTTGTTCCAATTTAGTTTCGAGTCAAGGTTCATCCCTAGATATTTTACTGAGTTAGCGTACGGTATTTTTTTTGAATTGATCTCGACTTCCAAGGCCGAGATTTTCCGGTTTGTGAAGTTGATGTGAACTGACTTTGATTCATTCAGCTTCATTCTCCACATTTTAGTCCACTTGACAATCTTGTCAGCGGAGGTCTGGAGTTTGTTAGTTGCGATTTCCACGTCATCTCCTACAGAGAGGACAGCCGTGTCATCTGCAAATGTAGCAACAGTAGTGTCTTCTTGATGTGGTAAGTCCCGTGTGTACAGTAAGTAGAGTACAGGGCCCAGAACACTGCCTTGCGGGACCCCTGCTTTTATAGGGTTCAGGCGAGAGTATTGGTCCCCTTGCTTTACCCTAAAATATCTGTTCTCAAGGTAGGATTGTAGGAGCACATGATATTGGCTTGGGAGATCCCTGTGCAATTTGTACTCTAATGCCTCATGCCAAACCTTGTCAAAGGCCTGCGCTACGTCTAAGAAAATGCTGGCACAAATTGTTTTGCCTTCCAG
The DNA here is from genome assembly GCA_954871275.1 of Leptopterna dolabrata. Lineage (NCBI taxonomy): Eukaryota > Metazoa > Arthropoda > Insecta > Hemiptera > Miridae > Leptopterna > Leptopterna dolabrata. The sequence continues at coordinate 51,786,648 of OX940981.1, forward strand.
GGCTTTTTCTATGATGTTAGTGATGCGATGAACTTGATCTATTGTAGAATGGCGTTGCCTGAATCCAAATTGATGATCTGGAATCAGATTTCTATCTTCTATTATTGGTTTGAGCCGTTTGAGCAGCAACTTTTCAAAGAGCTTTGACATGACAGGGAGGAGGGATATAGGGCGATATCCTGTCTTCTCGTTTGGTGACTTTCCTGGCTTGGGAATCATTATGACCTCCGCCACTTTCCACTGAGTTGGTACGTGTTTCTGAATGTAGCGTTGATAATGTGAAGTAATTTTATTAAAGCCTTTTCAGGGAGCTCTTTTACTATTCGACCTGTTATGAGGTCGTATCCGGGTGTCTTTTTTGCATTGATGTTATTCTTTATTTCATTCTTAAGTTCTTTCAGTGTAACAGGTACAATTTCAAGTTCATCCGACTTTACTGTCCTTGTCGTATTTTCGTCTGAGGTCTGCTTTTGTAATGGTTGAAAGGTTTTGTAGAGATGGTCCGCGAATAGTAGTGCTTTCTCTTGGTTACTTCGGGCCCATGATCCATCATCTTTTTTGATTGGGGGAGAGTGGACTACTGGTTGTTTCATATTTTTGGTTACCTTGTAGAGAGAATACTCCGTATCTTTCTCTGCAGTAAGGTTACTCAAGAAATGTTCGACTGATTCATTTTCCACGGTTTTTAACAAACGTTTGAGGTTGTTAGTATGTCTTTTAAGAACAGTTTTGTTTTCCGGAGTTCGATCATTCTTCCATCTCCTCCTTGCTTTTCATTTTTCATTCAATAGATTTCTGACTTGGAGTGGGTATGATTTTAATTTGAAATCACAATAATTGTTGTTTTGGCTTACTGGGGTACTTTGCCAGGCTGCCTGTTGTATGTTATTTATGAACAGATCAAGTTCGTCTTCTAGTTGTAGTGAGGTTTTCAGGGGGACGTCCAGATTAATTGATGTTTGAAGCGCCTTCCGAAAGCAGGACCAGCAAGTTTGGAGGATTTTCTTTTATAATAACTTTTTTGCTGATAGTCACAATAACGGGCGAGTGGTCTGAGGGCAAGTCATCACTATCGTCTACGTGGATGTAGCCAGTTGATATTCCTCTACTTACATAAAAGTCTATTAGGTCGGGGGTTTTATTTGAATCTGATGGCCAGTAAGTAGGCCTTCCCGTTGAGAGGAAGTCGCACTTAAGTGTGGTCGCTGCCTGATATAATTCTTTGCCTTTGGTCGTGGTTAAACAGGAGCCCCAGTAAGTGTTCTTTGCATTGTAGTCTCCTCCCACTATGAAGTTATTTCCTAAGGATTTAAAGAGATCAATGTAGTCTTCTTTTTTCAAGTTATGCCTAGGGGGACAATATATTGCAGCTATTTTGAAGTTTTTATTTTTGAGTCTCACTTCTATCGTGGTTACCTGCATTTTTTCTTCTTCTATTTTTGGTTCCTCTGGTGTACAATATTGTTTTTGATAAGGATTGCCGAGCCTCCTCTAGCTTTGTTGCTTGGGTGTACCGTATGGTAACATGTAAAGCCTGTTATTTTGACAAAAGAAGTCCGGGTGAAGTGAGTTTCGGAGACAAGTAGAATTTCTATTTTATTAGTGTGAAGGAACAGTTCAACTTCCTTGACGTGGTTGTATAAACCATTTGCATTCCACGCGGCTATTCTTAGAGTTGGATTCATCATATTAGTCCGTAGTTACTTAGTCCCTTTTCTAGCTTGGTTATTCTTTCAAATAACACCTTGTTTGTAAGATTTTGTTCGTTGATTTTTTCCAAAATTTGTGCGAGTATTTTTTCTACGCTCGACTTTTCTACATTTACTTCTTTTTTTGTCACTACTGATGCGTATGAAACCTTTGGGGTAGCACCTGTCATAGTTGTCGTCAGCGATTTCCGTCTAGTGACACTTCTATCAGTAGAAACATCTCGCTTGGTCTGTTGGGATCTGCTGGGATTTACCACATGCGACTTAGTGGCGTTGTTTCTCATCCTTTGTAGCTCTTTAGCTACTTCACAGCCCCGATAATTTGCTGGATGGTCTCCCTTGCAGTTGACGCATTTGGGAGCATCAGTCTTGTTGATCGTGCACTCGGATGTAATATGCGGACCAGCGCATTTCACAAATGCAGGTTCCTTCCCACAGTAGGATTGCGTATGTAAGTAGGACTGACATTTTTTGCATTGGGGAATGAGTTTGGAGGTTTTCTTAACAGGCTCAATCTTCACAATTATGTTGAGAATGGCCTTGATTTCATGGATCTTATTAATATCCTCAGTTCTGTCGAATGTCAGCATATATAGTGGGAGGAGAGGCTTTTGAGTGATTTCTATTTCTCCTCTCTCATTTCTCCCTCTTTCTTTCTTTAATATGTTGGTCACGTCTATGATTTTAAGTCCTTGATTCTTGAGGTCGTCAATTATTTCGCTTTTTTCACAGGTAGGTTGTAGGCCTCTGGCCATGACTTTGATAGGTCTATCCGTTTTTGTCCTGGTACGTGTACCATTGTTTTTTGTCCGTACGTAGTGTGTCAGTAATAATTTTCCAGTTGTCTCTCGATTCTACGTTTATTTTCCAAACGTTGTTGTTAAGAGCAGTGACTTTGTACTGCTCTTTAGGAATGTTGGAGATTATATCTTTAAGGGCCGAAAACTCCTGAGGCCCACAATATTTATTGGGGGTGGAGGGGGGTCCTTTTTTTTATTACGCCTAGTTTCTTCCAGCTTGGTAGCTACCTTGCTATTGTCAACACTAGACTTGTTGGAGGGCCATGCTACTTCCGGCGATGACCTAGCCTTACGTTTCTTACTTGCCCTTTTCAGGATCCAATCAGTTTCTCTTTGGGTATCCTCTTCATCCGTACTATAGGACCTTAGGACTTGGGGTTGAGTCGGTTTGGGTGCCCCTAGTTCGTCCTTCCGTGCCTTCTGGCTTTGTAGTAATGATATTTGATCATTCGCTTGCCCGAGGTAGTCACACAAGGAAGCTACAATGTCATATAATTGACTAAATGCAGAACTTACGTGAGGGTCAACACTCCGCAACGGCCCAGTAACCTCGCGGTGACGCAACAATTCTTCCATTGTTGTGGCCAAGACGACCTCAATCGACGGCTTTCCGTCTTCTTGCTCGCTCATTTCACTGAGTAAACAATAACCATTCCCGAACACGGGCACCTGACTCAGCACCTGTTTGTCTTTTACGCCAAACTACTCTCAGATGTTGACTCTTCGAGCTCTCGCACAAGACTCGAAATCCAAATTTCACACTAGTTTTCTGTCTGGACTTTCCGACTTGAACGCCTCGTTGTGTGGTGAATGTGTTAAGTTCTGTTATTAAACAGAATTTGGCTTGGGGGAAAAAAATCAGCCCATGAAAATTGCCCACTTGTAAATCCCGGTAATTCAGAACATAGGTCAGGTCTCTTGACGTTATGGATTATCGGATTCTACTACTATACCTGTGTGGGCCAAAAGGATATCATATCTACCTCTAATATTTTAAGTTCTCTCGATGGTGGAACCTGATAATGACACGTTCTTGAACATTGTATTAATTCCTTTCAATTATTTTATTATAGGCAGCCCAGATAGAAGATTTTCCGTAGGGCCTCCACGCCCTCTTATGGGAATTCCTCCTCTCATGCATGGACCACCTCATCTCATGCACGGGCCGCCACATCTTATGCACGGGCCTCCACCGATGTGCGGACCACACCCCATGGGAGGCCCACCCCATCCTAGAGGTTTACTTGGCGGTCCTGAGCCATGGAGCCCACACAATGACACGGAGAGGCTGCCACCACCTAGAGGACTGAATTGGGATGATAAAGATACTCGTCCTTGTCGGGATGATAAAGATACTCATCCTCCTCGAGATCACGACGATCGCCGGGATGACCGTCGAGATGACCGCCGGGACGACTGCTGGGATGACCGTCGTGATGACCGGCGGGATGAACAGGCGCGTCGAGACGAACGACGTAGAGATGAAGATCGGAGGAGAGGCCGGAGTCGGGATCGCAGCCGAGAAAGGGACCGGCGATCGCCTCCAAGTCGGTGGAACAGAGACGATGACAGGTAAATTCTCAGGGCTGTATCTTTCATGTTCTTATTTTTATGAAAGAATTCATGAAGTTCACACCTGATGCCTTCAACTCAATTTTACGTATTGCAGAGAGGGTCACTGCTGTATAGTCTTTGCATGTGTTTAATAGTTGGGTTGCTGTGTGGATTTCCAACGTTGTGTGTTAGAAGAAAATAATCTCTAATTTCTCATGTATTAAAAACGCTGCAATTATTACACAACCGTTTATTATTTACATGTATAAATGCCCCTTCTGCGTAGATCACTGTTTTCTGTGGTTAAGGGGGGACCGGAGGCTTCCGAAAGATTCCTGGTTGCGGTATAGCCTACCTTGCCGTGGTAAGGGGCGGGTGTTAATGCAGGTAACGTAGCTGATGACAGCTCCCCCCCCCCCCCATCACACTTTGTGGATCGGTCGAGCGCTCGGCGCTCTTTGTTTTTTTGCGAGGGGCTGAATATGAAAGGGAGGTCCTCTGTTTATCGAGATCCACAGATGGAACTTGAACTTGAATCCTAAACACGACTCATCTCTCACTTCGCTCCTGCCTCCACAGCTCTAGTTTCTAGCACCTATAATGTTGTACCGAAATTTTCATTGAAAAACAAGCATTCTAAGTTCCAGTCATGCAGCATGATCAGATGACAGCATAATTACTATAATAAATGCTAATTATAATAAACTATATTATAATAAAGGCTATGAGGGACAATAGTCCCAAGTACAATAAGAGGCTTTTCACATTCAATTTAAATTAAATTGCATTACCGTCCAGTAGTAAGGGAGAGCAAGTCCCCAATCTACAAAACTTCGGTGCCTACAATTCTACAATTTCTTTGTAACAACATTTTTCGAAAACCAATTGCCATACTAGTAAACGCTTCTTTTTGGTTTATTATTCTGTGAATAATACACCTATGTATTCGCTCAGCAAACAATTTTATAACACCCCCTCAAAATTTTTTTCTTTTCCGTTTCAAGGTGCGTAGATTCTAAAAACGCTGCAAAGTCCTTGTCACATGGGTTTATTATTCTATTGGACATACCTACAGAAATGTTGGCTGTTCATTTATTATTTCTTTCATGTGCAACAATTGAAATAGCTATTTCTGATGGTTTCCACCAATTTTGGCCCCCAGAACTTAAATTAGGTACGCTCCCTTTTTTTTTTTTTTTTTTAAATTATCGTTGATCATTGGTAGTGCCATTTAATCGTATTGATCCACGTGTTGAAACTTTTGCTAGTGTTATTCTACAAATCGATGGTGATTTCAGACGAATTCGCAGGTTTTTGACTCATAAAAAATGAATTTTGGGGGCTGAACATCTGGTACAACCTCAATTTTCCACTCTTTGGTCAAAATCGACTTCATATTCGGTCTTCTCGTCCAAAAAAACATGGAAACCGATACCTCAAAAGCTCATGTTACCAACATGTTGCTAAAACGCAAAAAGTACCTATTTTTACACACATTTTCACTCATAACACCCCTGGGTGTATTCCGATCGGGCTGAAAAGTTTCGGGACACAACTAGGGCCCAAATGGAGCATGCGTGCGAAAGGACGAATTTTTTAGAGCGAAAATGAAGCCTGTACACGTGATACGGCGGACGGCGTACGGCGGACGGACATTGCATTATTTTTGGAATCTACGCACCTTGAAACGTAAAAGAAAAAAGTTTGAGGGGGTGTTATAAAAATGTTTTGCTGAGCGATTACATAGGTGTATTATTCACAGAATAATAAACCAAAATGCAATGTCCGTCCGCCGTATCAGGTGTACCGGCTTCATTTTAGGTCTAAAAAAGTCGTTCTTTCGCACACATGCTCCATTTGGGCCCTAGTTGTGTCCCGAAACTTTGCAGCCCGTTCGGAATATACCCAGGGGTGTTATGAGTGAAAATGTGTACAAAAATAGGTACTTTTTGTGCTTTAGTAATATGAGCTTTTGAGGTATCGTTTTCTATGTTTTTGGGGACGAGAAGACCGAATATGAAGTCGATTTTGACCAAAGAGTAGAAAATTGAGGTTCTACCAAATGTTCAGCTCCCAAAATTGATTTTTCATGAGTCAAAAACCTGGAAAATTGTCTGAAATCACCATCAATTTGTATAATAACACTAGAAAAAGTTTCAACATGTGGATCAAGACGATTAAATGGCACTACCAATGGTCAAAGATAATTTAAAAAAAAAAAGGAGCCTACCTAATTCGTGTTTTGGGGGCCAAAATTGGTGGAAAAAATTAGAAATAGCTATTTCAGTTATTTTACATGAAAGAAACAATAAATGAACAGCCAAAATTTCTGTAGGTATGTCCAATAGAATAATAAACCCATGTGAAAAGGACTTTGCAGCGTTTTTTTCTCATGTTCTTAGAAAATACGTTTTTACAGTTTCGACCTACCAACATACGAAAGAAATGTTTTATAGAAGGGTTTCACAATCAATTCGCGAGTCATGCTACTTTACAACATATTTATTACAATATAAAACGGGAATAAAATAATATCACAAGTAAATAATGAAAAACTGTTAGGGCACATCATCACTTCCGTCATCGGCGGTTGGTGGTGTTGGTCCTGAAAAAATAATGTAAGCTGTATTATTCATGCATTATGTTATACTTTTAATCAGGGTATGTGAATCATGTTTAATTTTAACACAATTGTAGCACCTGGAACTGGGAGCCACACAAATATGTACCAATATGCAGTGGCGTAGCCAGGATTGTTGAAGGGGGGGTTATCGGAAATAGAAAAAAAAATCCTGTACGTAATCGTATCGTTTTCCATGTTTTGGGGACGAGAAGGCCGAATATGAAGTCTATTTTGACCAAGGAGTGGAAAATTGAGGTTCTACCAAATGTTCAACTCCCAAAATTGATTTTTCTTGAGTCAAAAATCTGGGAAATCGTCTGAAATCACAATCAGTTTGTAGATTAACACTAGGAAAAGTGTCAACATGTGGAACAAGAAGATTAAATGGCACTACCAATGGTCGAAGATAATTAAAAAAAAAAAAAAAAAGAGCCTAATCCGTGTCTTGGGGGCCAAAATTGGTGGAAACCATCAGAAATGGCTATTCGAATTATTTCACGTGAAAGAAACAATAAATGAACAGCCAAAATTTCTGTAGGTATGTCCAATAGAATAATAAACCCATGTGACAAGGACTTCTCAGAGTTTTTGAAATCTAAGCACCCTAAAACGGAAAAGAAAAAATTTTGAGGGGGTTTTATAACAATTTTTTGCTGAGCGAATACATAGGTGTATTATTCACAGAATAATAAACCAAAAATACTAGGTAAGTGCTTCCGGGACACCACTGTACACAATTCAGGCGCCTACTAACAATACAGGAAAATGTATAGTTATAATGTACGTGAACAGATGGGGCATAACGTCGAATTTGGATAAATATAATATTATACTCGTATATCCTGAATAATTCCGCTGAATTATTCAGCGGACTGCAAACTTGATATTACGAGTAGGTATTTTGAAAGGTTCACAAATTCATTAAGCATTCCTAAATCTACGGAGAACTACAGCAAACGCGTACTTTCTAACATACCTCGGCACCACTGGCTCTACTATGCCATCAAAACATAGTTTTATATTATAATTTCCAAGTAGGGAGGTTTATACGAATATTAGTTATCCTCCGAATCCCAAGCCCCCAAAATTAGCCGTTGTAAGCGGGCCAAACCTCAGCAGGAAATCTTACGAGTCTTACGAGTCAAGTTAGGTACTCTAACTTTCATTTCATTTCAGAACATACGTTAGGTATTGAAGCCTACAGGTACATTTAACACCGCGCTACATTCACAAGGACGGGCGGACACACCAGTGCAAATCGAGACGGCCAAGTAGACTAACGTTCGAATTAGTTCATTATAATATTATGATGTCAACACTAAAATTTAGGTACATGCCTATAAATATCTGGAACTTATTATAATAATTTCCTCTGATTCGAAGATGCAAAATCAAGAAATACGTAGCAACTAAGGTATAAGTAAGTATAAGTAAGGTATAAGTAACTTACCTTGGTGATTGCTACTTTTTTCTCTCTTGTCTGTGATTCCTGTATTTCTTGTTTCTGCTCAGCCTCTTGCTGAAACATTTCTTCTTTGGCATTTCGGTCGAGAATTACTGCATACAATTCAGGGCTCTGTTCAGGGCTACCGGGCTACGAGTGTTGGCTCTTGGCTGACGTAAACACAGGTGGTGCGCTTAGGGGTGTGGGGTCATCAACCCGCCTGCCTGAGGCTACTGTCATCTAGCGTCAGACGCGTGAACCCCGTTCACCCACAACTACATGGGCTGGTCATTCCCGCCACAAGAAATTCCCCAGCAGAATTTCCAACTTTTCTCTGGCAATGATCAGTCGATTTTGGTGGTTCTTGCGGCATTCTTCCTATTTTTATACGTTTCAGGGCAATGGACTATGGAAATTCGAAACATAAATTTCAATATTGTACCTAAATTTGAAAATTTTCGAAATTTGAAATTTCAAGACTGCATTGCCCGAGAGAATGGAAAAATAGGAAGAATGCTGCAAGAATCATCAAAATCGACCGATTATTGCCGGAGAAAAGTTGGAAAAACCGTTTTATACACCGTCCTGCACCCCCTTAATACCCTCGAGCTCCCCCCAGGAAAGCCCTAAATGGAGTACTGGACCCGGCCCGGGAATTTTCATACAAATCCGCGGGATTCAATAATTCAGTAATTAATTATTTGTTCCTAGTTATTCATGAAGCATAAGGTAAATAATAAATCGTTTTGTAATGATTTACCTGTATAGATGCCACTTCTGCGTAGATAATATAATTATACACCGTTGTATAATAATTTACCGTTATGTAATAGTTTACCGTTGTGTAATAATTTACTGTTTGTAATAATTTACCCAGCAATCAGCGTTTGTTCAAGTTGCAAAAGTATCTATCAGCAAAATCCAAAAGAGCCATCATTTTTCAAAAGAAATAATATTACATAACAACCAAATCGACTTCATACAGCCATCCGTGATTATAATCAGGCGATCCCTAGCAATGATATCTGGGCCGGATTTATACCGTTTCATTCACGATCATGTTGAAGCTTTGAGGTGTAAACGAACGGCTGGTCGTGCTATGCCCTGGGTGGTCTCAACAATTTCTCTAGTCCAAGGTCAAACGTGAAAAACGCTGCAAAGTCCTTGTCACATGGGTTTATTATTCTATTGGACATACCTACAGAAATGTTGGCTGTTTATTTATTGTTTCTTTGATATAAAATAATTGAAATAGCTATTTCTGGTGGTTTCCACCAATTTTGGCCCCAAAACACGAATTAGGTACGCTCCTTTTTTTTCCAAATTATCTTTGATCATTGACAGTACCATTTAATCGTCTTGATCCACCTGTTGATACTTTTTCTAGTGTTATCTATATAACTAAATTTACAGATGATTTGTGTCTGTCTGTCTGTTTGTCTTTCAATCACGCCAAAACGGCTCAATGGATCGAACCCATCTCGCGTATTTGAATGTTTCTATGACCAGGGAAGGACATAGGGGGGTTTACTTCTGGATCCGATGGATAGAGGTGGGGGTTTATAGGGAAGCCGAAACATAAAAAAATTAAATTCTCGAAAACGGCTCAATGGATCGAACCCGTCTCGCGTAATTAAATGTCTCTATGACCGGGGAAGGACATAGGAGGGTTTACTTCCGGATCCAATGGATAGGGGTGGGGGTTTATAGGGAAGCCGAAACATAAAAAAATTAAATTCTCGAAAACGGCTCAATGGATAGAACCCATCTCGCGTATTTAAATGTTTCTATGACCGGGGAAGGACATAGGGGGATTCACTCCCGGATCTGATGAATAGGGGTGGGGGTTTATAGGGAAGCCGAAACATAAAAAAATTAAATTCTCGAAAACAGATCAATGGATCGAACCCATCTCGCGTATTTAAATGTTTCTATGACCAGGGAAGGACATAAGGAGATTTACTTCTGCGAGAGGTAACAAAGTCAGATGGACCCACCCCGAGTTCTACCCGTCAGGGACGGGCACAACAGCTAGTTCTACAAATTGATGGTGATTTTAGACGATTTCCCAGGTTTTTTACTCATAAAAAATCAATTTTGGGAGCTGAACATCTGGCACAACTTCAATTTTCCACTCTTTGGTCAAAATCGACTTCATATACGGTCTTCTCGTGCCCAAAAACATGAAAAACGATACCTCAAAAGCTCATTTTACTAACATGTTACTAAAACACAAAATGTACCTATTTTTATGCACATTTTCACTAATAACACCCCTGGGTATATTCCGATCGGCTGAAAAGTTTCGGGACACAACTAGGGCCCAAATGGAGCATGTGTGCGAAAGAACGATTTTTTTAGACCGAAAATGAAGCCTGTACACGTGATACGGCAGACGGCGGACGGCGGACAGCGGACGGACATTGCATTTTCGGAATCTACAGACCTTGAAACGGAAAAGAAAAAATTTTGAGGGGGTGCTATAAAAAATTTTTGCACCCCTATTTTTCAGCCCTTAGAGATGACTGACAGTAACGCTGACCTTCGAGGACCACTAGACCCCAAATGGGACCTAAAAACCAAATTTCATTAATTTTGGTTCATGGTAACTAAGAAAAGTGCGGCAGACAGAAATATTTTTATTGCATTATCGGATTCTACATACCTTGAAACGTAAACCATCAAATTTTGAGGGGGGTTAAAGTTTTTTTTCATGCTCGATTCCAAAGGTTCATTATTCAAAATAATAAACCGAAAGTAAAGCCCCAAGAAAAAAAACCATACAGTCAGTTGATGATATTACCGCGACGCACACTCCTAAACTGTCCAGACAGCCTTCAGATTCCGGGAGAGCAGTAAGTGGTCTTTGGATCACGAAGTAATAATAATTATAATAATAAAACGGCTTTATTTGTGTTGGAGGCCACGAGGGCCCATGGTACACAGCAAATGACATAAATGAAAAGTTACACAATAATGCAAAACGAAGAGAAGTTAAAATACTGGTAATTATAGTTATATTACAGATAGGATGAAAGAAATGAAGGGGGAAAAAAGAAGAATAAGAGGAAGGAGAAAAAAGGAAGGTTGAAGGATATGGGCTTTATCGAAAAACAGCGGGTGGACTTCGCAAGAGTTCTAGTGACCGCATTCTGACCATCTATAATCCAGAACTTTGTGTGCAGGTGAGCTAGGGTCGCTCTTGGACCGACATGCAAACAGCTCTCATGAGCCTGACAAATAAGAAGTTGAGTGAGCGGGTCTTTGGCGGGTAAAAGTGCTGGATGCCTAGTCTCAAGTGCGCTACTGCTATGCTCCAAACGACCCCCCACTCTGATGGTGCCCTTTCGTGATCGAAATATAGCGAGTTGTCTCATGAGGTTGGTATGGGGAGTGGAACGGTCTAAGGCGGAATGAATATCCTGAAAGTGTCAACTTTGCGTACCAAAACTAGATTGGCTGCCCGCAACTCTTCAGTTGAAAGTGGTTCGACCGGCGCTCTCCGAACTGTCGCAAACCTATCTCTTTGACCACGGGAGTTTCGTCCAAAACGTAAGATCCAGGCAACCACCCTTCCAATCCGACCGAATGAGCTGCATTTTTCCTCAAACTCATCAGTCGTCTCCAGAGCGGTGGCATGCGACCTGACCGTTGTGATCTCCTAAGCCACACTCGTTTGACTAAGGGCTACACGGTTTCCCACAAATACTTCCCATAACGGAGCTAGGTCGGCTGTGAGCCAGGACAGAACGATTGTGCTATCAGAGCACGCAACTAATTGAGCATGAGCGAACTGTGGCCTAATCTTTTTCATGGTCTTTCCAAGCAATTCGGCAGCGAGCAATTCTAGCGTGGGTATAGATTCTTGCTTTATGGGCGCAATTCGAGCTCCAGCAATGACTAGCTGAGTCACAAAGGAATCTCCTTGTGCGCAAACATGATAAATAACGGCTGTGTATGCCTTTTCAGAGGCGTCCACAAACCCTGCTAGCCACTGAATGGGACTAGAAATATGAACGTTACTAGGAATCTTCAGCTCTGAAAGATTATCGATAGACCCAGCAATGTTCGACCAATCGGTAACTAAGGAGAGTGGAAGTGGATCGTCCCAGTCAAAACGTCATGGCATACCTCCCGTTGGATCATTCGAGCGAAAACCGAAACTGGCATGACCCAACCACTGGGGTCATAAATTCTACCGACCTCACTAGCCAGCTCCCTCTTGGTTCGAACTACAGGTGTAGTCGGTACCTTGAAGAAGAACGTATCAATATGAGGATCCCAGGCCACTCCTAGCATTCTCAGGGGCATGCCTTCCGTGGGATCCAAATCCACCATTTCGCCTGATATCAGGCAATGATCTTGGGGAATCCCCTGAAGCAGATTGGGGTGATTAGAGGCCCACTTCCGCATCTCAAAACCCGCTGAAACTACCAGAGCAACAAGTTCGTCCCTAACCTCACATGCCTCTTAGATCGGGGCACCTCTGCCGTGAACGTCATCCACATAGGTTTGCTCAAGTAGAACTAGAGAAGCCTTGGGGTAGTGTTTGGCCTGAGTCTCAGCCAAATGTTTCAAGGTCCGGTTCGCCAGGAACGGAGCTGGAGCCGTCCCATAAGTGACTGTGCAGTACTAGAGCAGGACTGGACCCAGCATTAACTTCGGACTTGAAGGGAAAAACTTGACTAGGTGCTTTGGTTGGAATGAACCACTGAAGGTGATTCTTATCACCGAACTTCACTATCTGCCCCTTCCGTGTATCAATTCGACCTAGCGCTAACCAGCCTACTTCAGAACGTAATAACCATGGTGAGTTGCCCACCGGAGGTACGTGTTCCCCTTCTATGAGTTGTTTGACTAGATCGGCACTTAGTAAAAGGTCACCCCTAGTGTAAAAAGTCGGATCAGCCAACTCAGAACCTAGCTCCCAGATATGGGGCCACTGATCGACAGAAAAACTGCTTGAAGGGATAGGAGCTGTCACCTCGTCTAAGGCGAAGGCGGTGACTGGAATGTGCCTACCTGAACGTGTGAACAGTCCGAATGAAGTTAATCCCGGAACAGAGTGCGAATTTCCCCCTACTCCCACTATGCGTTGTTCTGAGGGGAGGACCTCTAATTTGAGCGCTTGACAAAATTTACAGGTGATTATATTAACCTCAGACCCAGTGTCCAGGGGAGAGCACCCCACAAGGCCCCTAGTTTTTTTTTTTGGACACGTGCACCAGTGCAGTAGGTATTAAGCCTCCTGATCGTGGACGCCTAACGCATGATCTAGAGCGCCTGAACTAACTTGGTCCCGGAAATTAATTTCCCTACTACTGAACGCATGAGACTCCGGAAGGTGTCTCGCTACGTTCGACGGGCGAGGCTCGTCCTAACACCTACTGGGGAAGGCTGCACCAAATAAGAGGGACTTCTGTGAACTAACTTAGAACTAACCAGCTGAGTAGTGCAATGGGAAGCTCCACTCCTGGGTATATCACCTCAAGGTTTCAACGGAGTGGGGCCCCCTTCCTCAGTGGTCCTAGGTACGAACATGCGCCTATCTAAAGCGGCAGCCGAGCTACTGCGTGGGAACTTATGATCGAACATCCTACCTGTGTGACCGGATCAGTTATTATGATCAATGCAATGGGCCTTATGTGAACGAACGAATATTTTAGCGTGACTTGAACAAGGATAGATTATTACAGCATCTTTCCCCCTGGAGGGACCAGACCGATCACTCCGGACAGAACGGGTCGGAGGATCGGCCCGATCCCATCCAGCGGGGCAGCCTCATTCGCAGTCGGTAAAAGATCTAGCCGAACGGAGCAGAGGGTCAGCCACCTCCGAGCCCCCCACCTCCTCCAAGGCCCACTCACACAATTTGATCTCGGAGAGGGCCGGTGTGCTCGTAAACAGTGGTGGCTGTGCCAAGATAGACGAATTGCACCTCTGGCACGATCCCCCCTTTAACTGTCAGATTGGGGAGGAAGACCCTGAGCACCCCTCGACATTATCTCCCTTTTAGAACGATGAAGCCAGGCATGATGTCTTCGTCCACAGCCGCAACGTCGTCGAGGACAGTCTTGAACATTTCCATGACGATTGGAGAAGCAGTTCTCGCAGAGCTTGTCTGAGCGAATGAACTCCCACTTCTTGTCCACGGGAACAACAACGGGAAACTTGGAGCAGCGTTATAGGAAATGGTGGTCCTCGCAATAGTGGTACCAGAGCCAAAGAGTATCTTCCTGAAAGGCGGAAGGGGTCATTTGAGCGATCTTGAGCTCCTTGTCTAGGAACTCACCAGTTTCCGATGGGTCGGAACCACATCCTCGACCTCCATTTCTTCACGATTAAATTTATCCCCCAGTGTGGTGTCGATGCGAGCGAAGAGAGCCTCAGACAGCAGGAACGACGCAAGGTTGTGTGTCTCAACCTCTTCCATTGAATGGATCCAAGACCGGGCCCTGCTCAGGAACGCTTCCAACTGCTGCACATAATTTTTCTTGATAGTAGGTACGAATTTAAGGTTCGAAAAGGATCGACGTGCGAGACGATACCAACCGGAATTTTCCGCGATCAAGGCATTATTAAGAGCCTGATAATCCGATCTGTCGGAACGGTAACTAGTAAGGGCCGTACGAGCCTGACCAACCAGCTTCTCGACGAGCGCCCGATATTTAATCTCATCCGGTAGGTACGGTACATTGTGAACCGCTCGATTGTACAGACCGCGAAATGAGGGGAAATTCGTAATGTCCCCATCGTACGATGGAACTGTAGGCAGCATAACATTCATGTATTTTACTGCATCGAACGTGAGTTTGTTCTGGTTGTTCGAACTTTCGGACAAACATTCTGAAGGCTGCAAAGTTGGTGTGGGTAGTCCTATCTCTAACGCCACTTGCAGATCGGCTACTTGGGATAAAAGCTATTCACTTACGCCCCCATCGAAATCGGTGGATTCGATCCGCGAGAACAGGCCGTCGGCAGCTTTCGCTAAATTGCCCGCACGTGATCGGGCCTACTCGGACCATTGTGAATCTTCAACAACGAGTGGGCTTCTATCGCCCATGAACGGAGTGTTTTATAAAGCGCCTTTTGATTGGCCTTAACACTCTTGATGACTTCAGCTGAGGCCTCAATTCCTTGATCGGAGATGACCGCTTTGGAAGTCATCGTCGAATGACCAAAGCGAACGAACGCGAAATACTGGGATGTGTTCAGCTATTCCACTAAATTCCCGGGTTTCGGCACCAAAATTGTCTGTACGGGAACGAAAAACGCAGACGAAATTCACTTGAACTGATTTAATGTGAGAACAATAAAGAACGATAGACTTGGATAACAATTTTTTAACAATATTAATACTTAAACAACTTTCTCCCTCGGAGGTTCTACGCCATCTTGCCGTTCGAGAGGGGCCAGGTTTGCAAAAACCAAAGAACTACATGAAAGAACGTATTTCATAACTCTGAACCGACAGACCGAAATTGTACCGCCTATGGCTGACGTAATGCTTGATGCAATTTATTAATATGAGCACAATTATATTCGTTCGTTCCAAGACCCAAAAAACCGCATGATCTGATCGAACCCGCTAGCCGCAGCTAGCGCTCGAGTGGACACCAGACACACTACTTCGGGCGTTTATGTACCTAAGTCCGAACAATTACTGTCATATGGTTTTGGGTTGACGGTACCGTATCATACTTATGTCTCATGGGCTCGAGTCCCATCTTATCTAGTGCAGGAGCCGAGGCTGAAATCCGTGACCATCAAGTAGAAAAGGGTTGATATGTTTTTTCAGATATGTCCTAAAGGTAAAGTAAAAAAATTGACGTCTGCCAATCCGGAGCCGAGGCTTAAAGAAGTTGCGTCAGTTTAAATTTTCAGAAAAGGGCAAATTTTTGACTTAATAGTTGATAGCTTGAACTAAATCTTTCTCATTCGTTACGCTCTGTGGACTTGAATTTCACTCGTCTGCCACCCCCAACTCGCTGCCGAAAGTGGGCAGACAAAATTCAAATTTGACGAATTTGGATCGTTTTTGTACTTACTGGTTTACGACCAAAAGTTGAAAGAGTAAATTCGACTAGCCATGGACAACTGTAAAACACACGTCTGCCACTCCATGCGCGCTGCTAAAATTTAGCATATTTTGCTATAAAATATGTAAAAATTTGACTTATTAGTTGACGTTTAAAACTTTCATCACTTAGTTGTGATTAACTAGTAAGTTGAAAAAGGCATCGTCTGCCATTCATTACTTGCTGCCTTAGCTCAGCAGACGGGATAAAAAACGTCTGCCAATTCGAGTTGGCAGTAAAGCTTCCTCACTTGAATCACATGACTGTATAGAGTAGTTAGGTAGGTTCGTTTTGATACGGGACCATCTGCGATCCAACCCATGTGTACCCTCAAAATTTCAGCTCTCAACGACTTTTTCGTGTAGTTCGAAGCGTTACAAGGAAATGGTCAACATCTCATGTTCGCACATGCGCAGACAAATGAAAGTCATATGCAATTATCAGAGTCTTATTCCTGATCGACCCTCCAAATCTGAACTCATTTCAACGATATTTAAGGTAGTTACCGGTGTTTCAAGTATTTCACGTTTGCGTGTTTGCGCATGCGCAATCGGGACGTTTTCCGTGATTCTGAAATGGGGCCAGCTGCGATCAAACCCTCATGTACCCTCAAAATTTCAGTTCTCTACGTCTATTTTTCGCGTAGTTGGAAGTGTTACAAGGAAGTGGTCAACATTTCATGTTCGCGCATGCGCAGACGAAAGTTACATTTTTTTTTTCTTTCTTTATTGGCTTTGTAGATTGCTACATTCAGCCTTAACTTTTAACTAGTACTAATATACAAAACAACATTATAAAGTGCGTAGAACTGATTTTAAACTGAAACTGTCAATAAGCGTGGAAGTCTTTCACCTTTCCACTAAATTAACCGGTTTATATCCTTGAAAAATACATAGAGGGAATCATACAGCGCTGGGTCATTTGAGGCTACCATCGTGTCCAGATTGAAGGGTTTGTCAATCTCGAGGTTGGAGATGTTTTCCAAGAGGCGGAGTCTAGCTTGCGCGTACCGTGGGCAAGTGGGCATGTTAGGACTATGTGCTCTGCCGTTTCCGGTATACCTGAGCAGGTTGAGCACTTGCTGGTGGCCAGCAAACCGATCCTGTTCAAATAGTGGTTGCATATGAGATGGTTAGTCCTAAGACGTGAGATCGTGGAAAAGAACGCTTTTGGTTTATCCGCTAGTGACTTGTACCAGGCGTTCCTTGTAGGTGTTGGGAATATAGCCTTGTATCGCTCTCCAGACGGATGATCCTTATGTTCCTTTTCCCATGCGTTTTGCAGTTGCCTATCAAAAGTATGGCGCAAGTCTGAGTGTGGGAATACCGGAGGGTCATATATACGCTGGGGAATGTGGATGCTTTCCACAGCTCTCCTGTCCACGATCTCATTTCCTACCACTCCCTGGTGTCCTCATATCCAGATAAGTTTTGTTGGAATTCTCCTTGCTCTGAGAGCTTCAATCTCTGTCAGGATCTCTCTTTCAATGTACGACAGTCTTGAGGTCGGACTGATACTTTCCAGTTTGGTTAGCACACTGTGTGAGTCGGATATTATTATTACTGCTGCAGGGCTATTCTGAAGCTCGTTGGTGTATCTGACTGAGGCGAGAATGGCGTAGGCTTCTGCTGTGAAAATTGAGGCTGAATTCCATAACCGAAACGACTTGCTGGTCTTGTTCGTTTGATCGAAAAAGGCATAGCCTGCACGTCCTGCTTCCACAGACGCATCTGTGTAAATATACGTCCCTGTCGGCCAGTGGACATCAAGGTAGGTGTTGAGGTATATACTAGGAGACGCAGCACAACTGTATGCCCTGTCCGGGGTTTGAACACTCTTGGTGCCCTCAGTAGCAGGTGGTAGTCCATAGCGTACCGGTGGACCATGTACTCTTTCGCCAGCCATTGGAATTCGTGGGATAACCGTATGAAGCTTTCGCACAGTGCGGGAGACGGCTTTCTTACCCAGTGGGGAGCTGTCAAAACACGGAAAGTAAGGTCTCTTACCTCATCACTCTGGGCAGAAATTCTGCAGTAAAGAGACACAAGGTACCTGTCTGAAAGAAGGACTCTCCTGAGTCGCAGAGGGGGCTCTCCTGCTTCTGCAAGAAGTGCGTTTATTGGAGTTCAACGAAGAAGCCCCAAAGCAGTTCTAATTGCACGATATTGCAAACGATCAAGTTTTTCGAGCGATTTTTTGCTTGCTGAGGCATAGAAGATGGCTCCATAATCTAGGATACTTCTGATTGTAGCTGTGTAAAATACCATAGCAATTTTGGGATCTGCGCCCCATCTAGATGAAGAAAAGGATCTCATTATGTTAAGGTATGAGTCAACCTTTGATGCCGTTTTGTCAATGTGCGTATTCCAGTTCAATTTTGGGGTTATGTAAACCCCTAGGAACTTTACGTTGTCCGAGCTGGGGAAGGTCAGTCCACCGAGGACAACCTGGCTGCCTATTGAAGTCCTTCTGCGTGTGAATACAGACTTCGGATTTTGAAGCTGATATAGCCAGCCCAAGCCCCTCCAAAAACGCTACCAATGAAGCAACTGCCTGGTCCAGCAGGTCTATACAACCCCCTACTTCTCGTCCTGAACAGAATATGCAAATATCGTCAGCGTATTGAACGATTTTCACGTCACTGGGAAGGATCGATTCTAAGCCTGACACGTATATGACATAGAAAGTTACATTACGATTCCATTGAAATTCATTTGGAACTATCAAAGTATTATTCCTGATCGACCCTCCAAGTTTGGACTCATTTCAACGATATTTAGGGTTGTTATGGGCGTTTCAAGTAGTTCTTGAAATGAGCGGAAGTACAGTATTTCTTCATTGTACGGGACCATCTGTGACCCAACCCGCACCTACCCTCCAAATTTCAGCCCATTTCGACCATTATTTCGGCGGGTAGTTATGAGTGTTAGAAGGAATTACCACAGACAGACTGCTACGGAACCAAAAAGTTCCTCGATGTCTGAAACGCGAAATGGTTGTGGAAATGTTCATTTTGGATGACATACATTTTTTACTGATTCACGAATCCAAGGCTTCCCTACCTTCGATAGTGAGGAAGCAAAAAGTGGCCGGTTTTATGCAAAAATCGGCGTGGACGAGTTGATACCTGAAAACTGGTCACTAGATTCGTCTCACATTCCTAACAACGAAGGTCCACGTCTGCTAAGCTGAAATCGCGGCACATTAGCGGCACACGAAATTTAAAATGCACCAAAATTTGACTGTTTAGTTGATGGCTGAAATTTTGTGTGTGCTTTCTTTATGGATATCTAAGCCTAGAAACACACGTCTGCCACTTCGATCTGGTGGCATTTGAAGAGCATACGTCAAAATGTGCCTTCGATCAGGGCGTATCATACCGTTGGTCTCAATTTTTGATCATCTAGTTGAACTGCATTAGCTACTTGTAGTAGTTGATTCACACAACAATAGCTTACCTCGTCATCTTTACTCCTCTCATTTCGACATTCACAAGTTTTATTTTTGACACAAACTCGCACGGGCCAAATTAACTGAGAGGCGGTAAGCTGAAAGACTGAAGGTATTTTGTCCATTATTGCAATAATTGTTGCATCAGTATTGAGTACAGCATGAAAAGTTGAATGAACAGCATCAAAAGTCGGGAAAACGACCAACGATTCATTAACTTGAAGTCCACACAGGAGAAGTGGATGGTGAATCGAAACATAAAGACACGCGAGATGTGACGTCAAGCTTGGGGAGTGGGTGGAGTCAGCTGAAGTGGGCGTTCTGGCGGGTTCTCAGAAATTCAGATTTAATTCATTTTTATAAAATCAATGGCGCGTCTGAAACCAATTTTGCTTCCGAGTCTGCGAAGCAGCGGAAGCCTTGTGTTCACTTTCGTGAGCCAAAAAATTTTTGTCTTCAGAAATCAAAATTTCCACTTGCATTTTGCGTTTCAAAGCCTACTGAACAAATTTGGTTCCGTGTCTGTCGGTCTGTGGGTCTGTGAGTCTGTGAGTCTGTCTGTCCGCATTTCCTTGTTACAGCCATAACTTCCACGATTTTGAATTGATTCAGCTCAAATTTTGAGGGATGGTGCGAATAAGGCCCCTTGAGGTCCCATACAAATTTCAACATGATTGATCCAGCGGTACGCCCTGCGCATGCGCTAACGTTAAATTCAACAAACACGCATAACTTTCACAATTTTGATTCAATTTCGCTCAAATTTTCAAGGGTTGTTTGGACAAGGCCTAGTGAGTTCCAGTATGAATTTCAGCATGATCGGACCCTCGGTGCGCTCTGCGCATGCGCTGGCGTGAAATAGATTCAATTTCCTTGTTACAGCCGTAGTAACCAAAGATTTCACCCAATTTCAATGTAATTCTCAGGGATTAAGCGGGTAGGGCCCATTGAGGTCCCATATAAATTTCAACATGATAGAGCCAGCGGTTCGCCCTGCGCATGCGCTAACGTGAAATTCTTCAAACACGCATAACTTTCGCAATTATGTATAATGGACGTAATGTTTATGGACGTCATGTTATGTAATATGTATATTTCATGTAATGTTATGCAATGTTATGTTATGTAATGTAATGTTATGTGATATGTATATTTCACGTTATGTAATGCTATGTAATGTAATGTAATGTATGTTATGTTATGTAATGTAATATAATGTTATGTTATCTTGCTTCCGAGTCTGTTCTATTTTATAATGGGTCACTCTGATTGTGACGAGGAAGCTCCTGTGCCATCACCTTGGCAGTGTATTTCTTTCACTGTTCGTATTCAGATTCAATCCACTTTTCATTTCCGTAATAAATAAAGAAGTGTGCAAGTTCCTCATTGTTGTTGTTTTTTTTTTTGTTTTTTTTTTTTTACGAGGGAAACAGTGGGAAAATCTTGAAAAAGACTTGCGCTTGGAGGGTCCGCACTCCGCAGCCGTGTGAGGTTTCACTCACTAAAAACCCACTAACCCTGATCCTCTTGACCTAATCCACCCCGGAATCACTTGTTCAGCATTACTTCGGAGTGGGGTCGATCACTGGGCGGAGTCACGTCCTCTGCTGATCTCTTCTTGCAGTCTCCAGTTTATTGCTCACCTGAGGATCGGGTCGTCTAGCTTTTTTGCCTTGAGGATTCGGACTATGTAGGACACAATCCTCTCCCAGGTTTCCTGCCTGGAGATCATCTTCCCGATCACATTAGTTGGCGTGATTTCGCCCTCCTGTTCTTCTAGGATCCCCTTTTCCCTGCTCCATCTGGAGCAGTGGAAAAACGTGTGTTCGGCGTCGTCGCTTGGTGCATTACAGTACCAGCACGTTGTGGTGTCTGCTAGCGCCCTTCTGTGCAGATAGGACCGGAAGTATCCATGGCCCGACAGGAACCTAGTGATGTAGAAATCCACTTCTCCGTGCCTCCTGTCAAGCCATGGGCGCAACTGTGGAATAAGTACGCGGGTCCATGCCCCCCTGTCATCAGTTTCCCACTCATTTTGCCACTGCTGCAATGTTATCTCTCTCTCCTCTTTCTTGATAAGGGATCTTGACTCCTGTGCGGATCGCCGGAGGTAGATACGCTTCCTCTCCATTGCTAGGAGGTCGATTGGGATGGTGGCAGCAATTATCCCAACGGCAGGGAAGGAGACGGTACGGTAAGCACTTGCTATTCGTAGGGCTCCTCTCCTCTGCACTGACCGAAGGTGGTCTCGGTACTTTTTAACTTGTAGGGCCTCAGCCCACACCTCCACTCCATATAACATGATTGCTTCGGTTATGATCATCAGCATCTTCCTTTTCTTGGGCGATGGTCCACCGATGTTTGCCATTAGTCTGCTCAGGTTTGCTGTCACTGCCGCTGCTCTTTCTCCTGCTCGCTTGATGTGCTCCCAGAAGGTCAGCCTGCAGTCGAGGGTCACTCCCAGGTACCGCACCGAATGAGATGAATCAATGGTTTCGTCCTCCACCTGAAATTGGGTGACTCGGTTGATGTGCCTCTTAGTCAGTAGCACTATTTCGGTTTTGTGTACTGCAAGCTGCAACCCATGCTCCTCCATCCAAGGCATGACTCGCCTCATTGATTGGTTGAGCTTCCACTGGAGGCCCTCCAGAGTATGGTCTTTTATCACCACCGCTACATCATCAGCATAGCCCACCAGGAACACATCCTCTGGCATGTCCAGCAGGAGGATCCCATCGTAGCTCATATTCCACAGATCAGGCCCCAATATAGACCCCTGAGCCGCCCCACTGGTGATCTTCTTTCTGCACACCTTCCCTCAGACTCATACACTAAGCTGCGGTTCTTTAGGTAGTCACATATGACGGCCAGTAGGTAAGATGGAAGCCCAAAGCGCCTGTGGAGGGTGTTGATGATATCCTCCCATCTCACAGAATTGAAGGCGTTCTTCACATCTAGGGTCACTACCATGCACATCTGTCTTGTACGATGGTTTCCATGCTCGGTATCCCATGCAGCTGATACCATCTCCCGTATAGCCCTCAGGGTTGATCTTCCCTTCACAAAGCCGTACTGCCTGCTGGCAAGACCCCCTGCAAGGGCGATAGCTTCCATGATTCTGGGCTTGAGGAGCTTCTCAAATAGTTTTCCCGCAGCATCCAGCAGGCATAGTGGTCTGTAAGCTGAGACAGAGGATGGATCTCCTTTTCCCTTATCGAGCAGGACCAAGCGGGCGACTTTCCACTGGGAAGGGAACACTCCGTCCACGAGGCATCTGTTGTACATTCGGAGCAGCATATCCGGTTCTGTTCTGGTCACAAGTTTCAGGATCTCTGCAGGGATTCTGTCTGGCCCTGGCGCCTTCTTATTTTTAAAAGATGATACCGCTCTGGTCAGGTCATCCTTAGTATATAATGGGATCTCTTGCCCTGTAGGACAGCTATATGGAGGGTCTCCGTCTCGTTCAGGGTGATTAGGAAAGAGGCCATCCACTATTCGGTCCTTGAAAGCTGCATCCAGGTTGGCCCCACCTGACATGCCCTTCAGCTTTTTGGTCACAATCCTGTATCCCAGGCCCCAGGGGTTTTCTTCTATTTCTTCGGTGAGTTCCTTCCACTTGGCAGCTTTACTTCTGGCTATAGCTTGCCTTAATCTTTTTTTAGCTGCCTTGAACTCAGCAGTTCTGGTAGGAAAGTTCGGGGAGTCCCTGGTTGTCCTTTGAGCCCTACGTCTTAGTCTGAGGCATGTTCTTCGGAGATCTGCAATTTCGTTGTTCCACCAATACGCAGGTCGCCTTTGGTCCTTTCCTTTCACAGGCATAGCTGCATTGCAGGCCTGCCGTATAAGGTTCATGGTGGCCTTGATCAGGTCTTCTGCTGTAGGGTATGTGGTAGCCTGAAGGGAACCCTTTCCAATGGTGATTATGGTGGAGAATAATCCCTCATCTATCTTTTCCACGTTCCACTGAGCTGTCTTACGATTTGGGTGCCCTGGTGGAGCTAGGGTGTTGTGGTCTACAATTGCGTACTCAATGTACTGGTGGTCGCTTGCTGTGTACCTTTCCGAAACGCGCCAGTCTTTAACTTGGCCTCCCAGTCTCTCTGTTGCAAAGGTTACGTCTGGGATGGTACCTCTACAACCGGGCCTCCTGAATGTGGACACATTACCTCTGTTGAGAATGATCATGTTCAGTCGAGCCACCATTTCACCAATGGCATTGCCCCTACTATCTGTGTGATCCATCCCCCACTCCACAGACTTCGCGTTGAGATCACCAGCTACGAGTACATCACCAGATAACCTGCTAATCGTGTCCTGCAGGACCTGCAGCTTTCTTTCAAACTCTGCAGCTCGGTCGTTTGGGGAGAAGCAGCAGCTGATATATGTGGTGCCCCCTGCCTTCACCCACACAAATCCTTCTCCCACCCCATGTTCCGTGACTGCCAGCTTTTGAGGGTTTGTTACCCAAATTGCTGCTGTACCGAGGGTATCTGAGAACCATTGCAGGCCGTCTCTCCGACGGTACTGTTCACAGAGAAGAGCTATGTCTGCTGGTCTTTCAAATAGTATCTGTTCTAGTAGAGCGTGGGCCACTCTGCTCCTGTTCATGTTTCCCTGCAGGATGTGTATCATCCCTTCTTTTTGGCAGCCTCCAGTGCCCGCTTGAAGGCAGTGCACCCTTTTTTTGCCAAGGGAATGGTCAGAAGGCTCCCCAAGGTCTTCACAGAGGACGCATTTTGCAGGCTGGCTGCAGTTTGAGGCTCTGTGGTCACGCTCCCCGCACTTGAAGCAGGCATTTGCTCTGTCCGCCCCATTACAGTTTCTGGCTTGATGGCCAAAACCAAGGCATCTAAAGCATCGAACTACCTGGGTTCGCAGGCCTACTCGGCAGTTCATGAGCCCTATGCGTATGCGCTCCGTTACCAACAGCTCCTTAGCACCCTTCATATCCAGTGATACAATGGCAAGTCGCTGTTGTCGCGTGTTGGGTTGCGTGACAAAAACCTTCATCTGCCCTTCTGCTCCTTTCAGCCTTTCAGCTAGGGTCTCTTTTACCTCCTCTTCTGTGGTGAAGACGTCCAGGTCTCAGATCTCCACTGAGGCCTGCGGCGTCAGCTCTCGGACATCGGGGGGACTCGGCCTCGGAAACCGAAGGCTTTGTGGTTGGTGCTCTATCCTTCCTCTTCTTTTTCAGTTTCCGATTAGGGGTCTCCTCTGGGGTGTTGGACTCTCCATCAGAACTGCTGTACTCCTCTCTTCCCCCTCTTCCCAGGTGCATTTGGGGTCTCGACAGCTCTGCGGACAACCGGAGTGCTGGGGCCCCCCATACCTGTATGCTCTAGGGTGGTCAATTTCTTCCTCTTTCCTTGCAGATCTTGCAGCGAATCGTAGATGTCTACAAACTCTGCCAAGACTTTCTTTATGCCCCGTGGCAAGGTTTTCTGGGACTTTGCCAGGTCCAGCATTCTATTTAGTACTGTTTTCCACCTAGCCATTTCTTTTGCCTCTTTCACATAAATTGTGGTGAGCTGATTTACGTCCGTGGGTAACAGTGGATTGCACCCTACCTCTTCTGTCTCTGACTCTTTGGTTGTGTTAATAATTATTGTATTTGGAGAATTCATTTTGTGTTTTAACCAGCGCATCGTGTACAGAGGGCGGGCCGAAATAGTTGGGAACGGGTATACCCTCAGAATTTATCCTACCCCAGTACTCTGAGGCCCAACCTTCGCTTTACCAGTCCGGAAATACCGAAATCCTGGCGCTCGCCCGGAGCAGAGGGGGGTCCGACACCCCACAACCAATGTACACTCCCAGATCACGGCCCGAAGGGGCTGGTCTCAGATCAAGAACCACAGGAGCACTTCGGTAGAGCAAGCTCACATCAGCCGTGATTTTAACACAAATCCGGCACTCCCCGCGCTCCTGCAGGACTGACCAATCTTTAATCAAGCCGGCAGATTATTAGCTGCCGTAGCTAATCTCCTCATGGCTTTCCTGTAAGCCTGACACTGAGGGTCGTCGACCTGATGACCGGCCGGCTTCCCTGCTCGGTGACAGTTTGCACAGACTGGGGGTTTGTTCTGACGCTGACAGGTTCGGGTTCTGTGTTCCCCAGCACAGTACCCACAGGTATCCTTCGTGGCCTGACATTTGGTGGACACGTGACCAAAGCCCTGGCGTTTGAAGCACCTTGCATCTCTGCAGCATTATATTCAGGCTACTGATCTCCATGAGGATTTGTCTGACATTCTGGGAAACCTCTATAACCCAGATGACGTCATCAAACCGTCGTGCCCCCTTCATGAAAGCTGGCTTGAAGCCCTCTTCCAGCTCTACCCGTTTAATCATGCCTCTTAAGGTAGCATTTTGACTCCAGATGATGTCTAGGAGCTCTTCCTTGGATATTCCTTTGTCAACTCTGTGAATCTTTATCAACAGCTGTTTCCCAGGGGTTCCACCCTCTGTCACCGAGAAACCATGGTCCTTCACAGATGCAGCCAGAGATTTACTCTCCTCCTGATTTCTGGCCACAACCATGATTGCACTCTTACTCGCCACGGGTTTGCAGGTTGTCAGTCCGATTCCCAGCTCGCCCAAATCGACTGTTTGGGCCACCGATCTTCTCACCGAAGTGGGGGACAACCGGGAGCCGTCAACTGAACTCCTACTGATAATGAGTGGTGGGACTGGGCTCTTCTCCTTTCCTGTGCTCTCTTTTAATAGATCGGAGTACAACCTGTAATTCTCCTTCCTCAGTTCTGTCTCATGTGGCTTCAGTGCAGGTCCTCTCTCTTTTGGTGAGGGGCCAACTCTTCCGTGGGCCACCCTGCTCACCAGAGGGCTCCTGGGAGTCACCACCAACATTCCCTGTCCATCCTCCGTCACCACCATTAGGCCCTCTGCTGGTAGGTTCTTACTCAGCTCCAACCCCTCAGCCCTCCTGGGGGCTGGCTTGGGTTGGGAAGCCATGACTGGCTCCTCCTCAAGGGCCCTTTCTGCTTCCTAGAGTTTTCTGGACACTACGTCAATCTTCCTGCCCAGTGGGATAATGTCATCCCTCTTCAGAGCTTCCAGCTGGGCTCGTGTCTTATCTGTCTTTTCCTCCAGCACACTTAGGCGATTGAGGACTGTCTCGTTCCCTTCCTCGATCAGTCTTTCCATCCTCCTGAAGGCCTCAGCCCAGCCGACTTCTCCAAGTGAGGTGAGGCTTTCCTCCACAACAGATCCTCTGGAGCTATCTGTCAGACTGAACACTTTCTCTTCAATATCCTCCAACGCTGTGGCCATGCGGTCAACTCCTAGTACCAGGCGGCGGGAGTGCTGGAGCTCCAACAATGCATCATTATGTGCTCTCATCAGTGGCGCCAAGACTTCTGTTTCAAGCTCTCTGAATAACGCCAATTCTTTGCTGGGCCGCACTCGCTCATCTGGGTTCTCCTCGAGACCAGATGTCTCCCATCGCGCACTGATTGTCTGAACTTCTCATTGTTGGACCTATGGTGTTCAACATCATTGTGAACGAGCTGACCTGCATTGGCACACTAGAAAGCGCACGACCACCAGTATGCCAACTGTTACGAGGCGGGGAGGACGGGTAGAGCAGAGATGGTTTTGCTATAAGGAGTCACCTTTTCAGTTAAGCTACATTGAAAGGAAAATTCTTCCCTAAACCTTTAATATTTAAAATTACTCCTACAAAACCCATTAAAAAAAAGAGCGTTAAGATGGAACCACCAACACAAGAGTTGAATTATTGTTAGTGTTATGAATTTATTAATTAGGCATGGAGATAGAGTTAAGTTTGAAAAAAAACCCTTGAGGGCAAAGTTAACTTGAAAAGGGGGAAAAAACCTAACCCTATCCCCTTGTATTAGGATACGTCTCACAAGATGAAACCAAAAAGAGTTAGTTTAATTGGAGGCCAACTGCCAAAGGAAATTTTATTTAGGAAAATTTTATCTAGAACTAGAAGCTGATAAAACGAAATCTGTAAACAGATTCGTAAACCCCGTTAGGAATTTACATTTTTTTTTTTTTGAAATTTAACTTAAACTGTAAAACTCTAATGATTTGGACTAGGAGAAAAGGAACCAAGTTCCTACCTTAATTCAGCCGGAGGAGAGCCGTCCAGGAAACCTTCAGCAGCCAAGTGTCCAGATTCCGACTTCTCCCTTTCCCAAGTCAACTCCGACCTCCCACTCTCCCTGTTTAATAAGAAAATCTTATACTCTGAGGAGAGGGGCGTCCGAGCGAATCCCAGGAAAGGGGGCCCCGGTAAAACGGTAGATTGATGACACGAGGCCATACTGAGAGAGATTATTTCCGAAAATTGGAGAGTTTATATAGTTGACAATCAAAGGAGGGACATGACGAAATTCGCCCGTAGTTCACTAATTATTCTAATTTATTACATTATCAGTTAATTTGGGAATTTCGTCACGTCACACCAACGACACCTCAGTAGTAGAATGTTGTGTCATTTGGTGGGAGACTGGCAAATGCTTGTAAAACACTTGATGCTTATAGTGACATTGCAAGCTTGTAGTGGTGCATCCTCAGGCGAGAGCAAACTCGTCGAGTTATTGTCATTAGGAAGGGAGAAACTAAGTCAGTCAAATTAATGTAGATCCTACATCATAAATTAAATATTGGATACTAATATGAATTGGCTTTTCTATACACGTTTTTGTCCTGCAGGCGAAGCCGTGATCATGACCGGGAAGAGAGACGCGACCGTGGGCGGGAGCGTGACAGGTCACGGGAGCGAGATAGGCTGGACAGGCAGCCACAGCCAAAAGATGGGTAAGTGACCCAACGTTCATTAATCTTAGTCATACCCCTACGGACGCCTAGAGATGTTCGACAGCCATGTACCTCTCTTGGAACGATTTAGTACTTGTCTTTTAAAGGGAATATCACTGTGAATGCCGAAGCATTCACAGAAATTTGAAAAAGTGCCACTCATGTGGTTGGAATTGCCCTCAACATAGCTGTCCACCTGCACTGCCGCCTTCCACGGCTGCTACCTTCCAGTTTTTCTGACTTCACTTCTCTTTCCGGTATTAGTACTGTCACTTTCTGCTCCCATTTTTCGACCAATATTTTACTGTTTTTTGAACAATTTTGGTTTATTATTTTCAATAATGAACCATTGGAATCGAGCATGAGAAAAAAAATTCTTACCCCCCCTCAAAATTTGATGGTTTACGTTTCAAGATATGTAGAATCCAAAACTGCAATAAAAATATTTCTGTCTGTCCGCCGTACGCCGTACGGGCCACTTTTCTTAGTTACCATGAAAAAAAATTGATGAAATTCGGGTTATAGGTTCCGTTCGGCGTCTAGTTGGTCCTCGAAGCTCGACGTTACTGTGAGTCATCTCTAAGGGGTTCAAAATAGGGGTTGAAATTTTCAAAACGCCTATACCATTTTTTTACGTAAATATTTTTACGGTTTTAAATAGTTCTTGAACTTGCGAGTTTTTTAAGACCATCCGGAGCATCGTACGTCCAGCCGTTCGTTCACAGTAAGGCCCCGAAGTTTGCACCGACAGGCATTTTCGACTCCAGTGTGAATGAAATTGTATACAATTCAAACCAAATCTCGTAACCAGAGACGCGCCCACAATAGGAATTTGTGAATACGGCCAATCATTGGTAGGGATCACCTGATTATATTGGCGGAGTATGAAGTCGAGTTGGTTGTTCTGTGATATTATTTAATTTGAAAAATGATGGCTCTATTGGAGTTTGTTGGTAGGTAGTGAAACTTGAACAAACGTTGAAGTATTATTGATGGGTAAATTATTACTACGGTAAATCATTACTCAACGGTAAATTATTACACAACGGTTCATTATACCATCTACGTAGAAGGGGCTGGAGTTTGTTGGTAGGTACTTTTGCAACTTTTTTCACTCCTCATCAACAATTTCTTTTCAGAACTTCATTATGTGTGTTTCTTTTTGTTAGGTACTGTTTTTCATCGGCAGAATTATTTTAGCAACATTTAACTCGTGATTTAGGTAGGCACCTAGTAACGAGTACGGGGTTAG
Organism: Leptopterna dolabrata; assembly: GCA_954871275.1. NCBI lineage: Eukaryota > Metazoa > Arthropoda > Insecta > Hemiptera > Miridae > Leptopterna > Leptopterna dolabrata. The sequence goes on from OX940981.1 coordinate 51,816,363, forward strand.
GTACTAACCTACGGAGTGTCTGCGATCTACATAATATGCATATAATAGAATAGTACATATCATATTATATAGTCGGGTTATCTGTAACAGAAGGGTATTCTATACAAAATAATAAACCGTTGTGCAGGGATTTGCAGCGTTTTTTCTCTTACACAAAATAGTGTATTCTTATTTATTGTTAAAGCACGAAATAAGTTAGGTGTGCTCGTGGATTGTGTGTGCTTTAAATAACGACTCGTGTTCGCGATCGCGAGTTGTCGGATCGTGCCAATATGAGGTCGACCATCACCGCCGACCTGCAAGGCCTAGGCGAAATCTTTTCTTCAAGGAACATCCGGACGATTGCGGTCGGGATTACGGGCGTTCATCAGCCCGAAGATGATGGTGATTACTGTGAAATCACTGATCAATTTCGCCCCGACATTGTAGGTCGAATTCACCGCCACACCAATGTTCGAGCAGTTCTGGATCAGATTCTAATCAGGTACTCTTCTTGATAGTGGTAGACTGTTCTCATCCCTTTTTTTATGGCATCTCGAGGACCAGACTTAGGGAGGTATGTAGACCTATAGAGGCTTACCTCGTAACTGTGACCAAGGGGGTTCCACCAACGACCCTGCTTTTTTGGGATAATTTATCGTGTCGACAGCGACCATCAGGCTATTCAGTCATCTGCTAGGGCACTCGCTCCCTCTGCTCCCTGGGCTTATCCCCGCTTGGTGACAGCCGGTGCGACAGTCCGTCCTAACCAACCTCAGGCCCAGCTCCCAACACGTTTTGTCGGGTGGGGGGGGGGGGGGGGGAGAGAAACTGGCCAGACCATCACAACAACGACGGGGCAACCACCCAACACCAAAATCGTCCAACCCAACTATAGAGGTAGGTACAACCTGTGGTGCTCGGCTTCAGTTTTTGTAAGAGCAGTGGTTTCATATAATTAATTGTGTAAATATGAAGGCATAGAAAGAAAACCCGCTAACTCCTGTTTCGGCTCAAAACGAGTTGTTGGCTTCTTCATGATGTTTATGAGGTTCTACAGTAGGTAGAGTAGCTCATTACCACTAACTCCAGAAAAGCAAAATTTTTGGATTGGAAAACACACCACCAAGTGCTCCTAAATGGAGTTAGCGGGTTCTCACACTCATCAAATTAATAGTTAGCGAAAGGACCACTACCAAGTGCACTTAGTGGATTTTCCTACTAGTAAATTGTGAGCTGTGCGGCGATACCTAAATAATCGAAGAATCGTTCAAAGTCCACTATTTTTAATAATAATAAACAAAAACGACTATAAAACGAAGAATACTACCCACTGTACCTGTTCTGCGTACTTCGTTTTGGATTGACCGATGAGCCAGTTGAAATGCCGTTTATCCAGTGTTTGAATGAACAGCCACCGCTATTTATTCCGGATGATCTACGCTACGATGTACCCATTTAAATTCGGCGTAATGCAGCCAAATCATTCGACAAAGATCGAGCAGCCAAAGAACGCAACTTCTTGTCAGCAGCGTTTAATTTGCAATCAGTGCTGCAAATTCCATCTTCTGATGTCAGCAATATGTAATATAGCAGGGTGTAGACAACCATACAGTTATGAAGCAGCCTCTCCCAATGATGCGTATTGTTTGTTACTGCTGGACAGAACCTAACGGCAAAAGAGGAAGTTCTGATATATGTAACTTGAATCACTCGCTGCGGAATAGTGGAAATCCATAGCAAAAACTACAGGATAAAAGTAAAATAGTCTATTTTCACGTACACTAGCAAACTGTAGACCGGTTTCGGTTGTTACACCATCGTCAGTACACTATAGAATGAATATACAATGTATAGTACACTATACATTCTATAGTGCACTGACGATGGTGTAACAGCCGAAACCGGTATACAGTTTGCTAGTGTACTTGGAAATAGACTATTTTATTTTTATCCTGTAGTTTTTTTTTTTTTAGGAAGTTCCGAAATAGGAAGCTGCTTGTTTCAGTCTTTAACGTAAGTGCCACCCGAGATCACTGAAGTATCCTTGTTTTCGTACGCGGGGGGGGGGGGGGGGGGATCGGAACAAGCAGGTTGCAGCTCCAATGCTGTATGTATTTGGTGCAAACCACAAATCTTGAGGTGGTGGAGCAAATTTTTAGGAAGCTGTCGCAGCTACATGGAAGTCAATTCCATGCATAGCCATATAATCTGCATAAAATGGTGATCTGTGAATAAGACACAGATTTATTTGCTTACCAAAAAATTTTAACAACCCTTCAAAATGTTTTCATTTACGTTTTTCAAGGTGCATAGATTCCAAATGTCACTTGGGTTTATTATTCTATTGGACATACCTACAGAAATGTTGCTGTTCATTTATTGTTCCTTTCATGCGAAATAATTGAAATAGTTATTTTTGGTGGTTTCCACAGAATTTGCCCCCCCCCCCCCCCATTTAAAAAAAATTATATTTATTTATTGTAATTTTTTGGTTTATTATTTTCAATAATGAACCATTGGAATCGAGCATGAAAAAAAAAAATTCTTACCCCCCCTCAAAATTTGATGGTTTACGTTTCAAGATATGTAGAATCCAAAACTGCAATAAAAATATTTCTGTCTGTCCGCCGTACGCCGTACGCCGTACACCGTACGCCGTACGCCGTACGCCGTACGGGCCACTTTTCTTAGTTACCATGAAAAAAAATTGATGAAATTCGGGTTATAGGTTCCGTTCGGCGTCTAGTTGGTCCTCGAAGCTCGACGTTACTGTGAGTCATCTCTAAGGGGTTCAAAATAGGGGTTGAAATTTTCAAAACGCCTATACCATTTTTTTACGTAAATATTTTTACGGTTTTAAATAGTTCTTGAACTTGCGAGTTTTTTAAGACCATCCGGAGCATCGTACGTCCAGCCGTTCGTTCACAGTAAGGCCCCGAAGTTTGCACCGACAGGCATTTTCGACTCCAGTGTGAATGAAATTGTATACAATCCAAACCAAATCTCGTAACCAGAGACGCGCCCACAATAGGAATTTGTGAATACGGCCAATCATTGGTAGGGATCACCTGATTATATTGGCGGAGTATGAAGTCGAGTTGGTTGTTCTGTGATATTATTTAATTTGAAAAATGATGGCTCTATTGGAGTTTGTTGGTAGGTAGTGAAACTTGAACAAACGTTGAAGTATTATTGATGGGTAAATTATTACTACGGTAAATCATTACTCAACGGTAAATTATTACACAACGGTAAATTATACCATCTACGTAGAAGGGGCTGGAGTTTGTTGGTAGGTACTTTTGCAACTTTTTTCACTCCTCATCAACAATTTCTTTTCAGAACTTCATTATGTGTGTTTCTTTTTGTTAGGTACTGTTTGTCATCGGCAGAATTATTTTAGCAACATTTAACTCGTGATTTAGGTAGGTACCTAGTAACGAGTACGGGGTTAGGTACTAACCTACGGAGTGTCTGCGATCTACATAATATGCATATAATAGAATAGTACATATCATATTATATAGACGGGTTATCTATACATAGAGCTGTGATCTGTAACAGAAGGGTATTCTATACAAAATAATAAACCGTTGTGCAGGGATTTGCAGCGTTTTTACAGATCATCTTTGATCATTGATAGGGCCACTTGTTTGTCTTGATCCGCCTGATAATACTACTTCTAGTGTTATTATACAAATGTATGGTGATTTCAGACAATTTCCAATGTTTTTGACTAGGTAATAAAAAAATGAATTTCGGGAGTTTAACCTTCCTTACAACCTCGATTCTTCACTCTTCGGTCAAAATCAACCTAATGTTCGGTCTTCTCCCCCTAAAAAACATGGAAAACGACACACCAGAAGCTCATGTTCACTAAAACCTCAAAAATCCCTCGAAACCCCTATTTTTACACTCATTTTTCTCCCATAACACCCCTGGGTGTTTTCCGATCGGCTGCCGAGCTTTGCCGCACAACTGGGACCCAAATTTGTTGCCAAATGGGGGCCCAAACTGTATGCGAATGAACTTCAGTGCGCTTCCTATTTTATTTGAGAATATTTGCGAGTGAGAGATTATAAATGTACGAATTGCGGAACATAAAGTGAATTATATTTTCAACATCAACCCGTGATGGATCAATTACAGGTGATTAATAATTCGGAATTTTGAGTTACCGAAGTATGATTTTAAAAATGAAATAAATGACGCCCCAGAACGACGATTTTAGACCAAGATTTTGAACAAAATTTAACGTAAATTTAAGGTTGAAACTTCGTTAGAACCTCAGTTGCCCACTCTTTGGACAAAATTGACTTCATATTCGGTCTTCTCGTCCTAAAAACATGAAAAATGATTCATCGAAAGCTCATTAAAAAAAAAAAAAAAATTATACCCATTTTGGTTTATTATTCTGTGAATAATACACCTATGTATTCGCTCAGCAAAACATTTTTATAGCACCCCCTCAAACTTTTTTCTTTTCCGTTTCAAGGTGCGTAGATTCCAAAAACGCTGCAAAGTCCTTGTCACATGGGTTTATTATTCTACTGGACATGCCTACAGAAATGCTGGCTGTTCATTTATTGTTGTTTTCATGTAAAATAATTGTAATGGCTATTTCTGATGGTTTCCACCAATTTCGGCCCCCAAAACTTGAATTAGGTAGGCTCCTTTTTTTCAAATATTATCTGATCATTAGTAGTACCATTTAATTGTCTTGATCCACGTGTTGACACTTTTCCTAGTGTTATTCTACAAATTGATGGTGATTTCAGACTATTTCGCAGGTTTTTGACTCATAAAAAAATCAATATCCCGTACCAAAGTGTGATTTCTTCACGAGACAAGTCTCTTACTTGGCGCCCAGATTTTTCATGGAGCTCCCGCATCACATTAAGATGTTGGACAAGTTTGAATCGTTTAAATCTAGTGTTAATATCTTTATCATGAACCTGTATAGACAAGATGCAAGCATTCCATTTCTCCGTTTATTATGCTGATGTTGTTTTTGCAATTGTACATGTGTTCTCACCTTGTTCTTTTTCTGCTCTTTCGGTTGATTTCTAATAGGTGTATATTTTTTCTCCAAGGACGGTGAATTGTTTTCTCGCTAAGGCATGTTAAATTTTTCATACTTTGGTTTTTTTTTAAAGACAGCAACTCCTGGTCTCCGGACAATTTTTATAAATTATGGAGACCAGTGATTGCCTTACTGTGTTAATTTATCATTTAAAATTGTATCATTTATTCTCAATTGCGAGGAGGTATTCAATACTCTCATTATTTGTATTCTCATTATGTATGTGTGATATTGTTCAATAAAGGCTTAAAAAAAAAAAAAAAATTTGGGAGCTGAACACCTGGTACAACCTCAATTTTCCACTCCTTGGTCAAAATCCACTTCATATTCGGTCGTCTTGTCTCCAAAAACATGGAAAACAATACCTCAAAAGCTCGTTTTACTAACATGTTACTAAAACACAAACGCTGCAAAGTCCTTGTCACATGTGTTTATTATTCTACTGGACATACCTACAGAAATGTTGGCTGTTCATTTATTGTTTATTTCATGCGAAATAATTGAAATAGCTATTTCTGATGGTTTTCACCAATTTTGGCCCCTAAAAATCGAATTAGGTACGCTCTTTTTGGTTTATGATTCTGTGAATAATACACCTATGTATTCGCTCAGCAAAACATTTTTATAACACCCCCTCAAACTTTTTTCATTTCCGTTTCAAGGTGCGTAGATTCCAAAAACGCTGCAAAGTCCTTGTCACATGGGTTTATTATTCTACTGGACATGCCTCCAGAAATGCTGGCTGTTCATTTATTGTTGTTTTCATGTAAAATAATTGAAATGGCTATTTCTGATGGTTTCCACCAATTTTGGCCCCCAAAACTTGAATTAGGTAGGCTCCTTTATTTCCCTTTTTTTCAAATATTATCTGATCATTAGTAGTACCATTTAATTGTCTTGATCCACGTGTTTACACTTTTCCTAGTGTTATTCTACAAATTGATGGTGATTTCAGACTATTTCGCAGGTTTTTGACTCATAAAAAAATCAATTCTGGGAGCTGAACACCTGGTACAACCTCAATTTTCCACTCCTTGGTCAAAATCCACTTCATATTCGGTCGTCTCGTCTCCAAAAACATGGAAAACAATACCTCAAAAGCTCGTTTTACTAACATGTTACTATAACACAAACGCTGCAAAGTCCTTGTCACATGTTTTTATTATTCTACTGGACATACCTACAGACATCTTGGCTGTTCATTTATTGTTTATTTCATGCGAAATAATTGAAATAGCTATTTCTGATGGTTTTCACCAATTTTGGCCCCTAGAAATCGAATTAGGTACGCTCTTTTTGGTTTATTATTCTGTGAATAATACACCTATGTATTCGCTCAGCAAAAAATTTTTATAACACCCCCTCAAAATTTTTTCTCTTCCGTTTCAAGGTGCGTAGGTTCCAAAAATGCAATGTCCGTCCACCGTACGCCGTATCACGTGTACAGGCTTCATTTTCGGTCTACAAAAGTCGTTCTTTCGCACACAATCATATGCTCCATTTAGGCCCTAATTGTGTCCCGAAACTTTTCAGCCCGATCGGAATATACCCAGGGGTGTTATGAGTGAAAATGTGTGTAAAAATAGGTAATTTTTGGGTTTTAGCAACATGTTGGTAACATGAGCTTTTGAGGTATCGTTTTCCATGTTTCTGGGGACGAGAAGACCGAATTTGAAGTCGATTTTGACCAAAGAATAGAAAATTGAGGTTCTACCAAATGTTCAGCTCCCAAAATTGATTTTTTGTGAGTCAAAAACCTGGAAAATCGTCTGAAATCACCATCAATTTGCATAATTACACTATTAAAAGTTTCAACATGTGGATCAAGACGATTAAATGCTACCAATAATCAAAGATAATATGGAGAAAAAAAAGAAAAAAATGAGCGTACCTAATTCGTGTTTTAGGGGCCAAAATTGTGGATCAGCAATAGCTATTTCAATTATTTCACGTGAAAGTAACAGAAATTAACAGCCAGCATTTCTGTAGGTATGTCCAGTAGAATAATAAACCCATGTGACAAGGACTTTGCAGCGTTTTTGGTTTATTATTCTGTGAATAATACACCTATGTATTCGCTCAGCAAAAAATTTTTATAACACCCCCTCACATTTTTTTCTTTTCCGTTTCAAGGTGCGTAGATTCCAAAAATGCAATGTCCGTCCGCCGTACGCCGTATCACGTGTACAGGCTTAATTTTCGGTCTACAAAAGTCGTTCTTTCGCACACAATCATATGCTCCATTTAGGCCCTAATTGTGTCCCGAAACTTTTCAGCCCGATCGGAATATATCCAGGGGAGTTATGAGTGAAAATTTGTATAAAAATAGGTACTTTTTGCGTTTTAGTAACATAGTAGTAAAATGAGCTTTTGAGTTATCGATTTCCATGTTTTTGGGGCGAGAAGACCGAATATGAAGTCGATTTTGACCAAGGAGTGGAAATTTGAGGATGTACCTACCAGATGTTCAGCTCCCAAAATTGATTTTTTATGAGTCAAAAACCTGGGAAATCGTCTGAAATCACCATCAATTTGTAGAATAACACTAGGAAAAGTGTCAAAACGTGGATCAAGACGAATAAATGGCACTACCAATGATCAAAGATAATTTGAAAAAAAAAAAAAAAGAGGAGCGTACCTAATTCAAGTTTTGGGGGCCAAAATTGGTGGAAACCACCAGAAATAGCTATTGCAATTATTTTACATGAAATATGCAATAAATGAACAGCCAACATTTCTGTACGTATGTCCAGTAGAATAATAAACCCATGTGACAAGGACTTATTCTTTTTTTTCAATTTATCTTTGATCATTGGTAGTGCCATTTAAACGTCTTGATCCACGTGTTGATACTACTTCTAGTGATATTATACAAAGTGATGATGATTTCGGACGATTTCCCAGGTTTTTGACTCATAAAAAATTAATTTTGGGAGCTCAACATTTGGTAGACCTCAATTTTCCACTCTTTGGTCTAAATCGACTTCATATTCGGTCTTCTCGTCCCCAAAAACATGGAAAAAGATGTCTCAGAAGCTCATGTTACCAACATGTTGCTAAAACGCAAAAAGTACCTATTTTTACACACATTTTCACTCATAACACCCGTGGGTATATTCCGATCGCGCTGAAAAGTTTCGGGACACAACTAAGGCCCAAATGGAGCCTGTGTGCGAAAGAACGAAATTTTTAGACCGAAAATGAAGCTGTTACACGTGATACGGCGGACGGACATAGTATTTTTGGAATCCACGCACTTTGAAACGGAAAAGAATAAATTTTGAGGAAGTGTTATAAACATTTTTTGCTGAGCGAATACATAGGTGTATTATTCACAGAATAATGAACCAAAAACGCTGCAAAGTCCTTGTCACATGTGTTTAAATTCTATTGGACATTCCTACAGAGATGTTGGCTGTTTATTTATTGTTTCTTTCATATAAAATAATTGAAATAGCTATTTCTGGTGGTTTCCACCAATTTTGGCCCCCAAAACACGAATAAAGTACGCTCTTTAAGTACATTTTAAATACATTATTTCTGATCATTGATAGTACGATTTAATCGTCTTGATCCACCTGTTGACACATTTCCGATCATCATTTCGAAGACGATTAAATGGCACTACCAATGATCAAAGATAGTTAAAAAAAAAAAAGAAAAAAAAGGTGCGTAGGTACCTAATGTGTGTTTTAGGGGCCAAGATTAATGGAAACCATTATAAAATAGCTATTTCGATTATTACGCATGAAACAAACAATAAATGAACAGCCAACATTTCTGTAGGTATGTCCAATAGAATAATAAACCCTGTGATGATCCAGCGGGAGCAATAAGTACACGAGACTCTCAATAGTCGGTTTGTGACTTGAATGCATATTTATTGGTTAAATACATCGCCTTTTATAGGGTAGGGGAACCCCGCTCCGGGAAGCCGCCAAGACGCGGCTTATACCTCAAGTGACGCTATTACATTGTTAATAGGGAGCAGCCGATCACCACAAGCTCCCCCCAGAATTGAAGTTAAATACTGCAATTATAAATTCATTTTCGACGGTGAATCGTGTTGAGGCGTCGGTGGAGGTAGAAGAGGCTGCGTGTTGTCTTGGTTTGCTGTTGCGGTGTCATCCTGCATTAGCGGCGGCTGCGGTGCGGGATCTGTGAGCGTGCTCGGAGCTGGGAGCGTGCTCGGATGTAGTTCCGCTGATAATGTCGGGGGCCTCGTTTGGGAGACCTCTGGAAGGGGCGGCTGGCGGGAGTGACTCTGCTGGGTGGCGAGGCAGGAGGTGCCGGAGGAGGTGAAATGGGCCGCACTTGCGGCGTAGCTGCAGCGGTTGGCGGCTCCCCTTGTGTCCTCTTGTTTGTTGCCTGGGTCCCAGTGGTAATTGTGTCGGGGGACACCTGTATCCCGATGCCCTGGAGCTGGGGGCGGCGGCAGCCGTGTGTGCAGCAGTCGGAGCACTTCCCGGCGAAAGGCGGGAGCGTCAGCGTGATGGTTTGGTTGTGAGTGGCCGTGTAGGTCATTATGGGTATCCCCGCGGCGTCTGGCGGGCCGCTGACATGAAGTGGGGTGATTCCCTGTGGTGGTTTCATCATCTGATTCATTGGGTTGATGAATGGCCGAGGTTGTATAGGGGCGGCGCTGGTCTGTGTGATTACCATAGCTTCTCGTACCGTTGTGGTCGGGGGACACCTCCCCGGGAGTACTGGCTTCGTCTTTCGTCTTTTCGTGGGCGAGGCGTGATGGCCCGGAGGCGAAGGTGTCAGTGCGAGGTCCCTCAGCAGTTGCTGCTTCGAAATGGTTTTCGAAGGTGTGTTCGGTGCCATTGTGAGAGTGAATGACCTTTGCGGGTCGCGGTCCGTGTTTTATATCCGCGGAATCCGCGGATGAATTCGGTTGGCCAATAGGGAGCGAGCTTTCTTGACCAATCGTAGTTGAGGGAGGCGGAGCTGGCTTGCATCTATCGATGGAGACTGTTGGTGTCGTGGAGTCATTGTTTTCGAAACAAATAGTCTTCCCGTCGTTTGTGAGGGCTCGAATACGTCCTACGTAAGGGGGGTCGAGTTTGCCTTTCGGTGTATTGACTCTTACGTATACGTGTGTTGCTCGCTGAATGGTGTTCGGTAAATAGGCCTCTGCGAATCTTCGGTACGAGTCGTGTGTTAGAAGCGGTACCGTAGCAGGTGACGGTTGTGTGAACAGGTCTACTGGAAGTCGTGGAGTCGCCAAAAAAAGTCGCTGTGAGGGCGAGTAGCCGTCGGGGCCGGGCCTGTTGCGGAGGCCGAGAAGGAGGCCGTTGAGGTCCGATGCCCAGGTTCTTGACGAGGAGGTAGCGATGATAGTGTCTTTTAAAGCACGGTGTAGGCGTTCCACGAGGCCATGTTTGGCTAGAGTATCGAGTAATAATTTTACGTGCGTAAAATGTTCTTCGATATCTTTGGAGGCTACTAGAGGATCGTCTTTTTCGCCGATTCCGCAGCGGAAGAAGGTACGGGCGAGTTCGAACGTATTAAGTGTGGTCTTCCTGAAAGGTACCGTTGTGAAGTCGTGGAGGTGCGGCACCGTGTATCGATTGGGGACAGTGAGCCTGCTGAGGGCGCGGTCGTCTCCGACGGGGCGAATATCTCCGTCTGGCTTCGGTACGTCGTGTAGAAGGCTTGACCAAGGGGCCTCCGATGGTTCCATGATGCCGGCGTTTCGGAGTTCTGCGAAGTGGGCTTTTTTCTTCGTATAGCTGGCCGGGGCTAGGCGTCTGAGTTTCGCGTGACATGGCGGGCCCTTCCTTACTATATGGTGTTCGATTGGTGCTTCGCAGGGAGTTTTTGAAGGAGCGTGTGCGTCTAGTAGTGCCTGGAAGTAGGGTGTGTTATCTGAGGTTGCACAGCTGAAATTTCCCGGGCGTACGAGGCTAGTGGCTGCGTTGATGAGGCGGGCGTTCGGAAGGTCAACAAGGCTTAGGAAGTCGGGGCCGAGGATCGGTGTTGAGACGTCTGCTACGGTGAATGTCCTTTCATAGGGCGGTAGGTGTAACGAGGCGCAGTGGTTGTCGTATGTGTTGATCTCCGAGCTTTTAGCCGTTCGTAGGGTGCCGAGTTGTGTTCGTTTCCGATGAAGTGTGTTGGCGTTTTCCGTCGGTTGGTTTCGCCAGGTGCAGGGTTTGATGCATTTTTTCGCTCGGGAGCCCCATCTTCTATGGTAGAAGCAGAACTTCTTGTTCGGTCGTTGAGGGGATGATTGTCGCTGCGTAGAAGGCCGCATTCGTTGGCGTTGCTGGATCACTTGAACTTCCTCGTCGACGGTAGCCACACGAGGATGTGTTACGAAGGGTATAAGGCGGTCGGCGGCCGCCGCGAGCTTCGTGATATCGGGTTCTAGGCTGGCTGCGATGTGTAGGCGAAGACTCTCAGGTAGAGATCGTAAGAAGAGTTGTCGGAGAAGCGAGGTCGGAGTTCCCGAGGGAAGAGCACGTTGAAGGCGTCTGGCGAGGGCCGAAGCTAGCTCGTCTGTCACCGACGGCTGAAGCAGAGTTGTGAGCTGGGAGCCATCTGAGGGTGCATGAGCTGTGATAAGCCGGTCTTTCAATGTCTGGTAGCTTGCGGAGTGTGAGGCGACGATGTCGGTACAGATGTCCGCTTGGCGAGGCTCGAGCGCGAGGAAGGCACGGGTGAAGCGGGCTTCAGTATTTTTCAAGCCTTCCTGGGCGAAAATTAGTTCGAGCTGTGCGAACCAGCTCGACCAGCTGTGCGGGAAAGCCGGGTCAAAAGGCCGCAGTTTGAGAGGTGCTGGTGCCGTTTCCAGTGTCTTCGTAGCTCTGGTCTCCATTTTCTTCTTAGTTGTTCTCTTGGTTGTAGATCTGAGGAATGAATGCTCCGTTGATGGTCGCTCTCGTTGAATAGGCAGCGGGAGGGGTGAGATGGTCTCTAATTGGTTCGCTGGAGAGACGATAGCTGGTTGGTCGCTTGAGAGAGGACGCTGATTGGTCGTGACGAGTGGTGGGGGGTTTGCTGTCGATCGCAAGAGGACGATGGCTCTTAAAGAATCGGTGTTAGTCCCAAGATGGCCGGGGCAAGGGTACGTTGCTCCTCCTGCGCCGCGGTCGCGAAAGTCCGAGGTGGCTGAAATTGAAAGGCTGAAACAGACAGTGGTCCTGAAAAGGACCTTTGTAAGTCCGTTGAAGGTCAAGGCGAATGTGCGTGTTAAGCCGTTGCTGGAAGCGAGAATGCGGGGCGCTATTCGCAGAAGGCAGGAAGCCGGCGAAGGTGCGTATCGAGCCGTCGCTAGAGGCGAGAAGGCGGGATGTTGTTCGCAGAAGGCAGGAAGCCAGCGAAGGTGCGCGTTGAGCAGTCGCTAGAGGCGAGAAGGCGGGACGCTGTTAGCAGAAGCCGGTAGCCGGTGAACAGTCGTCGTCTGGGTGACCAGTGTGATGATCCAGCGGGAGCAATAAGTACACGAGACTCTCAATAGTCGGTTTGTGACTTGAATGCATATTTATTGGTTAAATACATCGCCTTCTATACCCCTTATTACAGACCCGGAGGGGGGTAGTGGAACCCCGCTCCGGGAAGCCGCCAAGACGCGGCTTATACCTCAAGTGACGCTATTACATTGTTAATAGGGAGCAGCCGATCACCACAAACCCATGTGACAAGGACTTTGCAGCGTTTTTTAGACCTAAAATGAAGCCGGTACACGTGATACGGTGGACGGACATTGCATTTTGGTTTATTATTATGTGAATAATACACCTATGTATTCGCTCAGCAAAAAATTTTTATAACACCCCCTCAAAATTTATTCTTTTCCGTTTCAAGGTGCGTAGATTCAAAAAATGCAATGTCTGTACGCCGTACGCCGTATCACGTGTACAGGCTTCATTTTCGGTCTAAAAAAATCGTTCTTTCGCACACATGCTCCATTTGGGCCCTAGTTGTGTCCCGAAACTTTTCAGCCCGATCGGAATATACCCAGGGGTGTTACGAGTGAAAATGTGTATAAAAACGCTGCAAAGTCCTTGTCACATGGGTTCATTATTCTATTGGACATATCTACAGAGATGTTGGCTGTTTATTTATTGTGTCTTTCATATAAAATAATTGAAACGGCTATCTCTGGTGGTTTCCACCAATTTTGGCCCCCAAAACACGAATAAGGTACGTTTTTTTTGTTTTTTTAAAAATTATCTCTGATCATTGATAGTACCATTCAATCGTTTTGATCCACCTGTTGACACTTTTTCCAGTGTTATTCTACAAATTGATGGTGATTTCAGACGATTTCCCAGATTTCTGACTCATAAAAAAATCAATTTTGGGAGCTGAACATCTGGTAGAACCTCAATTTTCTATTCTTTGGTCAAAATCGACTTCATATTCGGTCTTCTCGTCCCCAATAACATGAAAAACGATACCTTAAAAGCTCATGTTACCAACATGTTGCTAAAACGCAAAAAGTACCTATTTTTACACACATTTTCACTCATAACACCCCTGGGTATATTCCGATTGGGCTGAAAAGTTTCGGGACACAACTAGGGCCCAAATGGAGCATGTTTGCGAAGGAACGACTTTTTTAGACCTAAAATGAAGCCGGTACACGTGATACGGCGGACGGCATTGCATTTTTGGAATCTACGCACCTTGAAACGAAAAAGAAAAAAATTTTGAGGGGGTGTTATAAAAATTTTTCGCTGAGCGATTACACAGGTGTATTATGCACAGAATAATAAACCAAAATGCAATGTCCGTTCGCCGTATCACGTTTACCGCCTTCATTTTCGGTATAAAAGATTCGTTCTTTCGCACACATGCTCCATTTTGGCCCTAGTTGTGTCCCGAAACTTTTCAGCCCGATCGGAATATACCCAGGGGTGTTATGAGTGAAAATGTGTGTAAAAATAGGTGCTTTTTGCGTTTTAGCAACATGTTGGTAACATGAGCTTCTAAGATATCGTTTTCCATGTTTTTGGGGACGAGAAGACCGAATATGAAGTCAGTTTTGACCAAAGAGTGGAAAATTGAGTTCTACCAAATGTTCAGCTCCCAAAATGGATTTTTTATGAGTGAAAAACCTGGGAAATCGTCTGTAATTACTATCAGTTTGTATAATAACACTGGAAAACGATTCAACATGTGGATCAAGACGATTAAACTGCACTACCAATGAGCAAAGATAGTTTTTTTAAAAAAGGGGGGGGGGGGAGCGTACCTAATTTGTGTTTTAGGGGCCAAAATTAATGGAAACCATCAGAAATAGCTATTTCGATTATTTCGCATGAAAGAAACAATAAATGAAGTGCCAAAATTTCTGTAGGTGTGTCCTGTAGAATAGTAAACCCATGTGACAAGGACTTTGCAGCGTTTTCACTCATAACACCCCCGAGTATGTTCTAATCGGGCGGCAAAGTTTCGGAACACAAGAAGGGGTATGCATGATCCGGCGTACGGGCATTGCATTTTCTGAATCTACGCACCTTGAAACGTAAAAGAAAAAATTTTGAGGGGGTGTTATAAAAATTAGTTGCTGAGCGAATACACAGGTGTATTATTCACTGAATAATAAACCAAAATACGATGTCCGTATGCCGTATCATTCTTATCTACTTTATTTATGGTCTGAAATATTCGTTCATTCGCACACAGACTCCATTTGGGTCCTAGTTGTGTCCCGAAACTTTGCAGCCCGGTTGGAGTATACCCAAGGGTGTAACGAGTGAAAAATGGGTGTAGAAATAGGGTTTTTTGGTGTTTTAGTAACATTACCTTGTACGGTATCGTTTTCCATGTTTTTTTTAGGACGAGGAGACCGAATATGAAGTAGATTTTGACAAGGGTGGAAGATCGAGGTTCTAACGAAGTTTGGCATTAAATTTATTTACGTTAAATTTTGGTCTAAAATCGTCGTTCTCCCGCTCACAGTTTGGGTCCCCATTTTGGAACAAATTTGGGTCCTAGTTGTGCTCCGAAGCTTGGCAGCCCGATCGGAATACACCCGGGGGTGTTATGTGGGAATAGTGTTTTTCGAGGTTTTAGTGAATATGGGCTTCTGAGGTAGGTATCGCTTTCCATGTTTTTAGGGCGAGAAGACCGAATATGAAGTTGATATTGACCAAAGAGTGAAGAATTGAGGGTGTAACGATGATCAGCTCCCAAATTTCATTTTTGTAAGTAAAAAACCTTGGAAATGATCTTAAATCACCATGAATTTGTATAGTAACACTAGAAGTAGTATATCAACAGGTGGTCGAGACAATTAAGAGGCACTATCAATGATCAGAGATAATTTATTTAATAAATAGGAGCCTAATTCGTGTTTTTGGGAGGGCAAAATTGGTGGAAACCATCAAACACATGAAAGAAACAATAAATTAACATCCCAAATTCCTGTAGGTATGTCCAGTAGAATAGTAAACCCGTGTGACAAAGGCTTTGCTGCGTTTTTAGAATGGCAAGGTCACAAAGACTAGGAAAGTGAACGTTAACAAACTAAGGAGACGAAATATAACGACTTTTTAAACCTTGCGTCTCTTGCAGATCTCTTGATGAAAAACCGTAATAAATACGAAACTTGAGAGCGAGTAAACTGGCTGAGAGTCTAGTTTCCGATTCAGAAAAATAAATCCAGGAAAGTGGGAGTATAAGTACCTACGTGCACTCGGAAGAGTACAGGACGATTTCTGTTTATGGTGTCGGATGATCCTTCCGCCACCCATTCCGATGCCGAAACGCTGCAAACGGCCATTGCCTATCACTGCGCAAAAGAAAAGGTCCTGTCGAAGCAATGCCGGTAAAAGGCGATACCTGAAGAGTTCCATCCATGTCACAAACAGCTCCCTACATCAAGCAGAGCGCAAGATTTTATCCCACAGATGTCAGAAGAAGAGGATGATCAGGGAAATGATTAATATGAACACTAATTCCTTCCCCCATCCCTTATTTCAATTTTATTCGTCCTTTTCATTAAGATTCCTAATTACCTTGATTTTATTTATTAAATTAAACGGCACAGCTGTGCCAATTACAATGACATAATCTGTGTAACTGGAAGGTTGCCATCACAGGGCTCACAGTTGATTGACAAATATTTAATGTTAAAGAAAGATAAAAGAATATTTGGATTACGTGGTGAATTAGGTTCGTGGGGCCGCATATTGGTGGTAGCAGTAACATTGAAGTGCAGGTTTAGATTGTGCTATGTTTATGGGGTGGCAAATTGGTGGATCAGGAGGTGGATGTAGAAGCAGGAAAAGCGCTCATGCGTACAGACCTCGAGCCGCGGATTTGAGTTGACCTAAGGAGCACGTGAAGAAATCGAGGCCCGCACCGTCGAGCAAAGCATTGGCCATCCTTGGCAGGCGAAGCATGGGGCGATGGAAAAGGTAGTGCCTGTCGGCGAATGGAACCGCAAATAGCTGCTGCGATCTCGCCGGGTATACAAGCACCGACAAGCCCACCTGTGACAGAAGCCGAGGACAGGAGATCTCCCCACGGACAAGTCTGTAAAAGAAGGAATGATCGGTGATCCTCCTAACCTCAAGTGACTCCAGACCATGCGCCACCAGCAACGCCCGACAATCAACCTGGTCACGAGGTATTTGAGTCCTGTATGCCAAGAAACGAAGGAACCTTCTTTGAATCCTCTCGAGGCGATTGATATGAACTGCATAGCGTGGCGACCAAAGTATGCTGCAATAATCCAAAAGTAGTAGTACAAGACATTTGAAGAGCAATACGATGGTGTCAGTGTCTGTGAAATAACGTGTGCATCTCTTCAGGTAACCCAACGCTGTCAAAGCACGCCCACAAACCGCACCCATATGAGCGGAAAACTCGAGGTGGTAGTCAAGAAGAACACCCAGATCACGGTTAACCGCTTTTCGGATAAGTGGTACTCCACCGATGAGATAATGATGTTCGTAGGTGTGATGATTTCTGCTAAAGGTGGTAACTGATCATTTCGCCGGGTGGAGGCTCAAGCTGTTTGTGGGACACCAACCAAGGAGCGAGTTCAAGCAAGACTGAAGTCGATCGCAATCCCCAGGGCTCTCAACAGCGCAAAAAATCTTGAGGACATCCGCACACACAGGATACTCAACATCCCCCATTATGGCCTGCATGGAGTTCATCATCAACAGGAACAACATTGGTCCGATGTTTGAACCCTGCGGTACGCCTGAAGAGGCCAAGAAGGGGTCCGAGACAAAACCTCGCAGCCTGACGCACTGGCGCCTCTCATTAAGGAAGCTCGCAATCCACTGATGCAAAGAACCAAAGACACCCAGGGACTCCAGCAATGCCAGAATGTGAGCATGAGAAATCTTATCAAATGCTTTTGCGAAATCAGTTGAAATTACATCCACCTGGATGCCCCTGTCAAAGTTCCCATGCACATACTCAGTGAATGAGAGCAGGTTGGTTGTTGTGGATCTGCCCTTCATGTACCCATGCTGCTGAGTGATGATAAAATTCGAGAACAGTGGTGTAATACGCTTCACAACCAGCTTCTCGAAAACCTTCGGCATAGCGGAGATGGAACATACACCCCGAAAATTGGTTACATTCGATCGATCCCCTGATTTGTGTGTTGGTGTGACGAAGGATAGCTTCCATGGCTCGGGAAATTGACCCATGGCAAGTGAAGCATTGAAGATGGCAGTGAGTGGAGGGCTCAACAAGTGGGCACAGTTCCTCAAAAGCAACGGTGGTATACCGTCAGGCTCCATACCCTTCCGTGTGTCCAGGGCCTCCAGCTCCACCCTTGCCTCCTCCTCAGAAAAGCTCAGCATCCCAACTGGTTCAACATCCAATGTAGGATAAGTAGGTGGAGATGTTACAGCCGGCTTGAACACTGAAGAGAAATAAGCTGGCAAACAGATTGACTACATCTTGTCGAGTCTCAGCAGTGATGTCATCCAACTTCGTGCAGTGGGGCAATTCATTCTGGCCATCCCGGTAGTTGATGAAGTTCCAGAAGGCCTTTATGTCTGACCTCATCGCATCTAGCACTCCACCAACATAACTGGCACAATCCCTTCTAGAGATGCTTTTGCACTTCCTGCACAGCTCAGAGAAGGCAATGTAGTCCTCTTACAACCCTGTCTGTTTGTAACGTGCATGTGCTACTCGCTCAAGTCCCACATATGCAGTAAGTTCAGATGAAATCCACCGGGGATTGGGGCTCCTGAAGGGCATGGTTTTTGGGACATGGGCCTCGATTGCGGTTCTCAGATTCTGATAGAGATGATTGAGAGCCTCTGCAAGGGGAAGTGTGGAGCACAAGGACCAATCGCAACTGGCCAGGTAAACTATCACAGCGGGATAGTCTGCTTTTTTGAAGTTATAAACAAATCTCTCAGGGGCGTGTTCAAAAGATAGGTGTGCGACGTCCGGATCAAGCAACGGACACACTCCCTAACAGAGAACCCCTCAGCGTTGGAGAAACACTAATCAATAACATTGCCCAAGACGTTCAATGTATTGTTAAATTGGCGAAAATTGTGAAGGTGAACTGATTCATAAAGTAAGCGACCCCTGGTGCCTAGATGAGGAGGCTGTATTGCATCATTCCAAGCGTCTGACCCAATCCCGGGTATGTTGTAGTCTCCAGCCAGCACTATATCATAGTTGGGAAAAGCATGAGACACCGCATCGAGCTCATCGAGGTGGGCCTCTAACACAGATACTGGCTGATAATCCGGCAGATACATCCCAAGACGACCTTGAAGTCTGGCAAGATGATGAAGACCTGCTCAGCGTTATCAGCTGACTGCCATCCGTAAGATACCCAGCGATTCGCCACAGCAATGAGTACACCACCCCCTCTTGATTTAAGAGAATTATTTGATGCAGACCTATCGCAACGATATACATTGAAGTTGTGTAACCCAAGTTCAGGTGTATTCAAATGATCAGACAGCCAAGTTTCAGTTAAGAAAAGAAAATCGTAGGTAATGTGAGGGGCCTGGTGCCAAAGAGAGGTAAGTTTCGTGTCCAGGCCTCGAATGTTTTGATAAAATCCCGCTAGAGTTGCGCAGGATTTCTGGGAGTTTGACCGTTTTTTGAATTTTGGGTGTATTTGGGCTGAGTAGAAACGATTTTCGGAACACCGGATACGTAACATATGGTGAAATCCTTCTCGCCACAATCCATTCTTCGTTGGATTGATGAGCAAAGGTCTTTGAGGTAGGTTTGCTGAGCTGGGGTCCTATCAGAGGAAGCTGAAAGTACCCTGGGCTTGGTGGAGCGGTTCGCAACTGGAACCTTAGTAGCATTGTGAGGGGAATCAAACACCAACTTTGATGGGCGCACCTTACCCTCGGATACCCGTCCAATCCGTGATAAACGCGAAACCATATCTGCAAACTCGGGTTTAAGCTCCGCTAAGGCAGCCTTAACCGATGCAAGGTCTTCCTCCGCAGCCTTCATTGAGTCTTTAATTTTAGATTCGGGGATATCATATACTATTATGTTTGCTGCTCGTCTGCGTCTATCCTCCATCTCCGCAATGGTCTCCTACATATTGTGAGAGGTTACCGCAGTAGCTGTGCCCAAACCCGGCAATTCGGCCTCAATGGCATCCAAACGGTCGCCCGCAACTCCTAGCATCCATATCAGCCTGTATATTGTCGACCCTACTGGAAAGGGACTGCAAGCCAGCAACGCAAGCGTCGACCTTCGTGGACAGGCCTGTAATTAGACCCTTCAGTTCTTCCATATTCGACGAAGCCTGGTCTTTAACTTCATTTTTGAATTAATTGTTCGAGCAAAGTTTTCAATTCGAGATTAGTGGTGTTTTCATTGGTTTCGTCCAATGAGCCACTAGGGGATTCATTAAATAGATAAGCAGGGCATTTCCAAGATGCCTTATTTGAAGGAGTGAGCCTCCTAAAATTCCTCCCATACATTCCGCCGCATTGATAATGCTAACAGCATAGAGCATCCTCGGACTGTAAGGGCTCCCGGCACTTAACGCAATTCATGCCTGTTCGCTACTGAGTGACAGGTACACTTAATAGTGAAGAAATCCGAGAGTAAACAGAGGGGAGAGAGAGCCATCGGGCAGTGGGTAGCCTGTGTTGTGGTGGGGGCTCCGATAACACTTGGAGACACTTGCGCGAGAGATAAAGGGCCCCTACTACGTGGCAATCGATGGGGAACGAGAAACGTGGGTCTCTCATGGCAAAACACGGCAAAATTAATTATGTGAGAAATGCGACTTACACTGCACCGGATCAAAGTCCGGGAAACAGCCAAAAACAATAAGATCATGAGGCACACAAAAACTCGAGCAAATAAGACGAAGGTGTACTGTGATGAACTGTGAGTTAATTAGGAAGCGAAGTGAATGTGAGCACGGCGAACTGACAACTGATTGATTCGAAATTAACGGTTCAGTATTGTTCCTGATCCTTCTTATTCATTTTAAAATAGGAATATGCGTCCATATGGTTCTGATTTATCAAATAAAAATACATGGTACCTCGTTTCCTGGAGGGTGTTTTTCGTACTAGATCCCCCTGTCCTCGATACCGAGTGACTTAGACAGATCATTAACTTCTTGGATTCAGAAGCTCCGAATATGGGAGGGTTATCAACAACGCTGCGAAGTCCTTGTCACATGGGTTTATTATTCTGTTGTACATACCGGCAGAAATGTTAGCTGTTCATTTATTGTGCAGAAATGTTAGCGGTTCATTTATTGTGCAGAAATGTTAGCTGTTCATGTGCAGTAATCGAAATTAATTAAACAAATTATCTTTGATCATTTAGTACCATTTAGTTTTGTTTCACCTATTGATACTATTTCTAGTGCTATTATACAAATTTTTAGTGATTTCAGACAACTTCCCAGGTATTTGACTAATAAAAAATGAATTTGGGAGCTGGAACTTCGTTTGAACCTCAAATTTCCACTCTTTGGTCAAGATCGACTTCACATTATTTGGTCTCTTCGCCCTAAAAAACATGGAAAAGGGTACCTCACAAGCCAAAGTTTACAGAAACTTTAACTGATTTTGGGCAAGTGACCCATACCACCCCAGGGTGTATTACGATCAGGCCGAGCTTCGGGGCACAACTAGGGCCCAAATGCGAAAGAACAACGGTTTCAAACCACATTTTAAGGTAAATTGAAGCCAGAAACTTTGTTAAAACCTCAGTTCTTCGCTGGTTTGTCAATATTGTCTTCATATTTGGTCTCCTCGCCCTAAAAAACATGGAAAACGATACCTCGTAAGCTCATGTTACTAACACCAAAAAACCCTATTTTTACACCCATTTTTCACCAATAACACCCTCAGTATTTCCAGTGGAATAATAAACCCATGTGACAAGGACTTTGCAGCGTTTTTAGAATTCGCGCACCTTGAAACAGAAGGAAAATTTTTGATGGAGTGTTCAAAAATTTGTGTGATGAGCGAAAAAATAGGCGTATTATTCACAGAATAATAAACCAAAAGTTAGTCACATTATGCCTGGCGTATGCCCAGCTCCTACAGACTATTCATCATACCATAGTCACTGATGTTGTTATTGACCCAGGCTCGAGAGTTCGTATTTTTATCTCAGAAATGACCAAGGCTGCAAAACCTTCTTCTGAGGGTGCCATTTCTCAGGGCTCAACCTAATATTTGTGCACCATCTCTCTTAGTATACTGTTTAGTTGAATTGGCAGATCTGCGTGACAGGAATAATGCCTTTATATTTCTGTCATTTTGAAGCCCTCATAAACGAGCAACAACACCGACTCTGGCGCAGTAGGTCAAAGACATTATGTGGTAAGTATGTGTAGACACGGGGATTGTTGGTCCTCATTCGATGAGGCATGCTTCAACCTCAGCCTCTAGTATCCAACGTGGTGATACTCTTTCTGGATCTCTTTCTACCTCGTACCCGAGCTCTCCTTCTCAATCTCGCCTTTCCAAACCTCACCTACCTCAATCTTACCATCACCACAAGAATTAATTATTGATTCTGACATTCCCACTAGGTATAGACATGGCCGTCAAAAGAGACACTTCTCAGGTGTCAGTGTCCTTGTATCTTCATACGACTACATGGTTGTCGAACATCTCCAGGCATCTGTAGGGGTATAATTTTATGGATTAAACTAGCTTACCTTTAAGTGACGTTTAATCGTAATATGCCACGGAGGACGCCTGGAGATGTTCGACATCTCCCGCCCACAGATTTTGTTGGCCCCAGCCCCCTTTTGGGTGCCAAGGAGTTTATTTGAACAAGTTAAGTCGGAAAAACGGGAAGGTAGCAGCTGCAGAAGGCTGGAGCGCAGGTGGAGAGCTGTGGAGGGAAAGTCCAACCACATGCGAGGCACTTTCTAATTGAGATGCTGTCTTAAAGAGACTGTACTAAATTGTTCCGAGAGGAAGTACATGGTTACCAAACATCTCCAGGCGTCCTCCGTGGTATAAATACTGTTAAAAGTCACTTACAGGAAAGCTATTTTAATCCAAAACTTTTTCCCCTGAACATAACCAACTTGATATATTATGTGCCTTATATCCTATCACTTACTAGGATACTTCCTTCATGTTTGAATTCTGCTCGTACACAGGAAAACGTTTATATCCGTTTTTCAGTCCAGCAAAACAATCAGGCGGACCTCCTGGTCTCGAACTACGGGTTGGCCCTCCTAAAACTTTCCAAGTCTCTGATCTCCTGTTGCCTCCAGGAAGGAACGCCCGACCCCAGAAGATCATCATAATCCTTCGGGGTCCACCCGGCTCTGGCAAGAGTTATGTTGCTAAATTGCTCAAGGTACAATCTGAATTTGGTAACTGATTTAGTGGAGCCTTCATCGTCCCAACTCTCATATGAAGTACTGGTGAAGTAGGGTGAAGCAAGCAGATCAGATGAGGTTAACTGGGCCAAACGTGTCTTTGCTAGGGTAACACTCGCTTACCTGATGGTGGAATCGGTCAAGTTATCAGTGTTATTTCCAGTTATATCGCCCTGTTTCTACCATCCAGGCAGGGACTGCTTGTCTTCTTCAGCCCAGTTTCACCACACTTCAGTGGTGCTCTAAGTTCTGTCGTTTCCGTTACAGGATAAGGAAGTAGAAATGGGAGGTTCTGCTCCTCGGATACTCTCTATTGACGATTATTTTATGGTTGAGACTGATAAAGAAGAAACTGACCCTGAAACAGGTCGAAAAGTCATCAAAAAAGTAAGTACCATTCTAATAAGTGATCATTACCTAAGTGTAAGTACATATTGTTTGTCATATAAAAATTATGTAATATTCTACTTATATTAGTATTGCATAGGTAGGTAACTAATAATCGACACTCTAAGACTGGAAAGGCCAGCAGCCTTTGTAAGATAAATTAATGTACAGATTGGTTGTATTTGCTTGGGTATGTTCTGGTAATGTTCTAGCTTCTTAGAGATAAACTTGGTCCAAATACTTATTCAACATTGATAATTGACTGAACATCATCAGACAAGACTGTTAATGTCAGTCAGATAATGAATTTTACGTATGTCTTTTCAGGTCATGGAGTATGAGTACGAGGCTGACGTAGAGTCTACTTATCAGGGTTCCTTAATTAAAGCCTTCCGAAAAACAGTCACTGATGGATATTTCCCATTCATCATTGTAGATTCCGTTAACAGCAAAATTTGTAACTTTGAAGATATCTCAGGTTTCGGCAAGCAGAAAGGTTTTCAGGTGCGTTCTGTCTGTTTAATAAGTATATGGTTTTGAATTACATTATGTATGTTTTTAAATTTGTAACCATTTGTAACCCAGTTTGATCATTGCGTTGCGTTTTTGCCAGGTTTACATTTGCGAGATGGAAATGGACGCTGGGGAATGTTTAAAAAAGAACATTCACAACAGGACTGAGAAAGATATCGAAGAATGCATCAGGACCTGGGAGAAAACCCCGAATGATGAAGTTCTGCTAGACATCCGATCTCTGCTTCAGGAAGCTGCCATAACTGATGTTGGTATCCCCATCTGTTTCTAAAATACTGTCATTTGAGAGGGTTACTTTGAAGTTGCGCATGGGAAGCGTGCTGAGCCTATAACCTTCAGGCCTTGAAACATTTTGGAACTGAAGCTTTTGAACTTTGAACGAATTTTCTTTTTCTTACAGTTTAATTTGTTGATTTTCAACACGACGTGAACTGCCCACACCTGACACCTGTTGAATATATCAACAGAATATGTGGGCTTGCCTTTTTGCTCAGACCAAACGGTCATGTTACTCTCTTGAACACTAATTTCTGAAGTACTAGAATAAAATTTGTCATTTTCGCCCTACAGAACTAGCAAGCGCGCAATTTTGATGGTGCTGCGATAGCTCTCCCCAAATTTGTCTGCAAATTCAATTGCTGCACGCTTCTCTCAATTGTTGCTGATTTTTCGGTTCCATTCTTCCATGGACTAAAGGCCCGTTTATCAGTTACTGTGTTTATCAGGCGGATGAAGTTATTCTGTCGATAACTCGTGGGGGGGACTCGTGAGTTTATCAGATAGCTATCCCTCTGAATAACTGAAAAATCCATTATTTCCCCCACTGATGAAGATCCTGTGACAACCCCAGCAGAACCTCTGTGTTTGTGGAGGCATTTCAAGTTTTTATTTTGTTTGGAGGTTGCCGTTTTCCGTTCGGGTTTTCATTCCTTTAGAACTGGATTGCAGCAAACGGATGAATCTAGTGTCAACCCAAGTGATAATGCCGGAAACCTCCTCTTACAAACACCATACTGTCTTTTGACAGGATTTAGAATACAGACCATCGACGAGTACAAGTGTGCAATTAGGGTTTCACCTATCATTAGCATATCCGCTATCAGCTACTAGTAGGTTGTTTCCAAAGTCATTGTTCTCGAATCGACGCTTAATCCTTGAGTTATTGAAGATAATCTGGGGGGAGAAGATTCTGCCATCGAGCTACGATGTCAACAGTTTCGAAATTTGCTGAGGATATAATATATCTCTACATACATATATACATATATACATATTATGTCGGACGTTCAAAGAAAAACAGCCATTTTGGTTTCTAAAGTATTCAGCGTTTGGCCCTCCTGGCGACTGAATTTTTATATGCGTACAATCAATAGAGCCTATAGGCCTGGGAATCCTGGTTTTACATGAAGAACTACTCTAGCAGCTGCAGCAAATAAAGTATGGAGAGCAGCTGCTCTTCCTCAGTAATAATTTGGCAATTGCCAGTGACACTTTGTTACTATTTTACTGTCAAACTTTTACTCACACCATAAAAATCCCCAGGTGCAATTAAAATTGTACCGATTTAGTAAAAGTGGACAGTGGAATGGGGACCATTAGAAGTTAAGGATGGGGGAGATAGAATTATTCCGATTGGTGGTGGACTCGATTTCTTCTTCTACTGATGTAAAAATGAATAAAACTTTTTCCTCTTTGAGACGACGAAATCTTATAAGAGACTCCTGGTCATTCTATTAATCAAAACGATTGACTCAAGGTCCTATCATATGTATGGCCTTCTTTCACATCGGAAATAATCCACTATTGCTATGTCGTCATCGTCCTTGTTTGAAGATGATTCCCAATTATAATAAATCTCGTCAATAAGTGTAGTCACTGCTGAAACTTCTGTACTACTTGACTGTATAAAGAAAGATGGGATAATTTACAAGCCGAGTGAGGGAGATGGGATGTGTGGCCAAGTGAGTTAGGGCTTAGTTGGTGATTGAGATTGGGACGGCCAATGAGGTCCGTCCATACCCTCGTAGGTACCCCAATGCCCTTTGTCACAACCCAAGGCAGTGAGGGGGAGAGAGCCTACGACGATGCTGCAGGGTGAAACCTATAAGCTCCAGTCTGAAAGGCTGTTCACTTTAAAGCTACACATGTAGTTATGATTTGGTTGCTGAACTGTGTGCAGCCACACATCCAATATTTCCTACAATATTTTGCATCTATATTAGTTCTGCTGTTTGTAATGGTTCGAGTGACCAAGTTGTGATTATTTCAAAACAGTTATCTAACGTCGTCGTTTCCCCCTCAAACTATCCCAGGTCGACATGGAAGACACCTCGGAAGAGCCGAAGCCTGAGGAAGCCCCCATTGAGATTAAAGATGAAAAAGAGCCCCCAAGAGATGCTACGCCTCCTACGAACTCTTCACCGACCAAGGCACCACCGTCTGTGGAGTCCAACAGTGGCAACCAGACTAAAGACCAAGACAACCAAGAGGAGGAGGAAGATGAACCGAGTGCCGAGTTGGTAAGTTCATCAGCTCTGTGCTCTCAAGTGTGATAAAACTTCTGATATTTCACCCAAGCTAAGGAACCCTCGAACTTTCATAGAGCTGTTTTAATTGATGCCATTGACATTTAGCAGACGTATATACACTTAACACCAATTTAGGTTCTACTCTTACTTGCCTACCTTTGTACTGTCATTTCATAAGTCATTCGAATCACCATGACTTTAACCTCTCAGCTGTTAACTTCTGAATAGATGCAGTCATTTGGGAAGTATCAAATTAATATTAAATATGAATAATAGTGAAGTCATTGATTCACCTTTCCATATCTTGCTTTTTCTTAGGTAATCCTAGTCAATCCATAGACAATAATTGGTTGGAATAACGTACTTGTGGTATGATGGTGGATGGTAATATTTGAATTGGGTCTCTGAATGGATCCACGTTTGATACATTTTTCATCTCACTGTTCATTGCCCCATGTCAGTCTTGCTTTCAGTCAGAAGTACTTATCAGTCAAGCCCGAATTCGTCCCTTGCTGTGGTATACATTGTGGAGATTCAGTTGTTGGTACACTAGGTTCTGTACTATGGGATTCTGATCTATAACATACGTGATCGAAGTAATATGTGTGTGGAAAGGTAGATTCACATGGATTACAGATACAGCAGTGTAGCGATACCTAAGTGAAATGACAAATAATCATTTGCTGAGGAGGCATTCATATGACACTGCAGCTGTGTAGAATTATAGTATCTATGAGGAATCCTATATGTTTGGCCTTTGCATGGTACTAATAAAATTCACCCAAATATTTCACATTTCAGAGAAATACAAAAAGAACTGAGTGAACACAAAAACTGTAACGTCCGTTCAAATCAACAACTAATGCCTAATTCTAACATGCCAGGCCAGCAGGGAAATATTGTTCAGTTTGCTCTACTGATGAGCTTTTATGGAGATTTTGGTATGGTGTTCCTGTTTTGTGTTTTCTGAATCAGTATTTGTGTTAACTGTTGGGTTGTAGCAATGCTGAACCACGTTGTCTTTCGATTTCCATGTGAGCCTAACTTCAGCATTATTTTTACTCAAAATTTAGATTACTCAAAAATTAGATGCCTTAGAAAACCCCCACCTTAGCCAATTCTAAGTTCATTATGCTGTCTGAGTGTAGGTCAGTTAATGGGTGGAGCCCCTCTTTTGATCTGTCCTACTAGGAGAAACCTTTTAAATGTGTAACTCAAAATCACTTTTTAACTTGAGAACTATAGTACCGATCAAGTTCCTCGCAGATTTCTTCTGTCTTCTGCCTTATGTTTATGGCTTGCATCGTCATAGCAATCTTCCCTGGGAGGAGAGTCTGGAGAGAAGAGGTAGTGATGCCGATTCCTAGCCCTTTCTGTCGTGTATTTGTCAAACCACAACCCATGGCCTGGTCTCAGCACCATCTAGTGATCTTTTTGATTACTGTTCTGTCTTGTTTTCTTTTTTCTCTTCTTTTTTCGTAGGAGGGTGAGGAACTATTCAAGATCCATAGGTGGAATTTGGATCTCCTAAGAAACCTGGAGGGTACCGTACCTCCAGGTTATGTGGGACTGAAACCACACTAAATCTCACCTTCCTTTTCCCAAGTTAGAACACGGCCTGGAACTGTTTAACACATTACTTCGAGGCACACATTATCTTGTCATTAATAATGATAATTCTGTTTCCTTCAATACAAAGGATGGAGGAGGGAATTTTATCAGTAAATAGATACCAACAACGATGATACAGATACGAAATTGTGCCTACTATACCGAGCCATCCTAGCTCTAGACTGTTGCCATAAACATGCAAAACTCGGACGTCTTTCCACAAAGTTACAGTGTAATGTTCACAGAAAACCAATTAGTTGGCATCTCATTGCTGGAACCTATTATTAAGCACTTGGAAAGGTACTCAATTCATGAATGGCAAAGAAAGAGGTACACAGAGGCTTCCCTTAAAGAAATTGGGTAGGTACTCATCCTAACTGCTCACTGCTAAATGACAACTAAGGATCTTCTAGTTGTTCTCTGCAGTTATCTGTATCTGGTCTTTGTTAGCCATCAACTGCGTTGATGGAACCCTGTTCCGACGATGAAAACTTCGCATGTCCTTGTTGTTGTTAGACCACTAGAACACTGGCATTTTCACCTCACTCGGCACAACTGCCACACTAAACCTTTGTTATTGCGATTCCGTAATGGTTCAGAGAAGTATGTAAATTTATTCTGAATGGAAAAAGGAAATAATGTAAATGTGTCATATTCTGAACTTGAGAGAAAGAAAACTTTGAAATTTGGTAATTTAACAGTAGAAGAGGAAAATTTTCCAAGTCCTTGCGGTTGCGCACTGAAGACAAGCGTCGTGTGCAGATAAGAGCCTAGAGTGCCTATCAGTAGTTTTCAAAGGCTCCACTTAGGTGCTGGGAACCAACATCGTCATCTCCGATCTCCAGACTTCCCTCTCCCCTGGGTGCTCACTGCGTGAATGAATTGAATCATGCTAACACGATCTTCTTCATAGCATCAGCATTCGATATCTGTCATTTGTAAATATCATTATAACTTCAGTCATAATAACACTAAGGTGTGTGAGAGTATTCCTGTAAGGTTAAAATAGGTGGGAGCTGTTGTGGCGGTTACTGGAAAAAGGCTGGAAAGAAGCAGTCAATACATCATGGATATAATTTGGCTGGCCTGATTTATATCCTAGGATGATATATTTATGTCCTATATTATATCACGATATAAGGATTTCGTGTACTGTCTTAGGATTCATGTATCCCTGCTACTGGTTCAAGTTCATTATCAATAATGATCACTTTAGGGGCGTTGAGACGTCAATCCGCCAATTTCAGATCTTCTGTGGGCTGCGGGTACCTACTCATTATCACATGCTTTGCACCAGACCTGCGTTTTATTCAGTGACCCCTCGTTCTATTTACATGCATAGGTTTCAGGGTGAACAGTGCTCGGGTTTTCATTTTCCTTGCATAAACACTCATTGCAATCAACCACATCTTATCCACTCATCATCTCCCTCCACAGCTTCCTAGTTGTTTGTCCATGGACAGGGTTCTTTCCGGTTGTCAAATTTATTTTCAACGTACTTTGAAACTCTAATGTCTTGGATATTCACGTCCTTTGACACCTCAGTAAGTTATCATTGATGACTTAAATTTAAATTGAATGGTCAAGAATAACAAGAAACTTGTCTGCATGATTTTTGCATTTCATGCTCTGCTAAGGAGATGCTTTTGATTTTGCAACTTCAACATAATTATCGTGAAACATAAATTAGAGGTGGCAACAATATTACAAGAAGGTGATTGAAAATGTACATCTGTCTGTGATGAGCCTATGAATCAAATGGTGGTGTTGGCCTTTTTACGTTCCCTTCATATACATCATTATGTTAATTTGTTGGTAATTTTAATCAATCTATGTATGATTATGTCAGTTCGACGTATAATACTTATGTCGCTTTCTATTTAATTGTGATAGGTGTCATCACTGCCCAAGGCTCTTGCTTATCATTGATGTACAAAAATCAGCAACCATTGATTATTGTATAATTTAAAGAAACCTTGTATCATGGAAAACAACGTTACATGTGTATGAAAGACCCTAACATTTTATTAATGTACCTATTTAACTCTGTGGGACAATGCCAGAATCAAAATCCGCTGAGCTATTCCGAATCACAAATGCGGTAATGTCCAATAAATTGTCTCATAAAGGCAATTCTTCATATCTTTTCCGATCATTATGGTATACGAGCATGCACTTGGAAATGTGGTACCATGCAAAGCTCGGAAAATGAACTCTGGATACTCATATATTTCGACCAGCAGTTTCTACAATGAGGAAATGGGATTTCTCAAGGATGTGTGCATTATCGAGATTGCTCTGGAACTCAGTATTTATTTGCTGTCAGAAAAATATGGATTCTGAGGCTTTCTTCCAGATGTGGATGTCTGGGGTTGGTAGAGTCATAATATTAAACTGAAAGACCCATAGCAAACAACTCTCACGGAAAGCCCTTGTCAAGATCAGTAATTTATATGCGTAATGCTGGGCCACTTGGTCAGGAAACATGGCATAGACGATGTTTATGTCCCTCGTTATTGCTCCCCCACTCGTGCCTCTTGTGAATATGCATTTTTCTTATTTTATTTAGTGTGGGCCCGTCCTACCTTTGGGAGCTGTGGCCTGACAGTTTTTCGTGCTGGGTCGCACTGTTTTATTCCACCTGAACTGTGTCATGCAGCTCAATGTGCGCCTCACCTAAGAAGTATTAATTTGTATTCGGTATGTTTCTACCAGTCGACAAATTAATGCAAGTCTCATTTGAGTGTAGCAATGTTTCTTGAGCTCACAAAGGAGACTGATCCACAAGTTACTCAGAGAAATAGAGTCCCCCCCCCCTCCCATTGGTTTTTTTTTTACTGTTCATCGACTTCTTCAGTATAATTCCAATTGTTGACCACCTGTTTGACACAATCATGTTGTTAGAATAATTCTCAGTCTCTCTGATTTCGTGATTTTGATATTTCAGTTGATCTCTATCTCTTCTCTTTCTATCTCCTTAAAAACTTGTCTACTTTCCTCTTTAGCGTTTACACTCTACTTTATGTGGGTGTGCTGTCCTCCTATAACCGTGTGCATTCCACATTTCATGCTGAAAATAGCTGATGAACATAAATAGAGGCATCTGCAAGAGCTGCATATTTTTTCACCAATGTATACTTTATGTACCTACAAAAATCGACTTTCATGTACATCCACATGTTAACCAACAATTTAAGCCTTTGGTATTTCCTGTATATTGTACCTCAATGTCTCACAAATGTTTTACTTAGGCGAGGTACATTGTATTCCTGCTTCAGTGTAAGGGCTCTATCATGTGGAGATATTCACGTTCATAATAATTATCTTTCATTCCTTGCAACTACTCTGTGATATAGCGAATTCCATGTGATCAGAGAAATAGATCAGTGGGACGCTTGAGAACGTTTACATGTATTAGTTCCTTGGCCTACCCTTCGACCTGTTTTTAGAGAAATTCGGATTAGAAAAAATTCTCTCCCGCCAAAGAAAAAATAATTTGCTGCGGGCCAACTCCCATGGAGCACCTCACCATCTCCGTCGGGCCCACGCCGTTGGCAGCCCCCCCCCCCTCCCCTCCCAGCATCTTTGCTCTCCCTCTCCCTCTCTTATTCTTTGGCTCTTTGTGGGTAGTTTGTTTCGTCAGACATTTTCAAGTTTTTTTATTAATACAGCTAGTTTTACGTTATTTTCTTAGCTGCAATTAAGGTAAGATTGTTGTTCCTTTCTTTTGCGTTTATCGGTCAGCGATTCAGCAGAGAAGTTCTCTTTGTTGCGAGTTTTTTTCGCGAGGTTTAGTCTGTGATCTCCGTGCCGACCACATGGTCCTGTGTTCGACGTGCTCGATCTAATTCACGATGTGCGGAAATCTCGGGGGATTTTGAATTTGACGATGAACCTTGATATCTCCGTGCTCATTCGGATCGAGACCGACGAAATTCGGATCATAGGTATCGCAGACATCCCGTTCGCCCGTCAGGCGTGAGGTTAGCGTCAGGGAGAGGCCATATGATTCTCACCGAGATCCGTGGGATGTTCACCAAAATCATGAGTTTGAGGTGCATCTTGCCGGCTGTTACGACCGTCGTTTGCGGATGCCTCATCCATATCACGAATTTGGGGTGCATCTCGCCCGTGATATCGATTGTGCATCAGTACACGGTTTCCAGGGGTGATTTGGACCCTGACGACGCTTTGGGTGGTGAAGGGGAAGATTTTCCGCCCCCAACACCCACATGGCCACTCGGGATCCGCCCGTGGCTTCAGGATCCTCCGATTTCGCAGGGTTTACTCAACATGCGGGAGATGCGGCCCCGGATCAAGGCCCTGACGCCGGCTTAGATCCCCAAGTACTTATGGCCTGGGAGATAACCCCGCCATATCTCCACCTCCGTCTCCGCAACTTCACCCGAGCATTGTGGATAGACTGGAACACCATTTGTGAAATGGTGTCCCGTCGGATGTATTTACTGCCCTTTGGGCGAAATACCATATACCCGCAAAGTTACCTGCACTGATACCTCCCAAAATGAATCTGGAGATAGCTGCGTCTGTGGGGGTGGGTCAAGTCTGTGGATGCCTATTATGTCAGTGTTTGACGACAGTACACCGCGATCATTTCGGCCTTAGGGATGGGCCTCTCGTCCATTGTACAACGAGCTGGTGAAGTCAGGGGCAGTTATATCAACCTGGTTGATGCGGGGCTGGCAATGACTGTCTTGTTTTATGACATCAGTCGCACTAGGCGGGGCCTCGTATTGGCTTTGTGTTCCCAAACCCTCGGCAGCCTCCTTCGGAGTGGCTGTTTGGGGACAACCGCACAGCTCGGTACAAGGAATTTCAGGGTATGACCTCCAGTGCTAAGGGCCTGGTCTCCATGAGAAAGCCGCCTCCCACACCACCTCGCCCTCAGCAGCCCAAAATTAGGATCACATACTTCGGATGAGCATAACCCGAAATTACGATCACATCCTTCGGATGGGGCGTATACTAACCAGCTGTCAGTGATCATGGACAAGATGGTGAGTGGGGGGAGTTGTACAATACGCGCTCCTCACCCGAGGCAGGTCAGCAGCCCAAAATCACGATCACATCCTTCGGATGGTGTTACGTAGGTAACAACCAGCGGGTGCGATAAAGGGATTATCCCGATAGGCTGCATCCCCGACCTGTCGCAACTTCCAACTTTGTTTATTTGACCCCAAATGGGCCTTGTGGTACATCGGGATTCCAAATCTCCCTGCGCCCTCAGTACCACTCCGAATGTCTCCAGGATTTTCTTGGTTGTGCTTGATGTTACATTCTTCTTCATCTAATAAGGACTCCTCCTTTTGCTTTGTTACGGACAACCCTCCACCGCAGTGTACCTACCGGAATTCAATTGTTTTGCTTATGAGAATCCCATGAATCGTGAGGGTATGGTTATTGACTCAACTGATGTAATACCCTGTTTGGATGCCACGAACTGAGTCCGTTCTTTTTTTCCCCTTCTAAGGCTTTACTTTATTATTGTTCTACGGATTCTCTTCCACCACTGGGATTTACTTTATAGCCCGCGCCCAGTCTGCTGCTCACCTTCTCCAGCACCCTCTTCGAAGCCAAGTAGCATTAAGTCAAGTTGTAGGTCTAGGAGAAGTAGGCTAGGGCTGATAGGGGCGGTGCGGAGAGATAGTGTGATGTTCACCCTTGATAATAATTAGAAGATTAAACTTATTTCGTTTCAGCTCTCTTGTGTCAGCTGCTATACCTACCCTAGAGTTCCTCCTCTTACTAGGGCGTAAGGAAATTGAATTGCAAGAGGAGTGGCGCCCATAATTTAATACCGGTGAAAGTCAGATTCGACCCACGAACCTTGGCCCATGCCAGCCCTGGCCGTCTGATGGCGTAGATGTGGTGCTTGTATATATCACGCTACAATGGGGCGTAACCCAACATTACGGTCACATCCTTCGGATGTGGCATGTACTAACCAGCTGTCCAAATCGTGGACAAGTTGGTGATTGGGGGAGTTGCACATGAATGCGCTCCTCACCCGAGTGATGTGGTTCCCACTTTTTCTTGGTCAATAAGTTGTCAGTAGGGAAGCGATTTATATTGAATTTACAACATTTAAATTCATTTATAGATGCTCCCCATTTCAAATTAGAGGATCATCGCACTCTGCAGGACCTCATTGAACCTAACAGTTTTGGGGCTACTATAGTTCTAATGGATGCATACTATATGGTGCCAGTTGCGGAACACTAGAGTTTTTCTCAGATTTTGTTCCCAAGATCAGTTATATGAATTTACCTGCTTACCCATGGGTATGTCGGTATCTCCATAGGTTTTCCACACACAACAGTTCATAAACTCAAACTGTTTAATACCTGGGAACTGACGATTCCGCTGCCCCAGGGGAAATGGTTGCAGATCAAATCGTTTTTGTGTAGTTTTTCCAAACTGAGAAAATGTTCACTACGTCATCTAGCTGGTCTGATAAGTACTCTGGTGGCAGCGATACCAGCAACCCCCTATGGAAAACTTTACACAATGCATCTTGAGGCGATGAAAGTTGAAGCACTGCGGGCCAATAATCAGGAATTTCAGGCGCAATTTGGTTTACCAGTGTCCATACAGTCAGATATTGAGTGGTGGAGTTCAAATATTATGACCTTGTCTAATCAGTTGCATAATGACGATTACTCCCTGACAATCTCGACAGATGCTTCATTGTCAGGTTGGGGAGCTGCCAAGGGTGATAGTAAGATTAGCGGTTGATGGTCATCTACCGAATCTGGTTGGAGAGTTGAAGGCAATTGAATAGGCCCTTCAGCATTTCTGTGACCACGAGAAACACTGCCGTATCCTGATTAGAGCAGATAATACCACGACCATCAGCAGTATGAATAGACAGGGGTCTGTGTCATCCCAGCTTCTGTTTGAGCTATCTAAGCAAATTTGGGGGTGGTTTGAACAGAGATATATTGTAAGTTCTGCTTCTTAACTCACCCAGACCCTAGGGCAGGGGGTGTTGATGTCTTCACGTATCCGTGGAGGAATTGGAAGTTTCATGCTTTCCTCCTTGCATACCGATTCTCAAGGTGCTCAGTAAAATCCTGGCCCCCCACTTTTTTTGAGTTATTGGTCTCATCCCTAAAGTAGTTTGATCCTAACTGAGCTCTGTGGCATTTACCTTTCAGAGACCAGAGCCACCCATAGGCAGACGGGTGGCTCTTGGTTGCAATTACTAGCAGGGAAGTTGTCCGGCAGGGGTTCTCAAGACAAGATATGACTTCAGCGAAGGGCACCATGTTGGTTGCAATGTCCCCACCAGTGTAAGCTCAGTAGCAAGTTTTTTATCGTTGCTGATGGGAATTTCGTAATGACCTAGCGTTGGGATCCCAGACATGCAGTACGTTTTCTTCAGGCCGTACTTCAAAACAGTTTGGTGTCTTATTCTGCATTTGATACTTGTAGGTCAGCTCTGTTTCTCTTAATGTAGAGCCTTTAGGCACTGATGTTTGTCCACCTTCCACTACATAGGATAGCGCTTTGGATCCCCAAAGATTTCGGCAGTGGTTAGAAATACCCGTTCAGGGATTACATACCTTTAGTGTCTCAAAAATTAGTCACCTCTTATTGACAACTGGACAGAGGCTCCACACTGTTGCATCTATTAAAATGACCGGGGTACAGGTCCGGCCAGGTGTAGATCGACAGATTCGTATGTCTAGTCGTTTGAAGACTTAAGCACCATGTCTCCTTTTTTCTCAATGGCCTTTCTTATGCGTAGTCTCATGTCAGAATGTATGATGTTGACTGTGCTTTAAGGTTCCCGGCTAAGAATGCTCTGTTTATCATTAGCAGACAGCCATACACGGCAACGTCTCGCCAGGCAACTAAGGTGTGACTAAGGTTTTGAAGGAGGTGAAAGTTGCTGAGTGTTTCACACCTCATTCAACGAGGCACGCATCAGTGTCTGCTGCGAATTGGGCGGTTGCCACGTTGGACTCTATTTTTAAGGCTACACGGTGGACATGATGTTTGGCAGAGTTTGCCAACTTCTATAATCAGTCCTTGGCTCCTGAGGAATTCATTGATCTCCCATGTTTTACTCAACCTTTGTTCCTAGTCCGTTCCACTGTCTTTCAGGTGACAGAACATGGTGCACGCCATCACCACAGACATGTCACTACTTTTTGTGATATTTTCGGGGGGGGATCTTTCCAAGTTTCACCCTGTATCTTCTTTCTTCCCGAGTTGCAGATGCGAAAGAAGTAGAATGAGATTTTTTGGTTAAGAAGTCAGATTACTGAATCTGTGTACCTAACGCATTATATCAGATAATGGATGGTGCTACCAGTCAGCCTCCTTTTGCAGGGAGGGCGGTGGTTGGGGGGGGGGGGGGGGGTACATCAGGAGAACACTAACTAGGGCAAAGGATGATGAGTCTAAGTAATGATGGGTCGGGCGCTCGTGTGTCTGTATTTGTCAGGTCTTACGGACCAGTTGTGGCCTTGAGTTTTGGTTTTCTCATTTTTCCCCTACAGGAGCTGCCTAGCTTGGTTTGGTTCTTTGAACAAACTATATGTAAACATTCTCAAGTGTCCAACTGATATAATTGATGAATAAACGAACTTGTGAAGTTCATTTGTAATAATATCTGTGGGACACTTGAGAACGTTTAGGACCCCCACACCCTACTCCGTTGTCTTGGACATGGCTGGTAGTTGCTGGGCTCCGTCTTTCAAAGAGTGAAGATGCTTGGGGGGGGGGGGGGGGGCAGGGCTGCCAACTGCTATGGGAGTTGGCCCGCAGCATATTGTTTGTCTTTGGCAGGAGATTCGAATTTTTTCTGATTCGAATTTCTCTAAAAACAGGCTGTTGAAGGTTAGTCCAGGGAACTGCTACATGTAAACGTTCTCAAGTGTCCCACTAGATTTAATTACAAATGAACTTCACAAGTTCGTTTATTTATCGATTATACAGGTGAGGGAATGACGAATTCGTTACGTAGCACAAGAATGAAAATTTAGAAGAACCTTTTCCGTACCTGACTTAAAGTATTAGGTGTCCTGTGAGAGGAATGTTCTTGTGACGAGACTCCTGCACCATTAAAACAAACACATGTAGTATACTAGTAATTGCATTGCATGTTTGGAATGATTACCTTCATAGGTTTCCTAATTCATCAACATTTCGACTACCTACTCTCGCCTAAGTCAAAAATTCGTTTTTTAGTGGTACCTGTTTGTGGCTTGGAATTGGTTGTTGCCCATTGACCCATCCCATAAAATTATTCGTCATTTTACATTGCGAAGTTCGTTCACAAAACGATTTTTTAAAACTAAGTGTGCTGCCCTGCTCCAGGGTTGCCTGCACCTGGTGGTATTGCTTTGCTGGGTTGTTTGTTTTTATGAAGCTTTAACAGTTATATCCATGACTGTTCTTAATGATTCCTAAATTAACAGGCAGTACTGAATTATTCCCAAAGAGTACCGTAGTATGGTTAATCTTATAAATGTAGGAGGACGGCCGTGGGAATGTTGAGCCAGGTATAACACGGCTGGCTGTACTTAATTCGAGTTCTTAACTTGACGTGATCCTTCCGCTACCACTTATTCACATGTCAGAGCCCTTACATTATCCTAGGCTGTTTATGGACCTCATGACCCAGTTATCCTGTTATAATTGATCATGTTCTTCAAATCGGCATTTGATGAATAAATTTCATATCTCGTAACTAACTAATCCCTTTTTCGTATTTTCAATGCTGTAATTCCCAAGACTTGAGTGTTGTTTTTAACCGATTCCAAAGAAGCATCCCAACTTACCCGAATGCAAAGGACATGAATAGGCTCTTGAGTAATTTGTTTGCTAGCCTATCAAGCTTTAGGTTGAGATGTCCAAGTTCTTGCTACAGGGCTTCTTCTCAGCAGCAAATCGAAGCAAATGGGACGATCTGGACAGCAGTTTCAACAAACTAGGTATATTTTTCTTCTCTTCATAGTTCCTAAGCCTAATCACTCCTTATTTTTCAGAGTTCGCAGTGAAAATAATATTTAACAGTGTTCCTAACAGCCTCACTGTCTTGTACTTCACATCAAACCATCATTCCCCCCATTGAAGTGATTTTGTATGTGCACTGCTTATTCGATCATGTCCAAACTTGTATTCAAGGTTTGGATGGTCTTCTGTTGTAGACCGCCTTGATGGACTTGCCAAAGCTAGGACCTCCGCCAGCATCAAGGATTGGCTTCAGCTTCCAGAGGACTACTTCGAGACTCGAGAGCAGACCACCTCGGTATTGGGGTCCTCCAAGGGGAAGAGGGTATGTTTAGATTTTTAATAATATTATCATCGGGCTGTAACTTTCTCTGGGCATGCGATAACGTGGTTTTGTTGGAACGCTCGTAGCCAGAGACCTTCAAATGCCATGTTGCCATAACACCATACTAAAATGCCAGATTTTTCTGATTTCTGGGGAAAGTACCGTATTAGGCTGTAAACTTATATTTTTGCCATATTTCATGCGATTAATATTTCAGGTCAACAGCCTACAGTGGCTGTTATTAGGGTTCCAAGTTCCCGTTACTGACCCTTGTCCCTATACCTGCAGACTGTGGAGGTATTCAGGAGAAATTTACCAGGAGTCCCACTGCCTCCCGAGCCTGTTGTCACTCGGTGTGGAATTTGGTTGTCAGCAGCCTCCTACTATGTGAAGTATTTTGAGTGATTCACAAAAACTTGAGTTTGAAGAACTTGAAGATGCTGATGCTTCTGCGAAAACGGCCAAAACACATACGACTGAAACTGTCCCCACAACTTCTCTTTTTGGAAGCCAACTTTGAGAGTTCCCAGGAATTATCGAGCAGCTGCAATCCCAAAAGGTGTTTGTCATGAGAGGTGTCTTGTGTCTCTCACGAACGGTTGGATGGAGAGTAGGGGTCACCAGGGAGTCGTGAGTTACTTCACGAAAGAGGAGCTGAGCGGAAGAGAGAGCGGAGTAGGATAATAGTGTGAGGACGGGCTCCTCTGGGGTGTGTAGACTAACTCCCCGTGGTTCTCACCTACAGCAGGAGTTAGCCTGCTCCCCGCATTTTCACCAACAGCAGGAGATCTTTTAGGATGTGCTTCCCGCGGTTTTCACCAACAGCAGGAGATCTTTTGAGGTTGTGCTCCCCGCAGTTTTCACCAGCAGCATGAGATCTTTTAGTATGTGGGAGAGAGGACGAGAGAAAGCGAGGGATTTGAGAGAGAGAGAGAGAGAGAGAGAGAGAGAGAGAGAGAGAGAGAGAGGTTCGAGAGAGAAGTCAGGGGTTGGATCGTCGAATGCTAAGCTGGGCCAGAGAGGCTGTTTTTATAGGGACTTTTTCACCGTCCCCGGTCCGCAATCGACCGTTAAAGTCGGTTGAGGTTGGCAGCGGTTGGGGAAATCCCAGCTCGGCATCCTGCGTATTTATTTGGTAAAATCGCATGGTATAATACAGGAGTTGATTCTTAGAGGGAATCACGACAGTGTTGTTAGCTACCGTGTGTCAGACATGGAAGATATCAGAAGGATAGACTATCAGATACCATTGGTAGGGAGATTGAGGAGAAGTTAAAAGACTTCCTCTACTGGAATTGTAGATGGGAGCAAATAGGCCTTTCTTAATGATAGGGCTTGAAGCGCGGAGCTGGAAGACGGGCCTGTGTGGGTAGCTGGGCCTGCACGCATGGAGAAGTCGGCCCACTCTCCAAGCCTGCTGGACTGGACAGTTGCGAACAGTGAGGTAAAAAATAGGAGCCATCCTGAGCTGCAGGTCGGTCTCGTGATCTTTTCCTTCTGCATGCCATGCTCGCCTGTCTGAATACAAACCCGTCCGTTTTCCCTCATGCATGGACTGATCACTCAGATTCGCTGACTCAGGCAGCAGTCCGGCAAGCCAAGCTGGAGGCTAGTTGAAGCAGCGCCTTGTGAGAGGAAATATGGCAAAAGAACGTTTGCAATACTACTATAATTTTTATTCGTGGCAGATTTCGTCCAAATCTTTAAGAAGTGGGGGAGTACAAAAAGAGTCATATAATTAAGGTATACATACCTGTTATAGGAAATCAAATTTATTTCCTCTTACAATTAATTTGGGGTGTAAACATCAAGAAAAAAGTCTGCCAATTCGAATGGGCAGTATAGCTTCCTCACTTGAATCACATGAACGTGTAGAATAGTTGGGTAGGTTTATTCAGTGGACAGGCGGAGTATCCATGCGTGGGTTAATGACTGAACGATTCAGGTCACTTGGACTAACAGAATTAGTTTTGTAGGTCCTATCCGTGGATAGGTTGGGCAATGGACAGACGCAACAGGGATTTTTCGTTTGCGCGTGCTCAAAATTTCAGCTCTACGCCTTTTTTCGCGTACTTAGAAGCGTTTCAACGAAGTGGTCAACATTTCATGTTCGAGCATGCGCAGACGAAAGTTACAGTACGATTTCAATTTAATTCGAGTGGAACCATCAAATTATTATTTCTGATCGACCCTCCAAGTTTGAACTCATTTCAACGAGTTGTAAAGTAGTTGTGGGTGTTTCAAGTTTTTCACATTTGCGCATGCACAGACGTAAGTCAATTTATTTTTTCAATGGTTCTGGTGTGGCACCATCTATGACTCAACCCGCACCTATTCTCCAAATCGCAGCCCATTTCGACCATTATTTCGGATAGTTATGGACCGTACAAGGAATTGACCTCAGACGGACACATGGAACCAAGAATGTTCCTTGATATCTGAAACGCAAGTTGGTAGTGGAGGACATAAATTGTTTTTTACTCAGTCACGAGTCCAGGGTTACCTACATTCCCGTAATGAGGAAGCCAAAATTCACGCTGATCACGAACTAACCACGTTTTATGGATCCCTTAAAGGACTACCCTTTTCTTAGGCAAAAAGTCACTTTTTAACGTTATTTTCGTTGGCTTTTTAACTAAGAACTACAAAACAGCTGAAGTCGAAAAACGTTTGAAATAATTATTAGCGTTGTAGAAAATTTAATTTTGCATTGATTTGGACCAAATTGAGCTCTCGAAAAATTTCTTTAGGTACATAAATTGTACAATTTGGAATTAATCATGTTCCAAGGTTACGCAGTTGAAGGTTTTTGATGGAAGGTGAAATCGGATTCACTGAGACGATCACTGATGTAAATTTTACCTACTTATGGATTGGGGAGGAAAAAAAAGCTGCAAATTATTACACAACGGTTTATTATTTACCTATATAGATGCCCCTTCTGCGTAGATCACTGTTTTCTGTGGTCAATACCCTCGAGCTCCCCCCCTCCCCTCCCCTCCAGGAAAGCCTAAATCGAGTACTGGAGCCGGCCCCAGAATTATTCAAGTTTCATACAAATGCGTGGGATTCAATAATGAGACCATTAATTATTTGTATTTATTCATGAAGTATAAGGCAAATAATAAACCGGTGTGTAATAATTTACCTGTATAGGTGCCCCTTCTACGTAGATAGTATAATAAACACTTGTGTAATATTTTACCCAATTATACTTCTACATTTGTTCAAGTTGCAAAAGTACCTATCAGCTAAATCCAAAAGATCCATCATTTTTCAAATGGAATAATGTTACAGAACAAACAACTCGACTTCATACAAGCATCCGTGATTATAATTAGGTGCTCCCTAGCGATGATATTTGGGCCGGATTCGGTTCACGATCATGTTGACGAAGCATTTCGTTGCAAACGAACGGCTGGTCGTACAATGCTCCAGGTGGTCTCAAAAAATTCTCAAGATCAATTTAAAAACGTGAAGAAAAACCATACCCTTCTAATGAAAGTTTTCGAGCTACGGCGTTCTGAAAATTGCAGCCCCTATTTTTCACCCCTTAGAGATGACTGACAGTGACACCGAGCTTCAAGGACCAACTAGACCCCAAACGGGACATACAAACCAAATTTCGTTAATTTTGGTTCATGTTAACTAAGATAAGTGCTAAGTATGGTGCATGGCGGACAGACAGACATTTTTTTATTGCATTTTCGGGTTCTGCATACCTTGAAACGTAAAACATCAAATTTTGATCGGGTGGGAGGGTTAACAAATTTTTTC
Source organism: Leptopterna dolabrata (assembly GCA_954871275.1). Classification (NCBI taxonomy): domain Eukaryota; kingdom Metazoa; phylum Arthropoda; class Insecta; order Hemiptera; family Miridae; genus Leptopterna; species Leptopterna dolabrata. Next base: position 51,858,365 of record OX940981.1, read on the forward strand.
CCATGCTCGATTTCAAGTCCCAAAAGGGCACCTAGGAGCGTTATCTCGCCGACAATCCGGTAGCTTAATTAAAAAAAGGTTTTATGGTGGGGGGGGGGGGGGGGTTAAATTTTTTTTCATGCTCGATTCCAAAGGTCATTATTGACAATAATAAACCAAAAAACCTACACGAGAATATCAAAGCATCCCGCAAAATTTAAACAAAAGTGTAGGCGGAATGATAACAGACACGTAAGGCCTCTTTCACATGGGGAGCCACACGGCTCGCGCTCGCGAACAGGCGGAAGGCGCGTGAGACTGAAATGCATTGAGTGCAATGGAGCTTTCTCATGAGGAGCGAGAGCTCTTAGAGAGTTAGAGCTCGCGAGCGGCGAGTGATCACGGCTCTGCACTTCGAGCCACGCGCCTATGGCTCTTCCACGAAGTGCAAAGGAGGGGTGCTGGTATTCACGCGAAGAGCGAAAACGGCTCTCGCTCCTCAGTTTGTTGCTACCTGTTGTGGCGAATTTAGATTTGAATATACCACGACGCGTTTAGGCCGAAACAATGGACCTTTTTGATTGGCTTGCATCAGCTGTATCTTCGAGTTGAATACGACTCTTCACCTTGCTGAGGAGCTCATCAAATGAAGCCACTGACATCCGAAAATAGTTGACAAATTTGTTGCCATCCTGTCGAAGTTTCTGGTAAAGCATGGCGAAAACTCCTGCTTCATCCAGCTGTTGGTTTATAGGATGGACCCAACACCGTCTGGTACTTCGGCGTTTTTGGCGTCGAAGACGGTGGCGACGATGAAGAATGTAGATGGTCAAAGCACGCATGCGATCCATACTGGGCGGAACTAGGGACTGAGCGCTCGAGAGCCAAAAAGGCTCTCAAATGAGGCCCATGTGAAAGGTGGGAGTCAAGAGCGATAAAGGCTCTTGACTGCGAGCCACGAGCCGTGCGGCTCCCCGTGTGAAAGAAGGCTAAGAGAAGCGTGGGAGATGCGAGGCCGCGGGATGGTGTGAACAAAAGAGGCTCGTTGAGTGATGCACGGAGAAGGCCTGCTACCCAGTGAGGGCGTCCGTTTCTTCCCGCTAGAAAGCTCTTGGGTCTACTCGTCAAGCCTGTTTCATTTAAATAGTAGCTCCAGGCCTGCGAGCACAGCCCATTTTCATGCAAAATTCTATTGGCCCATTTTCTGCAGATCTTCAAGGGAGGAAAGCCATCCAGAAGGAAGACTGGGGAATTGAAGGACATCCTCCCCATGAAATACGTCCTGTTAGCATCGGCTGGTGTGAACCTTCTCCATGTTGAAATACAAGTACATTTTGAGCGACAGAGGCCTTAATTTTCGTATCGAAAATATTGCAGCTCACCTAATGTTGTTCTACAATTCCCCTGTGAACTCAGCAATTATAAATTCCCCTATGTCGACAAACGATTTTTCTATTTTTTCCCTTAGCATTTGTCTTGATTATTAAAAGTAAATATTATGACATTACTTTTAAATTGTAAAATTTAATTTTCTGTGTGAGGGGGGGGGGGGGGGAGATTCCATACTTTTTAGTCCGATTTTGGTAAAAATAAATGCTATACTTCGAAGGTACTCATAATCAACCAGAAGAAAGGTGGGAAAGAGCTGAGTTTTGAAGGTCTGTGAGTTGTTGTTGAGTCACATGTATTTATGTCATCGAATCCATTACCTGCTTAGGATTTAGCTCTTGCACTATTGGCCATGGATAGCACTAGGTGTAATCCAAGATTTTGTTCCTTCTCCCCATCATATTGTAACTGGTTTTTCATAGTAAACTTTTTAACATATTCAGGTTCGCTGACATTTTCAGGTTCGGTGGGCCGATTTGGAGGAGCGATATGAACAGGAGAAGATGAGAGCCATAGGTTTCGTGGTAGGACGCACTGACTGGGGACGAATGATGGACCCGACGAGCGGCCAGAGCAAGCTCACGCAGACTAAATATATTTGAGGAAGGATTCCCAACCTCCCATTAGAAAGTAATGTTATATTGATGTTCTTTACCGTAATATTACACTATCATATTTCTATGATTCCACAAATTCGTCTATGGAGCATCAAGTAGTTGAGAACCTGAAAGTTTTATTTTCTCTTCTTGCTTTAAAAAAAAAGCGATTTCCCAATTTTTGAAAGAACAAAAAAATACATTTTTCCTTAACTGTTGATTAATTACTTTCATGTGCAGCTTGTTGTAGTAGATTACTTAGTATATAAGTCAAGGTTAGATCGTAATCATAATACCTTTGGTGAAGTTTGAGATCGTGAGCTACTTCTGTATCTAGTGACAATTTATTCGATTTACATTGAGTCGCCCCCTAATACGGATGCATTATTCCAATCCCCTTTAAATGTTTACGATCCTTGTTTTCTTTGTCTCATCGTGTTTGATGATATCATGTCCCAACCTATCGTTGCCACATGTTAGTTTGTCCTGGAATATTGGGGGGGGGGGGGGGGGAGTATAACAGCCAAGAGGGGTTACTGATTGGAATTCAGGGGGGTTTCTTTTCCATTTTAAAATTATCATGTATTGTCGTACCGAGAAACCAAAAAAAAATTTAGGACATGCTCCAACCCTTCATCATTTCGTGATGCAATACGTATCCTCATAACTCACTGTATTACAAATTCACCCGCAAAGTTATATAATTTATGGATCCATTTAAACCGTAGTACGCTTCCAGCTCTAGAAGTCTTTTTACAGTTACAAACGAAATAATTGCTATGATATTAGTAATTCCATCGCAATCAGTTATTGGCATCTCACACTTGTTGGTCTCGCCTTACCCTGGCTGATTGCGGTAAAATCTATTGGTAACCGACTTCCGTGGTGATCTGAAGACCTGCCGACTGCTTATTCCCATTAAACCACTGCACTACAACGGTCTGCCAGACCATTTCATACAACTGTGTATTGCAATCGCTTTGTAAATGGTGTTGTTCTAATCATTCGTCAATGATTTTGCACCATTTTTGTTTGAGTTTTATTTAGATTTGTAATGATTCCAATATCAACCAGCTTGTTACATAAGTTGGGGGGGGGGGGGGGGGGGTAGTTGTTGTGCCGTCGCACAGCACTTCTCTATTTTACAGTTTACACCTTTGTACTTAGTTTTACGCCTTTGTCTACCCGGCTAAACCTGATTGGACCAAGCAGTACAGATTTCCGGAATCGTGTTAGACACTGTACACATTATTCTTAGTTTGTGACCTTCCTGTGCCACTTATCTTTTCCATCTGGATTCTTCCGTTTCCTACATGTAGTATTGTAACAGCATTTGGTCACGTGTAATCTATCGGTTTATGAGGGGAGGGGCTTACACAATCCAACTACCGTTTAGTTGATTCACAAACTCATGAAATGGAGGGGCAGGAATCTCGATGAGGCCAACATGACTCGTCTGTGGTTTCCCTACATTCTTCGAGGGGGGCTTAGAAACATAAGTCAATGACTCACCGGTACAACCTGTACTTCCTTTCGTTTTGTGCTTGAAAGTTCTGCCAAAATCAAAGTACCTCTCTGGTCATAAGGCAGTGAGTTGCGTTTTGTTTTACAATTCATCGTTCACCTTTCTGTTGGTGCACTGAACCTATGTGTACCACATAAATATAAGTATTTCAAATGGGGGAAAAAATTTGCTGAAAAATTAGCCGTTTCACTCTTAAGTCAGCTCTTCTGTCTTCCAACCAGTTCCAGTCACTTTCCTCAACGTTTCAACAATAGCTTTTGTAATTTCGGAAAATTTACAGTGGCAAACATGAGTTCATAGGTCACTCTTTGAGAAAACTGTACATTGATGGATACTTCCTTCTACTTGAATGGTCTCAAAAATTGTAGTGGACGCAGTTTCTTTTTCAAACACCATGTTATTACCACCAGTGACCATCTTCACTACCGGTATCTACTCATTTCCTCCTCCAGTGCTTGAATACGTCCTTAGTTATTGAGGGGGGGGGGGGGGGGATGCTTTACATTTATAATTTTGCCTTCATATCACTCTTACTCTCGAGTTTCGCCTGTAGGTTCTCACAGTTATGAATTTCCTTTGTACTTTGAAGCAATATACATTGTATATAAGCTATACTCTTTTTGGTTTTGTATGTAATACACAATAAAGTTATAATCATAAGTATTTGCCAAGTCTCACGTTTATTTCAGGTTTAGTTCTGAGTTTCTATGGTTTCCTATCCTTATTATTGTTGTGGGTTTTTTTAATTATGCTGTCAATAAGATCTAGTGAATCACTCGCACTAGCTCAACAGATCATGCAGCCCAATCAACAGCGCCTAGGAGGAGTACACAGCAGATGCATAACCTAGTAACCATAAAAACCGCCACCTGACAAAGTTCAACTGCGATCAACTCATCACAATGCTTCTTCGCTCTGTGACTTCCCTCTGTGCGACCCCCTTGTCCACAATTCGCGCTGGCCGTTGTAACCACTTGCAACCAAATCGGGATGTTGGGCACGATCGTCTGGCTTCTGTCTAGTTATGACGAAGTGTGTGCTGTGTTGACAAGCTCTCTCGACTCTGTTCGTATGACAAATGAACTGTTACCCCTAGCCGAGCGCTTTGCGCATGCCCAGTCGGTTTTTCCACTTGGGGTTCCTTCCTCTCATATCATGAATTGCCACTTAAAAGTCTGCATGAGAGTTCATGCAGTCTTTTGAGTGCATTTCATTCACTCCCCTACAGAATATGGCCTTTTCACCCTCATTTAATAATCTTCGCAGTTGTATTTTTCATACATGGAAAGACGACACCTGTTATATATCTGTTGTATTGAATGAGGCGAACGGTACAAATAACGTTCAAAAGACCTATCTGGAACAGAAGTGGTGGTTATCCGTTTTACGAACTTCACTTACCAGCCCTAAACCATTAGGGTGACCTGCTTTTCAGCCATGCAGTTCAGGAATCCAAGATTTCGTTCACTGTTCGGGAAATCAAACATTGGGGTTGGTAAGTGGCTTAGTAAAACGGATTACCTACCATCTCTTTGGTTCCTTTGGTTTTGCTTACCAACCTACTGCATTAATTTCTTGCTGAGAGGTTGAAAATCCTACCTATGTTGAATGCACAAGTTGGTATACATCTAGAACAATCATATTAAACTTTGTCGCCGTCCATTTTCATCGTGGAACATTGCACAGTTCGATCTAATTGTTAAATTTGCTATTTGAACATCCTTTCCAATATAGCTTGTAACAAGTATATATTCAAAGGAACCTACCTACTACAAAAACTACGAGTCATAGGTACACATCAAATTTTTCATGTAGTTACACACCTATCCAGGAGTTCCTTTCAAAATAGCAAGGGCATCATTGAACTGGAGCTCTTCACCAAGACCCTCAAAAGCCTGTTAGCGAATTTCAGGGCTGAAAGAAACATTGTTAATAAAATAATAATAACTTTATTTCCAAAATAGGAACAGTGTTCCCGCCCGGGATTCATCAACTCCCGCCCAGAGCCCAAAAAAAGCATCAACTCCTACCGCTCTTAAATGATCAACTCCCGCCCAGGGCTCGTTTCCTACCGCTAATTTTTTTCAACTCCTACCCCTATTTTTTTTCAACTCCTGCCCAAGAGAGGTCAGTTCAGAGGGGCGAAAAATTGAAATACTCAATACCCGTTATATTTCACAACCAGTAGTGTTCAATCACAGTCAATCACGGTCAATAATAATAAATACAAGAACAATAAAATTATCGAACTGTCGAATCGTCAGCTGTTAGGAATATAGGTATATGACGTTAGGAACATACATAATTAGTAAACCTACTGGTGAGTATTGCCATCATCATGTTTATCCCAGAGACCCCCGAATTTAACGCATACCTTTTTCATGTATTCGTATGTGGTGATTTTTCCTTCGACCTTTTTTTTTAATCAAATTCGATACCCATCGTGCTTTGCGCTGAAGTTCGGCATGATGGAGTTTCATGTATGTTGTCCGAGATGCAAACGTTTGCTCTGAGGCCGATGGGCAGGAGTTGATATTGTTTGGACTCTGAAACGGGCGGCAGTTGATGCGACTTTGGCACCGTCGCTGGGCGGGAGTTGAATCACTTTTAATCACCGCGAACGCTCGGGCGGGAGTTGATGGACGCCCGTTCCCGCTTAGCTTTGGAAAGCTTGGTTACCACTAGAAATAACAATATAGGTACGTTTGCCTTATAGATTTTATGTACATTGGTGGAACATATCAGCGACAGATCCATCATAACATCCCAAATGTCACCATAGGTAATAGTTATTGTAAAAGTAAAGTTGAAATCAAAGGTCAGTCGATTATGGTAAAAATTTCAAATTTGAAAATTCAACTTCAATCCAACTTCAATTTCAACTTCCACCACCAAACATCATCGTCATCATCTTTGCATCATGAAACTATGATGCATGGTTTAATATTTTTTGGATATATTTTGAACTCTCGAATTATCAGCCATTATAGTTGTTCGAGCATTTCAGAGATGTTCGCCATGAGTTTGGCGAGGGATTGGAAAATTCAGTTTGAACTTGAAAAAGTCGTTACTCTTCATAGATTCCATGCCTGGTTTCTCCGATATTTCAAGACATCATCCTGATAGAGGAGGGTCCTCCTATAGGACGACTCGTCTACTTCTCGGGGCTAATATCACAGCTCAGGCTTTGCTTTATCCCGGACGTGTAGAAGAGAGCAAAAGCAAAACCTAGCATCGCGGATCAAGGGGATCAAATCTCAACAAAGTGAAATTGCAAATTCCATGGATCAGAAATAGATCCCCAATCGCTCTGTCAGTCAGTGGTTTCATAAGTATTTGTTAAGTTACAATTTCTAAACGATTACAACAATAACAGCTATATTGCTGCAATAATAAATTATCGTGAAATCAAAAGTTTACAATATTTTACCGCAATCGAGATTAAAAGTCAACCAGAATGAACTGAAATACACGATAAGAGCCTGAGCAACTACAGTTATAAGCGTTAGAACTGCCACCAGTCTGTGTACTGTGCGTGGTGGGGGGGGGGGGGGGGGGGGGGTCTAGAGAACCGCCCGCCATGGAAACCGAAAAACTCGAAGCGACCAAGTGACACTGTTTACACGACCGAACAAGTTATTAGGGATTCGCCCCGTAACTGTGCCCCCGGGGTTGATTTTTCGTGCATCCTTGCACAATGGCCCCTTGAGGACGTGTACCAAATCTCAATCCTCGGGACAATCAGGTACCTCTGACTACCTATGAAAGTTTGAAAATGCTATTTTTCAAGTTTTTGGTTTATTATTTTCAATAATGAACCATTGGAATCGAGCATGAAAAAAAAAAATTCTTACCCCCCTCAAAATTTGATGGTTTACGTTTCAAGGTATGTAGACTCCAAAACTGCAATAAAAATATTTCTGTCTGTCCGCCGTACGCCGTACGGGCCACTTTTCTTAGTTACCATGAAACAAAATTGATGAAATTCGGGTTATAGGTTCCGTTCGGGGTCTAGTTGGTTTGGTTTGTTTTGGTTTGGTTGGGTTGGTTTGAAAAAAAATGGTATGGTTCGTCCCTCGGTGGTATTGAAAATTATTCGGGTAAGTAGGTACTGAGCAATTTTTTAGGTACTGGGAAAAACATGATACAAAGTTGGTACTAAATACGTAGTAATGAGAAGGTACTAAGTAGGTAGGTAGTGCTAAGTAAGTACCTACCTACTGGAAACGTTTTGAGCTACTTACTGGGAACAAATGTTCATGCCATCAATGTAAAAATATGTGACCCCCTCCGAAACTAAAAAAACTACCCTGTTGTAAAAATTTATCCACCAACAAAACTTTCTCAGCTGCAAAAAGGTTGATATCCATCTTGTACGCCGAAGTAGCATGCCCGGTGCTTCATACCTCGCTCTTGGATGTGCATATATGTTACCCCCGCACTTCCACTCTTTTTGCTGCCTCAGCATCCCAAGGCTATAAATACGAGCGCCCAAGCCCTCAGCAGGCAGTCTCGTCGTCTAACCTCTCGTGGAACGTTACTCTGCCCGTTTGAACACCGATTTCGTACCTATCAAGTCTTGTGAATAAATCAAAGTTACTTTTTAAAAAGCCGTTTTAGTGAACTCATAACATAACTGGCGCAGTCGCTGTAGGACGTTCCCCACTCGCGTTTTGGAGGGAATATCGGAAACGTGAACGTTCTTCTCAAAGATTAAGGGAACGCCGAACCCTGAACTCCTACGGAATTTTCGCGAGTGCCATCCGCGAAAGGAGTACGTACATCTGCGAATAAGATCATCCACGCTCGACGAGACTCCCGAAACGGTGATGGTCACCCTGTGCGGACTATTGTAAGTGAAAGCGAATATTTTACATACACCGCCCCATCATCGTCTGGGTTAGATTTAGAGGTCCCTGCCCTGGACCCACGTTAGACTTAGAGGAGTCCCCGCCCTGGACCCAACATCAAGATCATCAATTTATAGTAATCGTCAATTCACTTGACATAATTATTTACATTCAACATTCAATTTAGTTGTTGATTTAATTATATTGACGTCATTCATTGACCTCAGCTACAAGTTTGCCTTCAAGTAGTTCAACATCTCAATCCAACATTCCAAAACATAAGGGAAGCAAAAACCCCAATACAAGTAGTTTTTGGGACTGGCATTACCTTCGTCACCTGCATAGGAACGTGGACAACATGGACCCTTCAGCTATCCCGCTACCTCTTGGCAACCCACCCCCAAATGCTGCACAAATGGTGCAACAGGCTTTGAACCCCCTGTTAAACCCAATCCTAGAAGAAATCGATCCCCAAGGCGCGTCAGGATCAAATTCCCCGGCTCATCAACACCAGCAAAATCCTCAGCAACAGGGACCTCCAGAATTTAGGCATGACTATGAACGCTTGATTCCCCAATTTAATGGTGAACCATTAGTTCTAGCTAAGTATCTTCGTCAATGTGACAAAGTATACATAAGATTCTTTGACAGGAACAATTTAGATAATTTTCAGAACGATGTCCTCATGGGTGTATTCCTTTCGAAATTAGGTCCATCAGTAGCGAACAAAATCTTTGTAGACACTGTAGAAACATACCCACAACTACGTCAGACACTCCTACAAACTTATTCAGACAAAAGAGATACCTACACCCTCACGTTGGAGCTCAGTAAAATGAGGCAAACCAATAATGAGGATTGTTTTAGCTTCCATGAAAGAGTAAGCCACATGTTAAATTCTCAAATTGCGTGCATTCAGGTACATTTAGCGGACAAGGCCCCGACCTTGATCCAATACATGCAGACCTTGGCCCTTCGGGTATTCCTACACGGAATATCGGAACCGCTAGGGAGCTTGTTGCCGACCAAGGCTCCAAATAACCTTGGAGATGCATTATCTATGCTGATCAACGATTTTAATTTAAAACCCCGACAAACGCAGGCCGCACAGATAAGGCAAGGCCCTCAGCCCACGCCACGTCCGGTCGGCTATTCACAGCAGATACGGCCGCCGAATCCGAGACCACCTGCATTTCAGCAGTACCAGCAGTTTGTCCCCCGACCCCCTTTCCCATCAGTTCAACCAAGACCTTTTGTCCCCAACAATAATTTTGGTCCCAAAAATCCGCAAAATTTAGCGAGACCACCAAATTATCCGCGATCCAATAATTATCCGCGACCAACTTCTTGGAACCAACAGAACCTGAAAACATCCGGATCCCAATTCAAGGAGGAACCTATGTCCATTTCGACTCGGAATTCCAATTTCAATTTAATAACCCGGCCGATAATCCCGACACTACCTCGACTGAAACCACCAACGAACAAACGGACCACCAACTGGAACCAATGAACGCTCAGTACTATGACTATAACTACCTAGATGCTTACGACCAAACGTACGACTACAATCAAGTCGACCAGTTGACCAATGACATGGGAAACCATTTATCACTCGAGCCATCCCAAAATCCCGGTGATTTTTTAGAGGTGACCAGCCTCCAGAAATCATCGATCTCATGAACCTGCCAACGAATACAAATTCACTCCCCTACATTACCATGACAAATCCGAATTTAAAAATCCTAATAGATACAGGCAGCTCGCGCAGCTTCATAAACCCCGAAGTAGCTCATACCTTTTTCCGCATGAAAATCCAACCAGATTCAGGTTTAATCCGCACGGCCCATGGTATGTCAGAAATTAGGAAACGCACATTAGTACCATGTGGAGATTTGTTTAAGGTTCCTAGACTCAACCTCCCTTTCAGCATATTCAAGTTTCACGACCATTTCTATCTGTTATTAGGCCTTGACAATTTGCAATATCTAAAAGCCAATGTCGACCTAAATGAAAATATTTTGAAGATTCCACATGTTGCACTTCAATTACACGAATTTGGGGACCCAATCATCAAACTCCCTGTCGGAATCATTCCACATAGATGCTAGGTCAATCCAACAAATTAAATTAAAAATTGATAACCTCGAAAATGGGGAAGCTATAGTTCCTTATACAAGGCTGGGTAGGGTAGAGATACCTCACTGCATTGTCAACGTGCATGATTCGTATGCCTTTGTTCACGCCACGAACACGGCAGAATACCCCATCACAGCAACTATTTCTCCCATAATTGTGGAACCAGTTCTAGACTGTCTCTTTACCGAAAATCCCACGCAACATTCTTTTCAAAAACGCGAAAAAGCTACAGTTGATTTGGAAAAACTTAGACTTGACCATTTGAACGACCTCGAAAAACGGGAGATCGTAAAAATCGTGAAGGAATTTCCCGATCTTTTCCAAAACAACAACAAACCGCTTACGTTCACTAACCAGGTCAAACATCACATCCGAACTTCAGATGAGATCCCTGTCTACGTCAAACCATACAGATATCCCAGCATCTATAAAGACGAAGTCAAGAATAGCGTAAGCTTGGAAGAACATTGCGATAGACTACGACAGATTTTTAGACGATTTAGGGCCTCAAATTTAAAGATCCAATTAGATAAGACCGAATTTCTTCGGAAGGAAATCAGCTTTCTAGGCCATGTAGTCACACCAGAAGGTGTTAAACCGAACCCTCTAAAAATCGAAGCAATCTCCAAATTTCCCATTCCAAAAACACGTAAAGAGATCAAACGATTTCTGGGACTGTTAGATTATTATAGGAAATTCATTAACAACTTCGCCAAATTAACTAAACCACTAACCTCTTGTTTTAAAAAGAACGCAGCGATAAGATACAATAGTCCCGAATACCAAGAATGCTTTGAGACGTGCAAAAATTTGCTAACGAATGACCCCATACTGCAATACCCGGATTTCAGCAAAGAATTCATTGTAACATGCGACGCAAGCGATGTAGCCCTTGGTGCCGTTCTGAGTCAGTTAACTAACGGATCGGACTTACCAGTAGCCTTCGCAAGCCGTACTTTGAACGATTCGGAGCGTAAATTAGCCACCATTGAAAAGGAACTCCTAGCCATACTATTTGCTCTTAAGAACTTCCGCCCTTACGTTTTTGGACGAAAATTTACCCTGTATACAGACCACAGACCATTGCAATGGCTGTTTAGCCTCAAAGATTGTTCCTCAAAATTATTCCGTTGGAAACTCAAACTCAGTGATTACAATTTTGTAATCAAATATAAACCCGTTTCTTCAAACCATGTCGCCGATGCATTGTCTCGCATCGAATTAAACAATAACGATTCAAGTAACCCCGGCCCTTCTACCAGTAACCTACCAAATTCACCTGACCCCATAGACATAGACAAAATTTTGGAGACCATAAGCGGTAACGAACCTCTACCGGACTTGAATGATCCCGAAACTCGTCAATTAATGGAATTACTGGATGACACCCTAAATGATTCAGTAATCGCGAACCCCACTTTGCGCGTCCCAGACTTCAACTTGGATTCCGACTCAAACGCCACGGTGCATTCCAACGCAGAAGGTAATACAATTCTGACCATACCCATCTCTGAAAGTGCCGTTAACCATGGCCTGCATCAAGTCATAATACGAGAAGTAACCAGTATGCCCAAACCAGTAAAAATCTCTAAACCCTTGGGCAACAAAACAAGGCTAACAATAGAACTCGAGAAAAGAAACTTTCAAAGGGACGTTGTCAGTTTTGTAAAAGAATACATACAACCTGGATGTCAGTTATTCAGTTTATTTTCAAAATGACGATACCGGAGAACTTTATCAAAAATTCACCACGACCATGATGTCAACTTTTAGAGAATCAAACATTCGGATGACCAGATGCTCCAAACTTGTTCTAGACATAGAAGACGAAGAGGAACAGACAGAAATAATATCGAATTATCATGTTGGTAAAACAAATCATAGGGGAACGTCAGAAACATACGAGAAAATCAAACGATTATATTTTTGGCCAAATTTAAGAAAGTCCGTTCAAAACTTCATTAACCGATGTGAAACGTGCCTAGTGACGAAATACGATCGCAACCCGATCAAACCAAAATTCAATCTCACACTAACTCCGTCGCGACCATTCGAAACCATACACTTAGACAAGTTCACATTGGAAGGCAGTAAGTTCCTAACCATTATTGACTCATTCTCTAAATATGCTCAGGCTTATTACCTGACGTCAAACCTCGTCGTCAAAAACCTGTTTACCTTTTTTGGGCACCATGGTCTTCCCAAAACAATAATTTCGGACAACGCAGCAGAACTCGATTCTTCACTAATCAAAGAACTCTTAACCCTCCACAAAATAAACGCCCATTTTATCAGCAGTCAAAACCCCAATAGCAACGGTGTTCTGGAAAGGTTCCATTCAACCCTAATAGAACACATTCGACTTTTGAAAAACAGGAAAGAATTTTCATGTGATTCTATGGTCACCAAGGTCAAATACGCCATCATCGCCTATAATAGCTCTATCCATTCAGTGACAGGCCTTACGCCTTTTGAGGTTGTTTACGGTCATGTTGGTCAGGAACAACTTTTAGAACTCAATGTAGAACAAATATTGGTCAATGACTATTTAGCGAAACACAAAGAAAGGATGGCGGCAATATTCTCAGAAATTCACAAAAGCAGTGCAGAACGCAAGAAAAACATTACTGATAAACGTAACGAAGGTAGGGAAGATATACCGACGATTCCAGAAACAATCTATGTCAAAAATAAACAGTACATGAGTAAGACGAAAAATAAATACAACAAGGAACAGCTTAAAACGATAGACCCCGACAGAAAGACAGCTGACATAATCCCCAGGCACCATAACACCAAACCTAAGATTCATGTGTCAAATATAAAACGACCCCGGAAGGTAATCCCAGCGTCAAGTGACGAATCTGATTCCAGCGACCACCCTGACACCCCTTGGCCCCCGAATTGGCCGAGGAAATAACCGACAAATCGTATTTCGTTACCGACAAATCGTATTTCATTACAGGTACCTACTGACCACTATCGCTTCATGCGCCGAGATTCGAACACTCGATCGCAGCGGAGGGATAGTACCAATCGACTTAGGACCAGCTTTGTTAGAACAGACGGAACACGTACTAATGCACTACTATGAATTATCCCCCATTTATGATGAAGTAGACGAACTACACTCTAATTACACCGCAATATTTCGGCAAACCGTTGGAACTGACCTTTACGCCAAACTAGACGATCAAATGGAATTCTACAAGCACATCAGGACTCTGGTACATGCAAAAATGGCTAACATTCAACACCACGCCCTCAATCGTCAAAAGCGCGGACTCATGAATGGACTTGGTACAGTAATTAAAGCTATTACGGGCAATCTAGACAATGATGACAAGGAAAGGTACGACAAAATTCTGCAGCACCTAGACAATCAAGACCGTACCTTACACTCACACGTCGCGACTCAATATACTGTGATCCACCAACTGATTTCTGATTATAACCGTACACTACAAACGATACAATTCAACAGTGGTCAGATCAAACATAAATTCGCTCAGATTGACGCAGCCTTAAATTCACTGGACACCCAATTTCTAATATACAAGGACATGTTACACCATCTCTACCTTGCCATGCATTTGATCCTCGGCCTGTTATCCGAGATAGAAACTTCTATTACGTTTTGTAAACTTGGTGTACTTCACCACAGTATTATTAATTCCCAGGTGCTAGCCGGCGAACTGTCCGTGCTCTCTATTAATGTTTCAGACGTCTTTTCGTACGAATCATTAATTAGTGTAAAATGTACTATCCGCAAAAATCGCATTGTCTACTTCTTAACAGTACCAGTTTACGAGAATCACCCATATCATTTGTTCTATTTGTACCCAGTCCCTTGGCGAACCGCCACTAACTTCAGTACTATTATACCTAGCCATAAGTACCTGCTACGGCGTAAAGATAACGAAATCACTGTGCCTCTTACCGATCGCTGTATTTGGAATGATAGATACTACTGTAATATACTAACTTACTGTCCCGCGATGATGCCGCCTGCGAAACAAACATCCTTGCTCAAAAATCCATCAATGCCTGTCGACTAACCACCATTCGGTCGCTTCATAATCATCTCTTACCCATACCGGATACGAACCAATTACTGATCGTTTTCTCCACTGAGGATCAGATTGAGATCAAAAGCTCGCACGGCGTAGAAACTCGTACATTACAGGGGATCTATCTGCTAGATCCCGGTCCAGATTCAGTCTTTTACCATAATACCCTTATGCGGGGTACCCACTCTAGTATTGGTAAACCGCATCTGTTGAGCTTAAATCTGCTAAATTCCTCCCGCCTTAACTATACGCACATGTCTATTGACGGCATCACTTTAAAGAATGTCGACAACTTCCAACTAAACCTCCACCCTACGACGGTCCCCGGAACTCCCGAATATTGGTACCCCAGCATTGTTCCTAGTTATTGGACGGTCATCCTGTATTTGACTTTAGGTTTGTTCCATCCGCGTCAGTGCGAGTTCATCAGTGCGACACCCGCCAGTACGGAACCGAATGGGGTGGGGGTAGGTGCAGATACGAGTGCGAGTGAGTGCGAGTTCGAAAATAAGACGGTAGGAACGCAAATTTGGTTCTCAGTCTTCTTTGGCTCTCAGAATTAAATTGGAGCACAAGTCACGGTAACGACGGTCACGAACAGCACCAACAGAACAATTGAATTTTGGGGAGGTTACAGACTGTTACCTCTTGGGTTCACTTCAAAAACTCGATCGCCGTGAGTGCGGAAAAGTGCCGCACTCGGTACGGGACTGTTCTGCACTTGACGCGGAAGGAACACGGTTCGGTACAGTCGATGTAGAAAGAAGAAGTTTGGGTTCATGGAACCGACACGGTAGGAACACAGTTTTATGCGCGGATCGATCTGCGCATAATACGTTCTACTGAACTCGCTCGGATGGAACAAACCTTTTGGGTTCAGGCCACCCCCAACCCTACGCAATGATTGGAAACAAAAATGTTGTATACTTGTATAATTTTTGTGTACTTTTCTATATTTCTGTAAACTTTTGTATACTTTAAATTTTTTTAAATACTTTGTAATCATTGTACCTCATTGTATTTCAATTTTGTATTCGTGCTTTGTACTCCTTTGTTTATGTCTTACTCGTTGTGCCGCATGGTATTGTATTCACTTTGTACTCATTGTATTCATTGTACTCATTGTATTCACTTAAGTTCAGTACTTTGTATTCACCTTGTATTCACTTTGTACTCATTGTATTCATTGTACTCATTGTATTCACTTAAGTTCAAAGTGGCGTTCCACGGTTTTCGATTCACTTCACTGGAAAACTTTCTCCCTTCAGTCGGAAAGTTTTCTCTTGAGGACGGGAGGTGTTACCCCCGCACTTCCACCCTTTTTGCTGCCTCAGCATCCCAAGGCTATAAATACGAGCGCCCAAGCCCTCAGCAGGCAGTCTCGTCGTCTAACCTCTTGTGGAACGTTACTCTGCCCGTTTGAACAC
The DNA here is from genome assembly GCA_954871275.1 of Leptopterna dolabrata. Classification (NCBI taxonomy): domain Eukaryota; kingdom Metazoa; phylum Arthropoda; class Insecta; order Hemiptera; family Miridae; genus Leptopterna; species Leptopterna dolabrata. Next base: position 51,874,340 of record OX940981.1, read on the forward strand.
CGATTTCGTACCTATCAAGTCTTGTGAATAAATCAAAGTTACTTTTTAAAAAGCTGTTTTAGTGAACTCATAACATAACTTATATAGATCTGTTCCTTCCCCCTCTGTTGGCTCTGAGTGAAACCTGTTCCTTCCCCCCAAACCTTGAAATTTCAACGTAGTTTGGTGGGCAGGTTTTTGTCCCCAAGGCGAAAAGCCCTGTCAAACAGCGTTCTATACTCATATCGAGCAGAGGGGAAGGACACAGGTTTCTATGTATACATATCCAAGAATCACCGAGCATGCTACTTCGGCGCGTAAAATGGATTTCAGTCCTTTTTGCGGCTGAGCAGTTTTTGTTGGCGGGTAAATTTTTACAACAGGGTTTGTTTTCGGGTGGGTGGAATAGGTCCTAACTGCAATGACCTCAAAAGTGATGTGTATCTGTTGGAGAGGATGTTGCAGCTGTTGAAGATGATCACAGGCCATTTGATATTGTTGAAAGGAACTCTCTGATAGGTAATCAACTCTTGTTTACATTACCCTGATACCAAACCATGAGTTTTGCGACTGGTTGTGGCGATTGGATGTTGTAGCATTAATTAGGCGCTGACCTCGGAGCATTAGGTTAATGGGACCAACCAGTTCAACCAAAATAAATAAATAAATCACAAATCTCTCTTGGACCACCAGGACCGAGGACAGTCTATATAAGGTCATGCCTTGAAATGCTTTTTTCGAGAAAATAATATTTTCTTGATTATTTTCAGCGATTTTTCAAGAGGCCCGAGACTAATACCTTGTTATAGGGACAAGAAGTTAGTTACATAAACGAGAAATTCAAATGTGCACAACACAATGCCGTTTATTAATACTTCAACTGAGTGGCCCCAAATGAACCAGGTAGAGGAGCTAGCAAGAGCCTGGGTAGTTGATTATCAGTTAATGATGGAGTGATTAATCAAACAAAATAGTGCTGTAACCCTTGGGGTTTCGAACAATTCAGAAATTGTTCGGTATCCCTTAAGTAGCTCTTAAGGGATTGAACAGTTGAGAAATTGCTCAAAAAACCAATATAGCTGTAAATGTTAAAGAGATTGAACAATGAACAAATTGTTTAAAACAATTCAACTATGAAGGGATTGAACAGCAAAATGGTGGAACGATCTCTTGCCTTAGTAGGTGTCAGTGGGAGGGAATCGATGATCAGAAGTTCAGAGGGCAAAGGACAGAAACATGTTATCTGGAACACCACTGCCCCATGTAACTGCTCCTGTATCGATGCGCTGGTACTTTGTCATTATTCCACTTGTTAAATTCAGGATTAACAATTCAGATTCAGGATTGTGGCTTAATCAGTACCATAAGCATAGGTACTATAGTACTTAACACAGTGAGGAATGGACTTGCATTTTTTAGCGTGATACACATGTTCTTGCAATGACCTGCCAGCTGAAAACTGGCCTCATTTGGCCACTCATCACAGTCCTCAAAAAATAGCGTTACATTAGTAAGTCCCACGCTCGCCTTGGCTTCCCCTACTTACAGAGCTTTCACCTGCTGGGTGGGCCGTCCTGAAGGACTCTGTCATCCTCCACCACTTCACTGGTTGCCCTTTTGCTCCTATTCCACCACCTCCGTGGTCAATGTTTCTTAGTTTCATTCGAATTAATAAAAATGGCATCATACTGTGTCAAGCCCTTTGTGAGGCCCAAGTGCTGAGTTTTTTATTCTTTCAAGTTGTAGGGCTAACGGAGGTGGTGCAAACCCCATCATTGGGGAAGGTTTGTTTGTTTGGTTGATGGTTCGGAAATGAACAGTGGGTCCCGCACGTGGGAACCAGATGGGGGCACGTGTATTCCCCCCCCCCCCCCCCCCCCCGTTTCTTTTTGGTTTATTATTCCGTGAATAATACACTATGTATTCGCTCAGCAAAAAATTTTTATAACACCCCTCAAAATTTTTTCTTTTCCCTTTCAAGGTGCGTAGATTCCAAAAATGCAATATCCGTCCGCCGTCCACCTTACGCTATCCGCCGTATCACGTGTTCCGGCTTTTGGTCTAAAAAAGTCGTTCTTTCGCATACATGCTCTGTTTGGGCCCTAGTTGTGTCCCGAAACTTTGCATCCCGATCGGAATATACCCAGGGGTATTATGAGTGAAAATGTGTATAAAAATAGGTACTATTTGTGTTTTAGTAACATGAGCTTTTGAGATATCGTTTTCCATGTTTTTGGGGATGAGAAGACCGAATATGAAGTCGATTTTGACCAAAGAGTGGAAAATTGAGTTCTACCAATTGTTCAGCTCCCAAAATTGATTTTTTAATGAGTGAAAAACCTGGGCAATCGTCTGAAATCACCACCAATTTGTATAATAACACTGGAAAAGTGTCAACACGTGGATCAAGACGATTAAATTAAATGGCACTGCAAATAATCAAAGATAGTTTTAAAAAAAAGGAGCGTACCTAATTTGTGTTTTAGGGGCCAAAAGTGATGGAAACCCTCAGAAATAGCTATTTCGATTATTACGCATGAAAGAAACAATAAATGAACAGCCAATATTTCTGTAGGTAGTATGTCCAATGCGCGCGCGCATCCACCGACCATACCCCCCCCCCCCCGCCCCCCTGGGCATGGAGGCGCTTAACAGGTCACCCCTAGCCATCCCTAACCATCCCGCAGCCATCCCTAACCATCCCGCAGCCATCGGACGCGTGGATGCCCTCATATAGTAATAGTATGTGACAAGGACTTGGCACCGTTTTTAAGCTGAAAATTGGAATATAGGAAAATATTGGAAAATTGGTATTGGATTTAGGGATTTTCGAGGGTGCTGAATCCGATTCTTGCGTAAAAAGCAACAGATCCGACCGGCGTCCATGCCTCATTCCTGGACCACAAAGCAAACCATCATTATAGAACGGGAAAAGTAAAGTAGTAAATGTATCAGTTTTACTGATGATGGCGACATCTTCATAAATGTATTGAACGATTGTGGTTGTGGTGATGGTGGGAGGGGGGAGGGGGTGCAATAAGGACCCACAGCAGCCCTACTATTCCTAACGGCCAAACATTGCACCTACGGACCATAAGGAGTAGTAGGGCAATGGTTATTACCCGTTCCTACCCCAGTGAAACAGTGCCCAATGGTGTTATTGCGCCTTTAGTTCAGATTTACGTTGCAGTTCAAAGAAATATAAATAAATACAGTGGAGGAGATCGGATGTTGAATCACATGATAGATTTTTGACTTTGTGTGGGGGGGGGGGGGGGGGTGTAGAGAACGGCTTATTGATATTTATTAGTACAGTTGCCCAAACTTTATATTCGAAATATTATCTAATGAAACGTCATCGCCCTTGGAATACCTTCATTCATTGAGATGTGCTTCATCCACCATGCTCCAAAGGCAGCTGATGTCTCTACGGTAAGTTGCTTGCATTATTTGTAGTTGCTTATCAGCTGGCAGTGTTACAGTTCGTTTGGAGCTGTCGAAGAAGGGAAAAGGAAGGTTCAGTAGGTTGCCATATCTGTGAGGGATCCGCTGCACAATAACATTTTGAGAATTAGGCTGTGGCCTGTACGAACAACTAATACTTCAAGAGAAGTTTTCCAAACCACCAGAATGTGTTAAAACTTCCCTCATACACACCCACGCTCTGAACTGTTTCTGTTGTGTCCAGTGTTTATCTTCCTTTTTATATAAGTACCTGATGTAAGTAACTGATTAGGAAAAAAACCTATAAGGTGATTGAATTAAAATGTGAATAAATAAGATGTGCCTATTAATTAAAACGTAGTAAGGAGGTAGAGATTTGTACTAGAATATATCCATGAGCGTTGAAATGTTGTGGGTTTGTAATCTAACTTTACAGAATTTGTTATTAATATTACCATACCTCCTGGGGGAGTCCGTCGTCACTAGCTGATTGAGTACTGGAGGCGAGCGCTTTTGATGTAAGGACATCATCAGGCCGTCGAGAGAATACTGAAGTCAGTTGGTCCCTATTTATGTGCAGGGGGAAGTGAGAGGTTTCTGGGAGAACAAAGGAAGTTAAAGGTGATTTGAAGTTAGGGGAACAAAGGAAATGGTCTGTCCTGTCTTGGGGGTAAAAGAGCTTAAAACTAATCCTGTTTTAATTGGTGCCTTAGACCTCAACTCAGCAAAGGAAGAAATGTAGAAACTTGCAGTAAAGGTTTTAAAAAAAATCACAAAAGTCGGACAAATCAGCTTGTCGAAGGGAAAAGTCAAAGAATGAATGAAGAGGCTGTGGGGGACGCCAATGCAGCCAACGGCGCGGGCCTGGGCGATGGCGGAGCACTTTATAGGAAGTGTGGGCCCGCAGCGAAGGTTTTGTCTTTGGCGGGAGACCGAATTTTTTCTGATCCGAATTTCTTTACAAACAGGCAGTCAGAGGATAGTCTAAGGAACTACTACATGTATGTAAACATGTGTGCATGCGTGCGTGTGTGCATATTACACCTGCTGGTGTTTCATGAGTGAGTTGAAAAACTAATCTCATAATGTCCGATGAGCCGTTTGGCCCTACAGAGTAACACAGAGACACATCCTTGGCGTTTCATTATATTATAGGATGTAAATTTGAAAACCCGCTTACAAATTGTGTGAAGGGTAATTACCTTGATTCATGGGCAATGTATGTTAGGTAATCTTACAGAGCAGAATAATTTACCTATTTACCTTTGGCAAATTACATTTACTATAGGTTAGTATTTAGCCAGAAGTTAGGGTAATGAAAACTTCGACGCTGTAATAGTATAATTAAGACTGCGATGATTTGTTGTTATAAACAACTTTGGCATTATACCTAAAGAAATTTTGTTAGTAAACATCCTCACCAAAAACATTTAGTTAGATAATCGTACCTAACATCGTAGGAACCTACATTGCCCATTTTGGCTTCTCATAAACAATCTTTCAGTGGAAAAGATCCATTCATGTTTTCCGGTGTATCCATCTACCCTCACAGTATTTAATGAATTTTCCTTTTCCCTTACATGTTTAAATAATAATCGATGAAATAATCGTACAAAAAAAATCAAAATAGATTATTATTCTTTAAACTCAATGTTTTGAGTTGTGGAAAATGAGGATCCCAGTTCAACACACTGTACAAACGGTTTAGAATCTTCATTATCTTGTTTGTAAGTATGTATGCACTCCAACAGATGAATGAGTAGTGTGGTGTTTGTGATTCGCTCCTTGACGTCGTCGGCTCATCTCTGAGTATAAATAAGGTGGAGATGTTTCCTGTACTTCCAACTCCAAAAAATGTCCTGCCATATGTTGCCGCCACTTGGTGATATAGATCTCCCATCAAGATGCGCAAACTTTGATCTGGAGTTGAATGAAACGAATCTGGAGTTGTTGAAACAAGAGCAGCCAAAGTTAATATAAGTTGGATTCCTTGCGATGGGGGATCTGTCTCACCAAATAGGACTTGTGGCAATGTGTATAATTTTCTCTCCCTCCCATCGCTCAAAAGGCGGTTTTTGCCCGTCACATCAAAGGAATGATACAATACGCGTTGGACTCCATTGTGACGTCCCCTTGGTATCATCACTCTTGAAGCAGCTCCACTGCAGGAGATGTAGTTTGTAGTTACAAGTTCATAAACTTGGATATGAATCGCTGGTAGCAAAAAACCGCAAAGTAACCATCACCCTGTCTTGAGCAGGACTGGCTTTCCTCATTGTGATGTCAGCTTTTGCAATTTCTGGCTCAACCAACTCGAAGCTAGACACAGTAGAAGATAATGAATCACAGTGAAAATTTTGTATATCCCACTTGTTGCAGAGTGTTATTCTACTTACAGTAGAAGGTAATGAGTTGAAATGTCAGAATTGAGTAAATTATATTGCTTGAAGAAACTCACGTACTACAAGAAAGTAAGAAGTGGTTATCTGATCCTGAACACATGATCTTGAACAATTTCGGTTCCAAGCCAAGTGAGTGTAGAAGTCCAGTTGCTCAACTTCCAGTACTCCCACTGCAGCTGGACTGGAACTCTTCCTTCTCGATGAGACCCCAATCCTGCCTACATGCATGGTAGCTGTCTCGTTCCAGTGGTTTTGTCATTAATGCGATTTGGTGTTGGTATTGGACCTCATGTGGTCAGTTGTGACCTCTTGGTAGGTACTGGACGCATCCAAATCGGAAATTATCCTGGCACGACACAAGTAAGCGTATTGTCAGGCAACAGTAGTAGGCCGGAAGTTCGAGTCTCCACCTCATTATTTTTCCATTTTTGATGTTGCTTGAATGCTTCTTGTCGAACATGAAAGATGCGCTTTGTTGGTCAGTTATAAATTGGAAATGACGTCCCATCAATGACGCCATGATCAAATAGCTTCTACAATAGTGTATCTATGCTTCTTTTTCATTTATTGAGTTTTTCTTTGAAGTGTTTAGTGTACGTGAACAAAAAGCTACTGGCTTACCCTGTTGACTTGAGTGGTAGCTAGGGCGAAATGGGAAGCGTCTGTTTGGACAGCATTACCCTTGGGTTGATTGTGTCAAGGGTGGCAGCCACAATGTCTCTCTTGATACTCTCAAAGGCAGATACAGCTTCTGGTGAAAGAGGAAATGTTTTTGAGTTTACTAATGGATTACCCATTTTGAGTAATTCGAAAACATTCCAAGGACTTTTTGAAGGTCTGCTGAGTTTGTGGGAGGCGGATTTTCAGGAAAGGACGTAGTCTTTCTGGTTCAGGATGAAAGTGGCCGTCTTCAACCGCCACCCGAAAGTTTGATGGCTTTTTTTTGTTGAAGGCTGTCTTCTTTGTTTAAAGTTAAATGATATTTCCTGGCCATCTCAAAGAACCTTCGTAAAATGTCTTAAATCAGGGCTACTGTCAGAGCCTTCCTGTCACTTATGAATTACGCTGGGCCGTGATATCCTCCCTCTGAATGTCCTGCCATGTATATTGTATTCTCCCTGTACTCCTTCTGTATGAACCACCGAGCAATTATTAGAGGTTTAGGTTTATTTATTTATATTTTCTGTAAGAGCTGATTTGTGAAGAACGAAAGTTGGGTAGAATTAAGGAATGCTGTCATTACGCTTTTTAAAGGTTTTTGAAAATCGTGATTTCATTTAAGAAAAGGGGGATGGGAGGGGACGGTGACGTATTTGTAGGAAGCCTTGCTGGTTAGTTGACATCAGTACTGGGCCGGTAGGCTCTCCCCATTCTATCTGTCTGGAATGTTGAATGGTGTTCGAATGTAGAGCTTTAATGTTGTTGATGGATGCATGTAATTTATTGAATGAATGTAATTTACTGAGAGAATGTTTATATTAAGATGTACCTAGTATGCGTGAAGCCCATTTATGAACGACCGTTTTTGAACCAGGGCAGTAATAGCAAAGCTAACTGAGACCAAGCTCGCCAATGATGGAAGAACCACACGCTATAGAAGAGGCGGAGAGTACTGAGGTGAGCGGAACGCGATCAGAGCAATTAGCGTGACAACGTGCCATGTGGCACAATCAATGAGTAGCTAGCCAGGTGCAAATACGCATGGGCAAATAGCAAGAAACGTGCACGGGCATAGGCTAAATTCGCTGCCGAAATCCAAACAAGAGCCCAGCGTCCGCCCTCTCCCAGTTCCCGCCTGCGCAGCCTCCACGTGGCCCATCCTGGACGCCCCCTAGGGGGTGACTAATAGCGCAGTGGGAGCAGGTGCGAAGACCGTCAGAACCAGAGTAACGAGCAGCAACCCCTCCCCATTGCCGAAAGGCGTAGGTATCGGGGCTCAACAAAGAATCTGACAGATATCCTGGATAACGTCACCACATTTCCCAAAATGTGTCTTAGGTAACCCTAAAAGCAATCCCCCTCCCCAACGAATAGACTGTTGACTGTTGTTTTTATTTATGTCACATAAATAGGACCGTAGGGTCCTCTCTTACTTTATATGACAAATCAAATACTAACAATTTTAAACATACCAGTCAGTTGCATTCATCCTTAATTTATAAGGAAAAAGAAGTGTGATTGTGCACAAATGGCGATACAACAATAATAAATGGAAAATAGGTACATTTCATAAAATAAAGGAAAATAGAAAATAAATCCTGTGGTTTGTTATGATCAAGTGATTGATTACAACACTCAATAATGTTTACATAGATAGGTAAATTATTCGTAGATTTAACAATCTAGTTTCAAGTTCTTTCTTAAATACAGAAACAGATTTATCCTAGTCGAATAATTGAGGGTGTTCGTTGTACAATCGGACTGCCTGTACTTGGAAAGATCTTCCAAACGTTTCGGTTTTGTGCTGCGGCATTTTCAATATATTTTTGGCGTTTCTTGTTTTAAATGGATTAATATCTGCTAAAAACTCGAAGTTAGGTACTTCTTAAATTTTGCGGAATTCCATGTTTTAATATCTTTAATAGTAAGATCCCTAGTCTCATCTTCCTCCACTGTTTTATCTTCAACCATAGAGAGATGTCAACAAGATTTCCATAACAAAAGTGCTTGTTTTGGATATAGATGGCTACTGTAATTGTCCGTTGTATCACTGAACGCAGGATCTGCGAACTTCCAGACCCTATACTAGTAGGAAGGTGATCTACTGTTGTTGGTTAACGGGATTCAAGTGACAGTGCTGATGCGGGGGAACAGTGACAGACATGAACCATTTCCGGGAAGGTTGTATGTTGTATCTTCATAGAAAATATTTACTTGATAATATTTAATATTTACATAATATATATTTTTTAATGTTTCACCACTTAGCTTCTTAGCCGGCAGCTGTACAGTTTAGTCCTCAATGAGCTTCAGTAACCTAAAGGGTTGCTTGGGAGAGGGATTTTTGTTGGCGATCGAAAATATTCTATTGGCGGTCCACCTAATTCTACATGGTTCCATTTTGCACAACCAGGGATGTATGAGATACAAAAATACTGAACAATTTCATGAGCGATTCTAGCTTGTGACATACCTACCTACTTGGTGTCCAGTTTTTCGTTTCCTCTCCTAAGTATGTCTTCATGCTTCACTTATTACCTATGTGGTTGTTAGGCTATTTGAAAGCCCTGCCATTTCACAACAAGCATGATAGGTTAGGTTGTGCCTTCCACTACTCTTGTCTATTGAGAACGACCTCTCGCCTTGAGAGCCACTGAACCATCAATGTTGCATACTGCATTCCCTGTACAGCCCGATATTTCAATTTATAGAACCACTTTTCCTCATTCTTTTTATTTATTACAGGACCGTGAGGATTCCTTCTCTGGTGGATTTGTAAGTACTGCTACTACATAACACACCATTGATTTGTTTGACCTAACTTGACAGTTTTTTTCAGCTACAACTATCATGCTTGTTGTGAGAGGCTTTGGTTATTACGTCAGCCTGTATGCGGTTATTTTTGGTAATTTACCTAGGTACATACCTACTTTACCAGCTATGCTCCGCACAAGCTAGTTAGCTATTTCTGGGTCAATAAGAATTTCCATCAACTACAACTTTCTGCACGGTTCACTCCTGCTTGCACCAATATTGGCAAAGCCCATTTCATTTCTACTCTTCTCTAGATTAAGAAATCCCCTGCAGTGGAAAAGAAACAATGACAGATAACATTATTTCGATGAATATAAGTATGTTAGGAGAAAAAGAGTTTTCATGGATTTTCCTACCAGTTGTACTCCGTGGTCTTCTCGTATAAGGTTAAAAATACATACTAGAACATTATGTAAGCATTGGTAATTAATACAAATCTCTATAAAGAGCCGAGTGGTGCGAGTCCTAGGTTACATCAAGTGGAACACTAGGGAATTCGATCATTTGCCGCACTTCTAATCCCTGGTCCTATCCGTTTTGGAATATGCTTTGGTGGTGTGGAGTCCATAATACAGGTGCCGCATCAAAAAACAGCTCGAGACAGTGTACCAGCCACAATATATTCGTGCGATACAGTGCAGATACAGATCTGACCTGTCATTCCCCCACAACCTTTTGCTGGGTCCTGTGGACTCCCCGCCACTCCTGGCTAAAATTCATTTCCTGGTCCCGGGCCCCAGATCATGATCAAATAATGTAATAATTTGGATCCCATTTTCTCCTACAAATTATAATATATGTATCACCACCCATTGACCCGAGTCCCAAGAGAAGCCAACTATAATATTATAAATCAGTGCCAAGAATTTGACTTTTGGTTTATTATTTTTAATAATAAACCTTTGAATCAAGCATGAAAAAAATAATAAAATTTAACCTCCCCCCCCCCCCCCCATCAAAATTTGATGGTGTACGTTTCAAGGTACCGTAGAATCCGAAGATGCAATAAAAAAAACGCTGCAAATCCCTGCACAACGGTTTATTATTTTGTATAGAATACCCTTCTGTTACAGATCACAGCTCTCTGTATAGATAACCCTTCTTTATAACATATGTACTATTCTACACCCTCCGTAGGTTGGTACCTAACCCCGTACTCGTTACTAGGTACCTACCTAAACCGTTGTGTAATAATTTACCTGTATAGGTTCCCATTCTACGGAGATAGAATAATGAACCGTTGTGTAATAATTTGCCCATCAATAATACTTCAACGGTTGTTCAAGTTGCAAAAGTACCTACCAACAAAATCCAGCCCCTTCTTGGTAGATGAGCCGTTGTGTAATAATTTACCGTTGTGTAATAATTTACCGTTGTGTAATAATTTACCGTGGTGTAATAATTTACCGTTGTGTAATAATTTGCCGTTGTGTAATAATTTGCCATTGTGTAATAATAATTTACCCAACAATAATACTTCAACAGTTGTTCAAGTTGCAAAAGTAGCCCCTTCTGGGTAGATGAGCCGTTGTGTAATAATTTACCGTCGTGTAATAATTTGCCATTGTGTAATAATTTACCCATCAATAATACTTCAACGGTTGTTCAAGTTGCAAAAGTACCTATCAACAAAATCCAGCCCCTTCTGGGTAGATGAGCCGTTGTGTAATAATTTACCGTGGTGCCATAATTTACCGTTGTGTAGTAATTCACCGTTGTGTAATGATTTGCCATTGTTTAATAATTTACCCATCAGTAATACTTCAACGTTTGTTCAAGTTTCAGAAGTAGGTACCTACCAACAAAATCCAGTAGTCCATCACTTGTCAAATGAAATAATATCGCAGAACAAACAACTCGACTTCTATTCATACAGCCATCCTTGATTATAATCAGATGCTCCGTAGTTATGATATCCGGGCCGGAGTTATACCGTTTGATTCACGATCGTGTTGACGAAGCTTTTTGGTGCACACGAACGGCTGGACGTACAATGCTCCGGGTGGTCTCAAAAAATTGTTTAGCTCAAGACAAATTTAATAACGTAAAAAAAACAATACCCTTCAATCGAAAGTTTTCGAGATACGGCGTTCTGAAAATTTCAACCCCTATTTTTAACCCCTTAGAGATGACTGACAGTAACGCCGAGTTTCGAGGACCAACTAGACCCCGAACGGAACCTATAACCCGAATTTCATCAATTTTCTTTCATGGTAACTAAGAAAAGTGGCCCGTACGGCGGACAGACAGAAATATTTTATTGCAGTTTTGGATTCTACATACCTTGAAACGTAAACCATCAAATTTGGAGGGGGGTAAGAATTTGTTTTTCTTGCTCGATTCCAATGGTTCATTATTGAAAATAATAAACCAAAATTTATGTCTGTCCGCCGAAAGCCGTACTTTTCTTAGTTACCATGAACCGAAATTAACGAATTTTGGTTTGTAGGTCCCGTTTGGGGTATAGTTGGTGTGCGAAGCTCGGTGTTGTCAGTCATCTCTAAGGGGTGAAAAATAGGGATTGAAATTTTCAGGACACCATAGCTCGAAAACTTTCAATAGAAGGGTATGGTTTTTTTACGTTTTTAAATTGATCTTGAACCAAATAATATTTTGAGACCACCCGGAGCATTGTACGACCAACCGTTCGTGTGCCCCAAAAAGCTTCTTCAACATGATCGTGAATCAAATGGTATAAATCCGGCCCAGATATCATAGCTAGGGACCACCTGATTATAATCACGGATGGCTGTATGAAGTCGAGTTGGTTGTTCTGTGATATTATTTCGTTTGAAAAATGATGGCTCTTTTCGATTGCGTTGGTAGGTACTTTCGCGTTCATGCTTCATGAATAACAACAAATAATTATTGATGATTGTATTATTGAATCCCGCGCATTTGTATGATACTGTAATTCCCAAGCCGGCTCTAGTACTCGATTTAGGGCTTCCGTGCGGGGAGCGCGAGGGTAGGTATTGACCATAGAAAACAGTGATCCACGCAGAAGGAGCATCTATACTGGTGAATTATTACACAACAGTTTATTATTACACAACGGTTTATTATTTGCCTTATGCTTCATGAATAACAACAAATAATTATTAATGGTTGAATTATTGAATCCCGCGTATTTTTATGAAACTTTAATTCCCGGGCTGGCTCCAGTACACGATTTTGGCGTTTCCTGGGAAGAGCTCGAGAGTATGTATTGTCCAAGGAAACACTGATGTACGCAGAAGGGGCATCTATACAGGTAAATAATAACCCGTTGTGTAATAATTTGCAGCGTTTTTAACCATTCATTTGCATCGATTAATCGTAAAATTTCGTGTATTTTATCAGAATAGAGGATTTTCCCATGATTTCCCTTCCACTATCTGGGTTTCACTTGTTTGGATAGGGTCATCATGAATCTTTCCACAGTTGCATTGGCTTGTGGTCAGTCAGGCGTGTCCTTGCAGTGACTTACTCCTAGCTTCTTGAGAGTATCTGTGAAGTCGTGTGCATTGAAAGAGGAGGACCGTTGTCACTCTTGATCACTGATGGATACCCGAAAATAGAAAAACCATTGAAAATTTGGAACGAAATGTTTTTCTATTGTAAGGCTAGACAGTCGTGCCACAAGGGGAAATCTGGAGTCCTCACCCGGCGTAACAAAAGGTATTTTCCATTAGGAAAAGACCCAGTGAACTCTCCTGCCACTGTATGCCATGGGGAGGTGGAAGATCAGATGACACGACTGGTGTAAATTTTGGTGTATGTTGCTCTGCCAGACAAGGAACACATGACTTAATCTTGTCTTTGATGGACTTGTCCATGCAAGGAACCAAACTTTGGACCTCATCAATTCTTTGGTTTTAACGAGTTTCGGTGATTGATGGGTCAATAGCTTCATGGAGTTGAGAGTCAGGCCATTTGCATTTAGAGCTTCCATGACGCCATGAAGTGATCGATCATGGTCGTGTTTGGTTTTTCTAAAAATAAGGATATATCATCAGTTGATGGTTCCAGGAATGCCCAAGATAACCTGTCTCACAGAATCTTGGAAAAGCTCTGCAGCTGAGGACATTTCAAAACTTTCGGCGTTTTACCGTCTCAAGCCCTGGTGAATCGAGAACGTGGTGACTTTCCTGGAAGCTTAGTCCAGTTCACATTGGTGGTAGTTACATAAGACGAACGGCTGGACGTACAATGCTCCGGGTGGTCTCAAAAAATTGTTTAGCTCAAGACAAATTTAATAACGTAAAAAAACCATACCCTTCTATAGAAAGTTTTCGAGCAACGGCGTTCTGAAAATTTCAACCCCTATTTTTAGCCCCTTAGAGATGACTGACAGTAACGCCGACCTTCGAGGACCAGCTAGACACCGAACGGAACCTATAACCCGAATTTCATCAATTTTTTTAATGGTAACTAAGAAAAGTGCTCCGTATGGCGAACTGACAGAAATCTTGGTTTTATTTTCAATAATGAACCTTTGGAATCGAGCATGAAAAAAAAGAAAAAATTCTAATCATCCCTCAGTATTTTATGGTTTACGTTTCAAGGTAACACTCTCAATGCAATAGGGCCACAACTCGAGAATTCGAAATTTTCAGGATGCTCGTTTGAATGTTTTGAACGCGCGTAGAAAATTCAAGCTAAGGTCTCAGAACTTGAAGGTGCTATAGAAATCTTCCCATTCTGGTCCATAAACGTCCACTGTTAAGTTTTTCGATGTAGATACCGTCGTTTAAGCCCTAGACGAGTTATGGCCTTGTTGCACTGAAATATCTCAAAATTTTTGTAGTTATGGCTTCATAATCGTAGGTATGTTCCAGCCTGATTCCGCCTGCCGTTCTTCTTCTCCCTAGCCCAATTTCGTACTGTTCCCTTTGCATCCCCCTCTACCACCTTATTCCACCCCTACCACCTTCTTTCACCATTTTCATTCGGCCTGTTATCGATACCAAAAAAAAATTAAATAAAAATAAAAAACCATAAAAACTAGAAAATAATTCATTATTAATTTTGAAACACATACCTAAATAATTATATGGCGGTAATTTTCGGAAGAGATTGTTTACTGGCAGCAGCGCTCCTAGTGCGGAAGTTCGGAATTTTTTCAAAGAAAAACTGAAAACTAAAGTTTTTCGCGTGGTTATGTTGGTTCTTCTGTGGCCCCCCGGTCCTCCACTCCCACTCTCCCTCATGACGCCATTGTTCGTTCCGCGTGCGAAGTTTTCGGATATCTGTTGTTGGTTCTCACTTTTTAGTTTTTCAAAACCTTTAAAACAGTGTTAAAAGTGGTGTTTTTTCGTTGATAATTGGTTGTTCTTCGTTTTTTCGACGTTTTTCGTTCGTACGCAAGTGTCGATGTCGGATTCCGAGCGTGTCTCGGCTCGCGTTAGTTCGCGTCCGGATCGGCGTGTGTCCCCCGACCAACGGGTTGGGGCTTTGGTTTCCTCTCATAATCAGGGGAAACGACGACGCACAGGTTCCGGCCCATTGGCGGAATCAGGAAATCCCAATAGGGATAAATTTTCAGTCCCGGGTACTTCTAAAAAGGGTACTTCCGAAGCGGCCATCCCGCCTATGTGGTGCCGACCGCGGTTGTCCGATTTCGCACCAACTTTAGATTCGGTGTCGAGAGACAACCTACACCAATCAGGGGAAACGACGACGCACAGGTTCCGGCCCATTGGCGGAATCAGGAAATCCCAATAGGGATAAATTTTCAGTCCCGGGTACTTCTAAAAAGGGTACTTCCGAAGCGGCCATCCCGCCTATGTGGTGCCGACCGCGGTTGTCCGATTTCGCACCAACTTTAGATTCGGTGTCGAGAGACAACCTACACCAACCGATCTCGGACGTTGATATTTCCGATGATGATGATGTATCATCAACCTCTTCCTTTGGGTTTGAGGGCTCTCCCGATGGCGAGATGTCCGATTTTTCAGTCGGCATTGGTCCCAAAGAGGACGATGATGAGCCCGTCGAACATAGCCGCCATGAGGTACCGCCGTTGCCGGAGACGCTGCAACGTATTATGGATAAAGCCAAAAAGGCGGAACCTCAACTCGTAAGTATTCACCCGAGCATTGCCTCCACCTGGGAGTCCCAGATGAGGCAGGGTCTCGATCTTGAGTTTTATAAACGGGTTAATGAACAATACAACCCGAATTTTCATTGCCCATCTCTGGCGCCCCCCAAATTGGATGAGGTTGTTGAGGAAGTAATGACTAGCGTCACCGAAAATGCGGATAAGTCCATGGCGACTACGCATAGTTTTGTCTCGAAGGCCTTAGTTGGCATGGGCGAGGCCATGACGTTACTCACTGAAAATCAAAATGTGGATCGCCCGAATTTACGAGACAAAATATTTGATGTTCTCTGGGATACGTCCTCCCTTTTGTGTGCAGGTTTTTTCAGAACCTTGATGACCAGGAGGTCGAGAGTCACGACCTGTTTCAAAGGTAAATACAAACAGTTGGCTTCTCGCTCTAAAGTGAGCCCGCTATATTTATTTGATGAAAAGGCGGAGGGGTGGATCCGTCGGGCCCAGGATGCGTCAAAAGCGGCCCAAATGGTTTACAGACCGCGTCAAAACAAGTCCGCTGGACGTTTTGAACCCACATAACCCAGGTAAGACATGCGGGCCGTTTGGCTCTTTTTTGCAGATAGGTGGTTGTCAACCCCAGCTTCACAGCCAGTTTTGGACTGGGTAAAAGGGTATAGAATTCCCTTTTCAGTCATCCCGCCACTTTGTGAGGGCATTACTGTTCGGCTTGCCAGTCCGATGTATGACATGGACGCCATGCATAAAAAAATTCAGGAGCTGTTGGGGGCAATTTCAGAAGTCTCTGGGCGTGATAACGTTTTTCTCTCGCCGATTTTTCTGGTTCCCAAACCTAATGGGTCATCACGTTTCATTTTAAATTTAAAAAAAAAAAAAAAAAAAAAATTAAATGAATATGTGGTTGTTAACCATTTTAAGCTTGAAGACTACAGGTCGGTGTTACATCTGTTGGAACCCAATATGTATGGGGCTTCGGTGGATCTTAAGGATGCTTATTATTTAATCCCAATCGTGCCAGAGGATAGAAAATTCCTAGCGTTTAGATTTCAAGATACTTTTTATGGCATGAACGCTCTACCTATGGGGCTTGCGTCTGCTCCATTTTGCTTTCATAAAGTTTTACGTCCTGTCATGGCTATGTTGAGAGAGCGTAATATACCAATTGTTAACTACCTCGACGATTGTCTCCTGCTCGCGCCCACCCATGACGAATGTGTGCGCGCTCTAGCTTCAACTGCCAGTCTGTTGACAAGCCTAGGTTTTGTTATTAATGAAGAAAAAAGTGTCTTTGAACCGTCCCGCAATTTTGTTTCCTTGGTTTTCTCTTTGATTCAGTAAACATGACTATAGGCCGTCCCGTCGACAGGAGGCGAAAGGTTCTCTCCCTGATTAACTCAAAATTACAGGCACCTGAGGGGACTATTCGAAATTTAGCATCGTTGATAGGGACGTTGATAGCTTGTATACCCGCCATCCCCTATAGTCAGTTGTATATTAGGTCGTTCGAAAGGGATAGATATCTCGCATTATTGAATCATAACGATAATTATAACGGGCCTTGTTCTATATCCAATCAATCGCGCGACGATTTAATCTGGTGGACCGTTGCCTTTGAAAAGCCTCCATCTAAAATTCGATCGGATACTTATGATTATGTAATTTTTTCGGATGCGTCTGATACAGGATGGGGGGCGGCATGGGAGTCAGAACGTTCCTGTGGATGGTGGAAGGAACACGAAAAAGGTCTCCACATTAATGAAAAAGAATTACTAGCGGTGAAATATGCTCTGGAGGTGTTTGCCAGGAACTGGCGGGGACGGTCCATTCTCCTTAGGGTTGACAATGGGACGGCGGTACGGTGTTAAATAAATTTGGCAGTGTCCGATTTCCTCACCTTTATACCGCGGCTCGAGCCATATGGCTTTGTTGTGAATCTAGGGGGTTGTGGATAAAAGCCTCTTATATTAACACAAAAGATAATGTGGAGGCGGACGCTGAGTCACGCCGTAAACTTTCAAGTGGGGAGTGGGGATTGTCACCTCAATATTTTCAAACGATTGTAAGGACGTTTGGAATAGCTGAAGTCGACTTGTTTTGTCGGATGACCTACATCAGTGTCCCCAATTTTGCTCTTGGCGGCCTCAGGCGGGAGCTGCAGGGGTGGATGCATTTACCTTTTGCTGGAAGAAATATTTCTTCTACGCTTTTCCCCCTTTTCGCTACTCTCCCGTGTACTACAAAAAGTCAGGGAGGACCAAGCTACGGGAATCGTGGTGGCCCCATTGTGGCCAACACAACCATGGTTTTCAGGTTTCATGAAGTTGGCTAGTTCACAAATATTATGCCTTGGCCCTAATGAAACCTTATTGATGGTGGCAATCTTATCCGGAGAAGTTTCATGAAAAAAGGTAACCCACTTGATGTTATTGGGACTCTTCATAGTTCTCTTGCTCAGACCACGCTTAAGCAATACGCGTCTTCCTACAATTTGTGGATCAACTTCTGTAATAGGGAGCATACAGACCCACTTACCTTTACGACCGCTGACGTTTTACGCTTCTTCCAACACCTGTTGGACGAGACACCTCAGTCATATAATTCTTTCAATACGCATCGGTCTGCCCTTGCGCTGGTAGCCGATTTTGACTATCACAAGATTACTTAGTGAAGAGATTTCTTAAGGCAGTGTTTCGGCTGCGGCCACCAGCAGCCAAGTACACTTCCACTTGGGACCCCCAACTAGTATTACAGTAATTACAGTATTACAGTAACTAGTATTACAGTATTTTATGTCGGCTTCGGATGACTCCTTGTCCTTTAGAGCTAAAAAATTGGTGGTACTTTTGTTACTGGCGTCTGGTCAACGGATGCAAATGATTTGGTCAATTGAACAGTCGCATATCGTGTTCTCGGATTCTGACGTTCGGATTTATATACCGAGGTTGCTAAAAACGTCTAGGCCCTTCCATAACCATCCCCTTTTTACCCTCTCGTCCGGCCATTTGCGTAGCCTCCAATTTAAAACGATATCTGGCGGACACGGTTGATGTGCAGGGGTCGGCATTGTTTGTTACTCTTCGGCAGCCCTTTCGGCCTGTGACAGTACCTACACTAAGTCGGTGGGTAAGAAATATTATTGGGGCTGCGGGTATAGATTTAAGTATTTTTTCGGCACACTCTACGCGGCACGCTGCTGTTTCATCGGCGGCTCGCCATGGAGTGTCCATCAATGCGATTTTTCGAGCGGCAGGATGGTCGCAAAACTCTAATATGTTTCACGCAGTTTACAATCGCCCATTGTGTTCACAGGCGGACTTTGCGACGGCGGTGTTGTCCTCCGTTTAATTCAGAGCTGCAGCCCTTTGGTGACAAATTGGATGCCCATTGGATGGCCGACTTACCATTTATTTTTGTTTTGATGCCTATCTTGATGCCTATTTTGTTTTTGATGCCTAACTGATGGCCGAATTACCATTTATATTGCCTTTTATATTGACGTTTCTATTGACATCTTCTTATAGGGATCATGTGTTCACTCGGCGCTCTAACCTTGACACGTTGTCATAATTTAGATATATGTTCGCCTATTGGCAATCTTATACCATTTCTCTCTGACATTAATATATGTTTCTTGATAGTTGATAGTTGTTATCTAACATTGGTTATTTTCATACCATTAATTGCTCTTTCGCGGCTGTCCGTTCAACTGAACTGCTGTTTTCGTTCTTGCATAAAATGCTACAAGATGTCTCCTGTCTGTTCTCGGTCCATGGTTTCCTAGCTGTCTTCCTATGTGTTCTCCGTTACTGGCGTTTGTTTAATCTTTTCGTTCATCGAAAAGGGGAGGGGGCGTGCTCGACATGAGTCCGACGCCTAGGACGTGGCCATGAATGATACAACTGCCTACCATTCCTCATGTCTAAATGGGTGCCTTTTTTCTTTTCTCAGTGCCCTGGGGAGCTGGTGGAGGAATCTTTGAACAGCTGCCAGTAAACAATCTCTTCCGAAAATTACCGCCATATAATTGTACAATCAACTTACCTTCTGGGAAAGTCGATTGAAATTATATATAGGTAATTGGAGGAAGAGATTGTTACACTCCCACCCGTGAAGTCTGGTTGGGGGACTTCACCACCCTACCCATGCCTCCACCAGCATGTCTTCGAACTTCAATGGCGTCATGAGGGAGAGTGGGAGTGGAGGACCGGGGGGCCACAGAAGAACCAACATAACCACGCGAAAAACTTTAGTTTTCAGTTTTTCTTTGAAAAAATTCCGAACTTCCGCACTAGGAGCGCTGCTGCCAGTAAACAATCTCTTCCGAAAATTACCGCCATATAATTTCAATCGACTTTCCCAGAAGGTAAGTTGATTGTACAATTATTAATGAAAGTATATGAAATTGCATTATTTGAAATTACATGAAAAATAAAAAGTAGTTACTGTTGCTTCTCGATAAAAATTGTTGCCTCTTGTAAAAAATAAAATAATTATTGCAAACTTTTGTAAAAGTTGTGGTGTATTTTGGGGATGACGTTGTCTGGGCACAAGTCCACCAAGTCCTTTGCTTTGGCTGCTGGGGTATTCGGTGGTTTCTCGTAAGCTGGATGTACCATGCAAGCTGGACGCCCTTCTAATCGCCTCCGTTCAAAACTTATTTCTCTGAATTCTTCCGCCCTCTCTCTCTCGTCTTGTACTTTAACACAGTCTCTCCCTTCACTATCCTAATAACTTTCATCTCCGTCCACAAAACCTTTTCCTTTGCACTGCTCATTTTAAAATTAACTTGCATGTTTGCTTCCAAATTTTTCAAGTCAGGGCTTCCCCGTTTTCTTGGAGTTTCTTATTACTGGCGCCCAGTGTTGAGGTACAGCAATTGGAATGATCGTTGACTCGCCATCCTCTCCTTTGGCCCTTTTAACACGTTCACTGCGGATTTTTTTTTAATGCCAAATCCCCAAGCTGAACCATTTTTTCTTACAAAACACTTCAGTATTCTTCCAATAGTTGTTATTAGGCACATAAAAGTCACTATTGATAGAATTATTTAGAATTATTCTAGTCACGCGCCAGGTGCGTGATCCGCCTGGTGGGTGAGATCACAGGGTACCCAGGGTATTTTTCTTGCTTTTTTCCATCCTGTCGCATCACCTAGGATAATAATTCTACGCGATTTTGGAGCTCAATGTGAGATAAGGGAAAATGTATTGATTTGAAAGAAAAATATTCATATAAATTGGAACAAATATGTATTTATTTCGTGAAAAATAGGTAGGTACTCAAAATTATTATGATCACCGTGATATCATATTTATCACATATAAAAATAAATCAGTCGATTTCGAAATCATATCAAATAGAAAAATAGAGAAAAAATCAGTCAATTTTAAAATCCATCAGTCATCTGGTCCATCAGTCATCTGGAAATAATATAGGTAGTAGGTACCTAACATTACTCAAGAAATACTTCGGTGTAGTAACCCAACAAAACCACGTTGAAAGGGTTTTTATTCCATGAAAATATTGAAAATAAAAAGGGAGAAAAGAACAATGGAACGTAGGGGAGCAAGTGCACGGTGACAGAAAGCAAAAATTGATATTTCACACGTCTCACAAATGAGATCATGCATTTTTAGGAAGTATATATTGAAACTTACCTTGAATATTTGACGTTTTCACGACGAAAATATGATGCACGTAAAAAAATGAAGCCAAAAGGTGAGAAACAACCACTGAAATCACTGCAGAATGTCTGCCTTGTAAAACCACCCAAAAAATGTGAATCACATCTTCTAACCGCAAACGGCGCCATCTGTCGGCAGTTCAGACTCATTTCTAGCACGTAAAAATAATACGGGACCTTTGCTACCGAGCGGACGAAAAGAAAAACGAGTTTGAATTAGGAAGGACTCCTGACGCGCTAGGCGCGTGATCCGCCTGACAGTGAAAACCTGAATCACGCGCCAGGTGCGTGATCCGCACGGGACGTGTTAAGTACACGCTTTTGACATGGATATGTCTTTTGGCTGGGGGTCAAGGAATTTTTAAACGACATATTTTTCGCGACACGAAATTCCGCGACATGGTAGGAGCACTTTAGATTATTATTAACTCGAAAAGTGAAGGCTAGGTAGATCCACCCTATTAACCGTAATGCACAGGGTCCAGATCAGCTGAGTGGCTCCCAGATCTAATTTCCACCGTATTAACCGTAAGAAGGTGAAATTCGGCATGTAGCCTCCTTAGGACGTCATCCTGACGATGCACAGGGTCCAGATCAGCTGAGTGGCTCCCACATCTAATTTCCGACCTATTAACCGTAAGAAGTGGAAATTCGGCATGTAGCCTCCTTAGGACGTCATCTTGACGATACACAGGGTCCAGATCAGCTGAGTGGCTCCCAGATCTAATTTCCGCCCTATTAACCGTAAGAAGTTGAAATTCGGCATGTAGCCTCCTTAGGACGTCATCCTGACGATGCACAGGGTCCAGATCAGCTGAGTGGCTCCCACATCTAATTTCCGCCCTATTAACCGTAAGAAGTGGAAATTCGGCATGTAGCCTCCTTAGGACGTCATCTTGACGATGCACAGGGTCCAGATCAGCTGAGTGGCTCCCAGATCTAATTTCCGCCCTATTAACCGTAAGAAGTTGAAATTCGGCATGTAGCCTCCTTAGGACGTCATCCTGACGATGCACAGGGTCCAGATCAGCTGAGTGGCTCCCACATCTAATTTCCGCCCTATTAACCGTAAGAAGTGGAAATTCGGCATGTAGCCTCCTTAGGACGTCATCTTGACGATGCACAGGGTCCAGATCAGCTGAGTGGCTCCCACATCTAATTTCCGACCTATTAACCGTAAGAAGTGGAAATTCGGCATGTAGCCTCCTTAGGACGTCATCCTGACGATGCACAGGGTCCAGATCAGCTGAGTGGCTCCCACATCTAATTTCCGCCCTATTAACCGTAAGAAGTTGAAATTCGGCATGTAGCCTCCTTAGGACGTCATCCTGACGATGCACAGGGTCCAGATCAGCTGAGTGGCTCCCACATCTAATTTCCGCCCTATTAACCGTAAGAAGTGGAAATTCGGCATGTAGCCTCCTTAGGACGTCATCTTGACGATACACAGGGTCCAGATCAGCTGAGTGGCTCCCAGATCTAATTTCCGCCCTATTAACCGTAAGAAGTTGAAATTCGGCATGTAGCCTCCTTAGGACGTCATCCTGACGATGCACAGGGTCCAGATCAGCTGAGTGACTCCCACATCTAATTTCCGCCCTATTAACCGTAAGAAGTGGAAATTCGGCATGTAGCCTCCTTAGGACGTCATCTTGACGATACACAGGGTCCAGATCAGCTGAGTGGCTCCCAGATCTAATTTCCGCCCTATTAACCGTAAGAAGTTGAAATTCGGCATGTAGCCTCCTTAGGACGTCATCCTGACGATGCACAGGGTCCAGATCAGCTGAGTGGCTCCCACATCTAATTTCCGCCCTATTAACCGTAAGAAGTGGAAATTCGGCATGTAGCCTCCTTAGGACGTCATCTTGACGATGCACAGGGTCCAGATCAGCTGAGTGGCTCCCAGATCTAATTTCCGCCCTATTAACCGTAAGAAGTTGAAATTCGGCATGTAGCCTCCTTAGGACGTCATCCTGACGATGCACAGGGTCCAGATCAGCTGAGTGGCTCCCACATCTAATTTCCGCCCTATTAACCGTAAGAAGTGGAAATTCGGCATGTAGCCTCCTTAGGACGTCATCTTGACGATGCACAGGGTCCAGATCAGCTGAGTGGCTCCCACATCTAATTTCCGACCTATTAACCGTAAGAAGTGGAAATTCGGCATGTAGCCTCCTTAGGACGTCATCCTGACGATGCACAGGGTCCAGATCAGCTGAGTGGCTCCCACATCTAATTTCCGCCCTATTAACCGTAAGAAGTTGAAATTCGGCATGTAGCCTCCTTAGGACGTCATCCTGACGATGCACAGGGTCCAGATCAGCTGAGTGGCTCCCACATCTAATTTCCGCCCTATTAACCGTAAGAAGTGGAAATTCGGCATGTAGCCTCCTTAGGACGTCATCTTGACGATGCACAGGGTCCAGATCAGCTGAGTGGCTCCCAGATCTAATTTCCGCCCTATTAACCGTAAGAAGTTGAAATTCGGCATGTAGCCTCCTTAGGACGTCATCCTGACGATGCACAGGGTCCAGATCAGCTGAGTGGCTCCCACATCTAATTTCCGCCCTATTAACCGTAAGAAGTGGAAATTCGGCATGTAGCCTCCTTAGGACGTCATCTTGACGATGCACAGGGTCCAGATCAGCTGAGTGGCTCCCAGATCTAATTTCCGCCCTATTAACCGTAAGAAGTTGAAATTCGGCATGTAGCCTCCTTAGGACGTCATCCTGACGATGCACAGGGTCCAGATCAGCTGAGTGGCTCCCACATCTAATTTCCGCCCTATTAACCGTAAGAAGTGGAAATTCGGCATGTAGCCTCCTTAGGACGTCATCTTGACGATGCACAGGGTCCAGATCAGCTGAGTGGCTCCCAGATCTAATTTCCGCCCTATTAACCGTAAGAAGTTGAAATTCGGCATGTAGCCTCCTTAGGACGTCATCCTGACGATGCACAGGGTCCAGATCAGCTGAGTGGCTCCCACATCTAATTTCCGCCCTATTAACCGCAAGAAGATGTTACATGAATGTATTTAATAAACCTATAGATTGTCACGTACAACCATTGCGTTACTAGGCAAGTGTACCTACCTTAGTTTTCATAGCCTTTACCTACCTTAGAAATTAGCCTAAGTGTACCAACCTTGGAAATTAGTTTTAGGAGCCACTCACCTGATCTGTACCCCACGTATTGTGAAGAAGAGGTCGTAAAGAGTATTCAAATAGTTGAATGCAACCCGAAAACTGAAGGCGATTAAATTACTTGGGTATTTCCACCATATTAACGATGTTTTTAAAAGTGATCATGACATTATGTGAGGGAGAGACATATCCATGATCCTTTCTTTTTCCCCAAAGGGAGAAAGTTTTATCGTATAGCGAAGAGGTCGTCCGATGGGATGCATTTAGTTTTGTAGCGTCTCGTAATTTTAATTTAATTTGTACTCACATGACGCCGTCTCTGATTGTTGTTTTTCTCGTTCAATGGTTGAATGCATCGCGTCACCTTCATTCTGAGTGTGGCCGACTACCAAGAACTTATGGGTTATGGAAGGGGTGTCCTAGTCGTCACTGCATGTATGTACATACACGCCATAGCATTATTTTTTTGTTGGCCAACACAGTTATCTGAGTAGAAGATAACTTATTTTCCCATGCAGAAATTTTTAATAAAATGGAGTACGAAGCGTCCGATCTCATTAGCTCCGCGATTCGCAATGGATTCATTCCAAAAATAACAGTGGCCTTGAGCACAGCCAATGTCATAAAGTGTAAAATTGTAACAGTTCAATTTTCGTTTGTATTACAATGAATTCACTTCACCACAAGGAGTTTGAAGAACGGCTTGGAGATCGCAGCACACTACTTTCGATGAATTCGTATCTTCTTTGGAAGGTTGCACATCTCTCCGTTTTTCTTCCTGTAAGGCTTCCTTGTTCAGTTGATGTTCTTGATACATTTCTTGGTACAAGTATGTTATAGCCCCGCCAATATCGATTGTATCGATTATCTCAAATACATCGATCCTTGTGGTATCGATGACGGCTCAATATGGCGTCCCGATGCCTACAGGGTGCCGATATCAACTTTCAAAATGAATACGGGAAGACCATTGTAAGGACACCAAAAAATAAGAGTGACTATAACATACTTGTACCATCTATTCAGAAGTCTGCTCATTCACGGGATAGTTTCTGGGATTGTTTATCTTTTTTGAGATGCGAGCGCTAGCGAGCATCCAGATCGCTTGACAATGCGAGCGGCGGAATGGGAACTAAACTTCTTGTACACCCACCGTCTTGTCTGATACACGTCATCGATACCACAAGGATCGATGTATTTGAGATAATCGATACAATCGATATTGGCGGGGCTATAACATACTTGTACCCATTTCTTCCATCTTCTGTTTCTCTTCTGGGCTTGAATTTGATTAGGATGTACATAAAGTAAGACATTGGTATTTTTTTTGGAATAAAAAATCCCAAGTTGAATTCGGTATTCAAAGTGCGATTTTTTTGGCAAAAAATGGGACGTTGTTCTTTTTCATCGCTGCAACATACATACGGTACATTTCCGCAATACTTAGACTGCTATCCAAGTATTCCCTTGAAGTTTGATATCGAAGGTAATGAGAGCCGATCCTTGCAAATGAATTGATGTGGTGTGATAATGTCCAATTTCAATAAGTTAAGGTCAAAAACACTTAAAAAGTATGTATTATCTAGACAACAAAATCAGTGAAACAGGGACACATCTCGACATGTGGCCTAGCGCATGATGAGACAAAAAACATTTTTAGTGCAATACAGCCACATGTCGATTTGTGGCTCTGTTACATTCACAATTAGAGAGAACACGTCAGTGCAACGAGGACGTTTTCATAGATATGAGTTACTTGGGTTTAATATTTTAATGAAAGGTCGAGTGTGCTAATAGAGCAAACTGTGGTGGGTATTTGAGGCCAAAAAACCGAAAATCTCAAAATTTTGAGTTGTGGCCCTATTGCATTGAGAGTGCGGCTATGTAGAATCCGAAAATGCAATAAAAAAAATTTCTGTCTGTCCGTCGTACGCCGTACTAAGCACTTATCTTAGTTGCCATGAAAAAAAATTGATGAAATTCGGGTTATAGGTTCCGTTCGGGGTCTAGTTGGTCCTCGAAGCTCGGCGTTACTGTCAGTCATCTCTAAGGGGTTAAAAATAGGGGTTGAAATTTTCAGAACGCCGTAGCTCGAAAACTTTCGATAGAAGGGTATGGTTTTTTTTACGTTATTAAATTTGTCTTGAGCTAAACAATTTTTGGTTTATTATTTTCAATAATGAACCATTGGAATCGAGCATGAAAAAAAAAAAATTCTTACCCCCCTCAAAATTTGATGGTTTACGTTTCAAGGTATGTAGAATCCAAAACTGCAATAAAAATATTTCTGTCTGTGCCATCATTGCTTGATTTTGGCGGCCTATCGTCACAGTCTACGTGAAACATGCCAGAGTTCGTAAAAGCTTCCCGTCGTGCTCCCGACAACGCAATTTTTTCCATGTTAGCCATCGAAGCCAACTGTAAGTGTAGTGGGATCAGCATCACACTACCTATCGCTCTCTAATAATATTACGAGTATCCCTCGTTACAGTTGTAAACAGTGAATAATTATCTTGACAATAAAGTTCATTCTTTGATGAGCATTCATGAAACTACTGTTCGTGATTCTTGTTATTTACTTTATAACACTACATGGTGTCAGAAGTGCTGAGTATTAAAAAAAATGAAGGTGACGCGATGCATTCAACCATTGAACGAGAAAAACAACAATCAGAGACGGCGTCATGTGAGTACAAATTAAATTAAAATTACGAGACGCTACAAAACTAAATGCATCCCATCGGACGACCTCTTCGCTATACGATAAAACTTTCTCCCTTTGGGGAAAAAGAAAGGATCATGGATATGTCTCTCCCTCACATAATGTCATGATCACTTTTAAAAACATCGTTAATATGGTGGAAATACCCAAGTAATTTAATCGCCTTCAGTTTTCGGGTTGCATTCAACTATTTGAATACTCTTTACGACCTCTTCTTCACAATACGTGGGGTACAGATCAGGTGAGTGGCTCCTAAAACTAATTTCCAAGGTTGGTACACTTAGGCTAATTTCTAAGGTAGGTAAAGGCTATGAAAACTAAGGTAGGTACACTTGCCTAGTAACGCAATGGTTGTACGTGACAATCTATAGGTTTATTAAATACATTCATGTAACATCTTCTTACGGTTAATAGGGCGGAAATTAGATGTGGGAGCCACTCAGCTGATCTGGACCCTGTGCATCGTCAGGATGACGTCCTAAGGAGGCTACATGCCGAATTTCAACTTCTTACGGTTAATAGGGCGGAAATTAGATCTGGGAGCCACTCAGCTGATCTGGACCCTGTGCATCGTCAAGATGACGTCCTAAGGAGGCTACATGCCGAATTTCCACTTCTTACGGTTAATAGGGCGGAAATTAGATGTGGGAGCCACTCAGCTGATCTGGACCCTGTGCATCGTCAGGATGACGTCCTAAGGGGGCTACATGCCGAATTTCAACTTCTTACGGTTAATAGGGCGGAAATTAGATGTGGGAGCCACTCAGCTGATCTGGACCCTGTGCATCGTCAGGATGACGTCCTAAGGAGGCTACATGCCGAATTTCCACTTCTTACGGTTAATAGGTCGGAAATTAGATGTGGGAGCCACTCAGCTGATCTGGACCCTGTGCATCGTCAAGATGACGTCCTAAGGAGGCTACATGCCGAATTTCCACTTCTTACGGTTAATAGGGCGGAAATTAGATGTGGGAGCCACTCAGCTGATCTGGACCCTGTGCATCGTCAGGATGACGTCCTAAGGAGGCTACATGCCGAATTTCAACTTCTTACGGTTAATAGGGCGGAAATTAGATCTGGGAGCCACTCAGCTGATCTGGACCCTGTGCATCGTCAAGATGACGTCCTAAGGAGGCTACATGCCGAATTTCCACTTCTTACGGTTAATAGGGCGGAAATTAGATGTGGGAGCCACTCAGCTGATCTGGACCCTGTGCATCGTCAGGATGACGTCCTAAGGAGGCTACATGCCGAATTTCAACTTCTTACGGTTAATAGGGCGGAAATTAGATCTGGGAGCCACTCAGCTGATCTGGACCCTGTGCATCGTCAAGATGACGTCCTAAGGAGGCTACATGCCGAATTTCCACTTCTTACGGTTAATAGGGCGGAAATTAGATGTGGGAGCCACTCAGCTGATCTGGACCCTGTGCATCGTCAGGATGACGTCCTAAGGAGGCTACATGCCGAATTTCAACTTCTTACGGTTAATAGGGCGGAAATTAGATCTGGGAGCCACTCAGCTGATCTGGACCCTGTGCATCGTCAAGATGACGTCCTAAGGAGGCTACATGCCGAATTTCCACTTCTTACGGTTAATAGGGCGGAAATTAGATGTGGGAGCCACTCAGCTGATCTGGACCCTGTGCATCGTCAAGATGACGTCCTAAGGAGGCTACATGCCGAATTTCCACTTCTTACGGTTAATAGGGCGGAAATTAGATGTGGGAGCCACTCAGCTGATCTGGACCCTGTGCATCGTCAAGATGACGTCCTAAGGAGGCTACATGCCGAATTTCCACTTCTTACGGTTAATAGGGCGGAAATTAGATGTGGGAGCCACTCAGCTGATCTGGACCCTGTGCATCGTCAGGATGACGTCCTAAGGGGGCTACATGCCGAATTTCAACTTCTTACGGTTAATAGGGCGGAAATTAGATGTGGGAGCCACTCAGCTGATCTGGACCCTGTGCATCGTCAGGATGACGTCCTAAGGAGGCTACATGCCGAATTTCCACTTCTTACGGTTAATAGGTCGGAAATTAGATGTGGGAGCCACTCAGCTGATCTGGACCCTGTGCATCGTCAAGATGACGTCCTAAGGAGGCTACATGCCGAATTTCCACTTCTTACGGTTAATAGGGCGGAAATTAGATGTGGGAGCCACTCAGCTGATCTGGACCCTGTGCATCGTCAGGATGACGTCCTAAGGAGGCTACATGCCGAATTTCAACTTCTTACGGTTAATAGGGCGGAAATTAGATCTGGGAGCCACTCAGCTGATCTGGACCCTGTGCATCGTCAAGATGACGTCCTAAGGAGGCTACATGCCGAATTTCCACTTCTTACGGTTAATAGGGCGGAAATTAGATGTGGGAGCCACTCAGCTGATCTGGACCCTGTGCATCGTCAGGATGACGTCCTAAGGAGGCTACATGCCGAATTTCAACTTCTTACGGTTAATAGGGCGGAAATTAGATCTGGGAGCCACTCAGCTGATCTGGACCCTGTGCATCGTCAAGATGACGTCCTAAGGAGGCTACATGCCGAATTTCCACTTCTTACGGTTAATAGGGCGGAAATTAGATGTGGGAGCCACTCAGCTGATCTGGACCCTGTGCATCGTCAGGATGACGTCCTAAGGAGGCTACATGCCGAATTTCAACTTCTTACGGTTAATAGGGCGGAAATTAGATGTGGGAGCCACTCAGCTGATCTGGACCCTGTGCATCGTCAGGATGACGTCCTAAGGAGGCTACATGCCGAATTTCCACTTCTTACGGTTAATAGGTCGGAAATTAGATGTGGGAGCCACTCAGCTGATCTGGACCCTGTGCATCGTCAAGATGACGTCCTAAGGAGGCTACATGCCGAATTTCCACTTCTTACGGTTAATAGGGCGGAAATTAGATGTGGGAGCCACTCAGCTGATCTGGACCCTGTGCATCGTCAGGATGACGTCCTAAGGAGGCTACATGCCGAATTTCCACTTCTTACGGTTAATAGGGCGGAAATTAGATCTGGGAGCCACTCAGCTGATCTGGACCCTGTGTATCGTCAAGATGACGTCCTAAGGAGGCTACATGCCGAATTTCCACTTCTTACGGTTAATAGGTCGGAAATTAGATGTGGGAGCCACTCAGCTGATCTGGACCCTGTGCATCGTCAGGATGACGTCCTAAGGAGGCTACATGCCGAATTTCACCTTCTTACGGTTAATACGGTGGAAATTAGATCTGGGAGCCACTCAGCTGATCTGGACCCTGTGCATTACGGTTAATAGGGTGGATCTACCTAGCCTTCACTTTTCGAGTTAATAATAATCTAAAGTGCTCCTACCATGTCGCGGAATTTCGTGTCGCGAAAAATATGTCGTTTAAAAATTCCTTGACCCCCAGCCAAAAGACATATCCATGTCAAAATTATGCCCCCAACTGTACAAAACCATAAGGAGTAGATACCTACCTTTTTCATCTATTCCGTTTGAGCATTTCTTGATTAGCAAAGGTATGACTGGGATTTCTGATTAGACTGGGTATCTTGGCGCCGGAAGTTCAACCGGTACCGCCTTACTTCTCCGTTGATCTACGAGCCAGATGTAATTCAGGTGAGCGTTTTACTTTTAAGTATAGGAGACGACTCTGAAGACATATTTGATTCATTCAACTTGAAACATCCGTCGTGTGATGAGGTAGTCCTGAAATTCGATTTTTTTTTTCAAGATAAACTTAGTTTATGAAAGAGCCAAATTTAATAAATGCTGTCAGCTCGAGCACGAGACTGCTGAAAATTTCGCCCTTAATTTGGTTAAACTGATTAACACTTGTGCCTATGGTACGCTTCAGGACGAACTCCTCCATGACCGTTTAGTAGTAGGGATAAGGGATCAAAAGCTCTAGGATCTTCAGATGGACCCCTTTCTTACCTTGGACTCAGCTGTGCAAAAATTAAACTTCACGAATCAGTTAAAGGTCACCAAAATACAGTTCGTGGTGACCAAGGCTCCTCCACTTTAGCGGCATTTTCAATGGCTAAAGCTCCCGGTAAGGATGCTACTAGCCAGGATATTCTCGATGGTTCAAGTGCGGAGGCGAGAATTTTCGTAAATCAGATATATGTAAAGCCCGCACTCATAAGTGTTCGGCTTGTCGTTGTGTTGGTCATTATGAAGTTGTTGCAGAAAGAAGGAACGGATCTCCAAAGTTAATGAGGTTGGTAACAACCAAGATTTATCTAATGAAGATACATTCCTAGATTCGGTGGAGTTGCAATATTTATAGAAATTGAGCTGATTATAAATGGTAATCCAGTAACTTTTAAGGCTGATGCTGGGGCAGACGTCACTTGTGTACCTCTGAGGTGTTGGGACCTGATGAAGAATAAACCAAGGTTGGCTCCCTACAGTGTAGTGATGGAACATGCAGGAAGAACCCCCTTAACCTGTATGGGGAAATTTTCTTCTGTTCTACAGTCCTCTGCCGGAATAACCTGTAATGAAATTGTCTGCATTAAAGAACTAAAACATTAAGCTCTTCCGGGTCGAACCCCGATTAGCTCCCTTTCGCTTCTATCCTTCAATGAACCTCTCA
Source organism: Leptopterna dolabrata (assembly GCA_954871275.1). Classification (NCBI taxonomy): domain Eukaryota; kingdom Metazoa; phylum Arthropoda; class Insecta; order Hemiptera; family Miridae; genus Leptopterna; species Leptopterna dolabrata. The sequence goes on from OX940981.1 coordinate 51,905,837, forward strand.
GTAAATTCTCATCACTTGAAAAATTAGAAGACCAGTGCAAGGGGTCGTTCGCACAACATCCAGGCTTATTAGTGGGGGGACCTTACAATTCAACTATTTAAATTGAAGAAAGGCGCAGTTCCTCACGCCATAGCTGCTCCACGACGAATACCTCTCCCACTTTTCGATAAGGTAAAATCAGAAATCCTATAATGGAAAAAATGGACGTAATCGAGAGAGTCGATGAAGCTACTACAGAATGGTGTTCTCCAGTAGTTGTCGTTCCTAAATGTAATGGATCTGTTCGTCTGTGTGTTGATTTCACAAAACTCAACGAGCTCGTCATTAGGGAAAGGTGTGTTCTACCATCTTCGGAAGAAACCTTAATAGCAACTAGACAGGCAGCATTTTTTTCGAAACTGGACGCCTGCATGGGTTTTTGGCAAATCCCCTTGGATGGAGAATCTAAAAACTACAAGTGTTTCATAACACCGTTCGCAAGATATCGTTTTAAACGCCTTCCCCAAACGCCTTCCTTTGGGGATTTGTTCTACTCCAGAACATTTCCAACGTAGTTTACGTCAACTGTTGATGGGAATGGAAGACTGTCAATCTTATGGATGACATTCTTGTTTTTGGGAATTCCTTGGACGAACACAATACTCGTCTTCATCGGGTACTTGATAGACTCCTGAAGCATAGCATCACACTTAGTCGCGAAAAGTATGAGATTGGTAAAACTTAGGTTCTATTCTTTGGCCATGAGGTTTTGGATAAGGAATATTGCCTGACAAGAACAAAATCAAGGCTATTAGGGAACTGCCGCCTCTAAAAATGTAAGAGAATTGAAACGATTTATGGGTATGTTTAATTATTTATCTAAATTCATCCCAAATGCAGCTACTGTGTCATAGTAGAGTACCAGGGTGAACCACATTCCAGGTACCTATATGAACAGTGCAAGAGTGCACTTTCACTTTTTTCCGGCAATCAATCCCACTGTCCCAGCTGGGAAGTTCATTATCCATCATGAAGCAACAATAGAATATAAACAGGATTCATTTTTTTTAAAATAGATGATATATTTTGCTATATCAGTAACATAACAACTGAGCTTGGCCCATCAAGTTAGTTTGCTATAATATTATTCAACTGTTTGTAGAGGTTTTGGCCCAGTGGCTGTAACTCAAGAAATGAAATCCGTGAAGAGATCAGGGAAAAGAGGAAAGCTAGACGAATATGGCAACATACCAGAGCCCCATGCGATAAAACAAAACTGAATAGATTGAAGAACCACCTGGATAATTTATCAGCAGAAATGAAACAAGAAACGCACTTAAGACTAAAGGTGCAAATTCCTAGACGCGACTCACGACCAGGGGCGCCATTTCACCAAACTGTTGGGGGGGGGGGGGGGGGGGGGGGGCAAACACCAGGGGGTATGGGGGGTATGATATATCTACTAAGGAAAGGGGGTCCAGGGTTTTTTTCCCCTGCAAATTTGTTTAAATTAATATTACATTTAGATGTAGGCTAATTTTATGCTTCCTTTTACATATTTAAAGTTTCAATAAAAGAATAAATACAAACAAAATCAAAGTACCCTTTTTCAATTCATTAAATTAGCATTGCTACATTCCAATAATATTCATTCAAAACATTCCTTTTTAAAAGAATAACTTTTTAAAAGAAGGCTATGATATTCTAGATAACTCCAGTAGTCATTTTCATTATCTATCAATTCCTTGGGGGGGGGCCTAGGCCCCCCCCCTGCCCCCTTAAATGGCGCCCCTGCTCACGACTGCGACTGCGGCTCACGATTGGCCGCGTCGCACTCCTTCAATGCATTCTTACGGAACAACATTCCTAGGCGCGTTTCCCAGCCGTACGACTCAATGCGTCTGACGGCTGATGAGCGCGTCTGCGACTCCACTGGTAGGGTGAGCAGTCCAGCCGCACGCCGTGTGCGACTGAGGTATGCAAACCTGCTCGAGAGTTCTGTTTTGCACACAAAGCGACAGAAAATGGGATTCACATTTTCTGTACCCTACTGTGACAATAATCAAAGGAAACACACACACACACACATACCCTACTGTTGTTTACAACTCGCGTCCCATTGTTGTCCCCGTTTTATATTATTGCTCATGGCCAAGTTTTCCCCAAGCGAAGAGGAAACTCTTCTTCACATAATATCAACTTTACCCATAATATTTTACGGTCAACATCCTGACTATAAGGACGCAAACAAGAAAGAGAAGGAATGGGACAAGATAGCAGAGGTTACGAAGAAAGAAAGTAAGTGTTTTTACTTATTAATTTTTATAAAATAGGTACATTCACATGTATTTATTTATTTTATATTATTGACAAACTCTTTGGCGTAGGTAGGAGACGAATCGAGAAATCTGTAACGATTTTAGAAACAACTGCTTTCAAATTCTTGTTTCTTGCCACAGTACTGCTCCCTCACCGCTGAAATACTGGGCGTATTTATCACGCACAGCAAAGCCCTCAAATTGTCGAAACCCTCCGACCCTGTTGAAATCGGAGAAATATTCTGGTTTAGCATCTTGTGGGTCAACTACGTGATACGGCTCCTCATTATCCTCCAAGTAGGCGTCCCTCAGCATGTTGTGAAGGCAGCATGTGACCAAAATCACGAGGTCAGCTACTTCCGGCACAACTGAGATATGCGAGTAATATATCCTCCAAACTTGACTCAAAAGCGTTTTCGCTTACCCGTCTGGCTCTGCATAATCGGTAGTTGAAGATGGCTTTTACCTTATCCGCTCTCGCAGTGGCTCTATTGAAAGGTTTCATTACATGTTTTTCGAGGCGAAACGCTGCATCGGCCACAATTACTTGAGGAAGCGGTGTGTTTGAGCCAGGTGGGGGAGCATCTGGCGGATAAAAATTGGAGTTTCCAAGTAGGCGCCCAAACTCGGATTTGTCGAATATCCCACTGTCTCCTTCTTTTCCATAGGATCCCACATCCACAGCAAGGAATTTGTAATCCGCATCAACGAGTGCCAACATACTAATGGAAAAGTAGTTTTTGTAATTGAAATATAGTGATCCAGATTTTGTTGGGCAAAAGATTCGAACGTGTGTACCTTCGATAGCACCTACACAATTAGGAAAATTCCAACGGTCACGAAACTTGGCAGCGCTCTGAACAAGAGTCTCTTCAGTTGGGGTAGGCATGAAAATTGGTACCAATGTGTCACGAAGCGCTTGCAAAGTTTGCCTAATTATTACACCAATATACGCAGGGCTGATCCGAAAAGCAAATGAAAGTGACCTGAATGACTCTCCCGTTGCAAGATACCTGCAAAAAAAATGTTATGTAAAAAATGACTTCATTAGTCTACTACCTACTTTTTTGGGTTGGTACATTATCATGAGTGGATAATTTGAGTACTTACCTGGGCTAGCTTTGGTATTTTCACAGAAGATGATAAGAATTATACCTAATTGGAATAATAGCTGTGATTTTTTATTTATTTATTTATTTTTTTAATCTGGAATTTTTCTAAGTGGGTTCCGTTCTTTTATTTCAGAGAGCGACTGCAAGAAGCGATGGAGGAATATTAAGGACACTTGGAGCAGAAGAAAGAAGAAGCCAGGCACTGGCAGTGCTGCCTCCAGCTCGAACAAATGGAATCTATTGCCATTTCTTTCGTTCCTTGACAACATTAAATTTGAACGACCTTCACAAAGTACCATGACTTCAATGGAGCCAGACGAATTCAGTACTGATCACTTTGAGAGATCTGAAGACTCACAGGCGGTGTCATCGATCAGTCAGCCTTCCACGACCCCACAAAGTCAACATCCTCTCGCAGGCGGATCAAACTCAGAAACTCCATCTGAAGGTAAACCTAATAAGAAGAGAGCTAGGTTTAGCTCAACGTACGAAGCGTTTGAAAAGCGGGCTGAGACAAGAATGGTGCTTTTAAAGAAAGCCATGGAAACGGAAGAAGACGAGGTTGATCTGTTCCTTAAGAGCATCGGACAAACCATCAAGAAACTTCCTCCTCATATGATCTCGGATGCTAAATTGAAAATTCTGAAAGTGGTCTGCAAGCTTGAGAAGAGAGCTCGAGATTGGCCACATGAAGCACCAGGTGACTCTCAACCCTCACTTTCTCACCCGATCTCACGAGAAGAAAGCCCTCAAAATTTCCATCTTTCTGATGACTCAGAACATGTTACATTCATGAATCTATAATGTGTTGATAATAAAATTCTTCATTTTGCTCCGACAACCTAGAGTAAAATACTATTTCCTCGTTTCCTTCATCCTGTTGCTATAATGACTTGGGAGTGGATCAAGTAGATATTTATTTAGTTGATACGTTACTAGGTTGATAGGTTAGGAAAAGAAACAGTGAAATTTGACGGGAATCAGCACAGCTTAAAAATTGAGCATTATTTACCTCAGTGTGAGGGCCAGTTTTTCTTCAGCAGCAATAGGGTCTGGCACCCTATTGTACCCAGTGACGTAGAGTGTGTCCTCCACCAGTGACAAAACGTAGGTGAACTGAGGCACGTTCAGCCTGAAAAAACTCCGGAAGCGGATGGGGTCGTCCTTCAAATGGCCGTTTATCAGTAGGTTATGAAAGCCTTCATCTCTCCTCGTTCGAAACATGTCAGCGTGGGGTTCCCGGGCAATCGTCAAAAATAATTCATCTTCCTCCTCTTCCTCCGCTAACAGAAGAGCGAGCACTACCTTCTTCACAGACATCTTGAGCCGGACTGTGATGCAGCGGCCAGCCGTACCTAGGAATGTCACAAGTTTGCGGCGTCCGACTGCGTCTGTCAACCGAAAATCGTGAGCCGCAGTCGCAGTTGTGAGTCGCGTCTAGGAATTTGCACCTTGATTCATAGTTTAAATCCGGAAAAAGATACGGAATATTCCCTTTGGAAGATTACCAAAGCACTCAAGCAGCCGAAGGGACATGTACCTCCCATTAAAAAAGATGATGGGGAATGGGCAAAAAGTCCTACCTACTGAAGAGGCAGAGATCTTTGCTGAACACCTCGAGAACACATTTGTGCCACTCCCCAGGAACAGTGATGAAGGAGGCTTACCGATGGTATCCTCCTCCACGGATATACACTTCATACAACCAGTAACGCTCAGTGAACTGAAAAATCAAATTCGCAATCTCAAAACGAACAAAGCTCCTGGATATGATCTCATTACAGGAAAGGCGATTAAGCAACTTTCAGAGGAAGGCATGCGAATGCTTTTGTATCTGATAAACGCGGCATTGAGGCTGAAATATGTACCTGCTGGAAAGTGGCAGAGGTTATCATGATACTGAAACCTGGGAAAGAATCCAAGAATAAAGAGACCTACCGACCTATATCATTACTTCCAGTAATATCTAAGCTCTGAGAGATTACCGATACAAAGATTGAAACCAATCATTCAAGAGAAAGAAATAATCCCCGACCACCAGTTTGGATTCAGGGAAAAACACTCTACCATAGAACAAGTGCATCGTGTAATTGATGTAAGTTTGTGCAAGTGTCTTCCTGGATGTTTCCCAAGCTTTTGACAAAGTCTGGCATCAAGGGTTAGAGTACAAACTTGAGAGAGACTTACCGAAGCCATTTTTTCAAATTTTAAAATCATGTCTTTCTGAAAGACATTTCAGAGTAAAATACGAAGGAGAGTACTCCAGTCTCAAGAAAATAAGGGCAGGTGTCTCTCAAGGAAGCGTGCTTGGGCCCTTACTATACCTTCTATATGCACGTGCTGTACCTAGCAATGAAAACACGACAATCGCAACTTTTGCTGATGATACTGCCATACTTGAGGTTGGTGACAGAGGAAGCAACTAGGAAATTACAGCATTCTGTTGATGATGTAAGCGCCTGGACCAAAAATGGCGACTGAAGCTTAATGAACTGAAATCTACTCATACTAACTTTACAAACAAGAACATAACAACGATACCAGTCATGATGAATGAACAACAGATCCCTTACGCTAATACAGCAAAGTACTTAGGGATGACTCTTGATGCCAAATTAAGATGGAAGGAACATGTGATTTAAAAAAAAAATCAATTAAATATCACGTTCAAAAAAATGTACTGGTTGCTAGGCAGACATTCTGAACTATCTTTACACAACAAATTGCTAATTTACAAGCAAATCCTAAAACCTGTGTGGACTTATGGTATCCAGCTCTGGGGCTGTACTAAAAAGACAAACTGCAAGATTATACAAACTTTCCAGAACAAGGTACTGAGGAGTATTGTCAACGCCCCTTGGTACATCAGAAATGATGACCTCCATCGAGACCTCAAGATGGAATCCGTCAGTGAAGTGGCCAAGCAACATGCGATTAAATACGAACAGCGGCTTCATGAAGACATGAATCCGGAAGTTCTTCGACTCCTAGACAACAGCAACGCCACCCGGCGGCTTGATAGAACAGGATTCAATGAAAAACTTTTTCAATACCCTTATTTTATTTGAGAGAATAATGCAAAATAATATTCACAACTCAGGTAACGTTTAGTGTTGACTCCACAGCTTAGAATACATTCGCAAATCATTACGGAGAGTTGCCTTGAATTGCTTCATCTTTGGACTTCCGTCCAAAGCTGTAAGCTGTCCAAAGCTTACATATGAGTTATCTGCCTATGTCATCATCAGAAGCTAAGTTATCCATCACCTTGTTACTTGGGAAATGTCATTGTAGCCTCAGGCTACAATGTAGTACAATCTACAAGCAATGCTACACAACAAACTTTAATGCTGTCGAACAAACTACAGATGATGGGTATTGGTAGCCTTGAAGGTTCACTTCAGAAACAGGTTTCCTTTGTGTTTCAACTGGAGCTCCTTCTGGTGTTTGCTATGGTTGATAGTTCGGGGAGTCAATGGTCGTTCGTACTGAAGAAAATTCACAGTCTTGTGGCGGGCATTCGGATTTTTCCCCTAAAAAAGTAAAATAATTGGTGCTATAATTAGTTAGGTACCTAGTATCCAAACATCTTTGTTGCATTGCTAAAGGGTTTGGTCGATGTCCTAAGTAGTAGGGAGTCTTATAGGTCATATCGACTCAGGTGGGTGATGCTGACATGACCTAACAATTTGGTGGGGTTACTAAGTATAGCAGCATCCCATGTTGTTCCAGGTGCCAGACTTAATTTTAGCGTACAATCACTGTGAAATCGACATTATGTACCTAGGTATTTCATCTAATATTATTTATACTTAACGTTTCTGTTTGGGACACGTCTAGTGACTTAGTCAAGTGACAGGAAGAACTTATAATGTTGTTCAGCTTGTGATCCTGGCAGCACTAGATTCGTTCAGACAGATTGTCCTGGACCGTTCTCTTCAAGCCACGCCCCTTTTGTGTGTTCAGACAGCGCCAGAACTGGTCCTGGATCGAGAGTTGGCTGTTTGGACAGACGGTCCAGGACCATTCGGGACTACTCCTAGCAGTCGTGGATTTTTTCGAAGAACGGTGATGCTGCACATGCACACTTGATGCTTCTACCTTCAGCTTATGTGGAAGGTTACAACACTTCAGGCTATCCGTTCAGAATCATCAGCGCCAATAGCGGTGAGTGGGGTCTGAAAACGGTGGGGCCAGAACCAGAACAGAACACAAAACCAAGAGATATGTCTACAAAATACCCCAAGGCAACAACACTCTTCCCTTATTTACTGATATTACTTACTGATATTCCCTTATTTACTGATAGCAGTGATATTCAGCAAAGCTTATCTCTTTTAATCAACACTGTCGTCGCACAAAAACGTCAACAATTTCTACTGCAAATTAGCCACCGAATATTCATGTGTTACAAAAATATAGTAAAGTAAAATACAACAAAACAATGACCATTCGGCTGGTACCTACTTGAATCTTGAATGGAGAAGCTACTGACTAGAAGCTAGATAGTTATCTGCGTGATAACGCCGATCAATCCACAAACAGCAGACAGGACAAAACGCAAGTAGGTACCACAAATACAAATGTGTCATCGGAACCAGAGTGAACGCAAAACGCGCAAAGTTTGACGCAAAAAATTGAAAACTGACTGGGATTCAGCGAAAAACAAATCAGAAGCATCTCGTATCGAGATGACAAATTGAATCAAAGGGATCGAATCAATTGTGAAATGAACGATTTTGGGGTTGAAATCTCAGAAGTGGGCGAGGCAAACAACATTTCGTTCATGTAACTGGTAAACCATGTAAGTCGAGTTTATCAAATTTTACTGGGACACTATAAACTAAATAGTTCAGTTTTTATTCCACGTACAGTAAGTTTTTTCATCCCATTTCATGAAATCGATGCCAACTGTAGTACCTAATTCAAAGAGCTTTTCACAAATGTCATCAAAAATTTACTTCAGAGAAAAATATGGACTTACATGGTTTTACTCAGCCTTTGACACCAGACTTATGTGGTTGCTATACTGTGCTATGCTGGGCAGGTATGGGGCTTCCGGGAGTATGATAGCGTCGAGGGGGTACTCCTGGCATTTGTGAGAAGGCTGTTCTGGCTCCCCACCTACTCCCCAAACTATATTATACATCTGGAGACAGAACTCGACCCCATCTCTTCCTTCACGCTGCGCCTTCACTTCGAATATCTGCAGAGGGTCGCCGGGATGCCTGCCACTCGTCTCCCTCGTCAAGTGGCGATGGAAATCATCAACACCAACACTTGGTGGGCAGAAAGTTTCTCGACTTTGGCGATGAGGTATAGCGTGTCTGATTCGTTTTTCACTCTTGATCCAGTGTCCTTGAGGAGAAGAATGGAGGAAGTGCAGTAGAAGATGCCAATCCGCCAAACAAAATATATTAAATAGCAGAATGTGGGAACGTCATATCTTACCTATTTGCGAATTAAACAGTGGTGTCTACATGTTATTTTGTACTTTGCTGATGTACAATACTTTAGTACTTATATTCGCCCGTACCTCCGGCAGACGGTAAAGCCTTACCATGCCGTTTGGTTTATTATTATCTGTGGAAAATTTGAATATTATTTCGATTTTTTGAAATAAACGTTTTTCTTCTTTCTATAAACTAAATAATCAAGTTTTTATTCCACGTACAATAAGTTTTTTCATCCCATTTCATGAAATCGATGCCAACTATAGTAATTCAAAGAGCTTTTCATAAATGTCATCAAAAATTTACTTCAGACAAAAAATGGACTTGCATGGTTTTACTCAGCCTTTGACACCAGACTTGAGTGGTTTTCCATTTGATTTTTACGAAAATGTACCCAAGTTGTGGATATTAAATTACTAGGGGTATTATTCAGTTTTTCTCCAGGTTTCCCTCAAGGTTGGTTAAAGGATACCAAATAACCAAATACAATGCAAAAGTATAATATTTTAATGAAAATAATGAGTCATAATAACACAGTCTTCAGTCTTAATATTACTACAGTTGAGCTGAGCTATCCATTATTATTGGAGTACCTACTTATTGGATTACTTATAGGATAGCTCGTACCTATTACTGGGAAACTAGGTATGCTAGGTATTTAGGTGTTGGGTATTACTCTTGTTTTTTTAAAACACAATTCAAATATAGAAAATAGGGGAAACTACAAAAATAACAATTACCTCAATCACATCATGAATACTTTTCTAAATGACTATGTTCATCACGAAACGCACTGTTTGCTACAATAAAAAGGCACTGTAAAATCACAGACATGGAAATTTGCAGTGAGGTCGCATTATTACATAGCTAGCTAGTGAGCCATCAATGCTAATGGGCGAGTTGGTCATAAAAATGATGGTAGTCAGGAGCTATCACATCTTTCAACTCCTGTAGGTGGTCATATTTATCAGGTTTGATCTTGAGTGGAGCTCTTTGTATAGTGGTGGCATTTCATCCAAGGGAATGGATCCCTTTTTAGATTTTCTTCTTGGCGAAGGAGCCCAATCGTCTTCGAATTTCAGTTTGTAACTCACGTCGCCATTTGGACTGTACTTGACCGCACGAATATCACTAACAGCTGGATCGCCTTTTGATGGGCCAGGCCGAATTGAAGAAAGGACATTCATTTTTGAATAATCTTTGAAGAAACAGTGGTTCAAGTACTTGACTTCATAGGGGCTGGGAATCATCCGAGCACTGGTGATTACATCAACATACCCAGCTGGCACATAAATTTGTCGGCCTGTCAATCTTCTTTCAATCATTGCATGGATTGAGTCACACTTCATTTGAGTGTCCCTTTTCCAAGTATTTTTGAATTATGTCAACTCCGAGGTCCTTGCTGAGTGACAGGAGGGCACTAGATAAGTTTCTGTTTCGGTTTTCGTATCCGCACCCGTCAGACCATAGTACGATTGTTGCATCATCTTTCAATGTTTCCAGGGTTTTCAAATAATCTACAATTATGGAGGTGAACTCATTGGAGGTCACACCCCCTTCACCCTCATGCCACACAACATTTTACACTTTTACTTTCCTTACAAAAAATGGTGAAATTATGAACACTAAGTTCCATTTTGTAGTATTGTGCAGAGGCTTTTAAGCGAGGGGAAAATAGCACCCCCTGAGTGTCCATCGTGACTACAGCACAGTTTGGATTATTTTCATCCTTTTTCTTCGTGGGCCTTTTCTTTCAGTTTCTGGTGGTGTAGATATTTTTTATGTTGAACATTACCTTCCTTAAAGTCAACACAAAGGTCGCATTGATCCTTTCTAGGCCGGTAAATCGACTGCTTCATTTCATGTAACTCCAAGTAGGTTTTAAGGGTGGCACAAGGAACTTTTTCCTTCAAACAGTAAACTGTGTAGACTCTGAATAACTCTATTTTAGTTTGGTACCTACTGCGATTCTAGAAACATCTTTTTGGAATTATTCCGACAGTAATGTTTGGCAAATTAGTTGAAAAGTCACGGAGGCATTTCATTTTGTGCTCATCTAGTGCTGACACTCGTATTTTCTTCATGGTCTTGGGTCTTTGTATGTCAGCAAGTTCTTCGTCATCTTCTTCTTCAATTGGCTGAGTTTCGAAATGTCTCTTTAGGGACTTGTGTAAAAAATAGTCTGTTACGCCCAATGTATTCAAAAGCATTTTCTTGTAAACCCTTTCTTTCTTTGAATTAACTTGTAGGTAGAATGTCATGGTGTATGTGCGGCGACTTTTTATCTTATCTTTTCTGTTTTCTTCGATCTTTGCTAGTCCCAACTTCTACAAGAGTTGAAAGATGGGTTCGTTTCTGTTCCCAAGTTATTGATTTCCAGAAAGTATTGAATACTGCTTGCCTCTGAATGTGATCAATTGTATTGCACTTGAGTTGTTCCAGAACGACTGAGCTTGCAATTGCAAGGTTTTAAATGTTTGGGTGGTCGCGGAACAGTGTAGTCCCAACCATTTTCGGTCTTTTTGCGCCCTTGATACGCTAAACCTTTTTCTCTCTTCTTTGCTACTAACTCTATTTTGTAAGTCGTTTTTTTTTTCTTGGTTCAACTGTCTTATTTGAAGTGGTACTGATTTCATGGAGGAGACGTTCAAGGACATGATCATGATTATCTTGCTCTGTGACGAAACAAAATTTATTTAAAACGTGTTCACAAGGGTGGGGATGAACCCGCGAAAATAATGAAACGAAATTACCACGCGAGGTTGGTAGAAAGAAAATCACTCTTTATTTGGAAAATGAAAATAAACTTTCTCAGGGAATCACAGATAAAATCAAGCGGTAAGCGGTACGATATTCGTACTAGTACGATAAAACTATATTAGAGTAGGTACTTACAGTTCCGACGGCCGTGGAATGTATTAGGTACTACTAAAATGGTACGGTATAGATACAAATCTTATAGAAAAGAGCGGTGGACGAGGTGGTTTTTCTATTCGGTATCTGTTATGAAGGGAGGCGGGACGGGAATAATTGAAACGGTATCCTTCTGGGGACGGCAACGAGATCAGCTCGGCGGTAGGGAAGCCTTCGAGCCCGTACCTGAAACTGATTGAAGAAACAAAAGATAAGTTTCTTCCTGATGACTAAAATCGGTCTGTAGGTTTCAGACATCGAAGAAGCATACCGGTACGATAGATGTATGGCGAGACAGCGGACGGTAGTTCTTCGCAGCAGAAGTGACGACGAACTGCCTCAGCTCCGAGGGGAGATCAGGAACTGGTTGATCTTCGAGAGTCGGATGGCGAATCCACGAAGAGAAGAGTACGATACGATATCCACAAATCCAGCATTAGTTGGACGAAACGAAAACGGTAGAAATGCTCAACAATTGGGCGATATGTAGATTTTATACGAGAGCACAATCGACGGTGGCCGTTGGAAAACGAGAAGTGCCGGTTCGATTCCTCTCGGGATCGGTAGACGGCAGCACACTCCGCGGCGAAAACGAGACACGTGCAAAATTTACGATAAATTCATTCGTTTCAGGATAATAACTTATTGTTCAATTGTAAATTAAATCATATAAAATTAAATAACTTGAAGTTCCTTCAAAAATTGCGAAATAAGATGAATATTGAATGATTTTCTTCTTCGGTACGGTAATCAGCTGATCGGGACAATCCTCGGAGAGCCCCGAAACCGCGAAATACGAACGATGGTGGTACGGTAATTTTATTCACGGTACACACCCCTCTCCAGCGGTTGAGGTGGGAAGATATTTTTTTAACTTTGAGGGATGCCAGGAACCAGGCCTTCCTTGCCTGTCCTGTAGAGTGCAGGTACTACCAGGGCTAACGGAAGTTACGGTAAAGGGACCTTCATATTTTGGGTTCAGCTTAGCTGAAATGCGGTTAGCTGCGGACGATAGCGAGAAGGTTTTTCTTAACACTAGTTCTCCAATTTTGAACGGATCGGGACGACGACGTAAGTTGTACCGTTGACTCTGGGAGATGCTGGCTTGTAGGAGATTCTGCTCGACGAGATGATTGAGCTCCTTGAGTTTTCCAATCCTCTCGGCCCATTCTCCAGTAGTAGCCAGACCTGCAGAGTCCTGGACGGCTTGTGATTCAGGCGTTAAAACTTTCCTAGAAAGAGAATGCACTGCAGTTATTTCTCTACCTAAATTCAGGAATGCCGGAGAAAATTTTGTTGAACTGTGAATGGCACTGTTCAGGGCGAATTGCAGTTCCCCAATAAATTTATCCCACTTACTATGGCTTTCCTTATCCAAATAAGTGATAATTAACTGTCTAATATTTCTATTAGCTCTTTCCGAGGGATTTGCCTGACAGTGGTAAAGGGGAGTTGTTCTGTGCTGTATGCCGTAAGATTCAGCCAAAGAACTCACAGCAGAACTGACGAAATTTGTTGCATTGTCGGAAACCAACTGCGCAGGAGCACCATATCGATTGAGGATAACGGATTTAAATTTGCTGAGAATCACGGGAGAAGTTGCCGATCTGATGGGGACCAGTTCCACCCATTTCGTGAAAATGTCCTCGAAAACGAGAAGGTACTTGTTGCCGGACGAACTCGGAGGAAATGGACCCATGATATCAGTTGCTACTGTGTGCCATGGTTCAAACAAATAGCGAGGATACATGAGGCCGCGTGGGGCTGAATTCTGAGGCTTCACCCGTTGACAGACGTCGCAGTGCTGTACGTAGCGAACTATGTCCTGGTACATACCAGGCCAATAGTACTGTCTACCTACACGCCAATGCGTTTTAGCGATACCTAAATGACCAGATTGTGGGTTGTCATGACATTCCCGCAGAACATCTGACCTCAAACCCCACGGCACTACCAATTTCCAATCCTCACTTGGATCATCCAACTCACCCTTCAAAAAGGATTTACGGCAATAAAATAAATTGTTCCCCTCTACTCTCCAATCTGGATGAAGTTCAGGGGACTGACGAACTTTATATAACTTTCTGTTATACCATTCATTTTGGGTTTGGTTGAGAGTAGAAACATCAGGAGACGATACAGCAGCGAGACTTTCAAACTTTGAGATACGGGACAAGGCATCAGCCACACAATTCAGTTTGCCTTTACGGTATTCGATACGGAAGTCATAGGGTTGCAGACGAAGGATCCATCGAGCTAAACGACCCGTGGGATTCTTCAAACTGAACAGCCACTTCAAACAAGAGTGATCTGTGACTACTACAAACTCTGATCCTTCTAAATACTGTCGGTTTTTCTCTATACCCCAAATGACTGCTAAGCTTTCTTTTTCGGTAACCGAATAATTTCTTTCCGCGGCTGACAGAGAACGGGAACAGTAGGTAATCACCCTTTCACATCCATCTTGTTCCTGAGTAAGGGCTACGCCAATTCCATAGGAACTTGCATCTGTTTGGAGCGTGAAAGGAAGGTCAAAATGTGGGCGAGCAAGAACAGGAGCAGAGGTCAGAGCCCTTTTCAATGTCTTAAACGCGTCATCCTCCTCTTCAGACCAACTCCATTTCTTCTTCTTACTCAAAAGAGCAGTGAGAGGAGAGACGATAGTAGAAAATGCGGAGATGAAGCGTCGGTACCAGCTTGCCATGCCCAGGAAGCGACGGAGTTCGGTAACATTTACGGGAACTGGATACGACATAACAGCCTCGGTTTTGTCCGGATCAACAGCGATACCTTCGGAATTTACTCGATATCCCAAATATCTTACTTCCTTACACCCAAATTCGCATTTTTCTGGGTTGATTTGAAGGCCGGACTGCTCAAGCCGATGAAATACCTCCTTCAGTAGTTCACAATGCGATTTTAAATCTAGAGTACAAATCAAAATGTCATCTAGAAAAACTACAACTTGAGGATACAGGTCTAAGAAAATGGAATCCGCCAGCCGTTGAAATGTGGCTGGGCTGTTCGTCAACCCAAAACTCATAGTACGGAATCGAAATAGACCCCTCCCTGGTACAATAAACGATGGTATGTCCCGGCTCTCCTCGTCCGCCAGAGGGACTTGTAAAAAGGCCTGTCGCAAATCAAGCTTCGACAGATATGCAGCATTACGCAGGGAGTCCAGGAGGGTATTCATATTAGGCATCGGGTATGAGTCCTTTTTGGTACAAGAGTTTACTTTACGGTAGTCTACACAAAATCTGTAGGATTCGCCCTTGCGGACCATCACGACGGGTGATGCCCAAGGGAATTGGCTAGGTTCCACGATACGAGACTCTAACATATCATCCAGTTGGTTGTGCATGGCTTCGAGAACTTTTGGTGAATAGTTATACGCTCTTTGTTTGATAGGACTTGCTGTACCCACATCAATTTTGTGCGTTATCTTTGTCGTCAGACCCGGGGAATCTTTCAACGACTCAAGACCGGAGGACACTACTTTTCGCAAGATTTTACGTTCTGAATCTTCCAACTGTTTAATACCGCAGCATGAAGTGGACATTGGATCTGGAGTTTGCAGAGAATATTGTTTGATAAAATCAAATTTTCCATCTGAGTTATCTGAGTACCACCACGAGTTGGTGTGTGCATCAATAATAACTTTATTAGCTTCCAAGAAGTCCAGTCCGATGACTACGGGAAACGACAAGGTACTCAAATAATGCAAACAAAGGGATCTCAGTTGATTGCCTATGCGAAATTTCAAACGATAACAGCTGCGAACGGTAGCATTATTACCATTTGCCATTTGAACGATAAATGGATCAATTGGTTCACTAACGATGTTTTGGTTTACCTCAACCCCTAGCTTCTGTAACCCCATATGTCCAATAAAAGAAAGGCGAGATCCTGAATCGCATAAAGCTGGGATAGTTGAAGTTTTACCCGTAGATTCGTTGTCATAAAATAATTGCATGATCAGTAAATCTGACCACAAGTTCCGAGAAGATACTATAGGCGATAAAAGCGAAGAGTAGGTAGTAGAAGGAGACAAGGGCCGACAGGCCGCTTCTCGAGAGAGAGACGTGTAGAAAGGCTGCGAGAGTGAGACGTAAATTGGTCGAAAAGAGACGGAAGACGGCAAGTTATTACAAGTGAGAGTAGTCGTAATCTTGGGGTCTGCATTCATAGGGGGAACTAGGGTGACCCCGTAGGCTGGTTCCCAGATCTGTTTTTTGAAGTGCTGCTACACTTTGGACAGGAAAGAACATTAACCTCTTTATGCCCACAGCGATAACAAAATTTCTTTCGAGGTAAGGTGCAAGCGGAAAATACATGGGGGCCTTCACAATTCCAGCAGACAATGGGATTCATAGCATTGGAAAAAGTGTCGGGTTGAGTGAGCGGAATAGTACTTTTCGTTGATTTAACCTTACTTTTGGAAGAAGTCGCATCGGAAGAAGTTTCGTACGGCAAATTTACATTATAAACACCCACAACTTTTGTGGTTTTGTTTATTCTGCCGGAAGTGTTGGAATTATTGGTGAACTTTAGGTGCTGGTCCTTACATGATTCTTTAGAACGAGAGAACTGAGCACCACTGGATTTGCTTTCGGTCGCAATGAGCTCTTCTCGACGCAAACGATCTGTTACATGCTTGACGAGCGAATCATAAGAAGGAAATTCCTCACCAGAATGTCTATCTTCGAAGGAGCGACGAGTTGACGGGTCTAAGTGACTCAAGGCTATCTGAAGTTTGACGAAACCATAAATATCAGTCAAATTGAGAGCAGCTAGGGAGTCAAAGTTGGACTGATGAACACTGAGAAATTTTTGTAGCTCCGTAGAAGATTGGTTTTGAATAGGCTTGAATTCCAAAATTTTTGTGATGAAATGGCTTGCAAGTCTACGTTTATTGTTGTACCTCGTTTTCAAGGTATCCAACGCCAAGGTATAACTTTCACTCGAAACTGGGAAGCTCGAAATCAGAGCGAGTGCATCACCTTTTAGACTCGATCTGAGGTACCTACTGCAATTTCTTCACGGGAGATAGTGAATCATCCTTGTGTAGGAGAGATTCAAAAAGCGAATAATAGCTTAGCCACTCCTCTATATTACCGGAAAATTGGGGAATAGGTATACGAGGTAATTGGGATGGGGAATAACTAGGTTCATTATTGAGAGCGGGATTTGCAAACCTAAGTGTTTGTTTTGCCATCTGAAGGTAATGAGAACTAACCGAATCGATGACCTCAATAAAACTTACATAACCTTTAGTTTAACTTCTATTTTCAATGGTTCATCAGTTACCTGAGCGTTAAAAGATCTCATTTGATCGGAAAGATGGTCTAGTTTTTCCTCAATTTAAGTAATGCGCTCATATCTGGGAAGAAACGATTGAACATTTGTTTGATCGATATTTCTACTAGCATCTCGAATTTGCTGTAGACTAGCAAACAAATCTTCCCTTTCAGCAATAAGTCTAGCTCTGACTACGGAAGGATCGTTAGAAGACATCAGTACTAAGACAGATACCTACTATAAGCGCAAACGAGATAATACACAAAGCTAAATGTGGAGGTACAAAGGATAATTAGAGAGTTATTACGTTGGGCGCCATTTGATTATATCTGTGATGAAACAAAATTTATTTAAAACGTGTTCACAAGGGTGGGGATGAACCCGCGAAAATAATGAAACGAAATTACCACGCGAGGTTGGTAGAAAGAAAATCACTCTTTATTTGGAAAATGAAAATAAACTTTCTCAGGGAATCACAGATAAAATCAAGCGGTAAGCGGTACGATATTCGTACTAGTACGATAAAACTATATTAGAGTAGGTACTTACAGTTCCGACGGCCGTGGAATGTATTAGGTACTACTAAAATGGTACGGTATAGATACAAATCTTATAGAAAAGAGCGGTGGACGATAAGGTGGTTTTTCTATTCGGTATCTGTTATGAAGGGAGGCGGGACGGGAATAATTGAAACGGTATCCTTCTGGGGACGGCAACGAGATCAGCTCGGCGGTAGGGAAGCCTTCGAGCCCGTACCTGAAACTGATTGAAGAAACAAAAGATAAGTTTCTTCCTGATGACTAAAATCGGTCTGTAGGTTTCAGACATCGAAGAAGCATACCGGTACGATAGATGTATGGCGAGACAGCGGACGGTAGTTCTTCGCAGCAGAAGTGACGACGATACTGCCTCAGCTCCGAGGGGAGATCAGGAACTGGTTGATCTTCGAGAGTCGGATGGCGAATCCACGAAGAGAAGAGTACGATACGATATCCACAAATCCAGCATTAGTTGGACGAAACGAAAATGGTAGAAATGCTCTAACAATTGGGCGGTATGTAGATTTTATACGAGAGCACAATCGACGGTGGCCGTTGGAAAACGAGAAGTGCCGGTTCGATTCCTCTCGGGATCGGTAGACGGCAGCACACTCCGCGGCGAAAACGAGACACGTGCAAAATTTACGATAAATTCATTCGTTTCAGGATAATAACTTATTGTTCAATTGTAAATTAAATCAAATAAAATTAAATAACTTGAAGTTCCTTCAAAAATTGCGAAATAAGATGAATATTGAATGATTTTCTTCTTCGGTACGGTAATCAGCTGATCGGGACAATCCTCGGAGAGCCCCGAAACCGCGAAATACGAACGATGGCGGTACGGTAATTTTATTCACGGTACAGCTCATATAATTGAGGATCACTGGAGTCAAGTATCAAGCCATTAGCCTTGTCAGTGTGGTTCGAAGTGGTAGGGATCACCTACTCGTTTCATGCAGGAGGCGTTCATATTGTTCTGGGACATCATATGGATACCTGGCTCATGTAATAGAGGGTCATTGGAGTCAACTCTCAAGCCATCGGTGGTGCTAGTGAAACTGTCGGGAGGTGAATAACTTACGGAGAGTTCCGTAACAAATTGATTAGCTTCCTGAAGAAGGTCATCATTGCTCTTGATGCTCGGCAGCTCTGCAGGATCGGAAATGTTGAAGAAGATGCCATCTTGCTCACAATAATAATGTAAAACTTCCTTCTCAGCACGCACCAGTTCTTGGGCGTCTCCCATGTCAGTTGCAGGAGGAGGTGGTGGCATAGACGCCTTCTGATCTTCATTGAATATTGCCTTGAAGTGCATTGGCATTTTGGCAGTGAAGTGGTCAAGATCAACCCAATTGAGCTACTTTTACAGGTGACAATAATTAAATGAAGTATTCACTCCAGTTCTAAAATGCCTGAAAAGATTATTTTGTTTTTACAAAAAATCAATAACATCGTTTCAATATTTTGTTGAACTAACTTGGTGCAACTGCGGGCTCAAATTGCTTGGCATCCACAGCTGCAAGCAATCAAAGGCGCATAATTCTTTCTGCTCTCGTTTCTTATAATCAGAAGCAAACCAATAACATAAAGTCAAAATAGCAATTAATTTATCTAAATTATTCTCCTAACTCAATACAAAAATAATGAAAAAACAGTGAGGAAAAACAGGTAAGTCGTGATTTTAGGTTGGGCCACAGTACGGAAAATCTCCTAAGTCTGCAGAACACAAGGGGTGAAAACATTGCTGAAATTAAGACTAATAAAATGGTTTCTAGTGATGATCACTTCCTTTGTACATCATTTATGAATTGTGTAAACTTTTACATGCAAAATAATGACAAAAAACTTACCATCTTTGATGGAAAATCGCCGCCAACGTGAGCCGCTGCCGCTCAATATTTGCACGATTTTCCGGTGAAAAAAGAAGGTTACTGACATACAGGTTTTTTCTCTGCCTTCTGGATAAAAAACTATTCATCGGACGTGAAAAAGGCTTCACGAAATGGATCAAGCGACCCTAATTTACCGAGAGAGCTCAAAACCTTATTTTTGGAAAAAGTCCGACTTACATGGTTTTCCAGGTAAGTACACAATCGATTTGTACTCGACTGAGCTTGCACTGACGGGCCACTTTGCTCGGTTGCCATGGCGACACAAGGTCCCAGGACCTGCCAGTTTCAGGAGCCTAGGTTTGATTTCTACTGCTCGACATCGATTACTGTCGCTATATTCTGATACCATGCTCCATCAGGGGAGCTACAGGGAGACAACATGACGGAACCACATACTGAATATCCATTGCCACAGAACTCTGTCGAGTCGCTGTTGAACTTTGTGAAAAATGCTAGGTACAGCGTACAGAGGGAAATTCTAATGCCAACTGAACACATGGTTGGAGTTTTTTTTACTCTTCTGGGTGCCGGGGCAGTGGCCTTGTGGACACAACGCCCCTGATCAGCGTGCGTTCGGACAGACACAGTTCTGGACTAAATCCTGAACAGTTCTATCCTCTCTTTTTCAGAACGCAGTTTCATCCTGGGCGGGTCTCGGACTGCCGGTCCGAACAAACCTACTGATGAGTGTTTCCACCACAGCCTAATTTACTTGTCCGATTGTGCACTTGTGGGGGGTGTACAACTATTTCGTTTTCTCTTTGGATTGAAATTATATTGCAGTAAGTAGTCACTTTATTTACGTGAACACAGGAAAAATAGTTTCCTAATTATATTAGAGAGTTTTTGCAACACACTCGTGACGAAACGAAACGGAAAACGACACCGAAACGGAAATGGCGGATAGGGCGACCGAAGTCAGATGCTAACCTTTTTCGGTTCAGTTTTCGTTCAGCTTTGGCGTCTACCGGCTGGTGGAGTCACACTAACGTTATGTCAACCTCTCTTTCATCCATTTTACTCCATGGTTAATACAAATCTATGTCCACACATGGCGTCAAGTCTGCCAAGACGCCAAGAAGCAGCTGTGAATACGACGCTCAACATTTTTATTTTCCAAGGAAAACAGAAGAAGGTAGGTAGCGTTATACAGATGTAAGGTTAAATTACGTTTCGTCATATCAACACGACGAAAGCTGACACCGCGAGATCCCGGTATTTTTCGTCGTCACGGTTCGTCAAACTTTTCGGTGTCTTAAGTGCGCATGCGCAGCACTGCTTTCGTTTCGTCGTGAGTGTGTTGCAAAAACTCTATTAAAACGCTGTCAGATACCGACCTGTTGCTGAGAATGAAAATTCGTACCTATTGTGATGGTGTCGACCCGTATGTAACATCTCAAATGTGACGTACGTCATATCTCAAATGTGAAGTACCTACGAAGATTTAGGTAGTGAATTATCTAGTGCTTGGGTTCGATTTCTTCACATTGAAGCAACTAAAAAGCCCTTGAAGCGCATCATTTTTTGGACATCTAGGCTTATAAAGAAGGTCACAACGAATAGAAATCACCACATCCATTTTTGGCCTTTGGAAAGGTCAGTAGAAACTCGAATGACTGCTCCTAAGACTGGAGAAATCCTTAGGTCGTATTTTTTAATTTTTTAGTTAGAACTCTTAGGCAAATAGTGTAGTCTAGAATACCTAGGAAATTACTGAATCTACAGTATTATTTACAGAATCCTCAAATAGAAAACAGTCTCCACAAGGAGGAATTCCTGTTAACCAAGCTCTCATCAGTCAGCCTTCCTTTTCGTTTATTATTCTGCGAATAATGCACCTATGTATTCGCTCAGCAAAGAAATGTTATAACACCCTCAAAGTTTTTTCTTTTACGTTTCAAGGTGCATAGATTCCAAAAATGCAATGTCCGACCACCGTCCGCCGTATCACACGCGTATCTACTCTAATTTAGGTCTAAAAAATTCGTTCTTTCGCACACAGGTTCCATTTGGGCCCTAGTTGTGTCTCGAAACATTGCAGCGCGATCGGAATATACCCAGGGGTGTTATGGGTGAAAATTGGTATTTTTTTGTGTTTGAGTAACATGAGCTTTTGAGGTATCGTTTTATGTTTTATAGAACGAGAAGGCCGATTCTGAAGTCGATATTGACCAAAGAGTGGACAATTGAGGTTTTAACGAAGTTTCAGCCTTAAATTTACGTTAAAGTTTGGTCTAAAATCGTCGTTCTCTCGCACAGGGCTTGGATCCCCATTTGGGAACACTTTTGGGTCCTAGCTGTGCTCCAAAGCTCGGCAGCCCGATCGGAAGACACCCAGGGGTGTTATGGGAGAAAATGAGTATGAAAATAGGGGTTTTCGTTCGGGTTTTTTCCATGTTTTTTAGGGTGAGAAGACCGAACATGAAGTTGATTTTGACCAGAGTGAAGAATTGAGGTTGTAACGAAGGTTAAGCTCCCGAAATTCATTTTTTATTAGTCAAAAACCTGGGAAACTGTCTGAAATAACCGTAAATTTGAATATTAACACTGGAAGTAGTATAGCAGGTGATTCAAGACAATTAAATAGCACTGTCAATGTTCAAAGATAATCTGTAAAAAAAAAAGAAGTGCCGAGGTCGTGTTTTGGGGGGCTGAAATTGGTGGAAACAATCTAAAATAGCTATTTCAATTACCTATTGCGCATGAAAGAAACAATAAATGAACAGCAACATTTCTGTTGGTATGTCCAATCAAATAATAAACCCAAGTGACAAGGATTTTGCAGCGTTATCTTGTAGGATGTAGGTATTTATTTTTTGACAACGGTTATCTACTCTGCCGACTTGTTTTATCGTTTTCAAGGTTCGGTATTCTAAGGGGATGAGAGTCTTCTGCTGTGCTCGATTATTTTCTGAAGGTTTTCGTGTTATCACTCAAATTATTTACAATCGACAGCAGGCCAAACAACTCCCTTGCCTTGAATTGCCATTCACTCATACAATACTACGTTGCTCGTATGGGCATCTTGTTCGCACTTCACGAAACAGAAAGATTTGAGCGAAATTCGTTCATTTCCTAATAGAAACTCATTCAACCGAGGCTGAACAACAAAGCTGACCAGGAAATTGATGGTGGATGTTCCAGTTACAGCTGTTACTAACCTCTTGCTGGGTGCTGGCAGATTATGACTGACGTCACGTCGGTACGACCTGTACTGACCATCCACCATGAAATAGCGTGGTTCTTCTCTCTCCCAAAGCCCAGATGCAACATTGGAGTGTTGACGAATTGAGGCGTTTACTATTTCGACTGGACCTGAAGAATCCCTAGGTCCGTTTGGAGAGAAATCTTAGTGCCCATTTTGATTTATGGACCAAGTTTGATAAGTTGAGGCCTTTAGCATCATAATTTTAATATGTACCTACCTACCTATTACAAATCATTAAGGATTTACCTGTGTGATTCCAGAAAGATGTCACTCACTTATTGTGTTAATAAGGCCTGTGTCGCCTTTGGAGTTTACCACAGGCTCCTCCCTCTTTTGACGCTGTCCTTCGACGGTCGTAGTAGTCGTTGTAGTGGTTGTCATCATTACGATGATCGGTGCATTATTATCCATTTGCTCCTGCAGCGCACTCTGGAAACGTATTCGAGTAAAGACTTCAGACTCATTGTTGATCTAGGACTTTGATAGGTCAAATAATATTGGTAAAGTCGCCTAAATGACCCTAAATTGATATAAATTCACCAAAAGAGTACGTCGAGACAGAAGAAGACTAGTTCAATAATAATAATAAGCATAATGTCCTCAAAAACCGGAAAAATTCGAGTTTTTGTGGGACAAAAATCATTCAAGTAACACCATTAAAAATAGTGGAAAAAAACACTGACTTTCAAAATTTGCTCATGTGGTCATGCTGCTTGACTGGAACTTTTCGACTGTTTATACTTAACCTCCTTACCTTCTGAGAGAGAGAGAGAGAGGGGGTGAGAAGGGGTGGGGATTAGGGACAGAGTGGTAGAGAGGGAGAGAGAAATTTATTTTCCTTACAACATTTTACAGACAAATTTTGAAACATACAAATATGCCAAGTTCAATAAAAAGTTCTTTTTTTAAACGGCGGTTACATACATTTTACGTACAAGTTAGATTCTTAGAGGTATCAAAATAAAATCTTGCGAAAATATTTCTTAAACGTGAGTTCTATAACAATTTGAGACTTAATAATCAAGGTGTCGGTATTTAGTATGGTGGAAATCCCACAGTAGGCCAGGGCATGTACATGGCAATGCAAAGCTGAAGCTAGTGTAGTTCAACAACGCTCAAAAGCTATTGCTGGCATTCTGCAAGTTTAGTTTAGGCGATAGGTGTGTTACGAGCCAGTTCGACGGTACTGCTTTGGTCAGCTCGACCCAGTTTTCCCGAACTCCCCTCAGGACATCGCCCTCCAGTTCAGTCTGCCGTAGCACCTTGTACGCGATTCACTCTCCCTTATACCATTGTGTTATCCATCTAGTAACCCAATAAAATTAATATATGTAACGTTCTATATGCGGGATTTATGACTTCTCAACCTGTACCTTAAATCAACGCGAGGAACATTACAGGAGTTCGGTAATGGTGATGTAACTTTGTTTATTCATTCATATTTAATAGATGTTTTATCTCGTAGGACGATAAATTCTGGATGATAGATTTCAATTTTTGGTTGTTTTTCTCGCTTTTGTTTTAATTATGGTTATTAGTTGATTTGTTAGTTTATTGGCAACATTCAGAGCAATGAAATTTAGATGGAGTTGGCCGAATTTTTTGTTTTTGTAAGGGATGTGGTATTTATTTTTATTCCAGGTGGTAGTGTGATTCGTGTAGTTGATATTTGTCAGGGCGCGTGATGATGTCTTTCAGAATTCGAGTAATATACATACAGGGTGGCCACCGGTCAGGGAAGTAAATGTTGGTCAGGGAAATCGAGTGGCGAGTCAGGGAAAATTACCGCACGTCTGCTGTTCTCTTGAGATTTTGAACTGACGCGCCTTATTTTTTAACACTCTGCTTGTGTCCGGTCATCTGAGAGGTTCAGAGCATGCACTGCCTGCCCAGCGCGCCTAGTGGCACGGATTAGAAGATGTCACCATTGCCCCATCCGTCCCCTCAGCTCCCCGCAGGTCTGTGGGAAGTTCTAGGTAATACGGTTGGGAAGTTCGATTATGAACCAATCGATAGGGTACTTGAACAGTAGTTGATGGTGTTCGAATATTCCTACGGGGTTTTCTTCTTCCACTTCCACCATTTCCTTTCCAGCCTTGAATTTTCCTCTATTTCACAATAAATTACATCGATATTGATTCGGCTAACATCGATGGTATTGATGTTTATATGTTATTAGTTACTAGGTTGACACCGTTGTTTAAACCATTGATAGCACACCAACAGCGGTCTTTGTAAAAACAGGTCAATCACTTCAAATCTTTTAGTTTTCACCAACTACGTATACCCGCAGATTGAACAAGAATACCAGGTCAACGCCATATACCTAGATTTTTCCAAAGCGTTTGATCGGGTAGATCATAATTTACTCTTATGCAGGTTGTATGCATCCGGCTTTCAAGGATATATGTACGGTGCTAGTGAAAATCAGAAATTATTCTCTATCGTCCCTCTTCATTCCGTCCTCCGAAGTTCCTCAGGGATCTCATCTCGGTTCACTAGTCTTTCTCTTGTTTGTAAATGATATAGGTAATTTCTGGAATCAGTAGTGATGTCCAAATCTTTATATTTGCAGAAGACGTTAAAATCTATCTCACCATAAAATCTGTCAGAGAATCCATCAAACTTCAATAAGCCCTCAATTATATATTACAGTGGAAAATTATAATAAATGCTATCTAATGTCCTTTTCCCGTTCAGACGACATCATAAATTTTTATTACAAATTAAATTCTTCCCCAATTTGCAGAGTCGATTCGGTGAGGGATCTGGGAGTTTGGCTCGACCCTAAGCTGACATACACTATGCACGTCGAAGAAACAACTGGTGCTCCCTGCAAAATGTTGGGTTTCATATGGCGCAACACCAGACGCTTCAAAAAAAGCACTGCACTCATTACGCTTTTTAACTCATTAGTGAGACCCAAACTTGAGTATTGCTCCACCATATGGAACCCTCATTTTGCCAGGTATGCCAGTAAAGTAGAATCCGTGCAGAAACGTTTTTATAGATCTCTCGCATACAAGTTAGGGTTAGTACTCGCACATGAAAACCACATACCCCATTACTCGGATCTACTGAGAGACTTCAAGACCTTGCCACATTCCACTAGGCGGGTAGCTAGTGACCTCATCACCCTCTACAAAATTTGTAACGACCAACTTGACTGCCCACCACTAGTGGAAAAGCTGAACTTTTTTGTCCCTTTATACACAGTCAGACAGCCCAGACTTTTCGAGCCAACTTTTCACTCAACCCTGTATGCCCAAAATGAATCTCTCACCAGAATGCAGCGAATGTGCAATAGTATTATCCTCACTTCACCATCCATAGACATTTTCGACAACCCCGCTAAAATCAAAAATGAGATTTAAAATAGCCTATCCGCAACTTGTCCAACCTACTAGACAGTTTCTCGTATACCTAAATACTCATTTCTTGTATAGGTGCTTTGTTGTGAGTCCCTCCCGGAACTACAACCACCTAGAATAAGTTCTCGCCAAAACCAAGCAGTGAAAATTAAGCCCCATTTACACGAGCGGACCGGGCCGGATACTCCGATGCTCCTAGCTAGGAGCCTCCTGACTCGCTCCATGGGGGGCGGGGCTTCCTTCCCTTCGGGCAGCCGTTTACACGACCGGACCGAAGACAAGAACGTAATAAACAGTTGTATAACAATTTCCACCGTTTTGGTTTATTATCTTCAGCAATAAATTTGTATAACACCCCCCAAAATTTTTTCTTTTCCGTTTCAAGGTGCCTAGATTCAGAAAATGCCATGTCTGTCCACCATACGCCGTATCATGCATACGATACCGGCTTCAATTTCTGTCTAAAAAGTCGTTCTTTCGCTCACATGCTCAATTTGGGCCCTAGTTGTGTCCCGAAACTTTGCAGCCCAATCGGAATGTACCCAGGGGTGTTATGAGTGAAAATGTGTATAAAAATAGGTACTTGTTGTGTTTTAATAACATATTAGTAACGTGAGCTTTTGAGGTATCGTTTTCCATGTTTTTGGAACGAGAAGACCGAATATGAAGTCGATTTTTACCAAAGAGGCGAAAATTGAGTTTTTACCAAAGGTTCATTTCCGAAAATTGATTTTTAATGAGTCAAAAACCTGGAAAAATGTCTGAAATCACCATCAATTTGTATAATAACATTAGAAAAAGTGTAAACAGCTGAATCAAGACCATTAAATCGCACTACCAATGATCAAAGATGATCTGGGGGGGAAAAAAGTGTACCTATTTCATGTTTTGGGGGCCAAAATTGGTGGAAATCATCAGGAATAGCTAATTCAATCATTCCACATGAAAGAAACAATAAATTTAACTGCCAACAAGAATCTCTAGAACTTCAATAGAATAATAAACCCATGTGACAAGGACTTTGCAGCGTTTTTAAACTATATGCATGTTTATAGGGATGTAGGTACCTAGTCCTGGAGAAGATCCTGAGCGGATATGCGTTTACACCACAGGGTGACAGGGCAAACGGGTGGGGAGAGTAGGATCGTCCGGTGGGGGGGACCCTAGATCCGAAGGAATTTCCATCGGGCCTCCCTAGCAAGTGGGAACGCCCATAACCGGTCCGGACGAGCGTTTAGACGGCAGGGCTGAAGTACGCACTTACTGTACTCCTCGGATTTATCCGGCCCGGTCCGCTCGTGTAAACGGGCCTTAAGTTACTGGCTAATAAACAGTACGAGTGGCGCAAGGGACGCAAGATCCGGTGCACAACCTGGAGCCCCACCACCCTGGTGGTGGCTTCAGGGTCTATATAACCCCAGATCCTGTGCCATTTTTGCCATTCTACGCTTCCTCTAGTCGATGACTACTCTCTCTCATTCCTCACCTCCTCTCTCTAAATTCAACACTCAAATATTGGTGGAGGTTCGCCCTTAACCGCAAAACTCACATCTTCCATATTCACCACAAATTCACACACACACATATTTCATCAGACCATGGTGGAGGTTTCGCCCTTAACCAAAATTGATGAAATACACTAAACGCTCGGTGGAGGTCCGCCCTTAACCGCACACATATTCATTCTAAATTCACACACACATTTTATCAGAACATGGTGGAGGTTTCGCCCTTAACCAAAACTGATGAAATACACTAAACGCTCGGTGGAGGTCCGCCCTTAACCGCACACACATATTCATCCTAAATTCACACACACACAAATTTCGTCAGAACGTGGTGGAGGTTTCGCCCCTAACCAGAACTGGCGAAATTCACTAAACGCTCGGTGGAGGTCTGCCCTTAACCGCACCACACCAAAACACGCTCGGTGGAGGTCCGCCCTTAACCGCACCACACCAAAACACGCATGCCAAATTCTCCAAATTTACCTCATCCTGTTGGATGTTGAACAACACTGATGTCCACTGGCTAACATGCATGGCCAAGTGAAGGTTAAATAACCACCTACACTCTCATTGTTCATAACCTAAATATAAATAAAAGAATCAGTCCCTTACACTTCTCCTTGTAAAATGTGTTTTGCTTTTATTTAAAACCCATATATTAACAGGTTATGAGCCCCAGTCTACGTTTGTAAAACGGTATTAGTGCGTGTGGAAACTCCGTGTACACCTAAGAAATTGGCGATCTCAAAAAAATAAAAAAATAAAAAAATAAAAATGAGTTCCTCTCAACCTACCACGGTTCGTGCGGTGAAACCATTCAATGGCAAGAACTTCACTGATTGGAAGCTTCATATGGAATTGTATCTGGATGAGCAAGGAGTTCTCGAATGTATTCAGGAGTATCCCCTTAGTGCTAAAGCACTCAAAGCAGACAAAAAGTGCAAATCACTATTGGCTCAACATCTGGAAGATTCCTACCTAGAACACATCAGGAACAACGCCAACAGCTTCGATATTCGGAAGTCTCTATGCACAACCTACGAGAAGAAGGGGCCATGCAGCAAAAGATTATTATTAAAGAAAATAGTTGAGCTGAAATACGACGCAAAAACGCCGTTAGATTCACACTTCATCACGTTTGATGGAATCATGCGTGAATTGAAAAACGTTGGGGCGAAGTTGGATGAATCTGATTACTGTTGCATACTGCTCAACTCACTTCCTCATCAGTTCGAGTCTGTTGTCACAGCTCTTGAAACATTTTATGATAAAGAAATGGAGATGGACGATGTAAAAAGAAGACTGTCAGAATTTGATATGAAACTCAGGAGCAGTCCAACAATCAGTGTTAAGCCCAAAGAAGATAGATGGGAAAACAAAAATTATACAAATCAGAATGCGTTCGCTGCAACTAAGAAACCTTTTCAGCAATACCAAGAAGGTAAGGACAACTTATCAAACAATATGACCACATGTAGTTTCTGTAGTAGAAGAAACCACAAGAAGACAGATTGTTATTATTATAAGAAAAATACAAGTCAAACAGCTAACCTAGTGGAAGGTAAAGAAAGCTCCAGTGATGAAGATGACACATCATTTGCATTTCTACGTGTCCAAGATGATAGAGGTCCTTCAACCAAGTCTACCATAAATTTCTATCTTGACAGTGGTGGGCAGAAGCCGTATTGTCAGCTGCATATGTTATCAACAGAAGT
The DNA here is from genome assembly GCA_954871275.1 of Leptopterna dolabrata. Classification (NCBI taxonomy): domain Eukaryota; kingdom Metazoa; phylum Arthropoda; class Insecta; order Hemiptera; family Miridae; genus Leptopterna; species Leptopterna dolabrata. Next base: position 51,935,149 of record OX940981.1, read on the forward strand.
TATACGGTGAATAAGTTATGGTATGGAAAGGACATAGATCTGGAGAATTTGAAGATATTTGGGTGTCGTGCTTTTGCTCATATCCCCAAAGAAAAGAGGTCAAAATTTGACCCCAAAGCAATAGAGTGTTTCCTGGTAGGCTACACTAGCAATGGCTACCAGCTTATGAAAAATGGTGAAATCTTCACAGCTCGAAACGTGGTCTTTGAAGAAACCAAGCTGTATTCATATTTTTTAGTCAACATCACCTCTGACCTTGAGAAGGGGAACAAGGAAGACCTCGTTAAAAGGGAAATTCCCTCAACATCTGGGAACGAAGAACAACGTCCATCACGAAAAACAAAGCCTCCTACTCGATTTCATGACTATGAACTGAATTTGTGTTTGCAGAACGAAATTCGATTTGAAGATTTGAGCAAGATGCCATTGGATGAAAGGAGTAAATGGAAAATTGCTATGGAAAGCGAACTGGCCTCAATGAAGAATAATGAGGTATGGGAACTTGTAGATAAGCCATCTTCAAACTGTCCTGTTATTGATAGGTAGGTACTAAATGGGTTTTACGCATAAAGTCGAACAACCTTTACAAAGCAAGGCTAGTTGCTCGTGGATTCCAGCAGATAGAAGTGCATGAAGACATTTACGCACCAGTGGCAAAAATGATGACTGTGAAAATAATGATAGCATCACAAGGACTTCATGTTATGCAAATGGATATACGTACCGCGTTCTTGAACAGTCATATTCAAGGTGATATCTACGTCAAGCAACCACCAGGATTTCAAAATGGTGAAAAAAATTTGTAAGCTGAAGAAATCCATTTATGGATTAAAGGAATCACCCCCGAACTGGAACCTATGTTTTGACGGATTTATGAAAAGAAATGGATTCAACCAATCTAAAGGGAGATACATGCCTCTACCTGAAGACTATTGGTGAGTCAAAACTGTTTGTCCTGCTATTTGTTGACGATATCTTGATGGCTTCTAGCGATTTCTTAGAGCAAATGAATAATTTCAAAGTGATAATTAGAAACAACTTTGAAATTACTGATCTCGAGGTTTCAACTGACTTCACATTTCTTGGTTTTGAGATTAAGGTGCTACCTGACAAGCTGGTAATTTCTCAACAATCAATGATTGAAAGAGCATTGACTACATTCTGTCAATCTGATCCAAAAACACTCTCACACCAATGGAAGCCAAACTACAACTTGAAAAAGTCACTGAGCCTGATGAAAATTTGCCTTTCCGTCAGTTGATAGGCACATTGATATATGTCTCTGCAGGGACAAGACCGGATATCAGCTATGCTACCAATTACATTAGTAGATTCTGCAACAGTTTCAGCAATACTAATTATAAACACGCCTTGAGAATTTTGAAGTATCTGTAAACCACTATCAATCTTGGTTGGCATTACATCAAAGGCGCCAGATGTCCTCCAATTCAAATGTTCAGTGATGCTGACTGGGGAAGTGATCTGGAAAACCGAAAATCCACATCTGGCTATGCTGCATTTGTGTTTGGAAATCCAGTGAGCTGGACGTCTAAGAAACAGTCGCTTGTGGCAACTTCGTCTTTTGAAGCTGAGTATATCGCTCTGAGTGAAACAATCAAGGAGACAGTTTGGATCAAGTCAATCCTTCAAGACTTCAACGTCAACATTGATGAACCTATTCCGGTTTGGGAGGATAATCAAAGTGTGATTGCAATAGCTGTCTCATCAAATCAATAAAAGATCCAAGCATGTCGAAATTAAGTATTGCTTTGTGAAAGATAGCGTGGCAAACAATCTAATTGCTCTTAATTATGTGAAAAGTGATGAACAAGTGGCAGACATTTTAACAAAGCCACTAGTCCTTCCTCTATTTTGTAAACATAGAAGTGCTTTAAATTTGAAGTAACTTAACTTGTTTAGATTGTTCAAAATTTCTTTACAGTATGTTTCAATTTCTTTCTTTATGACAAAAGAGTGTTTTTTTTTTGTAATGCTTGTATACTTGCACTATCAGTGTTGAGAAGGGGTGTTGGATGTTGAACAACACTGATGTCCACTGGCTAACATGCATGGCCAAGTGAAGGTTAGATAACCACCTACACTCTCATTGTTCATAACCTAAATATAAATAAAAGAATCAGTCCCTTACTCTTCTCCTTGTAAAATGTGTTTGGCTTTTATTTAAAAACCATATATTAACACATCCAATCTCAATTTACAACATCCAAACTACCTCCGCCTCTCATGGTGAATTTTAAACATACATAAATTCACCATATGCTTCATTGTTTTCAAACTGCAGTTTATCACCAAAACTACGATCTAACTGTAGTTACAATGATGCTAATGTTACAATCTAAATGTTCAGTTTGAACTTGATTGGTTTACAATATTATGCTTCAAATGTTTGAAGTATATTTTCGATGCTAACTGTCATCTCTGTGCAACTGGGCCTTGCCCGGTCTGTTGAATAAATAAAATATCGGAACGCTAACATCGATGTTCGATAATACCGGAACTTTCGACATCGATGGTTAAATATCGAACATAGAAGTCAAAGCATCGATATTTCGATAACATCAACCATCGATGTTCCATCCCAAAAAAAGTTGTAGGGGGCGGTGCGGCGGGCAGAGATTTTCGATTGTCAAGCCGTAAAATCAGATAAGTTCAGTTCTTGTTATGACCGTATCCTCAGGATATATATTATAATAATTGAAACCACCACCACACGAAAGGGTCGGGACCGCGGTGGTCCTCGCTAGGAGCACCGTTTCATTCCATGTTTTAAGTAACCGTTCCAAACCTATTCGTTTCTTCTTTTAGTAGCAGTTCCGCACTCCCGCTTCGAGTTACGCCCCGCTAATTTTCAAATTAACTATACAGTAAAACGCTTCTTCTCTATACTGTTATGTAAGGTGTAACTTGTTTAAAAATCCACTGTCAACCAGGTAACTGCTTCTGTCATGTACTTTCATTGAAGGATTGGATAAATGAATACTTATATATAATACCTTAATGAGCAAAATGATTATGGAATACATCAGATGGTAATAATACCCTTTATCAAAAGGTTATTATTCACCAATCAAAGAAATTTCAAAATTTCTTTTCTGCTGGTTACATTGGTATATTTCTTTTAGCAAATATCGGTATAAAACGAAGCCATTGCGTCCTTCTGGACTATATCTGACCTTGAGAACATGATAAAAACTTGCGAGCTTTGCCAAAAAATATAGAAAAAAAACACGTTCGAAGGACAGCACTTTTTGTGCGCAATAAGACGCTCAAATATCAAAATTGCTAAAAACCACGAAAAAAGAACTTCATCCTTTAGGCATCGTATTAATAATATTAAATTACCCAATTAATGTTCAGTTCCCAAAGCCGGGTGGGACTAACTTCTAAGATAATGATTATATTTTTTTTGGGGAGGGGAGTAAGGGGAAATTCAAAATTAAATAAGAAGAAATTGGGTAATACAATTTTAAGAATAGAACGTTGTGTATTAATTTACAAAATAGCTGCCTAATTATGAAGTCACAGCATGGCTACGTTGTGCTAAGTACTGATTCATATTAAATTTGAAAAACATTTAAATAATTTTAAAATTAGTTTGAAACCTTCTCAATCTTTAAAACCTTCTCAATTTTTAAACCCTTCTCAATTTTTAAAACCTTCTCAATTTTAGTGTTACAGAGGGGCGTTCGGGATCGCAAATGGTAACTATGCTGCGCCTATACGAAGTCCGCAAACCAAAAATGGTAACACGAGAAGGTTTTATCCATTGCACTAATACAAAACAACTGCAATCTAATTATCTATTATGGACAAGAAACGGACTAGGACGAGATAAAAAGAAGTGTTAAGACAGCTGGTGATAACAAGAATCTTTGAGAGTGAGCAGGAACGGTGAACAGAAGAACTACTGGAACCACAGAACAGGAGACTGGAACAGAGAACGTGAGATGGCTACGCGGAAACACCCGAAAACGACGGAAACAGCCGAACTTGCGAGGACCACCGCTGTCGGTGGTGGTGGTGGTGAGGAGAGTCTGGCCAGAGCCCACTCCGGCCGTGAGGGTTCGGCCATTTCCGCCTGTTTCCGCTGCCTCCTACTGCTTTACAGCGTGGGCTACCTATTGTTTTAGAAGCCGACTTTCAACGTGCTAGCTCGATAGGTCAGAGGGATCGACACGGCCCTTGGAAGACAGGTTCGATGGCTCGAGACTAGGATTGATGACAGTTTTTTTTGTCGCCGATACTTTCGTAAGATCTGTTTTTGTTGCGTTAAGGCTTCGAAATCATGATTTTCTTCACAGATTATTGATTTGAACAGCTTCTATAATTTATTATTACTTAATAAGCGATTGATGGAGTAGTACCTAGGTTCTTTACTTTATATTTACAAATAATAATCGTTGCCAGATATGTGACCAACATTTAGGGGCCATAACCGTAGCGGCGACTAAATTTGCAAGGAAATGGTATATTTTTAAAAAGACATTTTGCCCGCACAAAAATTTGGGAGGGCAACGAAATGAAAATAATGGTAACATAAGCAAAAAATATATATTTTATTCATTTACGAGATCACAATTCACAGCTTATTCTTGAGAAATTAGGTAGGTAGGTAACTATGGAACTTCTGACTATTCCCATAATTGTCACAAAATATATAGGTATTTCCCTTGGAGAAATTAACGATAGTGACAAAATTATACACTAGTCTCAGTATTACCCACCCTCTTGAAAATGTTATTCTAGAGAAAGCTTATCAATCACAATAGGTACTTAGTACAATTTAGACTCTTTTAGGTTATAACTAGGTACCTACTTAGATTAGTGTTACAAATACTGAAAGTGAAAAAAAAAAAAAAATCGAGAGGAAAATTGCCCAAGGCAACGACTTCATTTTTATATTATTATATATTATAATATCACGACAATATCACATGTAATCAACCTTTTAATGAATATGTTGAAATAGGATCTTCAAATGAGATGCCTTCATGAGCACTTCCTCTATGGAACAGAGTTCATAAAGTATCCATAGCATTTGTTCTATTCTACACTATGTGTACTACGAATCGAATAGAAAATATATTGTATAGCTCAGAATTAATCTACATGTATATATATAACATAAACGTAATATTATCTCTATGAACTGTTATATTATTCGTATATTCATGTAAGGATCATATGTTTTATGAGCTGTATAGTTGGCACTACTGTTATATAGAAAAATGCGGTGGGGTTTGCAAACCCCACTCCTCTCTCTCACTCGCTTCCGTATCGTTGACGCTGTAGCCTCTTTTACGATCCGTATATTTTATTTCCTCATATTTGTGCAAGTTCTCAAATATATCGTTCATATTCTTTAAAGTCAGTTTCGAGTGCATTATTTCGTGTACTACACACAGGATCAATCCTTCAACTCCAGATTCTCCTTTTACGGTGAGTGGTTCGTTTAATTATTTGATTGCTAAAGTAGCATCTCAGTTTTCATTAACCTCACCTCCAAACGGCTTTTGACTTTGATACGATATCGTGACAACGCCGTCTTTATTGCTTTTGGTCAGGTCGTTGAAATTATATCCATTTCCATCCAGAAGCCCAACTGAAGAAAATTAGATCGTTTGAATTTTCTATCAAGCCTTGGCGTGAAATCGGTCTCATGGCGTCTATTTTTCCCCTCCCCGCTAGGCAGCGTCCGAGTCTACACAGGAGACCGCAAGCGTCGGAAGATGGCCGCCGTTTCTCTTCGAGTAATTTCGATAAATACATCGAAAATTAGATTTCCCCAACCAGGTCACTAGGAGTTGCTCCGAATCAACGTAGATCGACGTCGTTGTAGACTTCCTTCATTCTTTTTGGGTTCGCCGGTCCGAAAGAGTTTGTGTCGGTTAGTATCCGTGATAGAGCAAATATCGGGACGCCGATAGCTTTCTGTGAGCCGTGCTCGAGATCGTTGCCGGATAGCTCTCTGTCTCCAGCGTGGTGGACGAAGTCTGAACTTTCCTGCTCCCGACAGGAAATTCAGGCGCCGAGTTGCGCGATAGATATTGAATCGCTAGCCCGAGTCAGGAAAAGGTTGATCATGGCGTGCACATTTTTTTTTTATTAGTTTCGACCTCGGATCAACAGTGCACATTAGAACCTCGCCTGGCGACATATAGGGTACCTCGAGTGACTGAGTGCCCGCTTTGTGATCGGGATCTTATCACCAGCACAGTCTCAAAGGCCGCAACTCAACGGGGTATGTGAATCGGGCTGGACCCCAGGAGCTAAGGTCCTCTGAATCAATCCAAGAGATTGAGGCACAGAGAAGATCGCAACTAAATTTGTTTCGAATTATGATCACGGATAGACCGAAATCACGCCAAGGGCTCGAATTTGCTTCGGAAATTTCATTCGGGACCGCCCCTATCTACTCCATTCCCTCTGAGGTAGCCGGAGTGAGAAACCAGGTGTGCCCAATTTTGGGAATTAACACATCTCAGTTCGAACCCGTGGCTCGCTCAGTGAATATACAGAGGGGACGGGTTGTTTCGTTTCGATGTGTACCTTATGGGTAACATCGGAACTGAATGGGATAGGGGTCGGAGATCTCATTTTCTTTATGACGGAAAATCACGCAAATCGGATATCTAGTCTTCGGGGAGTGCACCCCCATGAAATTAAGTTACATCTCAAAATAATGAATCGTTTTGTTTTTAAATATGAGATTGATTTCGTTGGAGAGTCAAGTGTCGTTTGATCCTGGAGGAATATAATATACATATTGATCTTACCAATTAACTTTTGAAATAACCTCTTTTAGTTTGAATCATGCTATTTTTATCTCTAGAAACAGGTTGGCCAACCGATTTTGAATCTTTTCACAGGAGATTGGATATATTCCTAGTATGTATTTGAACCAAGAGTCTTATTCATGAAACAATGAATCTTTCATGACATGTATGTTTCTATCCATTCATTGAATCGCCCTGGTGTCTCAATAAATAGCATTTAGGTTATGTTTTATTTGGTAAAGAAAGGAAATTGCGGATTTGTCAACTGAAATATTATACAGGTATCAATATGTCCCAATCTGACTTGGACTATGACGGGGATGACGTCTCGTTAGATGGACCGTTTTCCTCCAGTTTTGCCAACTGGTACCGCTTCGGAAAACTCTTCCGGTTTATTTGCCACCACTGCCCTGGTATCCCATTCTGTTCCTATGGACGAAGGTGTGGTTGGTCAACTTGAGACCCAGGACTGCATCTTCGTGCTCGACCCTTCTGACCCTGCTCCTGGCGATTTCTCAGTACGTGATCGAGAGACTGCCAGGAAAAAGGTCAGGTATTTTATTTTTGAGTCACTGTCCCAGTATTTTCAAGATCTAGTCCAGGATCTTCGTGATCCCAAAGACATCATGGACAAGTTGCAAAATACTTGTGATCCCTCCTCAAAATTCCAGTTGAAAAGTCTTGTTAATGAGTTTAATTCAATTCATTTCGACCCTAAAAGTGAAAAAGCGGTTGAGTTTCTCGGTCGGTTCGACGAGATTCGAAACAAACTCATCAGCATCAATGCTGACATGCTGACACCCGAGTATGCCAAGACTATCTTTGAGTTGTCAATCGATGAGACTGTCACATACCAGAAGGCTGAACTCAATGGGTTCAAGTTCTCTCTGGGCGAGCTTCGTGACATGCTCTTAGAGGAGCAACTCAGAAGTGAGCAGTCATCCTCGGGGGGTTCGAGCTTCAGCTTGATGAAGAGCCGAATTGCCTCCACTAGGGGTCGAGGTGGATCAAGGGGTGGGAAGGGTGCCGTCGCACGAGGTGGCTCAATCCCTGGTTTTACCAAGGCTCCCAGGGAAAAGCTACACTCGATTCAAAAGTTCCAAGGGAAAAGCGGGGTACTGTATTTACTGCCGCCAAACGGGTCATACCAGGGCAAACAGTTTCAAAGCCAATAAGACTTGCTTTAACTGTAGCATCTCAAATCAGCATATTGCTAAAGACTGTCCAAGTCCCCAGACCAACCTAGTTACGCTCCTCAAACGTCCTAAAAATTCCAAGCCTTTCCCCAAAAATTCTAATGCAGTCTCGCTTCCGAATCGACCTAAGCCATCGTCGGTAATCAGAAAACCGAAGCGTTTCACGATGCTCCTAGGTCAAGCTAAACAACTGGCTCAAGAATTTAGGGGACACCCGGACTCTGTCTTCTCGATTGTCGGTTCCTCTGAAGGGGACGACGACTCACAGGTCTGGGTCACCATGGGAGACGAGGAGGAGCAGGCGGTCAGTACGTTTAATTACGTCAGTGAACGCAACGGCCAGGGCGCTGTCTTCCAGCTATCTGAAGGTGAGCAATGTTTCAAAGCAATTATTGATACGGGATGTACAGAGCACTTGACATCAAATAAAGCCCAATTGGTCAACTTTCAACGTTTGCCATCGACTCGTAAATTTAAATGTGCTAATAGTAATGATAGTGCTGATTTGTCCGTAAATTATCGAGGTGACCTCGAATTCCTGAATAATGGCCAAGTCTCTACGTTGAAAGATGTTCTGTACACACCGGGTCTCTCATCAAACTTGTTTTCAGTTCGTAAAGTTACTAAAGCTGGGCTCAAGGTTGTGTTCTCGAAAGACAAGGTTGAATTCGTACAACCCTCCTCAAACAAGGTGATAAAAACTGGGTATTTTCGTGACAATCTCTGGTGGATTGAATTGCCAGTCGTTTCCCCTTCTACTAAACGAACTGGGGTGCAGTGTACTGCCCTGGAATCTAAGAGACTAAAGTTGAGTCTCAGTCTCTCGGCTTCTCAGGATCAGCCTTGCAGTTCTACTGCTCCTTTAGATTCGGGTTCACAATTTGATTCAGTGGGAGGGAGAGACCACCTTTGCAGTCCCTCTAATATGACTCGATGGGAGGGAGTGATTCATATATGCCTCAATCCGATATGTCCACTGCAAGTCTGGGAGGGAGAAGTGCTGAGAAGCATAATGAACATAACCTTGTCAAACCAGATTCACTTGACCTCAAGATTACTAGATTCGATAAGCATAATTTAGATAAAATATATAGTTCACTTCAAAATTCTGACATATTGTGGCATATTCGCTTGAATCATGCCTCCAAACAATATCTCGAAGCAGCTAAGAAGTTTCTCCCTGAACTTAAAAATGTTAAAGTTACGAATGTCATCTCTAATTGTGAAGACTGTCACCAGGCAAATACGGTCAGGAGATCTCATACCCAACGTAGGCACAGGGCTGAAAAGTCCTTTGCTACTCTCTACTCTGATCTGTTGGGCCCAATCAGTCCTTCTAATTTTAGAACTGGGGATTCCTATATTGTGATTTTTGTCTGTGACCATTCGCGTTATGTCTTTGCATATTCAATGAAAAATAAGAAGGAGGTTCACGTGGCTCTCAGAAGGTGCCTCCGTGAAATAGAATCAATAACCTCTCAAACAAAAAATGTTTTTAAGCTCAGATCGGATCGGGGTCTGGAATTTCAAACTTCTGATATGAAAAAGCTGTTGTCTGACGAGGGAATTATTTGGGATCCATGTCAGCCACATACTCCTCAGCAAAATGGGTGCGCTGAAAGAGTATGTCAAGAAATCAAACATAAAGTTCGAGTGAACCTACTTTCTGCCAAAATGCCTTATGCATTCTGGGGACATGCTCTCAAGTATTCTATCTTTGTTTATAATAACATGCCTCATTCCTCAAACTTGTTTCGGAGTCCCTTTGAACTTGTCAAGGGTTATCCTCCTAGCCTCAAGTTACTGAAACGCTTTGGCTGCCTTGTACACTTTGTGGATGTTAATAATAAAACTAAATTTGCTCCAAATGCTAAAAAGGGATTTTTGCTTGAGTGTAATGAAACGGGGTTTGTGATTTTCTCCGAGCAACATAAAACTCTTGTAAATTCAAGTGATGTAAAATGTATCGAAACCATAGTGTATGGGGACAGAATAAAGGATTATCCAAGGCCACTTGCGGAGATTCTTGACATGGGTGAGGGACTGGAATCAGCGAAACAGGCACCTGAAGATTCGCCAGGCACAGATTCCCAATCTGGGGAATCTTCAGCCTCGAGGCAGGTTGAAAAACCACATCTCTTGGTCGCAGTGAATCAGGGTGACCCATTAGATTATGTAGAGCCCCTCTCATACCGGGAAGCTATGGCTGCGCCGGATAGGGATCTGTGGGAGGAGGCCATACGTAGTGAACTTGAATCATTAGAGGAAATGGGTACTTGGGAACTTGTCCCTAAGTCTAGTCTTCCACCCGGTACCAAGGTAATTAAATCTCGATGGGTACATAAGAGAAAAGTGGAACCTGACGGTTCATATAAGTACAAAAGCCGCCTAGTTATTAAAGGGTTCGCTGATACCAATCAGTATCTGATTTCTGAAATGTATGCTCCGGTGGCACGTCTTTGTGATGTTCGAGTGTTCTTGTCTGTTGTGAACAAGCTTGGTTTACACCTTCATCAACTTGACGTGACTACAGCTTTCCTCCATGGGACTCTTGAAAAACCTGTGTACATGCAGGTCCCTGAAGGTGTCGAGGAACTTGCTGATCCACCTTTTCATTTGAAAGGGGCATATGTGTGCTGTCTCAAGAAATCTTTGTATGGCCTAAAAGTCTCGCCAAATCTGTGGTATAAAAAGTTTAGCAGCATCCTAATTAAGTTAGAATTTGTAGTCTATCCATTTCAAACATGCATTTTCAAATGGAAAGAAGGCCCAAAGTATACTTTGATTATTATTTACGTAGATGATTGTCTTCTAGCGTCCAATGATAATCAAATGGCCTTGGATGTTATTCAGACTTTACGGAAAGAAATCAAAATTAAGAACTTGGGAAATCCTAGAAAATTCTTGGGTTTTGAGATCGTTAGGAATGTGTCAAGTAAACAGCTGTTCATTCACCAGAGAACCATGATCCAGAGTTTACTAGACAAATTTCTACACCCAGAAGAAAGTATCAGTGAAATTCCCATGTCGCCCACAACATGTACGTTGGGTGCTCAATTAGAGTCGACTGCAGACTCGGAATCATCTCCAGATGTTCCATATCGAGAAGTAATAGCAATTAACTCTCTTATACATCCAAAATGGAACGAGACCAGACATCTCTTTTGCAGTCAACTTTCTCAGTATTTTAAACTTTAAACAAATGTTTATTGTATTATATTATTATTTTATTGTATAATACTTTATAATATTATATTTATTTTATATTTAGTATTATATTAGTATTATATTTATTTTATATTTTATATTTAGTTTATTGTATAATATTATTAAATATTTGTTATTTTAATCTTTAAACAAATAGGATACACTCTGAATGATTGGAAGTGTGTCCTAAAAATTTTGAAGTATCTTAAAGGAACGGTGTCTCTGGGTATCATGTATACTGGAAGAACCGAGAGTCTGGTTGCCTACTCAGATGCCTCATTGGGTACTAATGCACTCAATGGTAGGTCAACTACAGGATACATGATTAGGTCTCTTGGTGATCTGGTGTCGTGGAGATCGAAAAAGCAGACACATGTGGCCCTCTCGACGTGTGAATCTGAGTACTTAGCCATGTCGGAGGCGTGCAAGGAGATCACAAGTGTAAGGACACTATGTGAGTTTCTTGTGGGCATTGACATGCGTCCCACGTTGAGGTGTGACTGTGCTCCAGCTATCGCTGTCGCCATGACGAATGACTCCAAGACCCTTAAACATGTGGTCAAGCTCTCTCTACATTTTATCCATGACCTGTTCAAGAAGGGTGAAATCCATATTGAATGGGTTTCATCTCAGAAACAACTTGCTGATTGTTTCACCAAAGCTCTGCCTCGTGAAAAATTCCTTGAAATGAGAAATGCAATATTGACCAGAATTAATGCCGTGATGTAATTGTTTCAGGGGAACAAGAGCCGTGGGCCTAAACTGGCCAAAGAATCGTCGCTGTTGTCCACCTCTACGTGTTTACCGTCATGCTTCAACACGTCATCACAATCAAGTCCAGCCCACGCATCATCAGTATCGTCGCTTGTCAGCTCTACACCTCAGCTACATGTGTCACCGATGTTGTGTTTCGATGTGCGCGGGTCAACTTGTGATTGTGCATTAATTCAGTGTAAAACTAGTTCAGGCAATTTCTCCCTGCTAATATGATATATATTTTTTTTTATATTGTATTTCTAGAATCTTAGTAGGGAACCTATGTGAGCTGAATGACTTCCTTTTGCTGTAAGGCAAATGCATTAGAAAACTCTTTTGAACCTGCAATTTAGAATCGCAACTACATTAGTATCGGATACAGACTCATGATCTTGCCTCTGGTACTGATCATCCCATGCTAATATGTTGGACATCAGGTGTGACATTAGGACGTGTGTCGTTTCTGTGTGCTTTGTTACTGAAACAGCTTCTAGTCCTGTCACATTGGCCTCGTCATTTGCAGAGGAGGGAGTGTTGAAATAGGATCTTCAAATGAGATGCCTTCATGAGCACTTCCTCTATGGAACAGAGTTCATAAAGTATCCATAGCATTTGTTCTATTCTACACTATGTGTACTACGAATCGAATAGAAAATATATTGTATAGCTCAGAATTAATCTACATGTATATATATAACATAAACGTAATATTATCTCTATGAACTGTTATATTATTCGTATATTCATGTAAGGATCATATGTTTTATGAGCTGTATAGTTGGCACTACTGTTATATAGAAAAATGCGGTGGGGTTTGCAAACCCCACTCCTCTCTCTCACTCGCTTCCGTATCGTTGACGCTGTAGCCTCTTTTACGATCCGTATATTTTATTTCCTCATATTTGTGCAAGTTCTCAAATATATCGTTCATATTCTTTAAAGTCAGTTTCGAGTGCATTATTTCGTGTACTACACACAGGATCAATCCTTCAACTCCAGATTCTCCTTTTACGGTGAGTGGTTCGTTTAATTATTTGATTGCTAAAGTAGCATCTCAGTTTTCATTAACCTCACCTCCAAACGGCTTTTGACTTTGATAGAATATTTAAATGCATATTACTCATTTACGAGATTACAATTCACAGCTTATTCTTGAGAAAAGTAAGTACCTATGGAACTTTTGACTATTAGAATAACTATCACAGAATATTATTATAAATTATAATAGCATGACAATATCACATGTAATCAACCTATCACGAATGTTTTGTCCAGCAATTCTCTATGTATTGACTTCGAATCATGCTATAATCTTATTACCATTTCATAAAATTTAGCTCATTTTGGTTCATGGTAACTAAGGAAAGTGCGAAGTACGGCGGACGGATTGAAATTTGTTTATTCATTTTCGGAGTCTACGTACCTTGGAACGGAAACCATCAAATTTTGAGGGGGCGTTAACATTTTTTTAAATCATGCTCGATTCTAAAGGAATAAGTTGAAACTAACCAAAATTGAATATAGTTCGATACAGTTGAAAATAGCCAAAATTAATGAAAATAACCAGAATATCACGCGAATATCACAGTTACCAATAATATAATACCTAGTGACTCGGAACAATGTTATATCAATGTTGTAGGGTCTTCTATTTCAATGCTGGTTAATGGGAGTTTGAAGAACGAATGAGATCCAGTTGTTTTTGACACCGTTATTTACTGAGAAACACAAGCTTTCAACTGCCCTCAGTTGTTCCTGATAAGAAAACTTATCTTAATTCTGGTACACGTGAAGAGGACTGTCTGAGGGCAGTTGAAAGCTTGTGTTTCTCAATGGTTTCAAAAAACACTTGGATCTCAATCGTCCTTCAAACTCCCATTAACTACTCCGGCACGCCTCGAATCCGCTGCATAATAAGCAGGCGTATAATTTCCGATCAGCCCTCTCCTTGCCATGACTATTCTCATGTTGTTTTAACGTAAATGACTTGTCATTGTAATAAGTGCACCTACTACAACGGGGCATTTTTTAAAAAGTGTTTAACTAAAAAAACTGACGTAAATAAAGTAATAATTAAGTGTGGTAACGAATAAGTAATAATGATAAGTAAACTGATAAGAAAGTGATAAGGATACGAGCCGATCGCGGAGGGCGGGAACCAGGGAACAGCAAATTCCACGCGGAAACAGGCGGAAATGGCCGAACACCCACGGCCGGAGTGGGCTCTGGCCAGACTCTCCTGTGGTGGTGGTTCTCAGCTTCGTTGTCCGAGAACCACCACCAACAGACCAGAATCAACCACTTCTACTGGCTGCGGTAAGTAACCAAACTACGTCAGACGGGACCGGCGAGGTGAGTCTTTCACAATCTCGAACTCCAAACATATTTCTAGTCCCGCCGTTTGAGAACTTTATTCCTGCAAAGGAAAATTTCAAGTTGTATACAACGGTTTGAAAATTACGTCCGTCTTAAGGGAGTATACGATGATAAAGCGGTGGTCAAGCAATATTGTTTCTCAACTCTATCGGCTCAATTCATTACCAGTTATTAGTTTCGTTATTTTCTCCAAACAAACCGGAAGATAGGGAATATAATTATGACGAACTGACAAGGAAGCTGATCGATCATTTATGTCCAAAGAAAACGCTGCAAAGTCCTTGTCACATGGGTTTATTATTCTACTGGACATACCTGCAGAAATGTTGGCTGTTCATTTATTGTTTATTTCATGTGAAATGAAATAGCTATTTTTTGTGATGGTTTTCACAATTTTTGGCCCATAAAAATCGAATTAGGTACCTACGCTCCTTTTTTTTTCTTCTTTTTTCAATTTATCTTTGATCATTGGTAGTGCCATTTAATCGTCTTAATCCACGTGTTGATACTACTTCCAGTGTTCTTATACAAATTGATGGTGATTTCCCAGGTTTTTGACTCATAAAAAAATCAATTTTGGGAGCTGAACATTTGGTAGAACCTCGATTTTCCACTCTGGTCAAAATCGACTTCATATTCGGTCTTCTCGTCCCCAAAAACATGGAAAACGATACCTCAAAAGCTCATTTTGCTAACATGTTACTAAAGGACAAAACGCTGCAAAGTCCTTGTCACATGGGTTTATTATTCTATTGGAGTTCTAGAGATTTTTGTTGGCGGTTAAATGTATTGTTTCTTTCATGTGGAATGATTGAAATAGCTATTTCTGATGATTTCCACCAATTTTGGCCCCCAAAACATGAAATAGGTACGCTTTTTGGTTTATTATTCTGTGAATAATACACCTATGTATTCGCTCAGCAAAAAATTTTTATAACACCCCCTCAAACTTTTTTCTTTTCCGTTTCAAGGTGCGTAGATTCCAAAAATGCAATGTCCGTCCGCCGTACGCCGTCCGCCGTACACCGTCCGCCGTACGCCGTATCACGTGTACAGGCTTCATTTTAGATCTAAAAAAGTCGTTCTTTCGCACACATGCTCCATTTGGGCCCTAGTTGTGTCCCGAAACTTTTCAGCCCGATCGGAATATACCCAGGGGTGTTATGAGTGAAAATGTGTGTAAAAATAGGTACTTTTTGCGTTTTAGCAACATGTTAGTAAAATGAGCTTTTGAGGTATCGTTATCCATGTTTTTGGGGACGAGAATACCGAATATGAAGTCGATTTTGGCCAAAGACGCGGAAATTGAGGTTTTACCATTGGTTCAGCTCCCAAAATTGGTTTTTTTTTTTAGTCAAAAACCTGGAAAACTGTCTGAAATCACCATCAATGTGTATACTAACATTAGAAAAAGTGTAAACAGCTGAATCAAGACCATTAAATCGCACTACCAATGATCAAAGATGATCTGGGGGAAAAAAAATGTACCTATTTCATGTTTTGGGGGCCAAAATTGGTGGAAATCATCAGGAATAGCTATTTCAATCATTCCACATGAAAGAAACTATAAATTTAACTGCCAACAAGAATCTCTAGAACTCCAATAGAATAATAAACCCATGTAACAAGGACTTTGCAGCGTTTTTTTTTTAAAGATCATCTTTGATCATTGGTAGTGACATTTAATGGTCTTGATTCACCTGTTTACACTTTTTCCAATGTTATTGTACACATTGATGGTGATTTCAGACAGTTTTCCAGGTTTTTGACTCATAAAAAACCAATTTTGGGAGCTGAACCTTTGGTAAAACCTCAATTTCCGCGTCTTTGGTCAAAATCGACTTCATATTCGGTCTTCTCGTCCTCAAAAACATTGAAAAAGATACCTCAAAAGCTCATGTTACTAACATGTTGTTAAAACGCAAAAAGTACCTATTTTTATACACATTTTCACTCATAACACCCCTGGGTATATTCCGATCGGGCTGAAAAGTTTCGGGACACAACTAGGGCCCAAATGGAGCATGTGTGCGAAAGAACGACTTTTTTAGACCGAAAATGAAGCCTGTACACGTGATACGGCGTACGGCGGACGGACATTGCATTTTTGGAATCTACGCACCTTGAAACGGAAAAGAAAAAAATTTGAGGGGGTGTTATAAAAATTTTTGCTGAGCGAATACATAGGTGTATTATTCACAGAATAATAAACCAAAAGTACCTATTTTTACACACATTTTCACTCATAACACCCCTGGGTATATTCCGATCAGGCTGAAAAGTTTCGGGACACAACTAAGGCCCAAATGGAGCATGTGTGCGAAAGGACGACTTTTTTAGACCAAAAATGAAGCCGGTACACGTGATACGGCGGACGGACATTGCATTTTTGGAATCTACGCACCTTGAAACGTAGAAGAAAAAAATTTGAGGGGGTTATAAAAATTTTTTGCTGAGCGATTACATAGGTGTATTATTCACAGAATAATAAACCAAAACGAACTAGTTTCACAGCAACAATTTCTATCCGTATATCAAGATACAGGCCAATCACTTTCTGATTTCGTAGCGAGGTTAAGACGTGATGTTGCAGATTGCGGGTTTGTTTCACCCTGCGACTGTAAATTCAGCACAGCAGATACGTTTCTCAGAGCTCAGCTGGTCCATGGTATTTCCGATAATTCAATCAGGGAACTTCTTCAAAGTGATAGTACGGAATTCGACAAAATAGTTGAAAAAGCTCTTACTCTCGAAGCAGCTAAGCTTGATAGTCGTCTGTTGGGTACCAAACTTACATCCAACCATTCATCAACTGGATCTCCTGATCAAATCAACAAAGTACATTCCTGACAAAGCCGTTCATCAACTAGATCGAATTCAAATTCGCACAGTAATCATAAGGCCCATTATCGGGCGTGCTCAAAATCTCGATCGGGAATTGATTATCAACGGTTGGGCCTAAATAACGTTTGCCTCAGGTGTGGTCGGGATAATCATTAGGCACCTCAGTGCCGTACAGATCGTTCGAAATTATCATGTTCGGAATGTTCTCGAAAAGGACATGTATCTAAGGTTTGTGTCAAAACGATTATGGCAAAACAAACTTCTTCGAAATCCACATCGAATACGAACTCCCTCCAAACTTCAGAGGTACAGACTGTAGGAAATCTATCTCTTGACTATGGTGTCAGTCGTGTCATTGACATTTTCACACACAAACCTGATGCCGATTCTAGCAAATATATTGCGAATGTTGAACTAGATGGGCATCCTCAGGCGTTCGAAATCGATTCAGGCGCTGGTTATACACTATTGCCACGCAGGCTTTTCCAAAAATTCAAATTTGTCAACCAGCTAGAACGTTCTGACGTGGCGTTCCGCTCTTACACAAATAATGTTTTTGTCCCAGATGGAAAAGTCAAAGTATCAGTTAGCTATAAAGGGAAAACGTCAATTGAAGATCTTTATATCGTCCCAGATGAGTTCACTCCCTTGCTTGGGCGAGTATGGATACGCCATTTACGCGTCGATCTAAAAGAGCTTGACTGTTCAAATTTTCCTGTATCTCAGGTCCACTCAGTGGAAAATTTATCCAATATTATCGAACAATTTAAATCCATTTTTGAGCCCTCAGTGGGCTGTATTCCAGATATGACCTGCTCACTCCACCTCCGGGAGAAGGCTCGACCTATTTTTGTGCGTCATAGAGACGTTCCCCATGCTCTAAGGGAAAAAGTTGAAAAGGAGCTAGATGCTCTTGAATCTACAGGCATAATCACGAAGGTAGATCATAGTGATTGGGGATCACCTTTGGTAATTGTACCAAAAGCCGACGGCACAGTACGGCTGTGTTGATTTCAAGACTACGGTAAACCCCCAAATCACAAGCGCTCATTATTACCCTATAAGGAAAATCAGTGACATTCTCAGTGAGCTGCGCGGTTCAAGCCACTTCTGCCGGCTTGATCTTTTCAAGGCGTATTTGCATGTTCAAATGGATCCAGAAAGTGCTAAAATTCAAACAATATCAACACATCGACGCACTTATCAGATGAATCGATTGGCGTTCGGGGTTAAAACAGCACCGAGCGAATTCAATCGAATTGTAGACCAGGTATTACAAGGCTTGGAAGGAACCCTGTCGTACTTCGACGATATTGTGGTCCATGGACCATCACTACATGAATGCCAACATCGATTGAAACAATGCCTTGCTAGACTCGAACAATATAATCTCCACTTGAACAAGAATAAGTGCCAATTTTTTCAAACAGAAATTCAATACCTGGGACACATAATTAGGAAAAATCATATTCTAAAGTGCCCAATCAAAGTTAAGGCAGTTGTCGATATGCCTCGCCCAAAGACTACTGATGAGATTCGACGATTTCTTGGTCTTGTGACATATTATGCCAGCTCCATTCCAAACCTATCATCAATTACGCATCCAGTACGCCAGCTTCTGCAGAAATCAGCTAAGTTTGTGTGGTCTCCAGCATGTGAGTCTGCTTTTATCAAATTGAAAGCTGAAATCGCTAGTGACACAGTTTTAACACCTTTCCACCCAGAACTCCCAATCATTGTTGCGTGCGATGCTGGTCCAAATGGTGTTGCGGGAGTCTTATCACATGTAATCGATGGCCAAGAGCGACCTGTGGCTTTTACATCAAGAGCTTTAACACCAGCAGAGATTAATTATAGCCAATTGGATAAAGAAGCCATGGCTATTGTCGTCACCTTGAGCCACTTCTTTATGTACCTACATGGGCAACACTTCACCCTAGTGACGGATAATCAACCCTTAGGAAGGATTTTCCATCAATCAGCCAAGCTACCTGCTATGATGTCGGCGCGACTCCTCAGATATGCCTCATACCTGTCTGGCTTCGATTACAAGGTGAAGTGCAAGAAAGGATCAGATAATTCAAATGCGGATTGCCTTTCAAGAGCCCAAATCGACTCCAAAATACCATCCATCGACATTCTTATTGGTGAAGAAGTTCATCAAGTATGTGAATAGTCGTTGCTCCAAATCACAACAGAAGAGCTGAAAGCCGAAAATATGTGTAAGGAAACATCATGATGAAGAGCTAGCAGCCATCAAATCGGAAATTCAAGAAGGGAAGCGCCATGAAGAATACACTATTGATCAAGGCATCCTTTTCAAGGGTCAAAGGGTTGTAATTCCCAAGAAACTAAGGCCTGCAGTGTTACAGGAGCTACATTCAACACACATTGGCATTTCTAAAATGAAAATATTAGCTCGCAGATACTGTACTTGGACCGGAATCGATAAAGATATTGAACGACTCGTGAGCTCTTGTGAACCATGTGCGCAAATCAAATCAAACCCAGCCAAAGCACCACTCCACACATGGGAAGAACCAGAAGAAAATTGGGATCGATTGCATATCGACTATGCAGGGCCGTATCAAGGAAAACATCTACTAATTATCGTAGATGCGAAATCAAGGTGGGTAGAAGTGAGAGTGATCAATGAAGCTCCAACATCATCAAAGACTATTGAACTACTAGAATCAGTTTTCTAAACCCACGGGTACCCTCAAATCCTTGTATCTGACAACGCAACCTACTTTGTCAGTGAGAAATTCAAGAATTTTGCCAAAACTAATGGTATAGTCCAAAAACTTAGTGCTCCTGGACACCCTGCAAAAACGGTCTCGCTGAACGAAACGTTCAAACAATCAAAAATAGACTGAAGGCCATGGAGTACGTCCCAATGAATTTTGCCCAGAAACTCCAGAAAATTCTTCAAATCTATAGGGCCACTCCATTGGCGGAAGGCAGTTCTCCTGCGGAACTCTACCTAAAAAGGAAATTACGTATACGTCTTGATGCCATCAAACCCTTCAAAGAGCCATCCAGCACCACATCGATTGCAGGGACTCGCTAATTCAAAGTTGGAGATAGAGTCCAATCAAGATACTACACCAATACCAGACCTACTTGGCGTTTCGGCGTAGTTGTAGAATAATATGGATTACTCCATTATCTAGTCCAGTTAGATGACGGATACGTCTACAAGCGACATGTGGATCAACTGCGCTCCACTGGAGTTCAGAAGAAGTCTGTCAACTTCGCGCCTAACCCTCAAATCAGTCTGCCACAGCCACAACAATCAGTTCCTGACAGGGAATCAACAACAGCCAACCAAGAAATTTCGCTGGACCTACTGGACGCGTATGAGCCAACTTCAAGGGCTGCTCCGACGCCTGTTGCTCCGACTGAACCACAGCAAACGCCTTTTGTGACAGATGAGCCCACACTCAGACAATCAAATCGGCAACGCAACCCCCCAGGCTATCTTCAAAACTATGACTGCACGTAGTAATCAAATAATTCAACATTTAAATTGTTCAATACTTCTTGATATCCAATGGATGTTTCAACAGTTTCGTAATTCAAATAATTTTTATGTTTTCAAGGTTTCATTTTCATATTTCAAATAATTTTCATGTTCAATGTTCTATTTTCATGTTCTTCAATCATGTTCTATTCATGTTTCAATTAAGGGGGGGAGAGTTGTTATGACCGTATCCTCAGGATATATAATAATTGAAACCACCACCACCACCACAGGTGAAGGACGACATTGTTCGGACTGAATTATTATAACGTTCATCAAGTGCTAAGCCGCCTTCCTTTATTTCAACCTTTTAACATCAAAAGTTACAACAGTTCTGATGAAATGTCTGCACGTGTTGGATCCTAGTGCATGCAAGCTGTGTCAAGCCGAGGGTCGGCTTGTGGTTGGTTCACGCTTGCATTGTTTTATGGAGGATTTTTATTTATCATTTTCAATAATGAATCCTTGGAATCGACCACGAAACATTCCCCCCCCCCCCCCCCCCCCCCCCATTGTCATTTTTTTACGTTTCAAGGGACGATGAATACAAATATCGAATACAAATATATCCTCCCGTACGCCGTCCAGCGTCACCGTCCGCGGCTTTTTCCTTAGTTCCCCTGAACCAAAATCAACGAAATTTGGTGTATTTGGCTCCCGTTTGGGCTCTAGTTGGTCCTCGAAGCTCGGCGTTAATGTCGCTCAACTCCAAGGGGTGCAAATTGGGGTTGAAATGTCCATAGTATCTTGGGAAATTGTATTTTGAGGTGAGGATTTTCTCGCATTTTTAAACAGGAAGATTTTTTTTCTGAATTTTTGAGACCATCCGGAGCATTCTACGATGTTGCTGTAAAATTTTCTATACAATTTGCTGTAAAGAGCAGAGTGTACGCAAGCATCAAGCTGAGCTGAGAGCGCACAACACTGATCTCTCGGTCAGATGGGCGCTGTGGTCTAAGTGACGGTTGTAACGCCGATGTTCTCGAGATCAAAACCCTACCGGGACTTGAGGGTTCGATTGGGAGTGAATTGTTGATTCACTCCAGATCAACAATTTCCCTTCAGAACTTATTTGTTCCTTTGTGCCATTTTGGCTACTGTTTTTGATAGATAGAATTATTTAACACGTGATTTAGTTCGGTACCTAATAAAAACTACGGGGTTAGTTACTAAGCTACGGAGGGTCTGTGATATATATAGAAGGGTTATCTATACAGGATGGAAGTGTGGTCTGTAACAGAAGGTTGTTCTATACAAAATAATAAACAGTTGTGTAGGGATCTGCAGCATTTTTTGTGCTGACACTTGTTAGTTCGCTTTGCTGTACGCTGGTTGGCGTTCCTTGTGCCCTGATCGCGCCAATCAGAAATCTATTTAGGTTAGCACACTAATAAATTAATACACAAAACCTTCAGTGTAATAATATTTAGTCAACTTACCGGTTTATTTACCCTTTAAGACATTTCAATTTGACAGAATATGCTAAAATTCAGGCAGGGAAATGGGGAAAAAGATGGAAGCGTCGGGGTTCAAAAATCTCGGAAAGTCAGGGAAATCGGCAAAAGTCAGGGAAAATGAAAATCCTGATCGAGTGGCCACCCTGACATATGTCTGACGCTAAGTATTTTACTTTCTTCAAACAGTTTTTCTGAGGGAAAGAAAGCATTTTGGAAAGTTATAAGCAATTTTTATCAATTTTTTATGAGCAATATTTAGTGGGTACAGGTGGGTTTCGTAGGTGCCACCCCATGAGGTGATACTGTAGGATAGGATAGAGTTGACTAATGTGTTGTATAACATTTTTAATTTGTCGGGCTTAAGGATAAATACTGAAGAGTTTTTGTGAGCTTCTGTATGTGACAACTCCATCTCATATGCAAGTCAAAATTTATACCAAGATACCGAATAGAATTCGCTTTTATTAATGCAGGGCAGCTGTGGCATCCACGGACGTCGCAGTGGGCGTCGTGGATACTAAGTTCTTGAGATCCAGGAGGCTGGCAGCGTGAATTGGTAGAAAAAGGAAGAACACAGTTTTACTTTTATTGAGTATTAATAAATTCTGTTTAAGCCAGGAGTTAATTTTTTGA
Source organism: Leptopterna dolabrata (assembly GCA_954871275.1). Taxonomy (NCBI): domain Eukaryota; kingdom Metazoa; phylum Arthropoda; class Insecta; order Hemiptera; family Miridae; genus Leptopterna; species Leptopterna dolabrata. The sequence continues at coordinate 51,957,938 of OX940981.1, forward strand.
AGACAAATACTAGTTTTTGCATTAACAGCACCCCAGGATTTACTGGAAAGTTAGTTGGTAGACGGTATGGACGATAATGACTCCCCACAGGCAAGGTGGCTTCATGGGGGAGACTAGAAGCCGATCCTCGTCCTTATCGCCACTGAACTTTCAACGACCGACGATGCGCACCGAACCAATTAACGAACACAACACCAGATTAATTCAAGTACCAAACAAAATAATTCACATTGAGCAAATAATTTCACAACTTACGGGGACTTAGGGGACCTAGCACGGTGCCCTGTGGTACCCCTGCTGTGAGCTGCCTTCTGAGCTAAGGGCTCCGGTGACTTTTTTTACACTGTGTTCTACCACTCAGATACGAGTTGAACAGTTCGAGCTGCGTTCTTTATGCTCAGCATAATCAGTTTTTCCAGAAGGATCTCACGTTGGACGGTGTCAAATGCCTTGGAAATATCTAAAAAGACAACAACAGTCTTCAGAGATTGGTCCATGGCATCATAGATGACAGATGTGCTTTTTGTTTATTATTTTCCGTAATAAACCATTGGAATCGAACATGAAAAAAAAATTCAACCCTCCTCAAAATTTGATGGTTCACGTTTCAAGGTATGTAGAAATTGATGAAATATGGTTCATAGGTCCCGTTCAGGGGCTAGTTGGTCCTCGAAGCTCGGCGTTACTGTCAGTCACCTCTAAGGGATCCAAAATAGAGGTTGCAATTTTCAGAACGCTGTTGCTCGAAAACTTTCAATATAAGGGTATGGTTTTTTTGCGTTTTGGTTTATTGTTTTGAATACCTAATGAACCTTTGGAATCGAGCATGAAAAAAATTCTAACCCCCCCTCAAAATTTGATGGTTTACGTTTCAAGGTATGTAGAATCCGAAAATGCAATAAAAAAATTTCTATCTGTCCGCCGAACTGAGCACTTTTCTTAGTTAGGTACCATGAAAAAATCACAGCTCTCTATGTAGATAACCCGTCTATATAATATAATATGTGCTGTTCTATACATATTGTAGATCGCAGACCTACAGATCGCAGATCGCAGGTTAGTACCTAACCCCGTACTCGTTACTAGGTACCTACCTAAATCACGAGTTAAATGTTGCTAAAATAATTCTGTCGATGACAAACAGTACCTAACTAAAATGGCAAAAAGAAACGCAAATAATGAAGTTCTGAAGGAAAATTGTTGATGTGGAGTGAAATAGCCCTTCTACGTAGACCACTGTTTTCTGTGGTTCAATAACTACCCTTGTGGTCAAGTATAATGAACCGTTGTGTAATAACTTGCCCATCAATAATACTTCAACTGTTGATCAAGTTGCAAAAGTACCGATAAACAAAATCCAGCCCCTTCTTGGTAGATGAACCGTTTTGTAAAATTTACCGTTTTGTAATAATTTCCCGTTGTGTAATAATTTGCCATTGTGTAATAATTTACCCATCAGTAATACTTCAACGTTTGTTCAAGTTTCAGAAGTACCTACCAACAAACTCCAATTGTCCATCACTTATCAAATGAAATAATATCGCAGAACGACCAACTCGACTTCATACAGCCATCCTTGGTTATAATCAGGTGCTCCTTAGTGATGATATCCGGGCCGGATTTATACAGTTTGATTCACGATCGTGTTGACGAAGCTTTTTGGTGCACACGAACGGCTGGACTTACAATGCTCCGGGTGGTCTCAAAAAATTGTTTAGCTCAAGACAAATTTAATAACGTAAAAAAAAACCATACCCTTCTATCGAAAGTTTTCGAGCAACGGCGTTCTGAAAATTTCAACCCCTTAGGGATGACTGACAGTAACGCCGAGCTTCGAGGACCAACTAGACCCCGAACGGAACCTATAACCCGAATTTCATAAATTTTTTTTTCATGGTAACTAAGAAAAGTGCTCAGAACGGCGTGGACAGACAGAAATTTTTGACATTTTCATGTCTTTACTTTGGCACACAAACTCGAAAAGCGTTACCAAAAAGCGACAGGAAAACGCGTTATGCACCATTTCTGATGATTTTCGCTTACAACCGATTCGTTTCTACGGAACTTCATGTCTGCCATTTCTCATCATACAAAAATCGTTCACCACTCGTTGGAATCGTGTTATTTTATTGAATATTTTCTTGTTAACCGTCCCCCCGTACCATGCGCCGTAGCTGAGCTGAGCATGATGGAAAAAAGGTGGGTAAAGAAGGTTGTCAGCAACATAGGTAATGACGAAAGTCATTGTTTACTATAATGTGGTAACCTCGCAACCCGTAAATGATTCCGTAAATTCATTATCCTTTCAATAATAGTATTACCTTTCAAGTCCTGAATCAAGATCCGAAAGAAGAGGTTACCCGGTTTGTGTGTGAACAGGTTCCTTTGTAAATTGCGATTACGTAGTGTACGATGGATTCGGCCACTACGTAATTATAGTGAATCATAATAATTTTGAAGTAAACCGTGTTTACTAAACCTGATTAAAACTATGTTTACTAAATTAAATAACTGGGTTTGAAAACATATTTATGTGAAAGAGCGCAAAATTAAGAAATCACAAAAGGCCGCGTTACAATTTCTTTTCTGATGATGAAGAAAGCTTGTGATAAGCGAAAATATCTCACTGTGTTGCGGACTTGTACCCAAGCGTTTTGCGTACAATGTCTATTTTATTGCATTTTCGGATTCTACATACCTTGAAACGTAAACCATCAAATTTTGAGAAGGGGTTAGCATTTTTTCCTCTTCATGCTCGATTCCAAAGGTTCATTATTGAAAATAATAAACCAAAATTGATGAAATTCGGGTTATAGGTTCCGTTCGGGGTCTAGTTGGTCCTCGGCGTTACTGTCAGTCATCTCTAAGGGATTAAAAAGAGGGGTTGACATTTTCATAACGCCGTTGCTCGAAAACTTTCGATAGAAGGGTATGGTTTTTTTTTTTTTTACGTTAAAATTAAACTTGTCTTGAGCTAAACAATTTTTTGAGACGTCCAGCCGTTCGTGTGCACTAAAAAGCTTCGTCAACACGATGAATCAAACGGTTAAGTGATGAACTATTGGATTTTGTTGGTAGGTACTTGTGAAACTTGAACAAACGTTGAAGTATTATTGATGGGTAAATTATTACACAGTGGTAAATTATTACACAACGATTCATCTACCAAGAAGGGGCTGGATTTTGTTGATCGGTACTTTTGCAACTTGATCAACCGTTGAAGTATTATTGATGGGAAAGTTATTACACAACGGTCCATTATAGGTATTGACCAGAGAAAACAGTGATCTACGCTGAAGGGGCATCTATTTCACTCCACATCAACAATTTTCCTTCAGAACTTCATTATTTGCGTTTCTTTTTGCCATTTTAGTTAGGTACTGTTTGTCATCGACAGAATTATTTTAGCAACATTTAACTCGTGATTTAGGTAGGTACCTAGTAACGAGTACGGGGTTAGGTACTAACCTCCGGAGGGTCGGCGATCTACATAATATGTATAGAACTGTACAAATTATGTTATATAGACGGGTTATCTATACAAAGTGCTGCGATCTGTAGCAGAAGGGTATTCTGTACAAAATAATAACCCGTTGTGCAGGGATTTGCAGCGTTGTAAATTGATCTTGAACTAAAGAATTTTTTGAGACCACTCGGAGCACTGTGCGACCAGCCATTCGTTTGCACCGAATAGCTTCGTCAACACGATCGTGAATCAAACGGTATGAATCCGGCCCAGATATCATCACTAGGGAGCACCTGATTATAATCAAGGATGGCTGCATGAAGTCGAGTTGGTTGTTCAGCGATATTATTTCATTCGGAAAACTATGAATCTTTCGGATTTTGTTGATAGGTTTGCAACTTGAACAGATGTTGAAGTATTATTGATGGGTAAATTATTACACAATGGCAAATTATTACACAGCTGTTCATTATACCATCTACGGAGAAGGGGCTGGATTTTGTTGATAGGTAATTTTGCAACTTGAACAACCGTTTAAGTATTATTAATGGGCAAATTATTACAAGACGGTAAATTATTACACAACGGTTCATTATACTATCTACGTAGAAGAGGCAACTATAAAGGTAAATTGTTACAAAACGGTTTATTATTTCCCTAATGCTTCATGAATAACTACAAATAATTACTGACTGAATTATAGAATACCGCGCATCTGAAGGAAACTTTAATTCCGGGGCTGGTACTCGGGCTCCAGTACTCGGTTTAGGGCTTTCCTGGTGGTAGCATGAGGGTACTGACCACAGAAAACCATGTTCTACGCGGGGGGGGGGGGGGGGGGGGCGGCATCTATACAGGTATTATACCCGATTTCGCACCAGGAGACCTTCCCAATACATTTTTATGTAACATCTATACATATAATAAAACAGTGTCTGTCTGTTTGTTTGTTTGTTTGTTTGTCTCGGCATCAATTGAGAACGGCTGAACGTAGAAAGTTGCGGCTGGTACCATTTGACGCAGAATTTATCTGGGAAGGTTTATGAAAAATCCGCATTTGAATCTGTCCATCCGTTGAAACGCTATGAATGAAATACTACTAAAAAACGTGTTATAATCAGTAGTATATAAAATGGGGCTTCTGGCCCGATTTTGAGATGAGGCTTCTGGCCCCGATTTTGAGATGAGGCTTCTGGCCCCGATTGTTGAGCTGGGGCTTCTGGTCCGACCGTCGAGCTGGGGCTACTGGCCCGACCGTCGAGCTGGGGTTTCTAGCCCGTCAACTGAAAGCGAGGCATTGGGTGTCGGGAACCAAACTCTGAATTTTCAAGCTTGAGAAAAAAGAAAAAGGAAAAAGGAAAAATGGGGAAAAAAATAAAAAAAAATAAAAAAAATAAAAAATAAAAATGAAACAGGTGAGAGAAAATTTTTGTTTGAGATCGCGCGAAACTTTTTTTTCTGCAGATTTTGTATTTTTTTCAGTATCAGGATTTTGGTATCAACGGACCTACGTATTACTTTCCTTGATTATGTTATTGAAGAGATCATAATCTAAGGTAGTGTGAGACACGAGTACTACGTAAAGATTTGTTCCTGCTGAGGGTGCAAAATCCGCGGTAATTATAATATTAGATTTCGAATTGGAAATATTTTCCGTTTGTTTACTTGTGTCGATCACGTAAACGCATTTTCCGTTTATAAAGTTCTGGGGATTGTAGAGCATGTCATTATTATTTTGATAGACATTTTTAAAATCCTTGTACATTTCGTAGGCGAGGGTGTAGTTACCAGCCGCGATATCCAAGTTTTCCATTTCTTCAGGGTAAACGTTATCATTGATCTTCACCTTTATATTTTTAACGTTGGCATTATCAAACAACGAAGCATCCTGCAACTGCGAGCCAGTTTCAGATTGGAAAGCGACCATCACAAACGTAGGATTTCGAATGTTTCTAAAGATATTGGTTACATCAAATGTAAATGTATTTCCGTTGATTTCAGGTTTTTGTATGCACTGCCAGCTCCTGAAATGGAACTATTTTTTTCAGGTCGGACAATTCTTTCACCAGCTCGATTTTAGCCATAGGTTTGAATTCAATCATCGGGACCCGAATTATGAACTCTGTGATACTTACCCGTCCTTCTGCTGGTAGGGTGGCATCATCGTAACTCCCGTCACTTTTTTTCGTTTTCCATCTGTAAATGGTGTTAGCATCACCATCTCTGATAAAGGAAATTACGAATCCTCCTTTATAAAGCGGTATACTAACATCTTCGAAAAATCCCAACCCTAAATGTGAAAGATTCCCGCATACGTAGAATGTATTTCTATCTGCGTTGCACTGTGATACAAAACCATTGTTTGCAATCGAATTACTTTCTGAGCCTCTGTACGAGACACTGCTCTTCACGGTACTAGTAACACCAGGGTATTCTACTTCGTCAATTAAATAATTGTGTTTTTTCACCTCGATTCTAGAGAACAAATATGGAACGAAGTTATCAATCAATTTCACATTTGTTTTTGCTGGGTAATCTCCTCCATTTCGCTTCTTCAACGTCCCAGAAATGAAATATTGAAACTTTGACATAGAAAATCCATCTCCATAATCGATATTGAACTCTGTTCTTTTGTTGGGGGCGTTAAGGTTTTGAGTGCTGTTGGGATAGTAATGTTTGTACTCTGAGCGGACAATGTCCTTCATGTATTTCGAAAATACGTTCGCCATCATTCTCTTTCTTATATATAGTCTAAAAAAAAATTAAAGCAAACTTTCCCAGAAGTATTTATCTTTTTTTAGTTTTTCTAATATCGAGTTAAGGGGCATATGTTTATTAACTAGCAAGTAGAGAACTATTAGACACAAGTGTCCGCATATTGGAGGGTCGGTGTAATCTTGAATCCTGTCTCTATTGAAGAACAAACGCTTTCCACCCAAGTACGAAATTAATTCCCTCGGTGGATTAGCGTTCCCGTACGAATCAAAATAATATTTATCCATCATGTTTTTGTAGTAAGCCGTCCAGTGTGTACCGTCTGTTTTTGAATCACCAAGATTCAGAATTCCACATTCAATTATGTTTGGAGTTTTAGGTAAAGCATCTCTCATAAATACCCCTCTAAAATTATTTATTCCAAGTTTATCCAAAGCATAATAAGTAATATCAAAATTGCTCAACGCTTCGACTTTTTTTTTTTTTTTACCTGACCACCCGTTTTCTTGTTTTCCATCGCTTTATTATGTCTTATCGTTTCCTGCAATCGTTTCTGCCGATCTTTATAATCAATTACTGAATTAGCAACAGCAGCACCACCTCCCAACAATCCACTCAGTGCGCCTAACCCAGCAAATATGAGGGGAAGAAACCCGCCTCTATAATTTTCTTTCAACTGCTCATATGATAATTTCAAACGATACCCTTTATTTTTCAACCGAGATTTAGCTATTTCATTATGCTGTTCGCGTGTTATACCAATTTTGTCTTTACCATTGTTTTTTAACAATTGTTCTTTACTTAATTGTATGACAGCTCCATTCCCCTGCTTGTATGCAGCTCGGATCTTGGTCCGTTGACCGCTTGTTAGTGACAATGCCGACGAGATACTATTCATGGCGTTTGTTAATCCTCTTATTATTACCTACTAAAACTTTAGTTGAGGTTCAATCCCCATCCCAAATGTTTGTTTCACGTTCATCGCTGTACCAGTTGCTAACGCCCAAAATCTCTCGTTCAGGTCAGCGTCTTTGGAATTCAATCTACTCCACGCCTTATCTTCCAAAACTTTGTCTGCGACATGTCTATCCGCGGTTTTAGGGTGATCTCTATAAAAAATATCATGCTCCTTTGCGGCGTCATCAAGTTTGTTCACCCCCACATCTCCTCTTTCTAAACGTTTCTCCAAATTCGTCCCAGGTCCTAGGAAATTATAGCCTCTCGCGTGCATTTCAAAAGGAACTTTTTTCAGTAATGAATTGAATAAGCCAGACCCTACCTTATCACCTTTTAAAAGCTTTGACGGCATGTTGGAAACAAACCGAATTAAATATTCAGTACCCTTCGGAGTGTCTATAATCTCTTCAAGCCTATCGTTGAAGAACTGTAGGATAGCTAATTTTTCGTTATGAAAGTTATTATTTCCTGCCTGCTCCTGACTGTATATATAATGAATTCGTGCAACTAGCTCGTTCAAGTTGTCAATATACTTATACTCAACGACGTTATTATTATATTCTACGATTCCAGAACCTACTTGATCAGTTCTTTTATCACCGTTATATTTTTTCCATATATTCTTTACTAGTTTTGACCATTTATCTCCCTTACTAGATTTCGGTTTTTTGGTTGCTTGGTTATTTCCTTGAAACATAGAATCTGTATCAGTAAGAATTTTCTCATAATTTTCTAAATCCTGAGGTGTGTACAAATTTTCGCTTGGTGCTTTATCGTATGTTATCAACCTCCAAAGTCCAGGAGTTCCTTCGTACCGTTCAGACCCTAATATAATATCATTTTTATCAAAATCAACAGATGTATTGCCAATCATATACGCTTGCTTTGGTATCTCATAATAAAGTCCAAATGTTCTATCGTTTGCTCTTGGTAGAAACTTGTAGGCGGTTTTTCCTAACTGTACATGTTTGGGTGAATTATTTGAAGGTGTACCGTATATGTTACTATCTTCAACTTCAGGATTTGGTTCATTTGATAGCTTGGGTGTACTCTGATGAGCAGTCGGGGAAAATTTCAGAGTCTCCATACTCCCATCAGGAGAGCCATTTAGATCCGTTTCCCCTTCAGAACTTTGTTCCTCTTCAGAAATTTTTTCCTCATCATAGTCTTCTTCGTTTTGAGGGAGAAAAGTTATCGATTTTTGAAAAGGTACTAATTGATTTTCAACCTTTTTTTGTAGATTTTCAATTGCTTCTGTTATAGGTTTATAATCATTAGCTTCCTCTTTTTCAATTAGATTTTGAATAGCAGATGTTATAGGTTTATATTCCTCATGTCTAAATCTGTTACGATCACGTATCTTCGTCTGTGCCCGTCTGAATTTCGCTACTAATTCTTTCTCAATACGGGACAGCTCACGAGCTTTTTTGGCTTCAGCATTCAATTTTTGCACGTCCATCTTGGCATTCTTATTATATATTGAGCAATCGTTCAAGGATCGTTCAAACAACGACAAATAACGTTCAAACAACGTTCAGGGATCGATAAAACAACGACAAATAACGTTCAAACAACGTTCGGTGATCGATAAAACAACGAGAATTAACGTTCAAACAACGACAAATAACGTTCAAACAACGACAAATAACGTTCAAACAACGTTCAGGGATCGATAAAACAACGAGAATTAACGTTCAAACAACGTTCAGGGATCGATAAAACAACGAGAATTAACGTTCAAACAACGACAAATAACGTTCAAACAACGTTCAGGGATCGATAAAACAACGAGAATTAACTTTCAAACAACGTTCAGGGATCGATAAAACAACGAGAATTAACGTTCAAACAACGACAAATAACGTTCAAACAACGTTCAGGGATCGATAAAACAACGAGAATTAACGTTCAAACAACGAGAAATAACGTTCAAACGACGTTCAGGGATCGATAAAACAACGAGAATTAACGTTCAAACAACGACAAATAACGTTCAAACAACGTTCGGTGATCGATAAAACAACGAGAATTAACGTTCAAACAACGTTCAGGGATCGATAAAACAACGAGAATTAACGTTCAAACAACGACAAATAACGTTCAAACAACGTTCAGGGATCGATAAAACAACGAGAATTAACGTTCAAACAACGTTCAGGGATCGATAAAACAACGAGAATTAACGTTCAAACAACGACAAATAACGTTCAAACAACGTTCAGGGATCGATAAAACAACGAGAAATAACGTTCAAACAACGACAAATAACGTTCAAACAACGTTCAGGGATCGATAAAACAACGAGAAATAACGTTCAAACAACGACATATAACGTTCAGGGATCGATAAAACAACGAGAATTAACGTTCAAACAACGACAAATAACGTTCAAACAACGTTCAGGGATCGATAAAACAACGAGAATTAACGTTCAAACAACGTTCAGGGATCGATAAAACAACGAGAATTAACGTTCAAACAACGACAAATAACGTTCAAACAACGTTCAGGGATCGATAAAACAACGAGAATTAACGTTCAAACAACGACAAATAACGTTCAAACGACGTTCAGGGATTGATAAAACAACGAGAATTAACGTTCAAACAACGACAAATAACGTTCAAACAACGTTCGGTGATCGATAAAACAACGAGAATTAACGTTCAAACAACGTTCAGGGATCGATAAAACAACGAGAATTAACGTTCAAACAACGACAAATAACGTTCAAACAACGTTCAGGGATCGATAAAACAACGAGAATTAACGTTCAAACAACGTTCAGGGATCGATAAAACAACGAGAATTAACGTTCAAACAACGACAAATAACGTTCAAACAACGTTCAGGGATCGATAAAACAACGAGAATTAACGTTCAAACAAGGTTCAGGGATCGATAAAACAACGACAAATAACGTTCATACAACGTTCAGGGATCGATAAAACAACGAGAAATAACGTTCAAACAACGACAAATAACGTTCAAACAACGTTCAGGGATCGATAAAACAACGAGAAATAACGTTCAAACAACGACAAATAACGTTCAGGGATCGATAAAACAACGAGAATTAACGTTCAAACAACGACAAATAACGTTCAAACAACGTTCAGGGATCGATAAAACAACGAGAATTAACGTTCAAACAACGTTCAGGGATCGATAAAACAACGAGAATTGACGTTCAAACAACGACAAATAACGTTCAAACAACGTTCAGGGATCGATAAAACAACGAGAATTAACGTTCAAACAACGTTCAGGGATCGATAAAACAACGAGAATTAACGTTCAAACAACGACAAATAACGTTCAAACAACGTTCAGGGATCGATAAAACAACGAGAATTAACGTTCAAACAACGTTCAGGGATCGATAAAACAACGACAAATAACGTTCATACAACGTTCAGGGATCGATAAAATAACGAGAAATAACGTTCAAACAACGACAAATAACGTTCAAACAATGTTCAGGGATCGATAAAACAACGAGAAATAACGTTCAAAAACGACAAATAACGTTCAGGGATCGATAAAACAACGAGAATTAACGTTCAAACAACGACAAATAACGTTCAAACAACGTTCAGGGATCGATAAAACAACGAGAATTAACGTTCAAACAACGTTCAGGGATCGATAAAACAACGAGAATTAACGTTCAAACAACGTTCAGGGATCGTTAAAACAACGTTCAAGGATCGATGAGGTGTCACATTACTCAACAGCTCTTTTGTTGAGGGGTGATAGGATTTCATTCAACTGACACTGATACTTTCCACAATCTCTTTTCTTCGTTAAATCAATAGTTATAAACCCATGTTTCTTTTCCCAACACTGCTTACAAAGAACAGAAAATTCCTCAATCGACATATCGCCAGCAACAAAGTCGTTATATATGTTTTTCAAATAATGTTTATTCTGTGAAAATACAAAAACAAGATTGACATTATTACGGATTACCTGCCTATCAACTAGGTTGTAGCATTGTGCTAAATAAATGCAGGATATACGCTTGTGTCGTCCTCTTGTGAAATAATTCTTTATTTCCTTTTGTTTCTCTAGAAGACAGTCATCAAAAACGACTAATGAGTCAGGCTTACATTCATCAACAGAAATCATATTTTCACAATTATCAGAAGAGAAGCAGATTTCCTGTCCGAGTTTAGTTTCAGCAGCATGATAGCGATCCAATTATTTCTGATAGAGAGGTTGGTTGAGAGACTTACTAAATATATACAAATAAGCAAAATCAATCCAATTTTTGTATATGAAATTCATGAGTAACGTAGTTTTACCGAAATTGCTTGAACCAACAATTATCGCCCTCATGATATCTGGAAATTTTTGTCTGTTCTCCTGCAGCACAGAGTCGTAGGGAGTAACAATATACTTGTTTTTTCTCTTTGGTGGATTTTTCATTGTAACGAGGTGTTCCATCTTATCTTATTTAAAAAAGTTATAGTGCTGTTTTTAAAAGCTCTTTTCGGTAGAACGATCCTACAATCTCTTCACCATCCAATGCTTTCAATTTGAAAGTTATAGGTTCTGTGTAAACAATTTTATCCACAACAAAAATTTCTTTCGTCCAGCTACTTCCGTACTTACTGCTAAATGTTTTCTTGTCCCTGGTTATTCTTACACGATCACCCACTTCAATGTCTGATCGAATCTTTGTGGAATTTTGAGGGACCACCAACTCTAGTATGATCTTTTCATTATCCTTACACACATCAGCAGGCTTCATCCGAACAGTTCTGTGATAGCTATGATTATACTCATCAATTAAATCTTGCAGTATATCGATCCATCTGAAATTTTGATTAACGTGTAAACGAATTTTTATCTTGCCATTCAGCGTTCTATGGAAACGTTCAATAATGCTAGATTTCTCCAGATTCTCCGTGTGGTATAATTTAATCGAGTTTTTATCTAGAATTGCTTTGAAATTATTGTTTTTGAATTCTGATCCTTTATCAGTGTGAAGGAGATTGGGAGATGAATGCCCAACACTCTTTGCTCTGGCTATGATATTTTGAAATGCAGCAGCAACCGTCGGACCGTCCTTCTTTTTCAACGGCTCACTCCATACGTACTTTGAAAATGTATCTATAACATTAAGCAAATACTTATATCCGTCGTTATCATGACTGTAGCTAGTCATCACAATCAAATCTGCTGCCCATAAATCATCGATCCCTAAAGTCACGATTTTACGCTTTTGAAATTTTTTTATGACTGGTTTATGCATCTCTACTGCTTCAATTTGCATATCACCCGTGTTCATACCATCCTGGTTGCTTTTCCATCCACGCTTCAAAAATTTACTCTTCTGAGTATTGCATATTTTACACTTTGCTAGATACCTCCAGGAGCCATTTGCTGTCTGAACTGTTGAAGTATTTACATTACCAGTTTTTTTCTTACATTTGAAACAAAAAATTTGTGGGGTAACATTACGTTCTATCATTTTTCGATTAATTTCAGGTACACAGTCAAATCAGTTCCCAAAAAATTGATTTCGGTGTCAGATTCGTTCTTGAGTACCAAGTCGATTTTCTGAATTGACTTCACGCTCTTATTGATATCAAGGTAGTTAATTTGAACAGGTTGTTCTGCAATCAGGGAACCAAATTTAATCTGCTCAGTTTTAGGATAGAACATGTGTAGGATATCTGCTTCCTGGTGGGAATGAGGATCATTCTGATGATTAATAACAGCAGGCTTGATCAAGTTGCAATGAATTTCAATAACTTTGAAAGGTTCCAACCTTGGGTATGAGTTTGCTTCATAGTGAGTATTTGATTTAAAATAAAACGAGACATTTGATTTTCTTTGATAGAACCCCAACAAATAACCTAAATTTTTACGATGTTCAGACGATGAAGGGAACAAACCAACATCAACTGGCATCTTCATTTCAACTCTAGCAGTTGTTTCGTTTACACGAAGATAATACAAATCTTTATTACTAGCAAGCACTGCAAGATTTGTATAATTCGATTTAATAAAACCTATGAGCATATTTTCAATTTTTTCTATCGAGTAATTCCCACTACCTATGTACAATGTTCGCTCATCATCATCATCACTTCCTGTAAACACCACTTGTATAGGTTCAGAAATATTTTCAATACAATTTTTACCATAAAATCCCAAAAGACCGAGGGAATAATCCTTATGCTCATCCAAATGAATAGGATGCTCCATCCGTAAGCTCAACTTTGAGCCTGTACCGGATATCTTGAAGAGTGACATTATTGTTTTATGTTCTAGGTATCTTCTTATAAGTAAGCATTTACAAAACCAACACATAGAAAATGAGGTTCAAAATGAAGGGAACAAGACGTGTTCGATTCGAGACTACTCCGAGTTCTGGCTGTCCGAGGTCTTCTCGTGCAAGCAGGTTCACCCGTTGAGAATATTGTTCAAGAATATTTTTTGTGTGAGATTTGTTTTTCCTATGACGTGCAAAATACCTAATAGATTTATAATACAATTCATTTTAGCATTTTGTAATGACCCCAAGGCAAAGTACTAATTTTATTTTCCTCAGTAAATCGTTTGGTGTCATCCGAATTGAGAGCTTTTTTGTTCATTGTTATTGAGTATAAGGTATGTTTATAACTACGTATCAAATTTTGCTTACGATACTGTTCCTTTCCCTCAAAGAGGCATGATTTTAGATCATCCATTCCTATAGTTTGTTTTACAATATTCTTTTTTATCCCTTTACATTTCACCTGATTAGAAACCTCATCCTCTTTTTCAACGTACGAATAACTATATAATTTGGATCGCAAGCCACAAAATTCAGAGAGATGAGCACCGTTCAGCTCATCCTTAAATTTCCCAATCACCTTTTTATTCTTTGAACTGTAACAGGTATGTGTTTTATCATAGTCACTCGTGTCAAATTCATCCGAGTTCTCCTTAATTATTTGATGGGGATCGATGGTTGTTTCTACGAAATACGAATCTTTATCCATGTAACAAAGATTTAAATTAGGATCGTATCGTTTTAGTTTATTGTAGAAGAAATCATACATCAGGTGTTTGGATAAATCGAGAACCGAAAATCCCAAGTATAGGGGTTGATTAAATTTTATTTTATTTCGGGTCATGTGGCAAGCTAGGAAATCTTCATCGAATATCGTAAATCTAGAAAACGTTGGTTTTTTCGCTAATTTGGATGCCTTTTTTTCGTTGCACAGCCTAATATCTTGACGTTTACGTAAATTCATCATTGTGCGACCAAATACGGAATTATTCATAAGCTTATAGAAATCCTTTTCGAAATCGTTTGAGCAGTTAGCTCGTTTAGAGGTATTAAAATCTATGTAGGATTTCATAAACGGTTTTTGTTCGAATTTTATAACGCGGTGAATGGCTGTAATTTCTAAACCCTGACTCATATACAATTTCAAATTATCAATATGTACAACGTATCGTTTTTTATCGTAGAGGGTCGTACACAACTTCTGGTTGTAGTGCTCTGGAGCTAATGGGAGATCTCTGTGTGAATCATGAAGCCTTTGAGGATAATGTAAATCAACTTCGAATATATAACCTTGTTGATTGTTATCGTGGTATCCTTCAATTATTTTTTTCCAAGATTCAATATCATGAAGCGTTGGAGGAACCCACTCAAATTTTCTGTACGGGAGTGACCTGGATAATGCCCACCCGTACAAATTGTTCGCATCTATGTAACTTAGATAACTATCCGGTTTCGTATCATCGTAATCTTTGATGTGCCGGTTATTGGCTTTCACGTATCTTTTCGAGCACTGGGAAATACCTCCTCTAATACCCTTTTCAATTAATAAATACATATCATAGTCTACAATTAGGTCTAGTTTTATTTTCGTTGATTTTAACATTGCATCCCAAGCGAGTGATGGAGCTGTGGTGTAATGTGCAGGATCAAGTTTATAATTAGCTAAGCAAACGTTACGAAAATTTTCGAATACATCTGCTAGCAGCAAAACATCCTGAATATTGTACAAATCAGAATAAATTCCTAAACTTTTGACTTTCAGTTTATTCCATACGTGGAGGTAATGATTGAAATCATTGGAGTTTATATTCGATTCGTTTAGCGAATCGTAGAAATCTTCAGGAGCAAGTGTTCTATCATGATCAAGTTTTTCAACACTGTTCACAAACTCGTAAGGGAATACCCCTTTTCTTCTTAGGATGCTAAACAGTTTATTTTCATCATTTTTCTCTCTATGAAAATATTTCCCACAAACAGAGTTATCCTTGATAAATGCATTAAGATGCGAGAATTCTTCTGGTTTCAAATTCTGCGCTAGTTTCTCGAGAGAGCTTGACATGAATCTAAAGCTATCAATAAAACTCAATTTCAAGTATCCCTTTCTCAGTTTAACCATGTTCTTTGAGAAGGTTATATACTTTTCCTCAGAATTAGCGAGCACTGTAGTTTGATTTTTTTCATTTCCATAATTGAATAGTTCTTTTATGAAGAGATGCGAGTCGTAACCAGATAGATTGTGGCAAACAACTGGAATATTTGTAACGAGTTGCCTGCGTCGGTTACATTCGGGGTGTGAACTTCCTAAAAATTTTGAGGTCAGATGACAATGATCTCTATCTTTTGTTGTTCCTAGTTCAATTTCTTTATCACAAATATGGCATACGTTTGATAATTGAAAATGTCTTTCCTCTTCATCGGTTAACTTCATCGGTTTTGAATTTTCATATTTTTTTGCGATAAATTTCAATATTCCATGAAGTTTCTCAATGAGCCTGAGGGGTACGTATTCGAGTTCAGCTTGATTTTTTGCCCTATAGCAATAAGGTTTGTGAATTTTCCCATCCACCCTAGATACCAAATATGTGGTAAATCCATAAGGAATATGTTTTTTAGTTTTCATTGTAAAGGATTCATTTTGGTCATTTTTATTATTATTTTTTTGGTCATGCAATAAACATTCAAAATCGAGATAAATAACGTATGGGTGTTCGAATTTGTTGATAAAGTTTTGAAATTCTAATGTGCTGCCCTCTGTCGGCATAGTGGGTTTCACAGGTTGATGCTCACCACAATATTCCGAATGCTCAGCAAGTTGCCGTTTACTATTGAAAGAAACCAAACATCTTCTGCAAATTTCAATATTTTGCTTATGCTTGGTGATTTGCGTCCTAACTAATCGAGATAGGTTTTTTATGTATACATAATGACCGTTGTTTTCATTAACCAAGTATAACAAATCTATATCTTTTTCAGCAGCTCGTTGAGTTGATATCACAATAGGTCTGATTTCTTTCCCTGAGACCTCATAAACATTGATAGCCATACTAGGATATCCTGGGTAGCCATTTTGACTCTTTTTCTCAAACTTGGGGATATTATCAAGTGTCATGGGATATTGAAATCCTCTGAATATTTCATCTTTTACTTGGTGTTTATAATGGCTAACATTCTGAGGGTTTTTTCTCTTGTCATTAATACCACAGCATATAGAATAAGCAAAACACAAATTATCCGAAGTATTATGAACGTTTACACAAGCTTTTTTATCTGAAATCCATTTGGGCAACTCTATGTAAGAACTACCACTCAAAGGGTTATATTTGCTCAAGCTCAGAATAAGTCTTTTAGGTCTATATAATGACCACCCTGAGCCTGCTGCAGGTTGGTGCTGTGATTCTCTTTGTTTTAAATCATCAAATTTTTGTTCTATAACATCATTTAAATTAATATTTGTAGTAATAACGTCAGATTTTGTATGGAAGTACATTTCTGTGTATTGGGTTTCCCCGTCAATTTTTTCACGAGAATAAGTTGCTTCCAGGCTTACCTGCAATTTGATTGATGGATTCAAAACCCAATATTCCATGAGTTTGTCTATCATCGGATTCTTTAACGACTCCAAGAATGCAGATATGTCAATGGAACCTTTAATATAAGTCCACATAATCTTTTTGAACTGAGAGTTGATGGTGATTTCCTCTTCTGTTGAAAACGCATCATTCAAATTTTCTTGATTTGATACGGTGTTGCTAATGTGCTTTTTGGATTTGATATGACGGGTCCAATTTGATTTTGTTACCGACAAATTGCAGGAAGAACATATTTTTTTATCTTGCATCTGAGGAGGGGAAGTATTTGGAATCATAGAGTTCTGGGAGCCTACATGTTTTACAGATTTGATATGCCGAGCCCAATTTGATTTTGTCACCAGAATATTACATGTAGAACAATGTTTTTTAGAGTTCACACTCATTAGAGAGGGACCATCAGTGTGAGAATTAGGGGGTATGTCTGTGGAGTTTTTACTAACCTTATATTGATTAGTAATAGGGTCTTTAACTAATTTGATTACGATTCTATCCTTATCTGCTAGGATTTCTTTTGGCGGAGAGTGAGGTGTGGAAAGTTCCTCTTGAGAATCTGCATCAAATATCGATTTAGAAATACGTTTCAGAGCATCCTCTCTCGATTCATGGGAATTAATTTTTTCCTCGGGATTTGATTTAATAGTGGTACTGCCAGACAAATTTGTCATACAACCCCTAAATTGCTCAAAGGTTTTAGGTGGTTTGTTAGAGATGCATGGATTTTCACCCAACAAACCAACAATTCGATTATTATCTGGGTGGACTTTTCTTACAGGAGGGGAAGGGAAAAGAAGATTTGTGTGGGGAGGAGTATCAGCGAAAGGCGTTATCATGGTTGGAACATTGTAATAAATCTTCAGGCAGATCCTGGGGTGGAACAGAAGCACGGCTTGTAGCGACTTTGGCAGGTCTTGTTGGTTTTCTACTGATAAACGGTGTTAAACTATCTGTGTATTCGGGTAATTTCATGTAACGTGTGAAATCAAGGCTTTTCTGTTGAGGGTTTACCCTTGTATCATTTTTCCTAGTAAGAGAAATAGCAGAGGCTTCAGCTTTAGGATCAAAATAGCTTTTACTATATTTTTTTTCATTTTTAATAATATTATTTTTATGGGCTTTCGATTTTAAATGTCGTGCGAATTGACTCTTTGATCTATATAACGAACATATACTACAATATTTATATGCTGCATTATTTTCATCCTTACAAGGACGGGTTGTTTTAGAGGAAGAGTTTTGCATCTCGCGTTTTGGAGGCATGGTTCGTACCGAGACGTGCAGTTCTTTACCCTGGCGAAACTCGACGGTTTACTGATTGGCCAATCAGCATCAAGCAATAGTGACGTCACTATTAGCCAATCAACTTCAAGCAATAATCATGATAGAAAGTGACGTCATTATGAACCAATCAGGAACAAGCTGTGTGTGGTGGGAGGGGTAAACTGTTTAAACCTTACCTTGTGACGTGGTAATCCATCCATGAACCTTTAATTTGCACTAAAAACCACTTTGTTGTTCACTCCCGTGCATAAACCGTTTGTTCGAACTGACTGATAATTTATGTAGGTACCTACTTGATGATTGAAAAGGACACTAGCACGCTTATAAATGTCTATCCGATCCGATCTGTACCGCTCTTTGCAACTCACTGGTCCTGCTGCGTTTTTTTGATGACTAAGTGATCACTCAGGAAGTCGATAAGCACGTCTGGACCGCTGGACAAGGAGCTCGAGTGGGTTTTAATTCTACCGTCAGGGATCCCCGGGAGAAACTGGGATCCAGATTATTTTGAAATAAAAACTCGCTGCGAGATTCAATCAATCAACCACACCTTGCCATCAAGTTTTTTTCGCGCGATCTCAAACAAAAATTTTCTCTCACCTGTTTCATTTTTATTTTATTTCTTCATTTTTTTTCCCCCCCATTTTTCATTTTTCTTTTTTTCTCAAGCTTGAAAATTCAGAGTTTGGTTCCCGACACCCAATGCCTCGCTTTCAGTTGACGGGCTAGAAACCCCAGCTCGACGGTCGGGCCAGTAGCCCCAGCTCGACGGTCGGGCCAGAAGCCCCAGCTCAACAATCGGGGCCAGAAGCCTCATCTCAAAATCGGGCCAGAAGACCCATTTTATATACTACTATAATCACTTCTATGAGGACGTTTATGCTTATAATAACTTTGAACGGTTGGTTGTAAATCCGATTGTAATTAGATTCTGGATTCAGCTCGACGAGTACATTCAAGTGGTACGTCAATCAGGATGTTAGTGGGAGGGGGGTGTAAAAGTTGAAGCAGAATAAGGCGCTAGAGGGAGGTTCACTGCGCCAGGTTACATGAGTCAGTCGTTATTGTTTGAGCGTATAATGTTTTATGTTAGCATCTCTCATATTCAATAAACCAGTGAAGACCAATTCTTCTATAGTAATTATACCCGTGTTACATGGTGTCAGCGTGAAGCTCGTTCCGGTTGTGAATTGGGCGTGCTCGTCAAACCTATTTTGACTTCTTTTTGACCTCATCAATCGGATAAATATAATGGCAGCAGCTTGCTTTGACGCCGTTAAGCCTGACCCTTTTGTTTTCGACGAGAATGCGGCTGCTTTGTGGCAAGAGTGGAAACAGGAGTTTAGACTGTTCATAAGGGCGAGTGGCCTTGCTGACAGGAAAGAACAATACAAGGTATCAGTGTTTCTAAATGTGATTGGGAAGGAAGGCAGACGTTTATTCAACTCTTTTGGTCTTAATGAGGACGAGGCATCACTTGATGACGTTATATCTCAATTTGACAGTCATTGTGCACCATGCACAAACGTTGTAATGGAAAGATATAAGTTTTTGTCCATCCAACAGAAGGAATCGCAGCCGTTTGACGAGTTCCTTACTAAGTTACGCCTAGCTATTAGATTGTGTGAATACGGAGAACTAGAAAAGTCCATACTTCGAGACCAAATAATTGTTCGGCTGTATGATACTACAATTAGAAAGATTCTATTGCAAGAAACAAACATCACATTGGAAAAGACCATTTCTAAGTGTCGGGCCCATGAAGCCAGCAAACATAGTGTATCTCTTATAGATGATAGGGTGGTCCAGAACAGTTCCGTTGATTTCGTTTCCTATGGAAAACAAGTTAACCAGGGACGCCAGCCTCAAAGCCGACGGGTAGCTGATAAGCTGTTTCTATGCAACAGATGTGGGTACAAGCATGCTGTTCGCTCCTGCCCAGCCTTCGGAAAGAAGTGTGCACGATGCCGTTTACCAAACCATTTTGCTAAATTATGCCCTACAACATCGACTCACGGTGTGGAACTGGAGTCGGAGGACCCTCACAATAGAATAGAACCATACGGTGTGGATGGCTCATTTGATTGTGACGAGGTGCAGGAAATTCATTTCATTGACCTTATCACAAAAGTAAATGAGTGTGAGTTGTTTAACTTGGATTTTGACCAGGAGACAGCCTGGCTCGAACCATTGACTATCAATGGTGTTCAGATTGTATTCAAACTAGATTGTGGTGCAGCGGTCAACGTCATGCCGGTTCAAGAGTATCTCCGAGTCGGAGGTTCGCTCCAATATTTGAAGCGCACCAATATAATATTAAAGTCTTATGGTAACGCTTCCTTCAAAACTCCGGTTCTTGGGACTGTAGAGCTGACATGTTTGCTGCGAAATGGTGCACAGCACAGAATAGTGTTTGTGGTTGCAGATGTTAGGGCCATTCCAATACTGGGTATTAGTACCTCACAAAAATTGGGATTGATTAAGCGAATAATTCCTGTGGATGGCATTCAAAAGGGTGGTCCCAACCTCTTGTGTAAATATGCTGATCTTTTTGAGGGATTGGGCCGCATTCCAGGCGAGGTTCATCTTAACATAAAACGTGGGGCCCAGCCAGTGATCCACCCACCCCGTCGGGTACCCCTGGCCCTTCACAACAAACTGCGAGATACCATTCAGTCTATGGAACGTGACGGAATCATTTCTAGAGTCAATGGCTCTACCCCTTGGGTGAATCCCTTGGTAGTAGTTGAAAAAAAAGATGGAGAGCTTCGCCTCTGCCTTGACCCAAAGGACCTTAATAATGCCTTGAAGGTGGAACCAGCTCTAATCCCATCACCCGATGAGATGTTGTCACAACTGAATAAACACAAGTTTTTCTCAGTCATAGACATGAAAAGCGGATTTTGGCATGTAGTTTTGGATAATGACAGTGCTAAACTTTGCACATTCAGCAGTCCATTTGGTAATTATTGTTTCAACAGACTTCCATTTGGCCTATCCGTCTCCCCCGAAATATTCACAAAAAAAGTACAGGAAGTGTTCTCGGGTCTCAAAGGCGTTATAATATACTTTGACGATGCCATTATTTTTGGTAGTACAGTGGAGGAACACAACAGACACTTGCAAAGTTTTTTAGAACGAGCTCGAACCCACAATGTTAGATTCAACTCACAGAAGTGCCAGTTCTGCCAGGAGGAGGTGACGTTCGTTGGTCTCAAGATCAGTGGAAATGGAGTATCAATGACAACGAAGCACATGGACGCAATTAAGAAATTGAGTGTGCCTAAGTCTAAGAAAGAACTAAAGCATTTCTTGGGGCTTGTGAAATATCTTCATAGATTTCTCCCACATGCGTCAGAACTAACAGCCTCACTTAGGGAGCTGGCAAAAGACCAGTGCAACTGGGAGTGGAAACAAGAACACCAGATGGAATTTTCAAGGTTGAAGGAAACTCTGACTCAATCACCCACACTAAGGTATTTTGACCCTTCTCTCAAGGTCGTAATCCAGGCGGATGCTTCACAATTTGGTCTTGGGGCTTGTCTCATGCAAGAAGGGCAACCCATATGTTTTGCATCTCGGGTCATGAACCAATTTGAGAAGAACTACTCCCAAATTGAAAAGGAGCTTCTAGCAATATGTTTTGCCTGTGAGAAATTCCACTACTACATATACGGGAGACCTGCCATCATACAGTCAGACCACAAACCATTACAATCTCTATTCAAGCAAAACTTGGCAAAAATACCGGCACGTTTGAGGAGAATGAGGCTCCATCTATTTCTATATCAACTGGACGTTACTTATATTCCGGGTAAAGACTTGATATTGGCTGATTTTTTATCCAGAAATCTCACCAACGATGCAGTGGGCAGCCCAAACGACGTCTCAGACAAGTTTGTTCATTCAATAGCTGCAAATATTAGTGGATCTCAAGAATTTCTTCAGATGTTTAGGGAATCCACAGCATTAGATGAAACATTAAAACACATTCTACAGTTTGTTCTCAATGGATGGCCTCAATCGGTACCACTATGCATCAAGCCTATGCAGCAGTGGCTCACCTTATATCCAACGAAGATGGTATCCTTCTACTTCAAGATAAAATAATTGTTCCCAAGGATCTCCGGAGCTTGGTTCTAAAAGAAATTCATTGTGATGGACATTTGGGTGAAGATAAATGCAAAGCTAAGGCTCGACAGCGATTCTATTGGCCTGGAATGTCCACAGATATACAAAACTTCATCAAGTCGTGCTGTGTGTGTATAAGATACCGTCGTTCAAACCAGAGAGAACCGTTGAAGCCTTACCCCGTCAGTGATCGGCCGTGGCAGAGGATAGGGTCCGATATTCTCACGTTCGGAGGAAAAGACTATCTTGTGATGTACGACAGTTATTCTAAATGGATGGAGTTGGAGGTACTGCAAGAAAAAACTGCTGAGACCCTAAAGAAGCATTTTCTGGACAAATTTTCAAAATATGGTATAGTGGAAGTGTTAGTCTGCGACAATATGCCATACAACAGTAACACCTTCAAGGAATTTGCAGCAGAATTAGGGTTCAAGATATCCACATCAAGCCCTACCTATCCCCAATCAAACGGCCTCTCGGAAAAAGCCGTAAGTGTAGCAAAAAATCTCCTGAGAAAAGGTACAGATATAAAACTTGCTCTTATGCACTACAGGAACTCGCCTATTCTATCCTTGGGGTTGTCACCGGCTCAGCTCTTCCTTGGACGTCAACTCAGAGACAAACTTCCCATTGTATCATCTCAACTATACCCCCAACCACCCCCAGCGGAGCATGTTAGAGAAAAACTCACTCAGTCTTCATTGAAAAACCAATATTATTTCAATCGAGGAACAAGATCACTCGCACCATTACAGGAAGGACAGAAGGTAGCCCTGCGTGTGCCACAAGGTCATTGGGAGCCAGCCACAGTCATGAAGGAATCCGAAAAACCCAGATCCTACTTGGTGGAGACATCCACAGGAAATACACTGCGGCGTAATCGTGCTCATCTGCGGCCCTGGCCTATAACAAAGCAGGATATCCCATCATCTCCATATCTTCCATCAAATCGCCCTTGCACCCCAGAGGAATTGGCTGTGGCAACCGTCCCTCAACAGAGACAAAGTCCTTGTGCCTTGGCACCAGATATACCACCTGACCCCTCTACTCCAACGCTGATGACTCCAACTAAAGCTCGTCCTGGTGAGCTGGTGGCTACTTCTCCGGTGAGAGAGCAACGGGTACGGCGACCTCCAGGATGGCTTTCCGATTACGTGACTTTGCCAAAATGAAAATTAAATGTTATAATCGACTACTTAACTTTCGTACGTACAAACTTTGAGCCTATATATGTTAAAAAAAAAAAAAAAAAAAACTAAATTGATGTAAAAGTTGAAGCAGAATAAGGCGCTAGAGGGAGGTTCACTGCGCCAGGTTACATGAGTCAGTCGTTATTGTTTGAGCGTATAATGTTTTATGTTAGCATCTCTCATATTCAATAAACCAGTGAAGACCAATTCTTCTATAGTAATTATACCCGTGTTACAGGGGGTACAGGTTATGAGAGGGGGGGGGGGTCTACAGAAATTTCAAAACTACTTGACCAATTGGAGTGCAACTTTGGGAATTTGTTTGTTTGTCTCGGCATCAATTGAGAACGGCTGAACGTAGAAAGTTGCGGCTGGTACCATTTGACGCAGAATTTATCTGGGAAGGTTTATGAAAAATCCGCATTTGAATCTGTCCATCCGTTGAAACGCTATGAATGAAATACTACTAAAAAACGTGTTATAATCACTTCTATGAGGACGTTTATGCTTATAATAACTTTCAACGGTTGGACGTAAATCCGATTGTAATTAGATTCTGGATTCAGCTCGACGAGTACATTCAAGAGGTACTTCAATCAGGATGTTAGTGGGAGGGGGGTACAGGTTATGAGAGGGGGGGGGGGGGGCACAGAAATTTCAAAACTACTTGACCAATTGGAGTGCAACTTTGGGAATTTGTTTGTTTGTCTCGGCATCAATTGAGAACGGCTGAACGTAGAAAGTTGCGGCTGGTACCATTTGACGCAGAATTTATCTGGGAAGGTTTATGAAAAATCCGCATTTGAATCTGTCCATCCGTTGAAACGCTACGAATGAAATACTACTAAAAAACGTGTTATAATCACTTCTATGAGGACGTTTATGCTTATAATAACTTTGAACGGTTGGACGTAAATCCGATTGTAATTAGATTCTGGATTCAGCTCGACGAGTAGGTACATTCAAGTGGTACTTCAATCAGGATGTTAGTGGGAGGGGGGGTACAGGTTATATGAGGGGGGGGGGGGGCACAGAAATTTCAAAACTACTTGACCAATTGGAGTGCAACTTTGGGAATTTGTTTTGTGAACATTGAGGGATGTTTCTAACCAGGTAGGGAGGGTTCATAGGATACGGGGGGGGGGGGGGGGTTAAAGGCAGTTAGGGTTGGCATTGGGGAAGGTTTCTGATCAGTTGAGGAGGGGGGGATACAGGCACATTAAAATACATGACCGTTGGCTCCATTTATTTAAATCGCAGCAACACGCGTCGGTTCAAATAGTATAATATATCATAAAACAGTGTCAGTCTGTTTGTTTGTCTCGGCATCGATAAATGAGAACGGCTGAACGTAGAAGGTGGTATCTGTTATGAGTGGGGCCTGTCCTAAAGGGGGTGTCTGTTCTACCGTTGCGAAGCGCGGGTACACAGCTAGTAGGTACATAAACATCACAAACAACAGTGTCGTGAGTCCCTCCAGGAACCACTCCACCTTACAACTTAAGTTCTCGCCAAACATTGTCCGCAAATATTAAGTTCTCTTCAATAAACGGTACGAGTGGGGAGACAAGCCACAGGATCCAGGGTACACAACCTGGAGCCCCACCATCAACCCCTAACAGGGGATTGGAAGGGGAGGGCTCATTTTTCCTATAAAACCCCAGATCCTGCGCCTTTTCCTTCATTCGACACTTCCTCTAGCCTGCTCTCTCTCTTCCTACCTTGCTCTCTCTCTCTCTCTCTCTCTCCTTAAAAGATCCTAGATGACGGTGGTGGTCAGCCCATAACCGCCTAGGCAAAACCTCAAAAGATCCCAGACGTCGGTGGTGATTCGCTCATAACCGCCTGGGCACTTCCCTCACACCACCGTGATGAATGAGCCAATTTTAAATTCATCACAGTGGTGAAGCCGACGTTCACCCAACCTTCCTCTTTTTTTCCCGTCAAGTCAAGTCAAATGTCAAATCCAGCCCGTTCAAATTTCAAATTCAGTTCAGTTTAAATTCGCATTTTCAAGTTCCCACTCGCTACCCACTCGCCCGGAGACCACAACCCTCTCACATCTCCGCTCACCCACGCCACCTCTTCCGATTTTGCGAATTTCGAATTTGATATTTTAAATTGAAAATTTCGAATTTCAAGTTTCAGTTTGACATACCTGGACCATGGACCCGGACGCTCAATCACCTCCGTTCCTCCGGCCTGCCACACTTGCAGCCCCCCACCACCCCGGCGTCGGACGCAGCAACCACTGTCGCCAACCCCTTCTCCTCCCTCTCACCCGCCCGGATCCGCTGCGGCCGCCACCGCCGACGTCATGACCGCCTCTGCGTCATTCCCTCTCTCATTGCCACCATTCTATTCTCACGACCCTGCTCTGTGGTTTTTTCAGGTTGACGCAGCGTTCTCGGCCGCCGGCATCCGCAGCCAGAAAACCCGCTACTCTCGCATCATCTCCCTACTGCCGTACGACATCCTCCTACAAACGTCGGACATCTCCCCCGACGCCGCCGCTGCGTACGACGACCTCCGCGGCCGCCTCATTTCGCTCTACCAGCCGTCGAAAATCGCAAGAGTCGCCGCCCTGTCGCAACCACAGCAACTCGGCGACATGAAGCCCTCCCACCTCTACCGACGCCTGCGGCACCAGCTGCAGGATATTATGACCGCCGACATCGCCCGGACCTTCTGGCTACGTGCGCTCCCCCACCCTATCCAGATGGCGCTCGCCAGCCACCTCGACGGCCCGGATGAAGCCCTCCTACGCCTCGCGGACACAGTCCACGATCTCGCCGTGTCCGCATGCGTCGGCGAAATTCGCACCCCCCCCCCCCCCCCCCGCACCCACCCCTCGCCAGCGAGAAGATTTCCCCGACCGTCGGCGCCCCCTCTCCTCGGACCGACGTCGACCCCCCTCCACTGAGCTCCGCCGTTCACCCTCCACGGAGCGCCGCCGACCCCCCTCCACGGATCGCCGGCGGCCAAACTCTGCCGACCGCCGGACCGCCGACCTCCGGATCAACGGCGCGACGTTTCTCCTGATCGCCGGACCTCCGACACACGCACGACGCGCCGGACCCCGGCCCGCCTACCTTCCCGCCGATCCTCCCCACCGATGTTTCTACCACGTCTACTTCGGTGGGGAGGCAAGCAAGTGCCAACCCCCCTGCTCCTTCACCCCCGGGCAGGGAAACGCCAACGCCCGCCGGTAAACCCGGCGGGCCCCCCCTCCTCGCTCACACAGGGGGGCCCCCCTCATCCCCCCCCGCCTGCATCGCCGCCGCCACTACTGCGCCCGCTCCCCCACCACGGAATGGCGCGCACCTCAACCCCCACCTCTCCTACGCCCCCGCCACGGCCGCCAACCACTCTGCTGCGCCTCGCTGCACAGCCGCTATCCCCTCCCCGACAACGCCCGTTCCCCCACCGCGGAACGTCAAGCGAAACCCCCTCTCCGACGCCGCCGCCACGGCCACCAACCACCCTACCCCACCTCGCTGTGACGCCGTCACTCCCGTTCCCCCTCCAAGGAATGTAAAACCCCCCCGCGTCTCCTTTGCAGAAGACGCCTCCCCACCATCACCGCAGCAACCCCGCCCCGACGCCACGGCTACCAACACCACCCCACGGACCTACGCCGAGGCCGCCCGCCAACCCCCCCTCCACCGCTCTAACGGACGCCATTCTGCCGCACGCCACCCCTGCCCACCAACGGCTGTTCATCAAATGCCGGCGGACCAATGTGCCCTTCCTGGTGGACACAGGGGCGGCGCTCTCTATCTTCCCCAACTCCCTACTCCGTCGTCAGGCGTGCTGCCACCGTCAGACCCTCTACGCCGCCAACGGTACCACCATTCCCTCCTACGGGAACTACCACTCGTCCGTCCATCTTAACGGGTCGAAATACGAGTGGATTTTTACCGTGGTGGACGTAGAGAAGACGATCCTGGGGGCCGATTTCTTGGCATACTTCGGCCTCCAGGTCGACGTCAAACACGCGCGCCTGATCGACCCCTCCTCCAACACACCAATCCCCGGGTATATCGACGCCATTCAGAACCCCCCCAACCCCACCTAGTGTCCGTCAAACACTATATTGAAACCACAGGCCCCCCCCCCCCCCCTCTCCGCAAAAGCCCGCCGGCTTCACCCCCTCCAGCTGCAGCAAGCGCGGTAGCATTTTGACAGGCTCATCGCGGATGGCATCGTCCGCCCTTCCAGTTCACCTTGGGCCTCCCCTCTACATATTGTACAAAAACCAAATGGAGACATCCGCCCCTGTGGCGATTACCGCCGCCTCAACGCGAAAACAACTCCCGACCTCTACAATGTCCCCCACCTACGAGATTTTTCGTCCCACTTACACGATACCAAAATCTTCTCCACCCTGGACATTTCACGCGCATTCCACCACATCGACATTCACCCCCCCCCCCCCGACATACCGAAAACGGCTATCATTACGCCGTTCGGCCTTTTTGAGTATATGAAAATGGGATTTGGCCTGCGAAACGCTGCCCAAACATGGCAGCGCTATATGGACAATATTTTACGCGGCCTCCCATTTGTGTTTTGTTTTTTAGATGATGTGTTGATCACCTCCCGTACGCCAGATGAACACTTTGAACATCTACGCCAGATTTTGAGTATATTCGCCTCCGAAGGCCTACAAATCAATACGGACAAATGCGTACTCGCCCAACCCTCAGTGAACTGCCTCGGACATGTCGTCTCAGCCACCGGAATCACTCCACTACCCGACAAGGTGAAAGCGATAACGGAATTCCCCCAACCCCATACCGTCACGGAACTCCGCCGTTTTTTAGGTATGTTAAATTTTTACCGCCGCCACATGAAAAACTCAGCCCAACACCAACAACCCCTCATAAATGCAATACCCCAACCAGCCAAAAAACATGATAACCGCCCCATAACCTGGTCCCCCGAATTAACTTCCGCTTTTAATGCCTGTAAAAAAGACTTGACTGACGCCGCTCTACTCGCCCACCCCGATCCCCACGCACCCCTTTCCATCACCACGGATGCCTCTGATTGGGCCATAGAGGCAGTTTTACACCAGCACACTGGCGCCACCCCCCAACCCATCGGCTTCTTTTCTAAAACTCTCTCCCCCACTCAAAAAAATTACTCAACATTCGACAGAGAACTTCTCGCCATCCACAAAGCCATCAAACACTTTCGTGACTTCGTGGAGGGCCGGCAGTTCTCTGTCATTACTGACCATAAGCCCCTAACTCATTCTTTATTCCAAAATCGCAAATCCGCCTCGCCCCGTCCCCTCCGGCAGCTCGAATTTATCGGTCAGTTCACCACCGATATTCGTTACTTTCCGGGGGCCGACAACTGCGTGGCGGACGCACTCTCCCGCCCCACCCCCGCGCCGGTGGCGGAAACTACTGCCCTTCCCCTCCCCACACGTCCTCAAATCCAAACAACTCCCCGAATCCGACCCCGCCCTCTCCAGCCTCATCTCTGCCTCTAAGTTGGAACAGCTGCCGCCCCTCGATCATGGACCAAAACACTACCCTACGTACTATTAAGCTTACGTACCGCTGCCCGACCATCCGACAATATTAGCCCCGCACAAAGCGCATTTAGAGACCCCCTCCGCTTACCCGCCGACATTTTCCCCACACATCACAACCCGTCAATAAACAGGGAACCGCGACACAACACAACACCCGTAAACGACACCACCTACCCGAAACGGTTCTACACCGCCACTCACATGTACCTGAAGGAGCCCGGCATCCACAAAACATTTCAACTCCTCTATGCCGGGCCCTTCCAGATCATCCGCTCTGCCCACACCACAGCTACCCTGTTAATTGACGGGAAGCCCCACACCGTACCCCTCGCCCGATGTAAACCAGCCCCGGTCCCCTCCGAACAACCCCGCCACACAAGTCCCCCTCTCACCGAACCTGCAACATCTCACATTTCCTCCATCTCACTCACCGGACCCCGACGTCGCCGCAGCTCTCCGCGACGTCCCGGGTACCGGCTCCCAACGGCTCACCCCCTTCACCGCCACCCTGGTGGTGAAGGGGCCCCTCCATCAGTCTTCACGTTGGTGAAGGAGCCCGTCGTGGGAGGGTGTCGCCTCGCTGGCCCCGTCATCCACCTCACCAAACCCTCCACACCCCCACATCACCCTACCACACACATATACACATATACACACACCACTACACATATGCACGGTAACGTTAGTATGGCGGCGGTCGACAAACCTAAAGAACGGCGGATTTCCGTGTACCCCCCAAATTGTGAACCCACCCCACCCATCCACGCCCTGTAACCATTTTATATGGCACTATTTGTACATACCTGCTGTAAATAACTATGCATATCAACTATCGTCTATAACTAATTACTAACTAATTCTTACTATGTAACACTTACAACTATTTACTAACTAATGACTATACTACCATGTCATCACTCATCATTGTAAATACCCCCGCTACCTCTAAATCATATGCTACCCACCACCATGTAAATCCTCATCATTGTACATACCTCCACTACCTCTAAGTCATATGCTACCCACCACCATGTAAATACTCATCATTGTAACTACCTCCACTACCTCTAAGTCCTATGCTACCCACCACCATGTAAATACTCTCGATGTAAACACCACAATGTAAATACGGTTAAAATTAAGCACCACTACCTGTTTGCCTTCAGCACACTCCTGTTTGCCTTGGCCCTCAGCCCCTGTAACCTTTGCCTTCAGCACCCCTGCTTGTTTGCCTCAGCCCTCAGCCTCCTGTAACCTTGCGCCCTCAGCCCCATCAGTACCGTAGCCCTCAGGTTGTCAAATTTTTGCTCGAACTGGGGGGACCTCTGTCGTGAGTCCCTCCAGGAACCACTCCACCTTACAACTTAAGTTCTCGCCAAACATTGTCCGCAAATATTAAGTTCTCTTCAATAAACGGTACGAGTGGGGAGACAAGCCACAGGATCCAGGGTACACAACCTGGAACCCCACCATCAACCCCTAACAGGGGATTGGAAGGGGAGGGCTCATTTTCCTATAAAACCCCAGATCCTGCGCCTTTTCCTTCATTCGACACTTCCTCTAGCCTGCTCTGTCTCTTCCTACCTTGCTCTCTCTCTCTCCTTAAAAGATCCTAGATGACGGTGGTGGTCAGCCCATAACCGCCTAGGCAAAACCTCCTCAAAAGATTCCAGACGTCGGTGGTGATTCGCTCATAACCGCCTGGACACAACCCAAAAGATCCTAGATGTCGGTGGTGATTCGCTCATAACCGCCTGGACACAACCGAAAAAATCCTAGATGTCGGTGGTGATTCGCTCATAACCGCCTAGGCAAAACCTCTTCCAAAAAGATCCCAGACGTCGGTGGTGATTCGCTCATAACCACCTGGGCACTTCCCTCACACCACCGTGATGAATGAGCCAATTTTAAATTCATCACAAACAGTTTGTTTGAAAACTACAAATTGGATCCAGAATGCTTCATTCGTTCCGATTTATTATTAAATAATGAAAATGGAAAACTGAAACATTTTCAATTTAGAATCGAACACGAGAAAAATCTTAACCCCTGCCTCCTCAGAATTTGATGATTTCCGTTTCAACTTTGTCAATAATATGTTTTACGTATTTGTTGATAGATACGAATTTATTGTTCATGGCCAAGCGAATCATACAAATCAGGTGAAATTGCGGGTCCCACACAGGTATGTATAGGTACAGGAAAATGAACCGTTGCGTAATAATTTGCAGCGTTTTGTTATTGCATTTTCGGATTTTACATACCTACCTTTTACAACAGAAAACTTTATTGTATAATTTAAGTGCATTACCGAGGGGAGATCCACGAAAAATCACTGCAAAGGTTTTTGAAGGTTTGCAATATCTAATGTTGAGTGTTAGGCAGCACTGAAGCACCTTCGTCTCCGAAACTTTGCTCCACCTCTTTGGGGTAAATAGCCAATACGATATCAATAGAGCTGATACGTCATTTCTTGCCTTTTACTTTCAACCACCGTTTAAAAAATATCGCTTATTTTTGAAAATGGGTTCAAACTATGATTTTCCAAGAGTTTTGAATATCTTTTTCCAAGAAAACTTGAAGAAACGTAGACCATCAAATTGGGGGGGGGGGGGGGGGGGGGGTTGCATTTTTTTTTTTTTTTTCATGCCCGATTCCAAAGGTTCATTATTGAAAATAATAAACCAAAAATTCAAAGGAGCACAAAGTTTGCCAAACTCGATTTGGATTATTGTTGTTGGATGACCCTAGTAATGAGTTAACCACTATAATATTGACCCACAAGGGTTTATTCATTTGCACACGCCCCCCATAAGGGATTGCTTGCGCTCCTGCCAAATTCCACAAATGCATAGAGACTTTGCTAGATGGGGGGGGGGGGGGGTCTTCCTCGATGACATTTTGATTGGGGGTAGAGACGCGAGTTAGTGACCCGGTTAGAGGAAGTGCTTCGTAGACTTGATGATGCAGGTTTGACCCTCAGAGAAAAAAATGTGAATAAGGGAAAGATGCCCTAATCTACTTAGGATTTAAAATATACAGTAAAGGGCTTCACACGACAGACGAAAAAGTACGTGCTGTTTGTGATGCCCCAAAACCAATCGTTCGTAGGTTTTGTCGCTGATGTCGCGAAGTTCGTTCCAAGGGTTGCGGAAGTTTTATCGCCTCTCTATAGGCTGTTGAAGAAAAACGTAAAATGGGTCTGGGATAGTCACTGTGAAAAGGCTTTCTTAGAAATAAAGGAATTAGTCACAAAACACCGTAGTGTGGGCTATTATGACCCTAGACTAGGGCGGCACTGATGTCCCAGTTGCATTCACTAGTCGGACCTTGTCAACCTCTGAACAGTCATACTCGTCCATTCACAAAGAGGCACTGGCGATTCCAGCCTGTGCTGCGAATAGGCTCCAACGCTGGGCAATATTCTTGTCTAATTATACTTACGCATTTTCTACAATAATTCTACTTTTCAGTAGTTTAATGTACCATTTTCTTTCTTGTAATATTCATTTTGCATTATTATGTAACTTTCATATATGTCATTCGCTGTGTACCACGGGCCCTATGGCCTCTAACACAATAAAGCCGTTTAATTATTTTTATTAACATTAAAAGTATACAATGGCCGTATGTTTTATAAATAGTACCTACCTACTGTATTTCCTTGGTTTATGATGGCACTTGACTGTGCTCATATAAACTCCAAACTCGGCCTGTCTTTGACTACAGTTGTATGCTATGAAAGCCGGTCTGACGTCCATTAATACCTTCCTTTGGCTGTTATCACATGAAATTTAGGAATATGTTGGGCGCAATATAATTATGATCCCTATTCCAAGATAATTTGACTTCCTAGGCTGATAGTATGTGTTGTAGTATCCATACACGCAACATGGATACTGCATGGCGCTGTAAAAATGATAATACACAGTCTTTATCTAACACGCATTCAGCTCGAAAGCAGTATTATTATTCAATCCCTTTCCTACGAAACCAATGCATTACATGGTGTCAGGTGTGTACACGAGTAGTTTAATTTCGCCGGGAGTGTAAAGCAGTGATTGACGAATGGGAAAATTAGGGGAGCTTCCGTGATGAGCTCACGATCGTCCCCCCCATGCCACCCAAACTTCCTTCTATGACGTCCGATATTCCCCAAGGTTCCAATAGCGATTCAAACGGCATGACGACGAATTTCAATATTCCGCTGCCATCAAAGATGGAATTGCAAGGGGATCAAGCGGCAAATTGGAGTTTTTTCAAGGAAGAGTGGAACGACTATGAAATCGCATCGGGTTTGGACCAACAGGACGATAAGAAGCGGGTCGCCACCTTCAAAGTGGCTCTCGGTCGCGAAACACGCCAAATTCTCACAAATCTCAAACTAGAACAGTCAAAAACCAAGCAAGTGAGTACCATAATCAAAGAACTCGATCTTTGGTTCACGCCTAAACTTAACGTTATTTACGAGCGTTTTGTGTTTGGTACTGCAATACAAGAAGAAAACGAGCCCGTTGAAACATTCATTAGCCGACTCCGGAAGTTAGCGTCCACTTGCGAATACAAGACCTTTGAAGGGGAGATGATAAGAGACCGTTTGGTGATTGGCACCAGAAGTGAAGCTACAAAAAAACAGTTGCTCAGCGACGCGAATTTGACATTGAGCAGCGCTATTGACAAGTGCAGGGCTAACGAAGTAGCTGACAACCAAATGGCGACAATGAAAGCAAGATCCGAGGGAGCTGTGAATCGGATCGAGGCCAGAGGTGTGAAAAGCGACTCTGGAAAAAAAAGTTGGGCGTCCCGGATCTGCAAATATTGTGGAACCAAACACCAGTTTGGGCGAGAACACTGTCCAGCGTACGGGGAGCAGTGTTCCAGGTGTTCAAAATACAATCACTCCTCAGCTGTATGCGAATCAGAAAGGGCCAGCCGGAAGCAAGACAGAAACAGGCGCTCTATCAAAGGTTGGCAGAATGATAAGAAGTCACAGAAAATCCGCTTACTGGAAGACGGCCGGAGCCTGGAGTCAGGGTCAGTCGATTCAGCAAGCGGCGATGAGGCATTTTACATACAACACATCGACTCAGCCGAAGCGGGTGAGGACACAAATACTCGTAAAAAGTGGATTTCTGATATCGAATTTTCAATCAACCATAAGTACACTCCTGTATCATGCCAACTGGACAGTGGCGCAACAATTGATGTGATAGAAATTGGGAAACTCAGAGCTCTTCGGGAGGAAACCACACATCAAACCCTCAAGCACATCCATCAAATCATTCTGTGGCACCTGGGTTAAGCCTTTAGGTGTCATTAAAATAAAGGTAAGAAAGAGCAAGGTTAACACTACTTTAACCTTTCAGGTAGTAGACAACACTACAAGCAAAAGAATGCCAATTCTCTCTGCTAGGACGTGCGAGGTGCTGGACTTAGTAGTGTTGAAGAACGTACACATAGTAGAATGCAGCAATACAGAATACGCTAAAGCAATAATAGACGAATATAGCGACGTATTCCAAGGGGTAGGATGTTTGAAGGGAGAATGCGAACTGCACGTCGACCCTTCTTACCCCCCCAGTCAAACAAGCCCCTCGACGAGTCCCCATCCCACTACGAAAGGAACTTAAAGCAAAACTAGAAGACCTCAGTCGGAAGGGCATCATCACAAAAGAAAGCGAACCCACTGAGTGGATCAGTAACTTAGTGATTGTCAAGACACCAAAGAAGCTACGACTGTGTATTGATCCACACCATTTAAACAAAGCTCTGAAACGAGGAGAATTTGAAACTCCCACATTCGAAAGCATCACACCTGAGCTAACAAAAGCAAGATATTTTTCGGTAATGGATACAAAGGACGGATTTTGGAACGTCAAGCTCAGCAAACGAAGTTCAAGATTAACCACCTTTTGGACGCCGTTTGGAAGATTCCGATGGTGCAGATTACCATTTGGTCTAAGGTATCTGGGGATGAGTACCAGCGACGCTTGCACGAAATATTTGAAGGTATCCCGAATATAATCATAGTTCAAGACGACATCCTTGTACTGGGAGTCGGAAACTCAGACGACGAGGCTTCACAAACACATGACCAAGCGCTCAGGACCCTGCTGAAACAAGCCAGAGAGGCGAACTTGCGGTTTAATGAACATAAGATTAAACTTAAACTAAGAGAGGTTAAATACATGGGTCACATAATTTCAAACCTAGGGATCAAGCCGGACCCAGACAAAACGCAGGCAGTAGAAGAAATGCCCTACCCAACAGACGTTAAACAAGTAAAGAGTTTCATGGGCGTGGTCAGGTATCTATCGAAGTTCATCCCCAACCTCTCAGCTACAACGGAACCATTGCGCGATCTTCTGCATAAGCACAAATGCTGGCAATGGGGCCCCGAGGAAAAGCAAGCTGTTGACAGCATCAAACAGCTGATAGCTACGGCTCCAGTCTTAGCATATTTCAACCCTGCAAAGGAAGTCATCATACAGGCTGACGCCTCAAGCAAAGGTCTAGGCTGCGTGTTGCTGCAGGACGATCGTCCAATCGCATTTGCATCTCGTAGCCTGAGCAGCAGCGAGAAAGGTTGGGCAAAAATTGAGAGAGAATGCCTATCTCTCCTCTTTGCCTGTGAAAGGTTCTCACAATACATCATCGGGTGCAAGAGCGTGGTTATGCAAACAGACCACAAACCACTTGAGAACATATTCGAAAAATCGATACTCAAGGCCCAAGTACGCATCCAACGAATGATGTTGCGCCTGCAACGCTACAACGTAAGCGTAAAATATATCAAAGGTCAAAGGATGCTGATCGCTGATGCACTATCCAGGCTCCACATGCAACAATGCAGCTCATCCCTCAAGTTAAACGAGGTCTACGAAATTGACGCAATATAAAAAGAGCTAGAGTCGGTAAAATTGGTGGAGAATATGAACCTTATGCAGGCAAGCATGTACAGGGTGAAAGACGAGTCAACTAGAGACGAAACCCTCTGTTTACTGGCTGCAGTAATCAGAAGCGGCTGGCCTGACAGAAAAGAAAAATTACCCTTCACCATACACCCGTATTGGGAATTCAGAGACGAGCTTGCCATCCAAGACGGCATAATATTTAGGGGTAATCAGATTGTTGTTCCTAAATCACTGCGGCCAGAGTATGCAAAGAAAATTCACCTATGCCATCTGGGAATAAATGCATCAATACGGAGAGCCCGAGACACGCTTTTCTGGCCATTCATGAATTCCGAAATAAAGGACCTAATACGAGGATGTCGGATCTGTCAGGAACTTGCCGACGACCAACAGAGGATGCCAATGAAGAGCCATAGGATCCCTTACCTTCCTTGGGAAAGGGTCCCGATGGATGCTTTGAAATACAAAGGCCAGAAATTCATGGTAATAGTCGATTCTTATTCAGATTTCTTCAAAGTAAAGAAAATGCGCGACATTACAGCGCAGGCTGTGATAGAATTCTGCAAAGAAAACTTTGCACGTTATGGCATCCCTCAGATCCTAGTTTCTGATAACGCCCCCCAGTTTGTCGGAAGCGAGTTCACGGGGTTTGCACGTAAATGGGAATTCATACACTCGACCTCGTCACCGATGCATAGTCAAGGAAACGGGAAAGCAGAGGCAGCTGTGAAAATTGTGAAGAAACTGCTCAAGAAATGTGCCAGGGACGAAATTGATTTTCATGCAGCGTTACTCGAATGGCGGAATGTGCCCACAGCAGACATGGACTCAAGCCCTTCCCAAAGGTTAATGGCCAGACGAACAAGAACAACACTACCAATTGCACAGAACCTCCTCGTTCCTGAAGTGGTTCCTGGTGTTCACGACTCGCTGGAATATAAAAGAAAGAGAACAAAAATGGTCCAGGACAGGGGATCCAAAAGCCTGCCTGATCTCGAAATCGGATCTGAAGTACTCGTGAAGCCAACCGGACACCAGGTCGAAGCGTGGGCGCCGGGAAGAATCACAGACAAGCACAACGAATCATCATACGACGTCACAATCGACGGAAGAACCCTCAGATGAAACCGAACCTGGATCAAACCCACCTACGACTTTCCTAACCAAGAACAACAAGAGCGGGCAATGAGCGACGCAGCAAAAGGCGGAACATTGCTACAACTTCTAATGCCACAGCTGAAGTCGCCAACCAAGCAGGCCTCACCACCACGAAAATCTCTGCCAAGGAAATCTCTATCGCAGACCTCTCTGCCTGGTACTGGAGGTAGTCCACAGGCCCCGGTGAATCCACAGACCAATTCCTGTCAAACAACCACGACCAGGTCAGGTAGGCTGATCAAACCTCCAACAAAATACGAATAGCCAATACATAGGAGCATTCTTTATCGGTATGCCTACACGCATTTGTGCAGCTAACGATTCATTTATTAGTTCTATTTAATTTATTTATTGTGGTAGGTAATTTAGTTATTTTGGTTATTTTAGTTGGTTCATTATTTACCCATTATGCGGTGAGGAAAGGCAATCACAAACTATTTTGACAGTATAAATTCATTTATTTTTGTTCTTATCATATAATCATGCATTGTGAAAGAAGGGGGGATGTTGTAGTATCCATACACGCAACATGGATACTGCATGGCGCTGTAAAAATGATAATACACAGTCTTTATCTAACACGCATTCAGCTCGAAAGCAGTATTATTATTCAATCCCTTTCCTACGAAACCAATGCATTACAGTATGTATGTAAGTATTTCATATAAAAGTTATAGCGCCCGACCGACACTTACTGCTGACGCAGTCATGATAGACGATATAACCCCTGCGAGCAAGCTCGAACCTTCAGTTCTCGGCTCGCTGCTGTACGATCAACCCTGTGTTCCGTGTTCCCCGTAATTTAACCGCTACGAAGTCTTCCGTGTATTTTCCGAAAATAAAGAACACTTGTAAATTCCCAGTTCGTGCTTTTTAAAAAGTCAACTCCCAAGGAACCTACTATAACTGACGCAGTCACTGGAGGACATTTGGAGACACAATTTCGACACTCAGAAATTATATTCGCGACCGACCATCGTCTCCGCGGAAATTTCGTCGAAGCCTTCAAGTGCCCGGGAGTTCGTCAACCGAACTGTGATAAGTGAAAGTGCATCGGAATTACAATCGGATAAAGTGCATCGGCTCTCCACTTCGCCGATCACGCAGACTTCAGGGAATATCGGATTACCATACCAGGTATACTATCTCAGCAGCTTGCCAAGAACTCCTAGGATTCTATAGGTAATCTTGACCCATATAGTTCCTAGTACTGACCAAGCCCGGTCATTTCACAAAATCTTCATTCCAGTCGTTGACTAGTGAAGTCAGACACGCCCGTCTGAAAAGACTTCGATCCAATCTGCCCTGATTACCGAAGCCAGGCATCCCCCGCCTGTAAATTTAAGAAACCTCAAAATTAAATAATCCCATGAGTGGTTAGTAGCTTCCAAGAGAAGCCCTTCTAGAATTAAAACAAAACAAACAAATAAAATAAAAATAAAATTTAAAAAAAAAAAAAAAAAAATCATCGGAAAGGACGCAGTCCGCTCGCTTCAGTCACACTTCGTAGAATCTTATCAACAACTCTCCAGTTACAACATCCGACGCCCTTTAAATCATCTCGAAGCAGATCCAACGAACCTCTCGATTGAAGAATCTCTGAACTTAACTGCATAACATATTTATCTTTTCAGCTTTTCATAATTGATTCCTATTTTGTCACATTTTCTGTCATATTTCTGTCATATTTTGTCACATTATCTGTCGCCACATTTTACAACCTACCTATAGTATTGTACAAGGCTGTCCAAAATTCCCAAAACTACGAAATCATCGTCTCGTTCGAGGTCCGATCCTTATATTGATTGGATTAGAACACTCCGTTGGTCCAGATTAGACAGCACCGAAATGGAAGGTTCATCGGAAACCCACCAAGGAACAAGCGCGGGAAACGAACAAAATTCCGTCGGAACCCCGATTACGAGTAGGCAAAATTTCAATCTCCCTTTAAGAAGCCAAAATTCTATGCCCTTTCCAACATTAAAGGAATCACATTTCGCATTGCTCCCAGACTTTAACGCCACCGATCCCCTTATCCTTACCAGATTTATAACGGTATGCGATAAACTTTTCAACCGTTTCTTTGACCCCACAAACCAAAATACCCTACAAAACGATTTGTTATTCGAGGGCATCCTATCAAGAATCAAAGGCGATCCAGCGAAACGCGTTTTCGCTGCCGACCCTCACAACTGGGCGGAGTTACGCTCCGTCTTATTGGAGTCGTACGGAGATCGCAGGGACAAGTTCACTCTTACAGCGGAACTAGCCCGTCTCAGGCAGAAACAGACTGAAAGTTGCTTTGAATTCTATTCTCGATTAGAGGCGATTTTAAACAATACCATCGCCTCCTTGCAGAAGGAACAAAGTTCGCAAGAACTTGTTGACTTCGTGCAGGGCTTAGCCCTTCGAGTGTTTGTAACGGGACTGGATGATTCAGTAGGATCTCTGATCCGAGCAAGGAACCCAGCATCCCTAGCAGAATGCATGGCGATTTTGACAAACGAGTTTCAGTTTAGAACTAAACCCAAATTAGCCCAGCCACAAAAAACCGGCCCCGCCACTCCTCAATTCCGTCCCTCTGGCCCGAATAACAATTACCGACCTTCATCAACACCCTACAACCAGCCCTTCAGGCATTACCAAAATTTTCATAGACCACCAGTTCACCACTCTTTCAACCAAAGACCCGCTACGCCAGGTCAGCAACCCCCCAAAAGACAATCGCTTCCAAATCGACCATGGTCCCACCAACTCTCACGCTCTTCCAGTCAGGATCACTCAAAGAGCAACCTTCACAATGTAGAAATGCAGTGTGAAGACTCGGAAGTTCGGCAACCCGAAACCCCTGAGTATTCGCCAAATTCAGGATATTTCGTTTATGACCCTTTCCTGCAAGCCCCGGTGTACTATGACCCCAACCTAATTCAAACATTTGAAAATTTATCAGTGGAGGACCAACCTCCAACTGAAGACGACCAGAACCACACACAGGACCATTTTTTAGGACAACCTCAGGATCCGTCAGAGGTCACCCAACAGTAATGTCAGCTCCCGCTCCAACCTTTTCGGCCCCCGCAACTGCTCCCAAATTAAATCCTATACCAATGTTAAAACCTGCCCCTAAATCAAAAGCTCCCATCGAAAAATTTGAACCAGAACACATCGAATTAAATCACATCGGCTACCAATTACCTTTCATAGTTTGCCCAAAAACTGGGATAAAATTCCTAATCGACACCGGATCAACTCGATCCTTCGTTCTCCCAAAAACAGCGCATAATTATTTCAAAAAGAAAATCCAACCGGCATCGGGTATAGTTAAGACAGCCCACGGCTCGTCCACAATAACGGAAATGACCCTGATGCCTTGTGGGGAAATTTTCAATGAAAAACATCTAAATCTCCCCTTCCGATTATTCAATTTCCATAGCCACTTCCAAGCACTATTGGGACTAGACAACTTACGGACACTAAATGCTTCCGTGGACCTGAAAAATAACTTGCTGCGTACACCAAACGTCAACTTACCCCTCTACTTTGCGAACGGATGTCTGTGCCCCGAGGAAAATACTGTGTCATTCCTAATCGATGCCAGGACTATTCAGCAGGTACAGGTAGAGGTTGGTAATGTCGAGAATGGCGAAGCTTTGATCGACTCTATCAATTTCCCTGGTTTGCAAATACCATCAGCCATAGTGAGGGTTAAGAACTCAAAAGCATTTGTACACGTCACGAACTCAGAAGAAAAACCTGTTAGGTTCCACTTGACTCACCCAATCCATGCAGAACCAATCCCTAAAGGACAGTTTAAAAATGAGGAACCCGAAAACAACCTTAACAACTATTGCGATACCTCCCCCTCCTGTAAGCAAAACCGTTGGATAGACTATTCGAAATTTAGACTAGACCACCTAAACCCCGAAGAGAACAAGGCTATTAGAAAATTGATTCATGACTATGCAGATCTTTTCCAAGAGAGTGAAGGTCCTTTGACTTTCACGAATGAGGTCAAACACCACATTCGTACAAAGGACGAAATTCCCATCTTTGTAAAACCGTACAGGTATCCCCACATTTATAAAGAAGAAGTGGCCAAACAAGTTGACAACCTACTTGCCCAGAAAATCATACGCCCTTCTAACTCTCCCTACAATGCGCCCCTTTGGATTGTACCAAAGAAAATGGACGCTTCAGGAAAAACCAAATATCGCATGGTCATCGATTTCCGAAAATTAAACGAAGCCACGATCTCAGATCGGTTTCCCCTACCTAACATATCCGAACTCCTCGACAAACTTGGCCGTTGCAATTACTTTTCGACCCTCGACCTCGCACAAGGTTTTCATCAAATTGAACTAGATGAAGACTCAATTCCCAAAACCGCTTTCTCCACTGACAACCAACATTACGAATACCTCAGAATGCCCTTTGGCCTGTGTAACGCTCCGGCTACATTCCAACGAATGATGAACAACTGTCTGAGGGGCTTGAATAATGAGATATGTCTGGTTTATCTCGACGATATCTTAATATTCTCGGCTAGTTTGCAAGAACACGTTGTTCGTCTGAGGAAAATTTTCGACCGTCTTCGACAGGCAAACCTGAAAATCCAGCCAGACAAGACGGAATTTCTGAAAAGGGAGTTAGCATATCTAGGTCACGTAGTAACCCCCGATGGAGTCAAACCAAACCCCGAGAAAATACGTGCGATCGAAAAATTCCCAATGCCTCGCACAAGAACCGAGATCAAAAGGTTCTTAGGGCTCATTGGCTACTACCGTAGGTTTATCAAGGGCTTTGCTGCTCTGACTAAACCCCTGACCTCCGCCTTGAAAAAGGATGGAAAAATAACATCCAAGTCCCCAGAATTCGAAAGAAGCTTCAAAACTTGTACCACGCTTCTTTGCAATGACCCAATATTAAAATACCCCGACTTTAACAAACAGTTCAGAGTGACTTGTGATGCAAGCGATTTTGCTACAGGCGCTGTCTTGAGCCAAGACTTTAACGGTTCTGATCTCCCAATTGCTTATACCAGCAAAACGCTCTCAGAGACAGAGAAAAAATATGCTACTAATGAAAAGGAACTTCTTGCAGTACTAAATGCCCTGAAGGCCTTCCGCCACTATCTATACGGGCAGAAGTTCCTGTTATTCACTGACCATAAACCATTGCAATGGTTATTTGCAATGAAGGACCCCAACTCCAAACTCTATCGATGGAGGTTGAAAATCAGTGATTTTAACTTCGAAATCCACTACCACCCTGGAAAGTCCAACTATGTAGCTGACGCTCTCTCTCGAATTGAGCTTAATCACCTGGAATCAGATCCACCAGCCGCAAATCCCTTGTCACCGATCAATATCGAGGAGTTGCTTGAGAGCATTCCAATGGAACTCCCCGAATTGCAACTGGACGCACTCCTCGCAGCCCCTAGTTCCCCCAGAACCGCAGAAAACGAAAATCGAGCCATTTCCGAAATACTGGCAACATTCTCGCGTTCTAGGCAAGCACTTGGAGGAAGCAATCAATCTCTAGATGTCCACGCCGACACTCAAGCTCCCTCTTTGACGGCCCCCGAACACACTACCACTAACATACCGCCCATGACAATCCCCGTAAGAGAAGGACCCGTTAACCAGGCCAAAAATCAGATAATATTCAAATTAGTGACCTCACTCCCACGGAAACCCTCAATAAAGCACCTTTTTAATTCCACCAAAACCCGAGTGACCGCGGAACTATCCCACTACCATCTGGACAAGGACATAGTCGAGTTCGTCAAGGAGTATGTCAGGCCCCAAGTTCGTTATGCGATCTACTTCCATGACGATCCAGACGATCGATTCTTCCAGAGATTTGCTGCCATAATGACTCGCACATTCAAGGAGTCAGAAATCCTCATGGCCAAATTTCCTAAATTATTGGAAGACATTGAGTCTGAAGAGGACGTCCAGGAACTCATAAAGTCCTATCATGTAGGTAAGACTAATCACCGAGGAATTCCTGAGACGTATGAACATCTTAAACGAAGCTACTTCTGGCCCAACCAGAAAGCGACCATTCAGAGCTTCATAAACCAATGCGACGTCTGCCTACGAACTAAGTACGACAGGCATCCCCTGAAAATCAAATATAACTTGACTCCCACGGCATCCCGGCCTTTCGAGACCCTGCACATTGACAAAATCACCATAGACCGAACAAAATTCTTGACCGTTTTCGACCCCTTTTCCAAATACGCCCAAATGTACATGGTACCGACTAATACTAGTCTCGACGTAGTTCGAGCCTTGCTCAAATATTTCTCGCACCATGGCATTCCCAAAAAACTCATTTCCGATAACGCGGCCGACCTAAACTCTTCCCTAGTCAAGGAATTATTAGCTAACCACAATATTGATGCTCACTTCATATCGAGCCAACACCCAGATTCGAATGGCCCTGTCGAACGATTCCACTCGACCGTAATTGAACATCTCCGGCTTCTGAACTGCCAAGAAGCATTCAAAAGAGACGATGTGGAAACCCGGGTACAGTATGCCTTGATCGCATACAACAATTCGATCCATTCTACAACGTCCCTGACCCCGTTCGAAATAATCCAAGGTCACATTTCAGACGAAAACCTCCTCAAGTTAAACTTGGACGAACGCCTCGCCAACGATTACCTCGTCAAACACCGCGAATAAATGAAAGCGCTCTACCAAAACATTAAGGACAATGGCACACAACTCAAGGAAAGGGTAATGGAAAACAGAAATGCTACTCGGGAAGATCCTCCAGAAATCCCTGACACTGTTTATGTAAGGACCAAACAACTTCAAAGTAAGACCAAACCCCTGTATAACCCGGAACAGGTGAAGTCCGTGGACAAAACCAAGCATACGGCCGAAATAACACCCCGGCATGCTAACACCCAACCAAAGATCCACATGTCTAACATCAAAAGGCCCAGAGTAGTACCACAAACCCCGATGTCTAGTTCTTCTAGTTACTCACCCTCCGAAGACAGTTTCCCTTCACCCGTTAACCTCCCCACGATTCCCCAAACGGCCACTTTCTATTCCTTTCCCCCACCGACTAACAGCCAAAAGCGGGATAGACTCTTACCGTCGCCACCCAACTCGAGACCGCCTCCTTCAGAGACGAGCTCGTCGAGCCCTGCCCCAAAACGACATTGTAAAGACCTCTCCAGAATCCCAAGAATGGAGTCAACTCCCTCCCCAGTTCCTCTACCTTCTCCTGAGGGATCATTGCCCGCACCACCGGACATCCTACCAG
This sequence comes from Leptopterna dolabrata, assembly GCA_954871275.1. Taxonomy (NCBI): domain Eukaryota; kingdom Metazoa; phylum Arthropoda; class Insecta; order Hemiptera; family Miridae; genus Leptopterna; species Leptopterna dolabrata. The sequence goes on from OX940981.1 coordinate 52,002,461, forward strand.
TTAGGTTGCCTCGCAAAGCGTTACCCATACCACCAGACACCCCTCCATCCAGGTTCCCTCGCAAAGCGTTACCTATACCACCAGACACCCCTCCATCGAGGTTCCCTCGCAAAGCGTTACCTATACCACCAGACACCCCTCCATCTAGATTCCCTCGTAAAGCGTTACCCATACCACCAGACACCCCTCCAGCTAGGCTATCTCGTATAGACTCCCCTCAGCCCAGTACTTCTGGAATTCCTGTTCCTATAGCAAGGAAACCCTACCACTCCCCACCACCCAGCTCTGGCTCCGACTCTAGCTCATGACCCTTAATATTCCAGGACGTTACTGACTTGAACCACTTCCGGATTATGGACAGCCGCTCTGCCGTCACCGTTCTTCTATCACTCTCGACTATACTAATTACCAAAGGATTAGAAATTGAAAACATTACCTCCAATTTAGGTTTATTGCCCATTCGATTAGGTTCCGCCCGAACGATCCACTATTACCACACTGTTGCTCACTACTACCAGCTCGGAGGAGTTCTCAATCAAGTAAACCAAATTAAAGCCCATTTCCAGGACATTAACCAGATAATAGAAACTGACATTGAAGTCCAAAAGATAGTTCGAACTCGAACTCAAGCCATTGAACATATGCTAAAAATAATAGAAGGAAGATTATTTGCTTCAACCTTACCCCGCCGTCAGAGGCGAGGACTGCTTAACGGTTTAGGCTCCGTAATCAAATTTATCACGGGAAATTTAGACGCCAACGACGAGGAAAAATTTAATCAGATCCTCCAACACCTACACACAAACCAAGAGATACTGTCCCAACAAATTAGTCATCACTACTCAATAAACGAAGGATTTGTAGAAGAATTGAACAGGACCATCTTAGATATCAACTACAATCACGATATTCTGGCCTTCGAAATAGAGCGATTAAAGGAAGCAAGTTCCCTTGCAACCCATGCAGGACAGGTAGAAAACGCACTCGAGCATAATCTACTGTTGCTACAAATAATTTCAGATCTGACCCAAGACATAGAAAATTCAGTCACTTTTTGTAAATTAGGCAAACTCCACCCTAGTATTATTAAACCAGAAACCCTACAGAAAATCCTAAGAAACTTAATACCATTTTATGGTGATAGGTTACCCCTCTTTGAAGGAGAAGCGCTATGGGAAATCCAAAATCACATCAAGGTAACATGCTTCATAGGCTACGAGGAAATCGTCTATTTCCTGGATGTCCCCATCGTCCATCCTGCACATTACGACTTGATTCTCCTTCAATCCCTACCAACCTTCATCCCCAATTATTATGCAACTGTCCTACCCACTGCCAAGTATGCTCTAAAATCCAAAAACGAGATACGATTTCTCGACAAACCGTGCGAATACGGACGTGATTATTACTTATGCCCTAACAGCCTTCAGCTATCCGGTGAACATGACTGCGAGTCAGACATTCTCACTAAGGGTATCAACGGTCGTTGCGACTTAATTCAATTAGACCTACCACAAAATCACGTGGAACTCTTGGAAGAAACAAACCGTTACGTCTTTTTATTCCCCTACGAAGATCAGATAAAAATTATCCTCCATGATAATATACAATTCAAGACCCTCCACGGAATTTTCCTTATCTCCCCGGGCAAGAGCACCATAGAATACAGGAATCAAACTTTAACGACTCCACCCTCCCACAGTAACCACACCCCCTCCATGGTCATGTTCCAAAAGCATAATTGGGATTTGAATAAGAAACCCACTGCCATAACGAAATTAAGAACCCTAAAGCAATTATCACCCCCTTCGGTCCCCATACCAAGTACAAAAGAACTCATAATAAGTCATATATCTCCCAGTGCTTGGACAATCCTATTGTACGTCAGCCTTATATCATTCTTTGCGTACACAGGATATCGTTTCCATAAACATAAAAGAAACGTTCCAAATTCACAAAATAACCCCTAACCCGAAATGAAACTCAAGTTATCATGTCCATAAAATCATGCCAGTTTTACGTCTGTTTACCATCATTATGTTGTCAATTCTGGTTATCATACGTTATTATGTTTATATTGTTCTATACTTACATTGATTGTACAATTATATTGTTGTATTGGTTGTATATGATTATATTAATCGTATAATTATATTGTTATTTAATTAATTGATCGGATTAATCGTATACTTGTATTGTAATTAATTGTAAAACAAAATTTCTACCAAGCTGTGTCCACCTCATTTTATGCTACTGTAAGGTTGTATAGTGTGTCATGATTGTTTGTCGAAATTGAAAAATTGAAATTTCTTCTAAATTTCAATTTTTTCTATAGGGAGGGAAGAGTTATAGCGCCCGACCGACACTTACTGCTGACGCAGTCATGATAGACGATATAACCCCTGCGAGCAAGCTCGAACCTTCAGTTCTCGGCTCGCTGCTGTACGATCAACCCTGTGTTCCGTGTTCCCCGTAATTTAACCGCTACGAAGTCTTCCGTGTATTTTCCGAAAATAAAGAACACTTGTAAATTCCCAGTTCGTGCTTTTTAAAAAGTCAACTCCCAAGGAACCTACTATACCTAACTTAAATATGCTTATATCCACCAGCCACTTGAAATCCTCATAACTCTATCATCAACACCTGACTTAGGTAAGTACTACTTGGCTTATATTACGATTACCTGTATACTTAAATTGAAAAAAGTAAATTACCTGCAGCATGTTTAGAAAAAATAGGAAAGCTAATAACGTAAGAGCTGATAGTGCAGTTTGCGTTCCTTTCTTCCCCTTGCTACTTCCTCCGCCTTTCCTGAAAAATATGCACACTTCCGTAATAATCCAGTAAGTATAAGTTATAGGTAAGTATATAAGTTATAGGTAACTACATCAAAACGTTTAGTCGATTATTAACAACCAACGGGAATAATGAGGGTCTTCATGTAATAATTAGGTACAAAATTACATTCTGAAATTTCTGTGGCTAATGGAAAACGATTCGGCAGGAGGCTATTATTAATCTAGCAAGAACTTGGTACATATTCATCAGATAAACAGGTTCTTTTCAGTAGGCGAAATGACAGAATTGATTAATCGCGTAAATTTTATTTAAAGAAGAAGCGTTTATTTGAATGAACATTAGAGTTGGAGCGTCAAGATAAACGAAAACAACAATAATAACAATCACCAGTCTGGCGGTTTCACAAAAGCATATCCATGTAAAGGATCAAGTCTCTTGTGAGGGCTCATTTCCGATCTAACACTCCCTCTCCCGAGCTAGAGCGATCAGTCAGTCCAATATTCTCACGAAGCTTGACGTAGCGAGGCCCTGGAAATGGCTTCCTAAGAACATGCAACGATCCTAGGACTCTGTCACTGACTTGACTAGGGTGAAAAACACAACACGGGGTTTTGCGGTTTAAGTCAGGGAATCTATATTGTCTGGATCGTTGAACAAGAATGAGGTTCCCATGCCACTTATAATTTTTTGGGTCTCCTATTTTCCGCAATCCTTGCACTCGTTCTCATGATGAAAGGGGGGGGGGGGGGCCGCGTTCGCCGGTGAACCTCTTTCTGAAGCAGGGTTCACATCCATCCGGAGCCTTCTGGAAATACGGATAGGGGAAGCTAGTGAAAAGCAGTGGAAGGGATGGAGGGGAATCGCGGAAGTTGGGAAGGCGTTCATAACCATCCGGAATTTTGGCTGACAACTCGTTTCCCGCGCTTCCTCCCACAGCTGTTTCGGTTGCCGACGCCATTCTGTATGCGCAGTAGTGAACTGCGCAGATGCGGAGCGGAAAATATCTGAAAAATCAGATGCGTACAGTTCGCTTCAAAAGTGCTTCTCAGGAAAGAATATTCCCCCCTCCCCAGCTGATGTCCAACCAATCAGCTGCTCGTACGCACGTTCCGGATAGCTTTCCGGATGGATGTGAACCCTGCTTCAGGTGAATGGCTGGTTATCACCTCGTATCAACCTCAAGGTGGTGGTGGCTTCTGAGTGCCCAGGGCTCTTCATGTGGGCACAGGTTGTGGCCCATGACATCACCCCCACGTCAATCCTGGAGCACGTCCTCGTGCTACTCTAGGTAAGCTGGGTCAAATATCTAAGCTGCGAGGTGTCCTCCACCATGTCTGTCAACTTTTGCAGCAGTGAGGCCACAGCGTGCACCTCCGCGGCCTGGGCGTACCATAGTGTTGTCCTGGGGTTCCACATTTAGTGTTACCAGCCAGTCACCCTTTCTGAGGCCTCCAGCTACTAGCAGGTCGGTCTGGGGAAATTCCTCGTTGTTGCTGATGGGGAGGATGGGACTAGTGCAAGGATTTGCTAAGCCTGGAAAAAAAGAAGAAATTTTGAAAACATTTGGCCGAAATTTCCCTAGTGTCATGGGACCTATTGGATTTTCTATTGGTTTTTTGTTTAACTTTTGTATTTTAAGAAACCTGGAAATAGATATACAGAGGTACAAATGATTATTTACAAACCATCCCTTTTCTCATCCCTATTTTTCTGGCACAATCGCATTATAACACCTATAATGCGATTATAACAATCGCGTTATGGCACAATCACATATCTTTGTAACAACTATTACAACACTTTGATCAGTTCTGATTTTTTTTTATCAACATTAAAATACGTGAATCATCGTATGCTATACATAAATGAAATCATATTTTTTATAATAACGCAGCTGCGGTTACCGGTAACTACACATAAACACCCAATAAACACTTACCCCGGGGTACTATATACACGTTGTTGGTGAGGGGATTAGCAGGGTTGCATGCAAAGCTAGGGACTTAATTCTGTTTTCCACACACACAACGCATATATCACAGCTTCTTCCCCCCCCCCCCCTTGTTGGGCGTCACCTCCTGGTAAGCGGCAGAACATAATTATGTTGGGTACCTGTATACCTATTATATAAAATTCCGTTGAAACATATTATTAAATGTAGGAAAGAAAACATATTAGTTTAATAATTAAAATTTCTGTAGGGAAGTAAAACATATTAGTTTAATATATTAAAATTTCTGTAGGGAAGTAAAACATATTAGTTTAATATTTTAATTAAAATTAAATATCAAGTATAAAATCAGAACGTAATTAGAACATGTAGGTGGGGCTCACCTTCTTGCTAGGATACAACATCCTGCCAGTATACCTAGCCCAAGTAGCAGGGTAAAACCTGAGGCCCCTGTGTTGGCCAGTGCCTACCAGTGGTGCTGCCTATGCTGCCTCTTGTGCTCAGCCGCAGTCTCCAAATAGTTTAATTGCCGTTTGCACCCCAATACCAACTGATGGGTCTGGTAGGGTGGCTACTAAATGGTCTAGAGAATCGTTGTTAGTGTGGAGAATCAGTCGTTCCTCAGGTGTAGTAATAAAATAAAGTGAGTAATAATGACATATTGCAGAATGTATAGGTGCTATGCTAATGGAAAATTGTCAAATAGTAGTTTTTTTTTCAGCATGATCATTGTTAGAATAGTTAATTAGCACTCAATCGAATTCTACACAAACCCCCTAGGAATTAGTCACTGTCAGTCTCAGTGTCTGTGACTGCTGCTAGTTGCCTAAAGTCTATTTTTCGTCCCCTAGTGTTATAGGGTCGGCCTAGTGCTTTTACCTTTGGGGTCTGTGGAGGAGATCGACTCGTGGAGGGGTGGTGCATATTATCAAAGTTCTGGTAAGTGCTCCCTAAATTTGGATCCTGGCCAGCTGAGTCCCACCCTAGCCAAGCTGGGCTCTCTCCCATTTGTGGATGGGCAATTGGTGGGTCTGGGGTAGCCTGCAGCTGAGGCTCCTCCCACCATAGCTCCTCATTGTCTAGGTAAGTGAGGGGCATGAGATCTCTACTTGGGTCAGTATGGTGATGCGTTGATAAACACGAAAAACTGGGCGTGCTAAGAGCTGGGGTCATAGGGGTTGTTGGCTGGACCTTTCCTAGAGGTTGGCTTTCCTCCGGTTGGGGTAGGAGGTTACTTTTCCTTCTAACCAAAGGCTTGACGCGGTTCACATGGACCCTCTTTGATTTACCCCGTATGAGGACTATAAGGTTCAACTTCGAAGGAACTCCAGTGACTAGATATGGCCCCTTCCATGGTTGTGTGAATTTCTTGGTTCTGCCTTTCTCGAGTTGTGGGTCGTGTAAATAGACCCACTGCCCTACGTGGAAGCTACTTCTCGACGTTCCCTTATTATTGTAATGCCATGCCATGTTGTGTGCAGCATCTGACTGATTAGCCTGAACTTGTTTCCATATGTCTTGCAAGGTGTCTCGCAGTTTCTCTACATGGAACATGTAGGGTTCAACATCCTCGCCTAGGTTCATGTCCTCTGCAGCTGGTAATCGCATTTTCCTACCAAACACTACTTCAAAAGGTGAAAATTTGGTGGCTTCGTGGCTCTGAGAGTTAATGACCATCTGGGCAACAGGGAGGTACTCATCCCAGTTGGTTTGATTTACTGACACATAATGTGACAAAATGTTGGCCATTGTTTTGTGGATTCTCTCAACCCGGCCATTAGCCATTGCATGATAAGCTGTTGTTCTTACTTTTTTCACCTTGAAGAAAGAGCAGAAGTGATTGACGAGCTTCGAGCTAAATTCTGCCCCTTGGTCTGTAAGGATCTGAGTGGGTGCCCCAACCCTACCAAAGTACTGCAGGAAAGCCTTTGCAATAGACTCAGCTGTGTGGTCTTGTAGAGGGTAGAAATCAACATAGCGGGAAAACTGGTCTATTATGGACAGAAAGTACTTGTGCCCCCTGGGTGTTAGGGGCAGTGGTCCCACTATGTCAGCACTAATTTGGGAAAAGCATTCAGTGGGTTCGGAAAATTCTCCTAGGGGAGCGGTCTTTTTCCCATAGTGAGTTCTCTGGCTGCATGAGGTACACGACTGTACATAGTTTCTCACATCTCCTTTCATTCCGAGCCACCAAAACTGTTCTTGGACTCTCTGTAGCGTTTTCTTGTTGCCACCATGGCCTGCCTGGGGGAGATCGTGATATAGCTGCAGGATTTTCCCTCTAAGCTTTATCGGTACCACTACTTTAAGACCTTCCATAGTAACCTTGCAGAGGAGTTTATCCTTGGATAGCTTATAGTTCTTTTGGTTTATTATTCTGTGAATAATACACCTATGTATTCGCTCAGCAAAAATTTTTATAACACCCCCTCAAAATTTTTTCTTTTCCGTTTCAAGGTGCGTAGATTCCAAAAATGCAATGTCCGTCCGCCGTACGCCGTCCGCCGTATCACGTGTACAGGCTTCATTTTCGGTCTAAAAAAGTCGTTCTTTCGCACACATGCTCCATTTGGGCCCTAGTTGTGTCCCGAAACTTTTCAGCCCGATCGGAATATACCCAGGGGTGAAAATATGTATAAAAATAGGTACTTTTTCCGTTTTAACCACATGTTAGTAACATGAGCTTTTGAGGTATCTTTTTCCATGTTTTTAAGGACGAGAAGACCGAATATGAAGTCGATTTTGACCAAAGACGCGGAAATTGAGGTTTTACCAAAGGTTCAGCTCCCAAAATTGGTTTTTTATGAGTCAAAAACCTGGAAAACTGTCTGAATTCACCATCAATGTGTACAATAACATTGGAAAAAGTGTAAACAGGTGAATCAAGACCATTAAATGCCACTACCAATGATCAAAGATGATCTTAAAAAAAAAAAAAGCGTACCTATTTCATGTTTTGGGGGCCAAAATTGGTGGAAATCATCAGAAATAGCTATTTCAATCATTCCACATGAAAGAAACAATACATTTAACAGCCAACAAAAATCTCTAGAACTCCAATAGAATAATAAACCCATGTGACAAGGACTTTGCAGCGTTTTTTGTAACCAGTCTTCTAGTGTCTCTATCTACCTCTTGCTCCTCTCGCAGTTCGTTAATTGTGACAACTGGGAGATATCGAACTTCAGTTGCTAGGACTCTGGACAAGGCATCTGCGTTACCATGGGCTTTACCCGCTTTGTGAACTATGGAAAATCTGTACTCACTCAGCTTCAGAGCCCAGCGAGTAAGGCGGGAGTTCAGATCTCGGTGTGTGTTGAGATATTTCAAGGCCTGATGATCATCAGGCCTTGAAATATCTCAACACACACCGAGATCTAAACTGTGCAACAGAGTTGGAGTTAGCTGCCCTTGTATATTATACAAGGGCAGCTAACTCCAACTCTGTTGCACAGTAGGAAGAGGCTTCTGCTGATGTTGTGCGGCGGGAGGCATAAGCAACTGGGTGTTCCACTTCATCAATCTTCTGGCTGAGGACACACCCCAGGCCGTCCTTGCTACCATCTGTGGCTAGGATGAAAGGCTTGGAGAAATCTGGGTATTCTAGAATGGGCGCCTTGGTAAGTTGGGCCTTCAAGCTAGCAAAAGCAGTTTCACAGTCCTCTGTCCAGTGGAAGGGCATGTCTTTTTTTGTGAGGTCGGATAACGGTTTGGCCAACTTGGCGAAGTTTGGCACAAAGCGTCGGTAGTAGGAGCATAATCCTAGAAATGACCTGACATCCTTGAGGTTTTTGAGAGGAGGGAATTCCGAAACTGCCTATATTTTTTTCTGGTCTGGGTGCACTCCTTCGGCATTTACTATATGACCTAGGTATGAGACCTCTGATAGAGCAAACTGGCATTTAGCTAGATGTAAAGTAAGGCTGGCATCCCGCATTATGTCAAGCAGCTGGCATAAGTCGTGGATATGTGTATGTAGATCCTCGTGGAACAGGATTAGGTCATCTAAAAAGCAAAGTGCTCTAGGAGATCCCAGGCGTCGAATGAGGGTCATGGCTAGCCCCTGGAAGGTGGCTGGGGCTCCCTGTAACCCAAAGGGTAGCCTAAGTATTCATAGCAACCTTCATCAGTAACAAAGGCAGATTTGGGTATGTCTTTCGGGTTAATTGGGCACTGGTAGTACCCTGACTTCAAGTCCAAAGTCGCACATCCTCCACCTCAGCCCTGAGCCCGTTTTCTTTGGAACCAGAACCACTGGTGAGCTCCAGGCACTGGTTGACTCTCTGATTACGCCTTGACTGAGTTGCTCTTGCACAAGCTGGCGAACTATTGGCTTCTGTGCATGCGCAATACGATAAGGTCGTGCTCTTATGGGGGGTTGGTCCCCTGTATTAATCTGGTGCTGCACTAGATCTGTGCAGCCCAATTTATCAAAACCCTCGAAACTGAAGATATCTTGGTACTTCATTAGGGATTTCTCTAGCTGGCTCTGCTCTGCGGGTGGCAGATGCTCCAGCTTCTTCTTAAGTTCTCGGCTGAGGGCTGTAGTACGCTCAGCTTCACTGGTAGAATTTACAGTTAGGCATGTTGAGGTTTCCCGCCTATCTATATGGAGGTGCGATTCAACGATTCCCATTACTTTATCTTTGTGTAGGGTTATGGGGTGGTCTGAAAGGTTGCATCCCATTGTCATTATTTTCTGAGCTTTGCTCAATGAGCATGCAAGCACTTCCTGGATGTTTCCATTGGTGGAAGTGAACAAGACTGTGCTGGCGAGAGGCATAACTCCGGAGCTTACTCGTGCTTCTAGTGGGAGTAGAACAGATGACCCTGGTGGAATTACCACCTCATCCTTAAGCACCGCATATACTGAGTTGTAGTCTTTGCCTAACTCAGAGTTGTATACGCTGTCGGGGGCTATTTCACCCACCCTTGGTCCTTGGATTTTATTGGTGAACCGTTCAATCTCACAATTTTCTTGTGCACGTCTAGCACTGCTCCCCTCTCACTCAGAACGTCACATCCCAGCAACATCAAAGCCCCACCACTGAGTTCACAGATAGCAGCTTCAACTGTGAAGGGGTGGCACCCCTCTAAAGCTAGCTCCACTGTTGTCGCACCCAGTGCTTGAATTGGTTGTGACACCATCCCTACTATTGGAATGTTGAGTGGGTCAGGAGTTCCCTCACATACCAGTGTGATTTGGGATCCTGTGTCCACTATAATTTTACCCCTGGATGAGCCTACCCTACCCTTTACTGTGAAGAGGGGGACTCCACCCAAGTTTACCCTGGCTTCTCGTATTTGCCCTGTGTCCAACTCGCTAGTCAATTCCTGGGTTCCCTGGTCAGCCTTCCATGTTCCACTGGTAATTTCCTGGGTTATGTCCCTGTTGGTTGGGCCCCTCGCTGGCCGTTTGGGGTCTGAGAAGTACTTGGCCTCCCCCCCTTGTTTGCATCCTCCGCCCCTTTCGGAGGAATACGCTGGCCCGCCTTAGGTCTATTGAAGTCACTGCTTAATTATTTAATTTCGGAACATTTTGCCGCCAGGTTTCCTACTATCATATGGTTTCAATAAAAAGTTCACATGTGTAAAAACCGTTTAACGAGTTGTAAATCTTATTTTGTGTGAGAGCAAAATAGTGTGAAAAGTACAGATTCTAAAAGGTTATCGGGCCCACCCACACCTAGGGATAATTTTGGAATGGATCTTGCTAAAGTCAAGGTAGGCAACCTCAGTAGCAAGGCAAATTGGAGTGTGTGGAGGTTTAAGGTCACGACGATCTTGCAAGGCCTCCCGAATGCAATGGAAGTCGTCGATGGCACCCTGGTTGAACCTACAGCACCGTCAGGGGTTGAAGCCACTGCTGAGGAACTGCGGACGTACGACGTAGACAAACAACAATTTGCTACTGCGAACAGTACTGCGAAAGTCGTAATCACCAACAACCTCAATGATGACGATATTATGAAGATCATGAGGTTTCCGAAGGCTCGTGACATTTGGCAGGAGCTACACCGACTTTTTGATGGAACCACTGAAGATAAGTCGTTCGATTTATGTTCCAGATTCTTTAGCTATAAACCGGATGAGAAAGACGATATTCCCGCTCATTTATCGAAACTAAAGAATTTGTGGGACCAGTTAATAGGGGAGGTAAAACTCGGTGAAAATTGCACGTGTCAGCTTCCTGACATTTTCCTGATGTGCAAAATTTTAGACACACTGCCTAGTGATTATTTCTCGTTCAAATCGAGCTGGATGTTGGTGTCAAAAGCTGAGCGCACTATTGAAAGCTTGACGGCTCAGTTATGCGCCCATGAAAGGGCCTTGAATGCGAAAGAGATCGGAAAAAACGATTCCGAAATTTTGACGACTAACACGAAGAGTAGGGACGAGTCAGTTAGAACCAAACCCATCACGTGTAACTATTGCGGAAAACTAAATCACGTTGTCAGTGCTTGCAGATACTGGATAGCTGCCGGCAGACCGCCTAAACCAGCGAAATGGAGCGGACACCAGCAGCAGACGTCCAGGCCAGTGAATCGTTCCAGGACTCGAGCTACACATGTGAATGACATGACCCTCACTGCTGAAACGGAGGTATCAAGTACCCAAACCCAAAGTGAGTCTGGTTATTTTTATGTAGTGGTGCTACCAAGCATATTGTTAAGGCCGTCAAATCCCCTTAGTTTAGTTTAGTGTTTCAGTGATAGGGAAACCACTACCATGTACCTTGTTCTGTAATCGCACCTCAACTCTCGATCACCTCACCTTGTGCATGCTGGTGCCGTTCCTTCCCCTGCCGGGTGTCACCGCTGGTGCCCCTCTTAGAGCTGTCTTCTGTCCGTCGCCAGTCTCATCCTAACTGCCAAGCCACACACTGTATTTTCTTTCTCGCAATCCCAAAACCACGTGCAGCACGTAGCATCGTTCTCTGAATTTTATGTGAAGTCCCAGAAGTTGGTGGTTTCCACAATTATCACAGTGACACCGATCAACGAATTTCGGACCACATCAAACCTGTGCCTGGTCAGGTTTTTCGGACAAGTCCACCATCTATCGCGCTGTTCTCCAGTTCCTTGGCTAACCTACCCGGCCAGGATCATCCTGAGGATACGTGTGCTCGAGGGGGCCGACGGCGCTACCGTTCAACGACTGGCGAACTCGGATTACAAACCGCACCTACCTACCTATCTTCAGGTCAGTTCGTTCCATCTCTCCCCGCTCCAAACTGGACTATATCATACTCGCTATACATAATTATATATTGAACATAATATACTTATTAGTTAAAGGCATTTGGGGAGCTCCTCATTTCATTCTTTTGCGCGCCACTTTCATTGAATATCATAATACACATTACCTACTTGTCATACCTTCAATTTATTGTTTGTTCATACCTTCCGCAGCCCAGTTTCTCGACGCAAGTAGAGTTTCTAGTTTTTTCAGGGAACCATAAACCTAATATTGGAACCCCATTGGCTAGCGCCTCTTCATTCTGGTAGCAGAGCGTGGTTAATTTTCTAAATAGCTTCGAGAAACATTTAGTGGGCTCTGAAGTTTGTAAATATAAGTTATAATAAAGTGCTACATATATACCTATCTGCCTAGGTATCTTAACGAGTGCGACAATCAATCAATTAATCAATCAATTCATCTTACTGGCGCTATTAATAATCACTAGGGTTTGCACGTACTTTTGTAGGCACTAGGTACTAATTATTGCACGGATTTTCCTTCTTAATAGGTTTATTATTTTCGAATTTTTAGGTTTATCATTGCTGTTGTTGCCATTTCAGATACCCTATTATTGGTTTTCGTTGATCAATTTTGCATTCATCGTATTCCACATTAATACTACAACCATTTATCTCCGTTGAATTCCCACATATTTATTGTTAATATATCTTGATATACCTGTTTTCGCAGACTTTGGTACTCAATTACTAGTCGCGGTTTTACTTTGGTCGTAGTTCGTCACGTTCGTATCACTAGAGGGAGGTACCTACCTGACTCTTATTTGTCACTCTGAGCATAGGTTTCCCTAATCCCGTTACCATATTATCTCATCGTCCTCTGAGTTCTATATCTATCTCAATCACTATTTGACCTACTCCCTATCCTAATTCACGTTAAAATGGCGGAGAAATTTAATAAAACTGTATCCTCGTTGAAACGCCGTTTGGAAGCTTCACATACCGAGGTAAAGTGTATTAACGAGCAGGGAAGAATTGCTCTTACCGACCCCGAGGAAGCTGACAGATTTAGGGGTATGTTTCGTGCCTTAGAGAAATATTACTCTAAATGCGAAAGTATCTGGGATGAACTCATCGATCTGTACGATGCAGAGGGCAAGTCGATGGAGTTTCCTTCTGCCGCCGAGTCAACGAGAAAGGCTAATAAACAACGCTACTACTATGAGGCGAATACGAATTTCGAGAAATTGAATAAGCCCCCCCCCCCTTCGCCTCACTCCTTTCAGCAGACAGCTCTGAATGACACCACTAGTCACAAAAAACTTCCAGCGATTCACGTTCCAGAATTCAACGGTGATATTCTTGCATGGCCTAAATTCAGAGACATTTATCAATCCTTAGTACACAATGACGATTGCCTGTCACCAAGTATTAAGTTCCAATACCTCAAATCTTCATTGAAAGGTGCAGCTGCCAGTGTGATAGCCGGGTTTTCTATTGAGGATGATGGGAGCTATAATCTAGCTTGGGGAGCAGTAACCCAGGCCTTTGATAACAAGCGTATGCTTGCATCCGCATACCTAAATCAAATTCTTACATTCAAGCCTATGCAAGGTCGTGCCACAGTCGAATCTCTCAAGATGTTCAGATCTAAAATTTCGGATTCTGTTAATGCATTCAAGCTTCTAAAAATCGCTGAGGAATCTGATTTCATTCTATTCCATTTGGCATCAAGATACCTGGATTCAGCATCTCGTGAACAATTTGAAATAGAGCACAGATCGACTCCATTCCCATTATTCAAACATCTCGACACGTTCGTTACAGAACGTATTAATGCTCTTCAAATGTCGTCCGAGCTTGGAGTTTCTAATAAAACGACCGAACCAAATAATGCTGCCAACGCTAAACCTCAGAAGAAAGTGTATTCCAATCAAAAACAAAATAATGCTAAAACTTCTTTAATGGTTACTGATGGTAAAGGTGGGCCAAAGAAATCCGAATACACCGATCCTTGTTTCATTTGTAAAAATGGTTCAACCCATCACATACTTAGCTGCCCTCAGTTTGATAGTGCTCGAGTTGAACAGCGCTGGGAAATCCTGAGATCCTGGAGTGGTTGCAAGAACTGTCTTTCTCCTCACCACACAGTAAAGGGGTGCAAATCTAAATGGCACTGCCGATTCTGTAATTCAAAGCACCACTGGAGCCTGCATAAACACACTAATGATTCCGCTACTAACCCCGTGCCTGCTACGGCTGGCTCAGGTACTCATGGCACTTCACTCAATTCTACTTGTGCTGATAATAATGTACTTCTAGGTACGATTGTGGCAGAGGTGCAGGACGCGAGAGGACGCTTCCAGAGGGTCCGTATGGTGGCAGATTCGGGGAGTCAGTACTCCTTTATCACCAGGAAATGTCTCGAAAAACTTGGTCTTAAGTCATCTAAATTTCCTAAGAAAATCTCTGGAATCGGACAGACGATTTTTGATGGTGCTTCAGGGAGAACTACAATAAAAATTCGACCTCGGCATTGCGACTCCCCGGAGTTTTCAACGGATGCTGTGGTAGTATCAAATATCACATCTTACCTCCCTAGCGCCCCTTTGCCCCTCCAACTCAGAGCTCGCTACAGTCAGTATGCATTGGCTGATCCCGAATTTTGGCACCCTAGACCAATCGATTTCCTCTTAGGTGCTGACCTATTTAGTGAAATTTGTACGGGAGGCACTATATCGTTCGAGCAAGGAATTCCTAAGCTACTTTCCTCAGTTTTTGGACATATTGTCATCGGGAGGTATGGTGATGGCACGTCTGAAGGCTCATCCACCGTCCTGTTTTCACTAAGTGAACCAGATGACTTGGGTGGTGCATTACAGCGGTTCTGGGAGTTGGAAGAGCCGTTGTGCTTACCACCAATTTTGAGTGCTGAGGATTTGAAGTGTGAGAACCACTTCAGTGCTACGCACTATCGAAGAGAAGATGGGCGTTACGTGGTACGCCTCCCATTCAAAGAGGATGTACCACTGATAGGTGACTCTTCGTCCATTGCACTTCGACGCTTCAGAGGTCTCGAACGAAAATTAGAGCGGGACCCCCTCATCAAATCGAAGTATGACGAGTTCATGAAGGAATACCTGTCTTTGGATCATATGGAGGTTTCTAATACGCCATCACGATTTGTGATACCCCACCATTGTGTGACCAAGCAGGTTCAGTCGGACATAAAATTGAGGGTAGTTTTTGACGGTAGCGTCAAAGTTCCCCCTTCCTCCCTCAATGATCAGCTATTAATTGGAGAAAAACTTCAGAAAGACATCCGTGAAATTTTACTACGATTCCGTTGTCACCGCTACGTTTTCATCACAGACATAGTAAAAATGTTCCGTATGATTTGGGTCGATGAAGCTGATTGGCCATTCCAACACATATATTGGAGATTCTGTGAGGCTGACGCCCTCAGGACCTTTGCCCTGAAGACAGTGACTTATGGTTTGAGTTGTGCACCGTTTTTGGCTCTGAGGGTTATCAAGCAGCTTGGCATCGATGAAGGCTACAAGTTTCCTCTAGCAAACAAGGCATTAGAGCATGACATCTATGTGGATGATTGGGTGACTGGAGCGGATTCTATTCCGGAGGTCTGTGAGTTGCAACAGCAAGTCATGGGCCTGATGAAGTGCGGTGGTTTCACCCTGAGTAAATGGGCTACTAACTGCGAGGAGATCCTGCAAGCTATCTCTCAGGACAATCCGAATGCACCCGTCTCACTCAATTCCAAAGAAGATCTGTCCGTTAAAATACTGGGCCTAAAATGGGACCCCATTGCGGATTGCTTTTCCTACTCTATAAAGGTTCCTGACCTCATCTATACCAAGAGAGCAATTCTCTCAACGGTTGCACGATTGTTTGACCCCTTGGGATTTCTCACTCCTGTGACACTGCTCCTGAAATCGTTCATACAGGAATTGTGGAAACTTGGTTTGGGTTGGGATCAGCAGATTCCTTCCGACCTGGGAAATCTCTGGAGAAGTTCAGTGCAGGAGCTAAGCCTGATCGAAGACCTTCAAATACCACGATTCGTCCAGACTACTGGCAACTATGATTATCAAATTATTGGGTTCGCTGATGCGTCTTCAAAGGCTTATTGCGCTACCATCTACATAAAAGTACTCACCTCCTCTGAAGTTTCTGTCTGCCTACTTACCGCCAGATCAAAGCTGGCTCCTACTAAGGTAATTTCTATACCAAGGCTAGAGCTTTGTGGAGCTCTGTTGCTAGCTAAACTGTATCAGTCCATCAGGGGACTCTGCAATTCACTCTCAGGGACGCCCATACGGCCTGTCTTCTTTACTGACTCTTCGGTGGTGCTGGGATGGCTGAGAACTCCCTCCTACAGCCTAAAAACCTTTGTTTCAAACAGAGTTACCGAAATTACTCAGGTTTTGCCTACGTCCAGTTGGAGACACATCCGATCGGAAGAAAACCCAGCGGATGCAGGATCCAGAGGATTACTACCGAGCGATCTGCTGAACCATCGGCTTTGGTGGGACGGTCCCAGTTGGATAGCGTTGCCAGAAACCGAGTGGCCTGAGTCCCTTATTTCGCTCCATCAGGATCTCCCTGAGCTGAAGCAGCCAACTACCCTGGCTGTTGTTGACGTAACCAATCCCTTCCTTAACTGGATGTCTAGATTTTCATCTTACCCCCGGCTGGTTCGCTCAGTGGCCTGGTTGAATAGATGGCGGCACAACACGAAACATGTCAGCTGCTGTTGCTGTCGGATGCTAACCGGACCACTATCTCTAGATGAAATCCGCCAAGCAACCACTACCTGCATCTTAGCAATTCAACGGCACTACTTCTTTTGTGGCAAGGACCCAGACCAGATGATCGCAATGCAGCTTTTCCCCCAACTTTCTCCTTTCATTGCAGAGGATAAATTGTTAAGAGTTGGAGGCCGTCTATGTCTGGCCAATATCCGTACAAGTAAGAAGCATCCAATACTGTTACCAAGCAACAGCCATTTCATCATCATACTAATTGATCATCTCCACCGTATCTATCTACACCCAGGCCCGAACCAGTTACAGGCCCCGGTTCAGCTGCAGTTTTGGATTCCCTCTGTCAGAAGGATCATCCGCAAGCGGGGATTCATGTGCCTCACCTGCTACAAGTCCAAGGGAATAACTATTACTCCACAAATGGGCAACTTACCTAGGTATAGACTCGACGGAGGAAGAGCCTTTGGCCATGTGGGAATAGACTTTGCAGGTCCATTTGAGCTGAGGGAGTCATTAAGGCGCAAAGCACCCACATCCAAGGCTTACCTCTGTCTATACGTTTGTATGGCCACCAAGGCGATACATCTTGAGGCAACCACTAGCCTTTCCACAGAGGGGTTCCTGGCCTCATTTCAGAGGTTCGTGTCTCGCAGAGGTTTGCCCAGCAACGTCTATTCAGACAATGGGTCAAACTTTATAGGAGCCTCAAGACATCTTAGAGAGGCCATTCAGTGTATGCGAGAGGATTCAGGCAGAGCAGCCATTCGCAGTTACGCCATCAATCTCGGGATAGACTGGCATTTTAACCCTCCTCAGACACCGCACATGGGTGGAATCTGGGAATCTGGGGTGAAATCTGTGAAGAGGAGACTTCGTCTCATAGCTGGCTCAACACCTCTAACATTTGAGGAAATGTCGACCCTCTTTGCCCAGATAGAAGCTGCCCTGAACTCACGCCCATTGTGCCCGCTATCAAGCAGCCCTGAAGAGACAGACTACCTGACCCCAGGACATTTCTTGGTCGGCGGTCCACTGCAGGCTGTTCCTGAGCCCTCATTGCTCAATCTTCGTGAGAATACTCTCAACAGATGGCAGCTGGTCCAGAAAATGTCAGAGCAGTTTTGGACCCGCTGGAGGCTGGAGTACCTAGCCACTCTACAATCCAGGATCAAATGGTGGCAAAATGTTCCAAATCTTCAGGTGGGGGACCTGGTGCTCCTCAACGACGACTCTCCCATACAGTTCTGGCCATTGGGTAGAGTGACCGCAGCCCACCCAGGAAGTGATGGAGTCGTTCGGGTGGTCACCCTCAAGACTTCATCGAACTGCCTAGTCAAGCGACATGCGATCCTGTCTATGCGACCTGCCTATGACTCAGAGATTTAAAATTTTGCATGCTAAATTTGGTCGGCGGCATGTTAAGGCCGTCAAATCCCCTTAGTTTAGTTTAGTGTTTCAGTGATAGGGAAACCACTACCATGTACCTTGTTCTGTAATCGCACCTCAACTCTCGATCACCTCACCTTGTGCATGCTGGTGCCGTTCCTTCCCCTGCCGGGTGTCACCGTTGGTGCCCCTCTTAGAGCTGTCTTCTGTCCGTCGCCAGTCTCATCCTAACTGCCAAGCCACACACTGTATTTTCTTTCTCGCAATCCCAAAACCACGTGCAGCACGTAGCATCGTTCTCTGAATTTTATGCGAAGTCCCAGAAGTTGGTGGTTTCCACAATTATCACAGTGACACCGATCAACGAATTTCGGACCACATCAAACCTGTGCCTGGCCAGGTTTTTCGGACAAGTCCACCATCTATCGCGCTGTTCTCCAGTTCCTTGGCTAACCTACCCGGCCAGGATCATCCTGAGGATACGTGTGCTCGAGGGGGCCGACGGCGCTACCGTTCAACGACTGGCGAACTCGGATTACAAACCGC
The DNA here is from genome assembly GCA_954871275.1 of Leptopterna dolabrata. Lineage (NCBI taxonomy): Eukaryota > Metazoa > Arthropoda > Insecta > Hemiptera > Miridae > Leptopterna > Leptopterna dolabrata. Next base: position 52,021,126 of record OX940981.1, read on the forward strand.
ACCTACCTACCTATCTTCAGGTCAGTTCGTTCCATCTCTCCCGGCTCCAAACTGGACTATATCATACTCGCTATACATAATTATATATTGAACATAATATACTTATTAGTTAAAGGCATTTGGGGAGCTCCTCATTTCATTCTTTTGCGCGCCACTTTCATTGAATATCATAATACACATTACTTGTCATACCTTCAATTTATTGTTTGTTCATACCTTCCGCAGCCCAGTTTCTCGACGCAAGTAGAGTTTCTAGTTTTTTCAGGGAACCATAAACCTAATATTGGAACCCCATTGGCTAGCGCCTCTTTACATATCATCCACAGGAACGAGTTTTTCACAACGTTTGAAGTTTTTCCCGAACAGAGCTATGTACGAACTGCTACTGGGGATTCTGTAAGGGCTGTTGGCAAAGGTAACGTAGCGATTGAGGCTGAAGTTGATGGGGTGACTCGGAAACTCACCTTGTCTGAGGTTTGGTATGTTCCAGGAATCCAGAAGAATCTATTTTCTACACTCAGTGCCCAAGACAAACAGCCAAACAGTAGATTCGTATCATATCCAGAATCGTGTGAGTTCGTTGTGGGGAATGAAGTGATTTTGAAAGGAACCAGATCTCGAAATGGAGGGTTGTTTAGACTGAATGCAGAACTTGTCACACCGGACAATACGGTGAATGTATGTGCAGTTAACAGCAAGAACATGTTGCAGCTCTACCACGAGAGGCTGGCACACCAGAATGTGCAACACGTCGCCAAGGTTGTGAAATCTAAACTTGGAATTGAACTGAAACCGGACGGTCGAATTTGTGAAGCGTGTGTGTATGGCAAAGCACAGAGACGTAAGTTCAGCACACGGCCACGAGCCACGAGTCCAGGTGAGATAATTTCGAGCGACGTAGTTGGACCATTTTTGAGATCTATTGGGTCTCACAGATATTATGTATGCTTCAAGGATGACTACACAAGGTACCGTAGTGTTTATTTCATGAAGCAGAAGTCTGAAGTTGTCGGAAAACTAGAGCGATTCATTGCTGAAACTAAGGTTTTAGGCCACACAGTCAGAGTGTTATTAAGCGACAATGGGGGTGAGTTCGATTGTGCTGCAGTACGAAGCGTGTTAGAAAAGCATGGTATAAAGCAGAGGCTCACCATGCCGTATACTCCTGAACAAAATGGTTGTTGTGAGCGAGATCACAGAACCATAGTAGAAGCCGCAAGAACAATGATGCATGCACGTGAGAATATTCCACAGGGCTTATGGGCTGAAATGGTAAATTCTGCAGTGTATGTAATAAACAGAACGGGTGCATCTAGTATAGACGGAAAATCACCGCACGAATTATGGGTAGGCAAAAATCCAAACATAAGACACCTAAGAAGTATAGGGTGTACGTGTTATGCACATATTCCAAAGCACTTGAGGGGGAAAATGAGCAAAAAGGCCATAAAAGGCATTTTGCTTGGCTACGATGAGAATGATGGATATAGAATTTGGTCCCCTGAAAGACTCAAGTTGATAAGTTCTAGGGACGTAGTATTCCATGAAGAGCCATTGAAAGTAGTAGACAACTTGAATGAGCAAACTGAAGACGATTCTAATGAATCGATAGTTAATTTTCGTCGGTTTCTAGATGGAAACAAGGAAGAGAACGAGACACCTCAAGTTGATGCCCCTCCAATGCCTCCATCTACTGAAGAACGCGAGGACCTACTTGATTCATCGAGTGGTTCAGAAGATGAAGGAAACCAAGGTGGGCGAGTACTGAGAGACCGTGCAAATCTCAGCCAGCCAGAAAGGTATGGTTTCGATGCTTTAGTTATGTTTGGAGAGACTGAAATTCTAAAGCTGGATGAGCCGGAAAATTATAGAGAAGCTATTAATAGCGAAAATAGAGAAAATTGGGAACAAGCCATGCAAAGCGAAATAGATTCGCTACATGCAAATAAAACTTGGACACTTGTTGATCTACCTCCTGGGAAAAAAGGGATAGCTACCAGGTGGGTGTTCAAAGTAAAAACTGAACCCAGATGGCACAGCTTCAAAGCTAGACTTGTAGTTCAGGGTTTTCGCAGAAACGAGGCGTCGATTATGAACAGACGTTTTCACCTGTTGCAAAAGCAAGTACCGTTAGGGCTTTGCTCAGTGTAGCGGCTAGCCAAAATATGAAGTTGTTGCAATTTGACGTATCTACAGCGTTTTTGTATGGGTACCTTCAGGAAGAAATATACATAAAACAGCCTGAGGGATACAGTGATGGTACAGGTCGAGTGTGTAAGTTGAACAGGAGTTTATATGGGCTCAAACAAGCACCTCGATGCTGGAATCAAAGGTTTGCTGCATATTTACTGAAGATCGGCTTCACACCAAGTAGTGCGGACGCATGTCTGTTCATAAAGAAAACCGATTCTTCAAATATCATGCTTACCTTATATGTTGATGACGGTTTAGTTGCTTCAACACGGGAGGAAGATTTGAAATAGTTTGTTGAAGATTTGAAGAAAGAATTCAAAATAACAACTAAAGCAGCATCATATTATTTAGGGTTCGAAATCCACCAAAGCGAGGGAAAAATATCCCTAAATCAGAAAGCCTATTTGAAAAAGTTGCTTGAACGTTTTGGGATGGAAAATTGCCGAACTGCTCCTACGCCAATCGTAAAGGATGATTTCAATGAGAGTCCGGAAAGTCCCGAACCAAGAGAGTTCCCGTATCGTCAAGCAGTTGGGGCGCTCATGTACTTGATGGTAGGAACTCGTCCTGATATTGCGTATGCGGTCGGGGTTGCGTCAAGATCGTTGGAAAAACCTACGTGGAAGAATTGGGTTCAAGTCAAGAGAATCTTTCGCTACCTCAAAGGGACCTCTAGACTAGGGTTAGCGTACACTGTAGGGTCTAACACCTTGATCTGTTACAGTGATTCGGACCATGGAGGCTGCCGTGCTACAGGTCGCTCGACTACAGGAGTGGTCGCCTTACTGTCACACGCTGCTATTTCATGGCTGAGTCAACGCCAGAGCTCAGTTATGATCTCGACGACGGGGGCAGAAATCGTTGCAGCTAGCGAAGGAACTAGAGAAGTGATCTGGCTGAAACGACTTCTGGACGACATGAACTGCACGCATGGCCAACCGGTGTTGCGGGTCGACAATGAAGCAGCGATCAAGCTCGCACAGAATCCACAATTTCATCGTCGCACGAAGCATATCGCCATTCGCCATTTTTTTGTACGAGAGCAAGTAACGTCTGGAGAGCTAGTCGTAGAGAAAGTGGACTCTGAAAACCAATTGGCTGACCTGCTGACCAAGGCCCTTGGAAGGATAAGGCTCACTTATCTCGGTGACAAACTGGGACTTGTCGATGTCGGTTCAGACTGAACTTGGAAATTCCAAATTCTAAATTATGTTCGAAATTGCTTAATTAGGGAGGATATTGAAGTCACTGCTTAATTATTTAATTTCGGAACATTTTGCCGCCAGGTTTCCTACTATCATATGGTTTCAATAAAAAGTTCACTTGTGTAAAAACCGTTCAACGAGTTGTAAATCTTATTTTGTGCGAGAGCAAAATAGTGTGAAAAGTACAGATTCTAAAAAGGTCCCCCATGTCGGTAATCACACCTGTTTGAGTAGTGTGTGTTCTCACCACAGACATGGCAATTAGGAGCACTCCTTGGGTTTGCCCATTGTCGCTGCCCTGCATTCTCAGACTTGCCCTCTTCCACCTTTTTCTTCTGTATAGGAGGTGATTTCTTTCCTGGTTCTGGGGGTGTCGGTGTGGATGCTGGAGTTGATGTTGTGATAAGGGTCTGCTGTGGTCGGGCCCGGAGGTTTGCCTATGTATTACGTTTTCAATTTCTCTCCGGGTCGCCGCAAAGTCGATGGCCTGTGCTAATGTGGCTGGTTCTTTTAGCATTGCGGACCGCATGATGTCTGTTGGGAGAACTCTCATAAAGACTTCTATGGCATGGACTTCCGCTTGCTCAACCAGAGCAGGATTATTGGGGTCCACAACCGTCTTAATCATTGCCTCCCTCACCCTTGCTCCAAAGCTTTCCACTGACTCATTTTTGCCCATTTCCAACGAATGCAACTGATGGAGCATACGGCCACGAGTTTGCTGTCCTTCAAACCTTTTCCTCAACTCTTCTTCAACTTGTTCAATGTTGCTGAGGTTGTCCATTTGTTTCCGCAGCTCGAGGAAAGAGCGAGCGCAACCCCTGAGTTGCATAAGAGCAATTTCACCTATGGCTCTCAAAAAGTCATCCAGCTTCTCATTTTTCCCTCCACTGAATGTAGGTAGCTTGCCCCTGAGCTTTAAGCCCAAATCGCCAAACTCTGGGAAGTCGCTAATTTCGTATCTTGCTGGGACAGGGTACTGGGAAGTGCTGGTAGGGCCTACCCCTGACTTATGGAAGGTACCGAAGTAGGTGGGTGGCCTATTGCGACGGGATGGTATGGTATGGTTGCTCAAAAGGGGGTTTGTTGAGGAATGGATGGTGGGTGGTAGTTCGTGGGAGTTAATGACTGGTGTCTGGTGGGGGTGTTCTGTGCCTCTCGGTCTATAAGGCATGTAGGGTACTGGAGTGGGACCCCAAGTTACCCTTCTTTCTTGAGGTTGGGTAAAAGGGGTACATACTTGCTGGGGGAAAGGCTTCTTTATTCGGCTGATTTTCCTTGGGCCTCTCTGTCACGCACAAATGCATCCTCCCACCGGACCAGAGTTTCTCTCATTAACCGCTGGTTGACAGACTGGCCCTCCATAGCATTAGAGAGGAACTCCAATCTCTCACCCAGTGTGGTTAGACCCTGACCAAGATGGTTGTGCAGGTAGGTATTGGTGGCATTTGCTTGGTCCAAGGCCTCTTTCATTCCCACCAGGGTTGTCGTCAACTCCTCCACCCTCCTCTCTAAAGTCCTAATCACACCCACAACTTCTCCCGCACCCACCCACACCACCCCAGATTCCCTAGGGGGAGGGTGTGGGAAGATGGAGGAGGGGGGTGGGGTACTGGTAGTAGGAGGCCACTGAAAAGGCGGATGCTGCCTGGCCTCAGTAGAGGGATCTGACATCCTATTTCCCTCACCCTGGGATGGGGGTGTATGAACAGGGGTAGAAAATTGTGCTCCCTGAACCTGGGGACGGTCTCCACCCCCCACTACTTCGAGGTATGCTGGCTCCCTATTCAGTGTTAGAACCATATCCTCTTGTGACCCCTCAAATCCTAGATTAGATCTCTCCCCTTTGTGGAAAAACCTACTCCTCACTGCTCCCCAAAAATTGCCCTCTTTGTTGTTACCCTGCATGGCGATGTTATTTAACGCAGTCAAACAGGCTCTAGGGTTACCCTTGTAAAATCTTTCCCAAAGAAAAAAGGATTGATCACGTACTAGGGAAGGGATAGAGCCAGAGGAGGCACCAAGTGGGGAATCCAACTTCCTGCCTTGTGGACAACAAAGGAGGCAACAGGATGTAAAGGGACATGTGTGGTACTAGTTAGTAGGTACGTTCGTATGAACAAGAAGGACGAAGAGAGAGTAATTGTACTATATGCAAAGAAACGTTAGTTCAACAGGACAACTTACAACAAATGGATAACGAACAACCTAAATAGTATTGAAGGCTTTTCGACCTAGGTGGTGTTGACCAAGGTTAGGTTTAGATTCAGGTTGAAAATAATTTATTCCCGAAGTGGTAAAAATTAATCACAAATTATCATACCCACCGAAAATAACCTAGGTACTTCGGCGGAAAAATATTCGAAGTTTAACTGGTAAGTGTAGACTTGCGTACCAAGTTCTGACGAGGTCAAGGATCAGGAAATTAAATAAAATGAAATTCACAACACAATTGAATGCGAAAAGATGTGAAAAAGGATATGACAGGATGGGAACCTTGGTAGGAAAGCGAATTGGAAACGATTGACTAGAAGTTGGGACTTGACCTACTTAAGCACATCCCCCACGTGTTGGTAAAGGATATCGTAAGACTATTTATTGTATTCGTAAAAAATTACTAAGGGCTGGTTCCAAAAAAAGCTGAACCACAGGGTTGGAGCCAACCCCAGGGTTCGCCAACCATGGTAAGAAAAAGTGCAGTTCCAAAAAAGTTCGTAATCGATTTATTTTGCAATATCTCGAGAAAATTACTGTGGTTCGACAACCCCAGTGTTTTCTGGGGTTACCACGGTGAACTCGAATTCTATTGGTCGAGAGGTGAAGCCCTCACTCGCACGCTCGCGCGCACAGTAATTGCATATGGCCGCTATCAACATCAGCTGTTTTGTGTTTGTCACTCATCTGCAAATTACGATTAGGTATTATTCAATTCATTCAATTCAATTCAATTCGTAATATATTTCCGATCCGCGATGGATGATTTTTATAATTTCATCGACGATGAAGACGAGGATGATTTTTATGAACTGGCGTCAGTTGTTGAACCGCTCAGATTACGTCAACGACACCGGCATCCCAACTTCAACCATTGGAGTGACACAGAGTTTTTTCACCGGTTTCGCCTTTCAAAAGAAGGAGCGTCGTTCGTTTGATACGACAAAGTATAATCGCAGACAATAGGTACCTAAGTGCTTGAAATGGTGTTACATTACACATTACATTACAGTTATCTACCAAGTTCCCCCACGACCCCACGTCTTTTTGAAGGATCGTGCTATTTCGTTGTGACCAAGTATGTTGCAGCTTCATTTTTGACAGGAATATCTTATATTATCGTATTGACATAGATTATATCTTACCGCTCGGGGTCAGTCAGAATCTTGTCAGTTAACTGTGAAGTGAAAATTTACTAGGGTTTTTACTTACAACTAACCCGTTGCTATCAATATGTTGTAGTAACTTCGTTAGTTTTCATCGCACGAAAATCGCTCTCCATTCGCTGGAAAGCTCTTGATTTATCTAAGTATTTATATTTTAGGTATTTCATACCATTAGTACGTATCATTCAGAGGCCACCCAGTGAGCCCTGAGGAGAAGATTTTATGAGATTCGTTTCACTGGAAGAATGAGATGGGAGGTTGTTATCAGGTTGCAGATTCAGGCTCAATAGCCCAAAAAAAACTTGTAAGAAAATTCAATAGATGGCTGCACCATCGACCCTAAATTTAGGTAGGTGATAATTCGAGTTCTATTGAACCGATTTTAGATCTGAAAACGGCTATGGACGTAAAAAGAGCGTAGAATTTTCGGAAATTAGTCGAAATGAGTCATAATCAAAAATTGAGAAAGTTGCGATCGTTTTTTTACATTTCCAAGCCATTTTTTGAAAAACTGAGGTAGCTCTGCAATGCACTGCATCGTCCTGAGTCCAAAACAATTTTCAGATTTCAAATCGGTTAATTAGAACCGACCGAAACGCGATTTTACGGTGGTGTAGGAGAGGCAAGGGGTGGAGGTGATGAAGGAATCGCGGCAAGGGAGAAGGGGGCAACAAACGGGCGGGCGTCGCGCCGGTAGGCATCAAAGCACGTAAACCAAGGTCATCATTCGTTTCCTTGGAAACGTCAACACATTAGATGATCCCAATGAGGTTGGGGAACCACTTCCCTTTGCAGGTTGATTCGAACAGCGGGCAAGAGAATGGCGTTGTTTATTACCATATAATATTGTACAGTATACTTGTATATTATTGTACAAGTTTACTTGTTTAGTAATGTGGTGCATTGTATAATATTGAGTATATCTCAATATTACGATAAAACTATTTTATAAACCATAATTAAAATATTATGAAGAAACTACCTACATTATAAAAATGTATTCTTCCTACCGGCCGCAATCGTGACGACTTCCATACATAATCACATACACACACACAGAAATTTGTTTAGAATGTTCTGGTTTATATGTTGATAAAGGAATTTTTCGGAAGTCATTTCGAAATTTGGTTTTCAAGCCGATTGCAATACTACCTATCTTTTTCAAGCTTTGGTGATAGGGTGAAGAAAGTATAAATTTCAAAATATACAGGAAGATGAGTAGGTACTTCTTTTATATACCAGTAAATGAAGATTTTAGTATACAGATTGTAGCAACATAATGTATCATGGTTGGTTCAATGTAGACGGCTCTCTTATTGGCATACTTCGATGTTTTCGAGGGTCCACTATTTCCGGAAGTAGGACGTGAAGATAAAAAAACACCAACTTTTTTTCCATCTTTTGAGCCCAAAATCCATCATCTCTTTCAATTTCCTCCACGTGAATATCTTTCCCCGCATACACGACAAAATAACACTTGTCAGCGCCAGTAATCCTTAGTTGCCCTTGCACCTGGTAATAATAATTGTGGGTTTTTTTGAGCTGCAAATCGTTTTCGACGAAGAGAACAGCCCCTTGCCGCTTCTCCTTCATCACCTCCACCCCTTGCCTCTCCTACACCACCGTAAAATCGCGTTTCAGTCGTTTCTAATTAACCGATTTGAAATCTGAAAATTGTTTTGGACTCAGGACGATGCAGTGCATTGCAGAGCTACCTCAGTTTTTCAAAAAATGGCTTGGAAATGTAAAAAAACGATCGCAACTTTCTCAATTTTTGATTATGACTCATTTCGACTAATTTCCGAAAATTCTACGCTCTTTTTACGTCCATAGCCGTTTTCAGATCTAAAATCGGTTCAATAGAACTCGAATTATCCCCTATCTAAATTTCCTTCATTTTGGTGCTGCTACGTGGTGGCTGATTTTAGAACTATACAAGGGCTATTGAGCCTTCAAGTGGGCGCGCGCGATTAGAAAACAGTGTTACAAGAAAATTGCTTCGGATTCGTTATTTTTAGCTTGAAAAATACATCAACCCTGGTACAAAAGTCTTGGATTTGAAGTATCCACGAGTAGAACAGAGAAAAAATAGTATCCATTTTCAACTATCCATGCCAATATCCAGGTTCAGACGTTTTGACGCAACTAATCGATTCAACCATGGTTACCACGATCGATGAAACTTTTTGGAACGCACACACCGTCAAAGCCGTGGTCACCGAAAAATCGAATCGAACCCCAGGGTTACGTGACTATCGTGGTTGCTGATTTTTTTGGAACCGGCCCTAAACTAGGTACTTACAATTTTATGAGCGTAGAAATTCGTGAACATTTGACTGCGCCACCTGCAACGATCCTAGGACTCTGTCACTGACTTGACTAGGGTGAAAAACACAACACGGGGTTTTGCGGTTTAAGTCAGGGAATCTATATTGTCTGGATCGTTGAACAAGAATGAGATTCCCATGCCACTTATTTTTTGGGTCTCCTTTTTTCCGCAATATTGGGGGGGGACCGTGTTCGCCCGGTGAACCTCTTTCTCAGGTGAATGGCTGGTTATCACCTCGTATCAACCTCAAGGTGGTGGTGGCTTCTGAGTGCCCAGGTCTCTTCATGTGGGCACAGGTTGTGGCCCATGACAAACATCTGCATCCATCTCTTCAGTACAGCAGTGCAGGATCGACTGAACGACTTCACGGATGAAATGCTACCAGATTGATAATTGTGTGTTTGAAGCAAGAGCTAATCAGTGGGTTAGCTACAAGCTTGTGAGCAGCCTGATTGTCGTTGTAGATGGTAATAATCCTCATATTGTCATGAGCATCATATTGTCCTCCATGTCGCTAGCCAATTGCTGCAAATGAATAGCCTCCTTTGCTGAGTTGGTCAGACACATGTATTCCGCTTCAGCAGTGCTGAGTGCCACAGTTATTTTGCTTAACTGACTCCAAACTTATTGGAACACCTGCATATCTGAATATGTAACCCATATATGATTTCCTAGCAACAGTGAAGGAAGCCCAATCGGCACCAGTAACGCCTGTGATTGGTTGACAGGTCTTAGTATAGCAACTTCCCAAGTATTTCGTGTTTTTGAGATATCTGTCGTGTTTATGAGGCCACCCAGTGTTTATTTGAGAACCAAGAATTAAATTGGCTGAGATAGCTGACAGCATGGGCAACATCTGGCCTTGCTGCAACGGCCAAGTACATTAATGATCTAATCAGGCTTTGATAGGGAACATCACAGAGTTTTTCGGATTTTTAAGAAACACTAAGTGTTTGTATCGGGTGAATAAATCACGATAAGAAAAACGGTTGAACGGAGAGTAAGTTAAATCCTTTATTAAACACGCATTACTGTTGAAAAAGGGTAAAGCGTTAACAACAAGAAATTATCGCAACGAACAACTCATACTACAATGGCCGCCTTGGGCTAATAATGGAGAGAGGGGAGCGATCGATAATGGGAAGCAAAATCGATCGCCGGCCCGCCAACAGAACAACCGGATCCACCCGGTCACACTGGGAGCACTCTAGTGGGGGAATTTCGAACTGCTACCTTCAGTTCCAGATACCCACTACCTACCAGGCCAAACATCCTCCCCCCACGAATGAGGGACTCATTCTAACAGGTCCCCCCTAAAGAGCACTAGCGGGTATTAACAGTCCTTAGGTAACGGGCAGAGTTTAACTAACGGACGGAGTTTTTCCCCATTACCGGAACGGACTTTGGCAACGCGAGTTACCCCATCCTTACCGGGAATCAAGTCCACGATCACACCCATGGGCCAGGACAGCGGGGGAATGTCATCTTCCTTAATCAACACCACAGCACCAATTACAGCAGGACGATCAGGGGTATTCCACTTAGATCGGGTCTGGAGCTCTAACAGGTATTCGGAGTGCCATTTCTTCCAAAACTGGCCAACCAGGTTGGAGACAAACCTCCACTTGGGTGCCAAACGAGAACTGAACTCAAAAACGTTGCTCTCAGGCAGCGCGGTAAGAGGGCGTTGAACGAGGAAGTGAGGGGGGGGGGGGGTGAGCACCAGTATGTCATCAGGGGAGGAGGACTGATGAACGAGTGGGCAACTGTTAAGGATGGCCTCAATTCTAACGGCAACAGTACTGAACGTTTGAAGCGTGGTGGTTTGGTCCCTTAAATTCACCTTTAACAGTCTTTTAGCGGATTTCACAGCGGCCTCATACAACCCGCCGAAGTGGGGTGCCCGAGGCGGAATGAACTTCCATTCGACTCCTCTATTGGCAAGTCGCTCAGCGATTTCAGAATCAGGGTCAGCGGGATTGGTGGAACGGATTCTATTAAAAAGGTTGGAGGTGCCCAAGAAATTACGACCGTTGTCGCTCCAGATGGCGGACGGAACTCCCCGACAACCCATGAAACGCTCCAAACATTGGAGAAACCCATCGGTACTTAGATCCATGACCACTTCCAAGTGAACGGCTTTGGTCGTGAAGCACACAAAAACGGATAAGTATACTTCAACAGCGCGAGCACCGCGCAACCCAGCGACCGAAACGGTGAAAGGACCGCACAAATCAACCCCGACCTGCTCGAATGCAAAGGCACGGGTAACCCGGGCTTCAGGGAGCTGACCCATCGTGGGTTGAAACGGTTAGGGTTTAATTGAAAAACAACGGGTGCAACCGGATAAAACTCGATTAACAGCATTTCTTCCATCAATGATCCAGTATCGGGTACGCAGGTGGGCCAAGGTGGCCCGCAGGCCCACGTGCATGCAAGCAGCATGAGCGTAACGAATGAAAAGCGGTACCAAAAAATCGGAGGGTTTGAGCAGAGCTGGGTGTTGGGCTTCAAAAGAGCCAGACATATTGGACAAACGCCCCCCTACGCGAAGTATACCATCGGGATCGGAGAAAATTGCTAGCTGTTTCATTAGTTTGGTGGGCTTGGCTCCTTTAGCGGTTGCCTCCAGAATTTCAGCCAGGCCACGGACTTGAGAATGGTGAACAAGCACCGAATCAGCCCTCCTGAGCTCAGCAGTGCTCAACGGCAATCTGGCCTGGGGCACCGAGTGAGAACGTCGGATTTTACAATGATCAATAAAACGGAGCATCCAGGCCGTCACTCGGCGTAAGACGGTGTAGGAGCCGAATCGGGCTTCCCAAGGCGTCTCAGCGGAGCCAACGGCTACAATTTTGGATGAGGCACGGATCTCAGCGAAAACAGAGTCGGGCTTCAGGTCAGGGCGAATCCTCCTAATCGGCCACAAGGAACGATCGGAAGCCAACCAGGGAGGACCAGTCCACCACAGCGGGCACTCAACCAACTGATCAGGTCTGTCCCCACGAGAAGCAATATCGGCCGGGTTATCGGGGGAGCGAACATGGAACCAGTGTTCCTTGGGTAGATGGAAGAGAGTCTTAGACACTCTATTGCCTACAAATACCTTCCACACCGGAGCGGGGTCAGCAGTGAGCCAAGATTTGACAACAGTACTATCCGAACAGGCAATTATTGCTGAATCAGGAACGGATGGATACTCTGAACGGACGCGAGTCATGGTTTTTCCCAGCAGTTCAGCAGCTAGCAGTTCCAAGCGGGGAATTGACTGGGACTTCATCAGGGCGATTTTGGCTCGAGCTAAAATTAAGCGGGTATGGAAATTATCGTCCATGAAAGATACATGGTAAACGGTGGCAGCGTAAGCCTTTTCGGACGCATCAGCGAAACCCACTAACCATTGAACCGGGGCATCCACACGGATATGACCTGGGATGACAACAGATTGAAGTGAGTCAAGGGTGTTAGCGAGAGCTGTCCACTCGCGAACAATTGAACTCGGTAGTGGGTCATCCCACTCGTACTTGGAACGGCAAATTTCTCGTTGAATGAAACGGGCTTGGACGGAAACAGGCATGACCCACCCAGCGGGGTCATAGATGCGTCCAACCTGACTTGCTAACTCCCTTTTTGTATGAACGGTGGGGGAAACTGGAACCTTAAAGAAGAATGAATCAGATGCGGGGTTCCAGGAAATTCCGAACATTTTTAACGGTTTCTCGTCATCAGGGTTCAAACATACAGCGACAGAGGGGGCTAACCGGTGCTCATCGGGAATACCTGAGAGCAACTGATCCGAATTCGAAGCCCATTTACGAAGCTCTAGCCCAGCGGTAGCCAACAGCAATAGCAGTTCGTTCCTAGCCTGTAACGCTGAGCTTAAAGAGCTCCCCCCACCATGCACGTCATCAATGTACGTGTTCTCTTTCAACAATTTGGAGGCAACCGGGTAGCTTTGTTCGTTTTCGTCCGCCAAGTGGCGAATGACTCGGTTTGCTAGGAAGCTGTTCCATACGTAACGGTTGTAAGCGCGAAGTCCTTAACAGGCTGATCAGGAGAGTCTCGCCAAACGATTCTTAACAGGTCTTGGTCCTCAATGGGGTGCCGAATTTGTCAGAACATTTGCCTTATATTGGAGATGAAAACATAACGGAAGGCTCTAAACCTGGTGAGCATGATAGATATATCGGGCTGCATTTTGGGACCAACTAATAGGATTTCATTCAGAGACCTACCATTAGCGGTGCGCTGAGATGCATTAAAAACGACACGGATTTTTTCGGGTGGATCACCTTCACGGTGGACAGGGTGGTGAGGAATATAATAATTGGGACAACGGGAAATATCAATAGCATTCAACAGTCTCATGTGGCCCAACTTGGTATATTCACTCATAAACAATCGGTAAGCAGCAGCCAGAACAGGGTTGCGTTTTAGACGGGCCTCCATGTGGTACAACTGTCTGAGGGTGATGTGTCTGGATTCACCCAAAGAGGTAGGCACCTCTGACAACGGGAGAGCAACGGTGTAACGACCAGTGTCATCTCTACTAACCGATTCCAAAAAAAGACTCAGCTAGGTGATCCTCAGGTGACCAGGGAGCAACGGGCTCAACGAACTCAATCTCAAACATCTGATGCAACAGATCATCCGTTGAAACCGCGGCATTCACGGCCTTGACCAAACTGTCATCATCGGAGACGGGACTAGTGATAGACGGGAAACTAAATACTGTTGGGCGAACCATATGGTTTGAGAGAGTTTATGAGTGTCATATAGTTTTTCGTTATTCTAATCTTGAGTGTGTATTTTGAGGATAACGTGTTTTGATTTCAAATAAAACAATCAACAATCTATAATACGCGTATTATAATACTGGTGTCAGAAGTGGGATGAGTGCCCAGGATTCCATAGGTGAGCGCGTACGTCAGCGTCACAACCCACCCCCGGGGGGAGAAGATACAGTCGACGACGATGCGGGCGACCACAACCCAACAGTTATGGCCAACGTTCACCATCCCGCAACACAGCCCATGCAAGCCGATGAAGCCGACACAACACTGACAACTCTTCGACTGATCTCACAACAACTAGCGGCTCTTGTAGACAGTCAGGTTATAACCCACACACCACCACAGCCAGATGTCGGACCTTCTCGACGAGATGGCGGGGAAGGACGTGATGTTGTCAAACCTCCTACATATGACTGGTCAACCCCGTGGGACGATTACTGGGAGCAATTTCAGACAATTGCTGAAGCAAATCGCTGGAGCCTGGCTACCTCGGCAGTCAAGCTGATGGCTGCTCTGCGAGGGGCTGCCCTTGCTGTAGTCTGTAATGTCCCCACAGCCGCCAGGGATTTGACAGCAATGGTGAATAGCCTAAACCAACGATATGGCGTCCAAGGCCAGGCCCGCCTATACCTGGCTCGGTTGAGACAGAGGGTACAAGGACCAAAGGAAGACATCGCGAGTTTTGCCACAGACGTTGAGGGCTTGGCACGCCGGGCAGTCCCAGGAGAAGAAGCCCGAGAAACCATCGCGATGGAACAATTCCTAAATGGCTTGAAACACCCCCGTATTCGGGAAATGGTCATTGGTAGTGACCCAAACACATTGCAATCGGCAGTCACCCGAGCCCTGCAAATGGAAGCGGGGTTGGCGCCGAATCTCATGATAATTCGCACAGTGGATGGTCCAGCCCCTCTCGATACAAATCTATCTGGTCAACATAGAGTTCAAAGCAATGAGTTTGATGACCATATACGCAAAGTTGTGAGGGACATGAACAATAAAGAACGGGACCAGGCAAGGCCACACAGTACATATGCTAAGAGAGCTGTCCAATGTTGGCGGTGTGGACAGTTAGGACATTTTCAGAGAGACTGCAAAGGAACAGTGAGTGCAGGGAAACAGGAAAACTAAAGACTGCCTGTTCTCAAGCCCAGGGACTGGCAGTTGAACATGGGCAATTTGCAGTACAACAAACTAACCACACATTTCCCTTGTTCCGTACATCAATACTTTTGGAAGGGACCATCGATGGACACACATGCCAGATGATTATAGATACAGGGGCAACTATCACTATTATCAGCCCCTCAATGGTGAATGGAAGAAAGATTACAGACAAAGGAGTAGCCAATGGTCGTCTTCGCACAGTGAGTGGAGAAACAATAGCTGTTGAGGGCTGGGCTAACGTCTGTATTGATTTGGGGGACAATAGACCGAGAGAACATGAGGTTGTTGTGGCTGGAATACAAGAACAATGCATACTAGGGATGGACTTTTTGCTGTGCTATCAGTGTATAATTGACGTGGGTAACCAAGTATTACAGTTTGAGGGGACTTCAAAAACCTACTTTGGGCCAAGCAGGGCCCACGGTAATATCCGCAAGGACACCCAACCGGTTTGTAGTATCAAGGGAATAACATCGTTGCCCAAACACCTACAAGAGTTGTATGACCGCTCAGTTGACACTGTTACAAGAGAGGAAGACCAGCAAGCATTCTGGCAGCTCCTTAGTCTGAACCCTGATGTGTTTGCGTCCAGTAAAAGGGAACTGGGTAGATGCACACTTGGTACACACACTATTGATGTGGCTGGTCATCCCCCTATAAAACAACAGCCTAGGCGAGTGAGTCCAGTACAGCAAGGAACTGTGACAACATTGATAAATGAAATGCTAGAAACAGGGGTAATTGAGGAATCATGCAGCCCATGGGCCAGTCCAGTTGTCATGGTCCGGAAAAAGGATGGGACATGGCGATTTTGCATAGACTATCGCAAGCTTAATGCAATTACTGTTAAAGACTCCCATCCGCTCCCACACATAGAGGAGACACTTCGTTCATTAGAGGGCAGCCGATGGTTCACAACGCTTGATCTACAGAGTGGGTATTGGCAGATCCCCCTGGACCCAGAAGCTAAGGATAAGACAGCGTTCTGTACAAGGTATGGTCTCTGGCAATTCCGAGTTATGCCTTTTGGCCTCTGCAATGCGCCAAGTACGTTTCAGCGACTTATGCGTCAGCTGCTGCAGCCACTGCTTACACAAGGGGTTTTGGAGGTGTACCTTGATGATATTTTGGTACACACACCCTCTTTTGATGGCCACATGAAGGCGCTACAAGAGGTATTTAGATTACTGCACAAGGGAGGATTGAAGCTGAATGTGGGGAAATGTGAGTTTCTAAGACAAACTGCAACATATGTGGGCCATTTGATCACAAGGGAGGGTATCTGCACTGACCCCAAGAAGATACAAGCTATTGTTGAATGGCCACGCCCAACCACACCCAAGGAACTTCGTGCATTTATTGGCCTTTGTTCTTATTATAGGGTCTTTGTGCCAGGCCTAGCAGGTGTATTGAAACCACTATACAATGCTGTGAACCAATCTGCACAGCAATTTGGCTGGTCCAGCCTGTGTGAACAAGCATTCAGAAAAATGACAATTCTATTACAACAAACCCCAGTCTTAGGTCATGTACTCCCAGACTGCCAGTTCCTCATAGACACAGATGCAAGTGATGTAGCAATATTGGGGCTGTTCTCTCCCAGGTACAAAGTGGGAAGGAAACCGTAATAGCATATTACAGCCGTTGCTTGTCCCAGAGTGAAAGGAACTACTGTGTCACACGTAAAGAATTGCTGAGTGTGGTGGCAGCAGTCAGAGCATTTGCACCCTATGGACTTGACAATGGGAAGAAACTGATGGTGCGCACTGATCATGCTTCTCTACGATGGCTGACCAACTTTAAAGCAGTGGATGGACAGCTTGCACGGTGGCTGGAACAACTGGCATCGTATGATTTGGAGATTCTCTACCGGAAAGGCGACCTACACGGCAATGCTGATGCTCTTTCCAGACGGCCTTGTGCTACACAGGGATGTAGGTATTGCGAGAAGCGAGAAGAATGTGCAGACAAGGAGACTTACGCTGTTGGTCTGGACCAGGAGGAGACACTCACCCTGCTCATCAAGGGGCAGTCCACAGATCCGGATCTCAAGATGGTACGCAGTTGGTTGGAGATTGGACAGAGACCAGAATGGGCAGCTGTGGCAGGGCAGAATACACATGTTAAAGCCTATTGGGCAATGTTTGACTCACTGGTCATCTATCAGGGAGGACTATACCGACGGTGGGAAAGTGCAAATGGACAAAAGGGAAGAATGCAATTGCTGATACCAAAGAAGCTGCGCAAAGAGATGTTTGAGGCAGCCCACACACCAGCACACTTTGGGGAGAAGAGGACTGGGGCCAAGATCCGTGAACTATTTTATTGGGTTGGCATCCACAGGGATGTTCGGGAGTGGTGCCGTCAGTGTGAGAAGTGTGGACAACGGAGGGGTGGGCCACGCGCTGGCAAGGCACCTCTACAGTTGTGTGAGAGCGGGGTACCATTTCAGAGAATTGCTGTAGACGTCTTTGGGCCCCTACCCACTACTGATCGTGGCAACCGGTATGTCTTAACAGCAGTAGACTTTTTCACTAAATGGCCAGAAGCTATCCCCATACCTGACCAGCGTGCTGAGACAATAGCCCAAGCAATGGTTGAACACATAGTGTCACGATTTGGACCTCAAACAGGACTTGGTGGTGACGTCAAACTTTCTAACAGTTTGGGACGAGCCAGCTACGCCTAAGTTGGAAGGCTCAATCCCAGGAAACGGGCCCCTGAAAAGACTACGACTAACCGAACAGGCAGTGCAATGAGGTTTCCCCAACCTGGGTATATCACCGTTAGGTTTCAACAATTGGTTACTTCCTCGAAGCCCGTCGGTCCTAGGGATGATCATGCACCTAGTTCTACCTAAAGGTTGACGTCGAACGGTAGGAAACTTAACGGTAGTGCTCCCTAGTGATAACTTGGAAGAAACGGGCTGAACGTTGGCATACCTTCATAACAGGGGGGAATTGTGAGGCGGAATCGACGAGTGGCCGGAGCGATGACCCCTTCTCCGGAGCTGGGCCACGGTAGCGGGTTGTCGAACAACGGGTCCAGTGGGCGGCTGGCTCCTCTGGATAGCTCCTCTTCCGGGACGGCAGTCGGGGTTGACGGTGAAGAACGATGCGAGGGAACAAAGTAACTCTGTTTCGAGCCGGACGCAACGGGGGAACTGGGAGCGGAGGGCATGTGGAGCAGGGTATGATGTGGCTGACCACAGTGACATCTTCTCTCCGACCGGCATGCTTCCACTGGGTGGAGCGTTGAAAAACAGTTCCGACACGCTCGGAGCTCCTGAATGGTGTGGGCGCGATCGGGCACACTCAGTTCCTTAAAGTCGGGGCAACGATACAGGAAGTGGTCCTGATGGCAGAAGTGACATCTCGCTTGCCGAGCGGGGACTGGATGAGTAGCGCTGAGAACGGGTGCCGAGGGCACGGAACGAACGGGTGTAATGGCTGTGGCTCGGAGCGGAGACGGCTGCCTACCCGAACCGGAGGGTAAAACGGTAGTTGATCGGAACGGTGACGGCGAACGGGTTCTCGCAGCCGAAGCATAACCCCTCTTTCTTCGGTGGCTCCTCGGGGACGAGTCGAGCTATTCGAAGTTCCTTTTCAAAAAATGCCATCAAATCAGTGTGAGATGGGATCTCATCCTTTTCCTCCATGACTTCCCTGTTGAACTTCTCCTTAAGTTCGGCCGACAAACGGAGAAAGACAGCCTCAAACAGGAGGTAGTCTTGTAGAAAACGAGTGGGGAGATCTATCATCGCTCCTACCCAAGAACGGGCTTTGTTGACAAATCGGTCCAGGTTGGCAACGGTGGGCGAGACCAATCGGGGTATGGTGCTTCGCTGCGCGAACACCGAGCGGGCTAACCTGTACTTGGAAGTATTTTCAGCTACCAAAGAGTCATATGCGTGCTGATAGCTGCCGCCCTCGAATGCGGAACGGAGTTCGGGAGAAAGTTTGGTAAGCAACTTCTCAAACTTAATCTCCACCGGGACGTGCGGCATGTCGTGCACCGCACGGTCAAACAGTTTCTTGAACTCCGCAAAGCGGGCGATCTGACCGCCGAAAACGGGAACGGTTGTCAACAGCTCGTTCATCATCCTTATTTCCGTATAACATTGATCGTGCGTCATACCTTGTGTGATGATCCAGCGGGAGCTAAAAGTAGAAATAAATACACGAGACTACTTGAGTCGGTTTGTGTGGTCAAATGACAATTTATTGGCAGTTCACAGCTTCTTTTATACCCCTTGATACATCCCCAGAGAGGGGTAGGGGAACCCCGCTCTGGGAAGCCGTAGGACGCGGCTTATAATGCAAGCGACGCTATTTACATAGTGTTAGGGAGCAGCCGATCACCACACTGCTCCCCCCAGAATTGAAGTTAAATACTGCAATTATGTAAATGACGATGAATCTTGTTGATGAGGCGTCGGTGTTGGTGAAAGAGGCTGCGTGTCAGCTGTGTAGTTGCCGTGTAGGTGGGTGGCTTGAGGAGTTCGTGGTGTCTCGCCGTCGTGTGTGCGGCTGCGGTGTGGGATGCGTGAACGTGCTCGGATGCGGTCCAGCTGGAAGCGTCGTGGGCGATGTCTCGGAGAGCGCTGGAACGGGTGGCTGGAAGAGGTGATCTTCCGAGGCGGCTTGAATGGCGAGGCAGGAGGTGCCGGAGCAGGTGACGTTGGCCGCGCCTGGAGTAACGGCTGTGCCTGGGTCCCAGTGAAGACGGTGTCGGGAGAGGCCTGTCCCAGGGTGTGATAGGCCGTGTTTGTGACGGAAGACCGGGCGCTGTAGAGCTGTAGGTAAGTACGGCCGGGGCACTGAGTCGGGCCAGGATGTGCCAGTGTTACAGCTCTCTCGAGGACATATTTCGTTGCTTCGAAGGGCTTCGGAGTCGTGAGAGCAGTGGAGTAGGCGTTTATGTCGCTTACGGGCGGGGAAACTTGGCGATGAGGGCCGTTCGTTCGGGTAGAGGTGTAACGCCGCTAGGTGATACGATGTGGCCGAGAAATTTGACGGAGATGCGGGCCAGTTAATACTTCGCCTTGTTGACCTGGAGGCCGTATTTCAGTAGAGTATCGAGTAATAATTTTACGTGTGTAAAATGTTCCTCGATATCTCTCGAAGCTACTGGAAGGTCTTTGTAGACGGTGGTCCTATTGAGAGGCTGCGTTGAAGGCCCCGGTTGTCGGTGGTGCTGGATCACCTGCAACTCCTTGTAGATGGTAGCCACACGAGGAGGAGGGAGAAGGGTATGGAGAAGGTTCCGGTGTCTCCATTTTCTTCTTTGATGTTCCTAAAGGTGTGAATCCGAGGAATGAATGCTCCGTTGATGGTCCTTCTTGTTAAGTAGGCAGCGGAAACGGCGAGATGTTCTCTGGTTGGTTCCCTGGAGAGACGATAGCTGGTTGGTCGTGGATCTGACGAGTGGTGGAGGGCGTAGGCGGCTCGCTGTCGATCGCAGGAGGCGAGAAGCCGGGGCGAGTGGTGTATTAACATCGCCGGTGTTGCGTTCGCAGAAGGCCGGGGCGAATGTGCGTGTCTCACGTCGAGTTGTCACCGTAGGCTGAAGATTGCAGAAGGCGAGAGGTGTATTAACATCGCCGGTGTTGCGTTCGCAGAAGGCCGGGGAGAAGAGACGGTCGCAGGAGGCGAGAAGGCGGTGTTGAATTCGCAGAAGGCCAGGGCGAAGGTGCGTGTTGAGCCGTCGCAGGAGGCGAGAAGGCGGGACGCTGATCGCAGAAGGCGGGAAGCCAGCGAAGGTGCGTGTTGAGCCGTCGCTGGAAGCGAGAAGGCGGGACGCTGTTCGCAGAAGGCCGGAAGCCGGTGAAGGTTGCGTGTTCGTCGTCGGGGTGACCAGTGTGATGATCCAGCGGGAGCTAAAAGTAGAAATAAATACACGAGACTACTTGAGTCGGTTTGTGTGGTCAAATGACAATTTATTGGCAGCTCACAGCTTCTTTTATACCCCTTGATACATCCCCAGAGAGGGGTAGGGGAACCCCGCTCTGGGAAGCCGTTAGACGCGGCTTATAATGCAAGCGACCCTATTTACATAGTGTTAGGGAGCAGCCGATCACCACACCTTGCTTATCAACAATTTCCGCTTGCTGACTCGGGATTCGCTCGGCTACACGACTGATAACGGTGGCAATTTGCCGGATTAGCGACTCCTCCGTGAGTCCGTCAAATTGAGCGCCTTCTACGTCAACCAAGAAGGCCTCTCCCTTCCGCAAGTTAGCCCTCAGGCTATCTGACAGGGCACTTACCTGTTGCTGGTCGAGGAATGCGATCGCTCTGACCGACCAGCGACGTAATTCCTTAAAAAGGTCCCGCTGTGTGTCGGTCAAATTATCGACCACCGCGGGGTCGAGGTGAATCGCGGCGAGCGGTGCCGAGGCGATATCTTCACTCGGAAACAGTGGGTCCGGTTGCCGTGATTTCCTTTTGCCTTTAAGCGGCATGACGGCGATCGGCAAACGGTGCGAACGGTGAAAATTTGACACGAGGTCGCGAGGTTAACGGGGCTGATCTCGGACGCGCTCGAGATTTCACCAAACTCACGGGTTTCGGCACCAAATGTTTGTATAGGGTGAATAAATCACGATAAGAAAAACGGTTGAACGGAGAGTAAGTTAAATCCTTTATTAAACACGTATTACTGATGAAAAAGGGTAAAGCGTTAACAACAAGAAATTATCGCAACGAACAACTCATACTACAATGGCCGCCTTGGGCTAATAATGGAGAGAGGGGAGCGATCGATAATGGGAAGCAAAATCGATCGCCGGCCCGCCAACAGAACAACCGGATCCACCCGGTCACACCGGGAGCACTCTAGTGGGGGAATTTCGAACTGCTACCTTCAGTTCCAGATACCCACTACCTACCAGGCCAAACACTAAGATTTATTCCTGCTTCCATTGGAGTAGTAACAGGCTTGGCGTCTTGCATCCTGCAATTTAATACCAAATCTTCAAGGCATTTTGTCTGGGAAAGAGTAACTGTTGCATCTTTCTGGTCTACTTCCACTCCCAAACAATACTTCTAGTCACCAAGGTCTCGCTGATTGAAATTCTTCATCAAGTTGCTTTTAATTTCCTGAATTGTCAGTGAATTTGATGATACTATTAAATCATCAACATACCTTTTGGTGATACGAAGATACATGGATCAGCAGCTGAGGGTTCGAACTCAAGCTCCAGAAGTTTGGAATTTAATATGGTAAACCATTGTCTACCAGCTTGTTTTAAACCATAAACAGCTTTCTTGAGTAGACAAACCTTCTCAGAATCGTCTTTTCTCAAGTCTTCAAGCATCTTCTTGGCTTTCTGGTCGAGACTTTTGTCTTTATTTTCACTCTCTTCTATCATCATTTCACAAAAATATTTTTCAAGAAGTGTTGGCATCTCCATATAAATGGTTGTGTCAATTTCCCTATTCAAAAATGCAGCTGACACGTCGAGGTGATGAACCTTCATTCCTTCCCCAACTGCATGTCCAAGAAACATCCTGATCGAACTCATCTTTGCTACTGGTGAAAACGATTCCAAGTAATCTGTTCCAGGTCGTTGCGAAAAACCACGAGCTACAAATCTAGCTTTCCTTCTTTCGAGTTCACCATTTGGTTTGAACTTCTTGATTACCATCTCATAGTCTTCGGACCAAACAGGGGACTTCCTTTCATGTCTGGATCTTCTTGGGGGATCTCCCTCTGTCCCCGAAACATCCTCAGAGTCAGACTGTCTGTTGAAGTATTTTCTTCTACTGCAGAAATCTCATTTTGTGGCATTGTTTATGTCGTGAACTCCTGTAGAATTAAGTTACTCGCTAATCATAAGAAGCCAACATTAGTTCCGGCTAAATAAACTAGTAGAGTGGGGCAACCGAGGCGAGGAAGCGGATGGTCAACCTGGGCTCCCACTAGCTCCTCTAACCAGAAGCTGGTGGGGGGAGGCTATAAAACTACCGCTTCCGCCACGATTTTCTCATTCTACGTCTTCCACTTGAATATGCTCTCTCTCTTCCTACCCTCACCTCACCTCTCTCGCAAATTCAACCAATATTCGTAAATTCACTCACATTGCCACATTCACTCACTACACGCTCGGTGAAGGTCCGCCCTTAACCGCAACACAATTAAATTCACTCACTCTCCAAATTCTCCATAACCTGGTGGAGGTCCTTAACCAGAAATGGAGAATTACACTACACGCTCGGTGGAGGTCCGCCCTTAACCGCACAACATCAAATTCTCACTCATCAAATTCACACTCTACACGCTCGGTGGAGGTCCGCCCTTAACCGCACATTAAATCACTAAATCACATTTCCAACACTACACGCTCGGTGGAGGTCGGCCCTTAACCGCACCACATCAAATTCTCACATATATATCAAATTCAAACACTACTCGCTCGGTGGAGGTACGCCCTTAACCGCACAACATTATTTCATTCATAATTTAAACACAACACGCTCGGTGGAGGTACGCCCTTAACCGCGCCACATCATAAATTCACACACACCAATTTGGCTCTATATCCAAATTTACCTTACCAAATTCATCTCCACCTCTCATGGTGAATTTTAAACCTCACATAAATTCACCATAGTGGTAACCACCGACGTTCCGGCTTCCTTCTCAGCAGGGAGTCCCCCAATCAACAGTCGCCCCCCCTTCTGACACCTCAGTCCACCTCTGCGGCCGCTGCCACCCTTCCGGCCGCCGTCACCACTGCGCCTTCCGCTGACTTCCGCCGGCCTTCACAGCCCTCCGACCGACGTGGGCGCTCGCCCGCACAACGTCGGCCTCCGACTTCGCGCCCTACACAGCCCGACCCCCCCTCTAACCAACGACAAAGAAAAGAGTGGCTCCCTGCGGACCCCCCCAACCGCTGCTTCTACCACATGAACTTCGGCGATAAGGCACGCAATTGCTAGCCGCCGTGCAATTTTGCGAAAGCCGCGGGAAACGCCGCGGCCCGTCGGTAAATCCGGCGGGCCCCCCTCCACGCACCCTC
The DNA here is from genome assembly GCA_954871275.1 of Leptopterna dolabrata. Lineage (NCBI taxonomy): Eukaryota > Metazoa > Arthropoda > Insecta > Hemiptera > Miridae > Leptopterna > Leptopterna dolabrata. The sequence continues at coordinate 52,045,215 of OX940981.1, forward strand.
GGGGGGACCACCAACTCCCCCCCCCCCCCCCCCCCGGCCACCATCACCGCCGCCACCGCGTACGCCTCGTACGCCGACGCCGTACTCAGTAAATGTCCGAAACCGCCGCACAACCACACCACCCCGCCGACGCCGCTCCGCCTCGACGCCGTCACCGCACCACGCCGCACCACCGCCGCCTCTACACCCCCACGCACCACGGCGCCCTCAACTCACTCCGGGACCGGCGCCGCGCCGGCACCCCGGCTCTCGCAACGCCGCCGCCGCCGCCCCCGCACTTTCTCTGACGCCGCCGCCGCTGACGCCGACCCTTCTCCCGGGCCGACGCCTAACACCGTTACCCCCCCACCACCCAAAACCACCTCCGACGCCGCCCCATCGTCCTGGGCGACACCTACACCGATCCGCCCCTCTTCCGGAGCCCTCCGCCCCAAGAAGGTCTCCTTCAACCTCGCGGAAGCCGGACACACACCACCACACACTACCTCAAGCCAAACGGACGCCGTCCTCCCCCACTCGACCCCCTCACACCACCACCTCTTCGTCCGGTGTGCGAAGAAACAAACGCCCTTCCTCGTCGACACAGGGGTGGCCCTCTCCATTTTCCCAAACTCCCTCCTCCGTCGCCAGGCGCGCTGCAATCGTCAACTGCTCTACGCCGCCAACGGTACCTCCATCCCCTCGTACGGCGATTACCCCCTCACCATCCACCTCGGGAAAATCGCCTACGAGTGGGTCTTCACCGTGGCGGACGTGGAGAAACCCATCTTGGGGGCCGACTTCCTCGCATATTTCGTTCCTGCTCGACCCCTCCACCAACACCACCTTCCACGGCTACATCAGCTCAATTTCCCCGACCGACCGCACCGCCGAACTCCTCCGCAATTACAAACCACGACCCCGCCCCTCCGCCCACCTCCAAACCATTCATCACCACATAGAAACAACAGGGCAGCCCCTCTCCGCCAAGGGGCACCCCCTTCAACTTCATCAAGCAAGAGACCACTTCAACAAACTGATCGCGGACGGCATCGTCCGCCCCTCCAACTCCCCATGGGCGTCGCCCCTCCATGTGGTCCAAAAACCCGATGGAGGAATCCGGCCCTGTGGGGACTACAGGAGGCTAAATTCCCGCACCACACCGGACCTCTACAACGTACCACACCTACGAGGCTTCTCATCGCACCTACACGGCGCCTCCATCTTCTCAACTATCGACATCGCCAGCGCCTTTCACCACATAAATATTCACCCTCCCGATATCCCGAAAACGGCCATCATAACCCCATTTGGGTTATTTGAATGTGTTAAAATTGGTTTCGGCCTCCGCAACGCTGCCCAAACTTGGCAGAAGTACATGGACCAGGTACCGCACAACATCAAATTCTCACTCATCAAATTCACACACTACACGCTAGGTGGAGGTCCGCCCTTAACCGCACAACATTAAATCACTAAATCACATTTCCAACACTACACGCTCGGTGGAGGTCCGCCCTTAACATCACCACATCAAATTCTCACATATCAAATTCAAACACTACACGCTCGGTGGAGGTACGCCCTTAACCGCACAACATTATTTCATTCATAATTCAAAACGCTGCAAATCCCTGCACAACGGTTTATTATTTTGTATAGAATACCCTTCCGTTACAGATCACAGCTCTATGTATAGGTAACCCGTCTATATAATTTATGATATATGTACTATTCTATACATATAATGTAGATCGCAGACCCTCCGTAGGTTAGTACCTAACCCCGTACACGTTACTAGGTACCTAAATCACGAGTTAAATCACGAGTTGAATGTTGCTAAAATAACCTACCAGTAGTATGTGGGCCACTATGGACCACTTTCGACTAAGGCCTCATGTTGCTCCACATCTATCCTCGACGCAAAAAAATTACGATGTTGTTAATTAATTAATTTATTTATTTATTTATTTATTTTTTATTTATTTAATTAAATGCGTCTATGCACATCATACCAAACATTGGCGGTTTGTTACGTTGTGTGTTTTTCACTCTCTTTAATATTTTTATTATGTTTATTATTTCTTACGTGACACGGCCTGTTGGATTTGTGAACTCTACATTTACACAATTCGCACCATTCCTTTCGTTTGGCACTTAAACGCATTTCGTACCTAAAGACGTCACAGTTGTAACAGTCGCGCTGTAAGTTTGGCGTACCTACTATTTTCCATCGTAAAGTTAATGGTTGCTCTCTTATAATATAATATGCGATTTAAGCTGGGTTCACATGGTGGCGTAAACGCTCAAAAGCTCAAAAGCGTAATCGACGTAGGCAGCGAGGGTGGGAGGCGCGTAAAAGCTGAAAACGCGAGTGTTGGTTCACATGGAGGCGTAACGCCAATGCGCAATGCGCCTCGGGAGAACTGTCCAGCTGTTGTTTTCCCGCGATGTTTTGTCTTTCGAGTCTTTCGTCTACCGGAAGATGTGGGAGATCAGCTGTGACGGATCCGCCATTTTGGATGGGCCCTGCGCGGGGGGTCTGCTGCGCACGCTTTACGGCGCGTAAACACTCAAAATATCTACATTTCCAATACGCTACAGTCACCTCCAAAAGTGAACTCGGCGTTGACGCTTCCCCCCCCCCATCAACTAGGCGGTAGCCAATCAGGAGGCTTTACGCTTTACGCTTTTGAGCGTTTACGCGACCATGTGAACCCAGCTTTATACTCGGCAACGTTATTTCGTAATGTTGAATTAAAGGTATTCATACAGCTATGGTTACATCGTCTACGCACGTCATGTTTAACAATTAGCTGCGGCTCTATCGTGTGCGTTATATATATATATTAATTGCAACGCAATTCTTAGCCCGACCCCCAACTAGTTTTTTTGTCACATGTCACACTTTTTTGTCCCGCGATACCGTTGCTAGGGAAGCTAATTTCTATGCTATTCATTACATTACATTCATTACATTAAAGTCCTAAGGAGGTATTTAGCCTCCTTAGGACTTTAACTTGACATTGCCCAGGCCCCGAATCAGCTGAGTGGCCCCTGAAGCTAATTTCTATGCAATTCACGCTATGAAGCTGTAATTTGGTATTTAGCCTCCTTAGGACTTTAATTTGACATTGCCCAGGCCCAGAATCAGCTGAGTGGCCCCTGAAGCTAATCTCTATGCTATTCACGCTATGAAGCTGTAATTTGGTATTTAGCCTCCTTAGGACTTTAACTTGACATTGCCCAGGCCCCGAATCAGCTGAGTGGCCCCTGAAGCTAATTTCTATGCTATTCACGCTATGAAGCTGTAATTTGGTATTTCGGACTCGAATTGCGTTGCAAATTCCTCGTTCTATACAAAGTATAGAAGATAAGAGATTGGGGGTCCAGGGGGCTTGCCCCCTGGCGAGGCGCGGAGCGCCGAGTATATATATATACATATATATAACGCACACGATAGAGCCGCAGCTAATTGTTAAACATGACGTGCGTAGACCATGTAACCATAGCTGTATGAATACCTTTAATTCAACATTACGAAATAACGTTGCCGAGTATAAAGCTGGGTTCACATGGTCGCGTAAATGCTCAAAAGCGTAAAGCGTAAAGCCCTAAGGAGGCTAAATACCAAATTACAGCTTCATAGCGTGAATAGCAGAGAAATTAGCTTCAGGAGCCACTCAGCTGATTCGGGGCCTGGGCAATGTCAAGTTAAAGTCCTAAGGAGGCTAAATACCAAATAACAGCTTCATAGCGTGAATAGCAGAGAAATTAGCTTCAGGAGCCACTCAGCTGATTCGCAGCCTGGGCAATGTCAAGTTAAAGTCCTAAGGAGGCTAAATACCAAATTACAGCTTCATAGCGTGAATAGCATAGAGATTAGCTTCAGGGGCCACTCAGCTGATTCGGGGCCTGGGCAATGTCAAGTTAAAGTACTAAGGAGGCTAAATACCAAATTACAGCTTCATAGCGTGAATAGCAGAGAAATTAGCTTCAGGGGCCACTCAGCTGATTCGGGGCCTGGGCAATGTCAAGTTAAAGTCCTAAGGAGGCTAAATACCAAATTACAGCTTCATAGCGTGAATAGCATAGAGATTAGCTTCAGGGGCCACTCAGCTGATTCTGGGCCTGGGCAATGTCAAATTAAAGTCCTAAGGAGGCTAAATACCAAATTACAGCTTCATAGCGTGAATAGCATAGAAATTAGCTTCAGGGGCCACTCAGCTGATTCGGGGCCTGGGCAATGTCAAGTTAAAGTCCTAAGGAGGCTAAATACCTCCTTAGGACTTTAATGTAATGAATGTAATGTAATGAATAGCATAGAAATTAGCTTCCCTAGCAACGATATTGCGGGACAAAAAAGTGTGACATGTGACAAAAAAACTAGTTGGGGGTCGGGCTAAGAATTGTGTTGCAATTAATATATATATATATATATATATATATATATATATATATATATATATATATATATATATATATATATATATATACTTGACTTTAATGATATTATTTATTATATCATTCGTAAGCGTTGAATATAAATCAGAAATTATATGTAACGATATATCCGAATAAGATACAGCTAAGTAGTATATGGGTCCTTTCAACACACCGGCCAGGCCGCCCACCGCGTTGTCGGCCAAACGTCAAGTACCTACGTTCCCGCGATTACACATTGTTGCGCAATCACTGTCGCTACGTACGTTCCCGCGTTTTCCGCGCGACGCAAAGTTTACTTGGGCATTGCCCGCATCGTCACGCGCCAGATCACTACCGGAACCGGACCTCCGGATCACGTGATTTGCACGACCTGTTCACGTGTTCGTACATGTAGAAACCCCACCCAGGTGTTGACCGTCGATTTTCAGTTCCTATAAGAAGGCGAACCTACTCCTGACGACCATCGATTTTCAGTTCCTATAAGAAGGCGAACCTACTCGTAACGACCGTCGATTTCCACAGTAGGTAATAAGAAGTATGCAAGGTAACGATCCTATTCCTGGTCCCAGTGGCCTGAATATCAATCGTCCTTCTCAGGACGGCTCTATCAATCGTCCTTCTCAGGACGGCTCTATCAATCGTCCTTCTCAGGACGGCTCTATCAATCGTCCTTCTGAGGACGGCCAAAAAAAATATGTTCCTCGTACTAAATTTTGTGATGCTTGCAATGGAAATTTTAGTGCAAGCCAGTTCAAACGTCATATTTCGAGTCAAAAACATAAAAATAACGTATTAAAACAAAACAAAAAAATTCCTAATTACAAACACGCTGGTTACGATCCAAGGGCAGAAGCTAAAGTGTCTGAACGTAAAGTAAAACGTCTGATACGTCATCAAACAGACACACGATCTGACAGAATGACCGACTATAGTAATGTACAACCGATAGATTCAGATATTTCGCAATATATTCAACGTAAACCAACTAGACCTTCAAGACTTGACTTATACGTTAACGAATCATCGATACCGACCTCTGTTCGCGATTATTATAGTGTTCCGCCAGTTGTATCTCCTATACCTGATGTTGCTGAAGATGTTGCTAAATTTGTTGATGACGCTTTATCACGAGATTTTGATCCTCAAGCCTTGGCGGAAGTTATTGCTGAACTCGAACAACCACCTGATGTTGCTGAAGATGTTGCTAAATTTGTTGATGACACTTTATCACGAGATTTTGATCCTCAAGCCTTGGCGGAAGTTATTGCCGAACTCGAACAACCACTCTTCGGCCCACCAATCAGAAAAATACATAAGGATGCGGAAAAAATTGTAAACATTCTCGGCCCTAATCCTTTTATTGCACAGGAGTCTCTCGAGCCCGGTCCTAGTGGTATCAATCGCACGGGTGGCACAACAAATGAACAAAAAAAGGATAAACCAACAACAACTTCAACTGGGTTATGCCCATTGCACTCAGCCGTTGAACAGCAACACCAACAAAAAACGTTGGAATGTGATTTGAAAATACTAAAAGTCGGGGATTTGAGAAAAATTGCGAAACAATACAATTTAAAAGGTACGAGTGGATTGAAAAAGAAGCGGGGCATAAAGCTTTATGACAAACAGGCACTTGACATGATGACTGTTCCAAAACTTCGAGATATTATAAAGGAAAATAATATACGTGTTAAAGGACGAATAAAAAAGGGTGAACTGATTGAAATTATATTAGAAAACCAAAATCGAGATTTTAGAGAGAAGGCAATAAATGAAATGAATTTCGATGACGATATTTTCATAGAATCTCGTGATAGACGGGATCCTTTTAGAATTGATGATATGAGACAAACATATTATATTAAAAAGTATGGAACGCATGAATTCGATTACAAAATTCGGGTAAATTGTTTAATAGCTGTAGAAAGCGCTATATTTGGAATATTAAAACTTGCTAGTAAACAAGCAAATTACCGTACTGGCGACAAAATAGTAATTACAGCCGACCATCCAGATTTCCATCATCCTATCTCGATGTCATTACACACAAACGAAATATTTGGGGCAATTTCGAAAGAAACTGCTGGAACGTTCATAGAACACATCAAACAAATTATTTCATCAAACGAACATATCAATGTGGCCGATATAACGTTCAACGTAATGATGGCCAATATTCCTCGTGGTGCAAAAATGATGAAAATATTAAATTTGAAAGAAGACAAGCATACAAAGAGGTGTATAACGCAAATACGGAATAAAGACAATTTATGTTGTCCACGGGCCATTATTACAGGACTAACATATCACACGACAACCATTCTAAACAGAACCTTAACGCCTATCGAAATAAAACATATTAGAATGGGAAGGAACATCCAAAAGTCTCTTGCGAAAGAACTCTGCGATAAATTGGGATATTTTAATGAAGATGGATTTACTCTAGAGGACATTCGGAATGTGGAGAAACTCCTTGATATCCAAATAAAAGTTATCTGCGCAGAAAATTTTAACGCAGTAATTTACGAGGGACGCGAAAGAGAAATAAAAATATATTTGTACAAAAATATGAACCATTTCGATTTAATTAATAACGTTGCTGCGTTTTTCGCAGTAAGCTACTACTGCCATTCGTGTAACACGCCGTACCAAAACAAGGGGAAACATTCTTGCGAAACAGGAAGAAAAACGTCTGCATATTATGTAAGCGGACACAACATCAATATAGCGAAAAGTACAAACTGTTCTGCTCGAAATGTAATCGTTATTGTTACAACAAAGAGTGTCTTGACAATCACGAGGAAGTTTGTAAGCTATTCTACAAATGTCTGGGATGTAACAGAATTTGCAAACGAAATTGCAAACACGCGTGTGGTTATGGAAAATGTAGAAATTGTGGAGGTATATTCGAACGTATAGCCGAACATCAATGTTATATGAAGGTACAGAAAGCGAAAGGCAGTTACTGCAATGAAGAATGCGTGTGTAATGGTCTTTCGGAAAAGAAGAAGGATGGTTGTAGCTTTACTGAAAAGTATATATTCTTCGACTACGAAGCTAATCAAGAGAGCGGAACACACGAGCCTAATTTAATTGTTGCTAGAAATTACTTTGATAAGACTGAACATGTCTTCGAAACGAATAAAGAATTCTGCAAATGGTTGATATCAAAGAAGCACATAGGATTTACAGCTATAGCACATAACGCAAAAGGATATGATTCGCATTTCGTCTTGAAGTACTGTGTGGAAAACGCGATGAAACCGTACACTATTTATTCCGGGAACAAGATAATGCTGTTGGAAATCAATCGTACTATCAAAGTGATCGATAGCCATAATTTCATAGCGTCCGCACTTTCCGCTTTTCCGAAAACGTTTGGATTTACTGAAACGAAAGAGGGATATTTCCCACATTACTTCAACACATCACAAAATCAAAATTATATCGGACCTATACCGGACGTTAAATATTATGGAGCGAACGGAATGAAAAGAGAGGAAAGGACAGCATTTTTAAAATGGCATACCGAACGCAAAAAAGAAAATTACGTTTTTGATTTTAAAAAGGAACTCGTTGAATATTGCAAATCCGATGTAGAAATTTTAGAGAGAGGTATTATGGAATTTAGAAAACAGTTCCTAGAAATTGCTAATATCGATCCCCTGCGATACGTAACTATCGCATCCGTTTGTATGGTAATTCATCAGGCGCGTAGCGTCAGGGGTACCGGGGGTACCGGCGCTACCCTACACGAAAAATGAAAAAAATTACATTCCGTAGGTAGGTAGCAATTTGAATTGTCCACTCATAACTCCATCCTCCATGACTCTCCCTCCATGAACTATCCTCCAACCTCCATGTCTGCCAGTCATGGACGAAAAACAGCCAAGTATCGATTAGTCGATTAGAATCATATGGTTTTCGGCAGGTTTCGAATATTTGAAATCTCAAGGTCGCTGGGGTACCGCTACCAGTCTGCGGAGGCCCAGAATCCGATGTGTGTGTGTCTCTACATCGTCTGTGTGAGTGTGTTTGCGTGTGTGAGTGAGTGTCTTACACATCTTCAGGAGACTGTGTTAGTAAGTTGGGCTAGCGCAAATATCCAGCTTATCCAATCTTGGTGAGGAGGGATACTGGCGTATGGATCGATTGTAGCTATCAATTAAAAACTCGAGAAAAAAACTTTGACAACTTCTAAGTGTCACTGTCATCCATTTTGCTTTTCGGAAGCTATTCTTACGACGGCCTGTTTTCTCATAATTTTATTACTTGTAGTTTTCACAATAATTGTTCCTAATTTCAGGTTTAGTTGTTTGAATTCGAATCTTTCCTAGTGTCCTAGTCTCCTCCTAAAATGGATAGTTGTTGCGTTAATTGTTCCGTGGTTCGGCGTTCGTTTAGTTCTCGTAGTTTTAGCGAAAAGAACGACACATCAAAGCCGGCCGGTCAATCTAAGCGTTGCCTGATTTCAAGAGAGTTGTGAAGGAACGTAACCGTGAGTACACTCGGCATTTCACTGTTAAAACATACAATAGGTTATCAGGCTGAAGTTCGAAAAACCTTTTATTTTGTTTGCAAGGGAATGTTATGAATTATTTCTAATGAATTTGGAAGATCAATAATATCATAAAATTCCTTTGACAAACAGCTTGCTAAGAACTGCTTCACATTTACATTTTTAGAGTGTGTGAGGAAGTGTGAATGTTGGTGGGGGGGGGGGGGGGGGGGGTAGAATTCATTGCGGTACCCCCGTCACCAGAGGCACGCTACGCTCCTGCAATTTATAGATCCAAATATTTGAAGCCTAATACCATTGCATCGATTAAAGAGAACAGGAAAGAAAATTATAGCGTTGGGTCCATTTCGTGGTTGGAAACCTTTCCAAATGTTCAACACGCATTGAACGGCGGAGAAGTAAAAATTTGTGGTGCCAAAGTCGATGGGTTTGATAAATTAACGAACACTGTATATCAATATCACGGCTGTTTTTGGCACAGTTGCCCAAAATGCTTTCACGAAGATACGATAAATAATGTTAAACACGAAGAGATGGGTGATTTATACGAAAAAACTAAAATGAGAAGTAAACAAATTACAGCCGCTGGTTATAATTTGGTTGAAATGTGGGAATGCGAATGGACAAACACGAAAACCTATAAAACAAACCTAAAAGAAAGCCGTAATAGAATAATCGAACCAATGAATCCTAGAGACGCTTTCTACGGTGGAAGAACAAACGCTGCTAAGTTAAAGGTGAAAAATAAAAAACTAAAGTACATAGACGTTTGCAGTTTATATCCGACCGTCCAATATTTCGATTACTTCCCTACGAAACATCCTGAAATAATTCATCGCCCAAAATGTTATAATCCGAATTGGTACGGTCTAATAAAATGTAAAATATTACCTCCGAGGCAATTATATCATCCGGTGCTACCGTACAGAGACGAGAAATTAACACTTTCAGTGCGTCACGAATTCCTGTGCAACCCCCAGAACCTGAAATCCTGTGAGCGAAAAAAAATGTCGTTGCAGCCAGATTTCGCTTAGGTGGAACCTCTTGATACATTTCCCCACCAAGCGCGGCACCACTGGCACCATTTTGGGTACGGCCGGCATGCTGGCCCTCAGCATGCGGCGAACGCCACTATGCTAACCCTCCCGACCAATGAGCAAGGCGGGTCTCCCACCCCGTGGCCGCTCGCGATGTATTTTCACTGTATTTCGACGTGTATGGTGTGTAGAACCCAAAGGAAATTGAACCTGAGGATAGGAAATCAAAGGAGTAAGCACCCTATCCCTACCCTGAGCGTCCATCGCGATTCCTGTATGAAATACAGGCGAATGTACCGTGATACAGAAGTGAACAGTAGAAAAACTTCAGAATTCGAGTTGCTTTTTGTTATTGAACTGAATGTTCCTAGTATATAGGTAATAATGTTTTTGACGTTTGAGTGTTATTGGGGAAGTTTTTCGATACTTTTTGTATTTTATTACAAATGTTTATTCTTTTTCAATAATAGTCAAAATACTTTTGATTTTCGAATTTATTTGTTGTAAATCGGGTTTTGGTTATTGAACTGAATGTTTCTAGTTTGTTTTTTACGTTTGAATGTTATTGTTTACAATTTTCGATGTTTTTATTTTTATTACAAATTTTCATGATTTTGGATTTTATTTTCTATTACAAATAATTTGAATTTCGAGTCTATTATTCCTTCATTGGTAGTGAGTACGACATTACTTCAATTATTTGCAGGGGGTTTGGAATGGAGGTTGGTAGTAGGATGGAAATAGGGATAGGATGTGTCACACAAATTGGCACTGAACCAGTGTTCGCCACCTTGTCAAGGTGTGAAGGACCAGGGGATAAAAGACGCCACAAAGATAAAGGCAAAGTAATAATAATTATAATCATGAATACAAAATTGAAAAAAACTTATAAAATGTGAACAGTAGTAACAGTATAAAATGTGAACAGTAGTATAAAATGTGAAAATTTACAATACATACAATATATATAAAATATTAACAATACATACCTACAACATATGCCAAATATTTACAATACAACATACTATATACAAACTCTTCCGCCTGCCTGTTCCGCTGGTTGATTGCTGCGGTTCCATGAAGCTGAGGTATCTTTATAAAAGAACAGAAACAGAACAGATAGAATGAACGTATACCTATGTGTCGGTAGACATCATACAGAGGAATGTAAAAAACGAGAAATCTCGGACGCAAACACGGGGGGAAAAGGGCCTCTTCAAGCGGGCCGCTCCGTGAAAACTACGTTTTCTCTGTGTTTTTCGCGTTTTTTCCCCCGTTCTTCGTGAAAATAATGGTTTGTCGTGTTGTATTATTGTACTGCGGTTGTGCATAGAGCAGTAAGAATATACAGAATTGAAAAAAAAATTTTTACTCACCGGAAAAGATGAAATAAGTTCGAGTTCGGAAAAAAAATCGTAAAAAATTAGTAAAACGTCGGACCACACTCCTGACCGTCTTGAATGACACCTTGGGTCGTACTGAAGAGCAGTGTCTGGAACCCGCGTCCTGGGGACGGAGACTAGCGCGATCTACAGGTCAATGAGAGAGTCAGGACATCGTTTCGTTATCAGTTATCACAAATAAACCCGCCAACCACAATCAATATCACACCTACCCGGCCCTAGTTTTGTCTTAGTTTTGCCTTCTTTTATTATTTTATCTAGATTTAATTCGCGTTCGTTTTCGATTTTTAGAAACGGACAGTTCACGGCTTTCTCTCTAGTCACGTTTAGTTTTTTTAGTCTGTCATTTTGGTTCCAACCCTTGCTGCTTTTGACTCTGATTTTTGGTTTCGGACAGATTATCAGTAACTATCTAATAGATTCGGATTAGACGCAGTCAGTTCACGGCTTCATCTCTAGTCACTAGGATAGGTAGATTTTTTCAGACTTGTGGTGTCATTTTTGTATTTTTGTCAGAGTTGATAAATAGTACCTACACCCACATACTCAAGTGGTAGGTTACTTATTATTTTAAAACGATGTTATAAAACATATTACCAAGGTAATTTTCACCACTACCACTATTAAATTTCCTGTTTCACAAAATGTGAATTAAAAATGACCAAGAACTATTACTTGTGTATTTTTTTAATAGGCACCTGCTACTTATCAGTTGCGCCTTTCTCTTAATAATAAGCCTGGACACATCAGTCATAATTTATTGATGGTATTTAATTTATGGTGTTTTCCATTTTATGCAGTGTTAAGAAGGGATTCTAGTTCTGTGTGTATGGTAACAATTATTATGTAGATTCACAACAGAAACATTAGTTTTTTTATAACAACAAGTACAAAAATCTATCGTTTGAAAAAAAATTAAACATTATTCCTGCTTACTAATGAAAATAGAACAGAAATAATTTCAATAATGGTATCCAAAGTAAAACAAACTTATACTGTAGGTACCTAAAACTATCCATAGGGGTAAAAAATCCGTCATACAGCATGATTGTATGAAACAAATTCTAAAGCGCATCAAAACGTCCGCCCTTTGAGGTCAAGTTTTCCATTCGCGTTAATCGGTGCGCAAATGTCTTTTTAGTAGTGCTCTTCCCAGTTCAAGGACTTCTGCCGAGGAACCCAGACAATTTTGAAAAGTAAGTGTATGCTTCCAGTTGGGGATCCCATGGGTCCACATCAAGGCGATCCGGTTTAGGGAACTTCTTCATTGTTGATAATCAAAAATTTTGCCCCTCAAAATTTTATGGTTTTTACATTTCAAGGTACGTAGAATCCGAAAATGCAATAAAAATCATTTCGGTCTGTACGCCGTACGGTGGACCCAGAGAAAACAGTGGTCTACTCAGAAGGGCATCTATACCGGTGAATAATAAACCGTTGTGTAATAATTTGCAGCAGTAAAAAAAAGTGGGTATGAACTTTATGAAGTATGTAGTTACCCATAGGTTTGATGGGTTTGGGTCTCTTACTAAGGCAGTAAGTATGTCCTAAAAAGACAGGTACTAATGTGTAATGTACAACACAGAAGAAATCTGAAGGAAAATTAAAAAATGTAGAAAACAGGTATGTAGAATTGTATGGGTGAAAAACTCGGTAGATCTACCAGAATCCGGAAAAACAGTGAGATTGGCAAAACTGACGGCGGTTCTGACTCTCTCAGTGACCTGTAGATCGCGCTAGTCTCCGTCCCCAGGACGCGGGTTCCAGACACTTCTCAGCAAGCTGCCCCTCAGTATGCGGCGAATGCTAAGAAGGGCAGCATGCTGCCCCGACGCACTGAAAGTGTTAGTCTTTGCGTTGTGCAGGAAATGTTTCGAGGACAAAATCGAACAATGTCATCACTCGGAAGATGAAAGAGCACTAACAGGTGTATGGACAACTGATGAAGTGAAAAAAGCAATTGAGAAAGGATACAAAATACAAAATATATATGAGGTTTGGCATTTCAAACGAAAAAGTAACAAACTCTTCAAAGGATATGTGAAAGATTTTATGAAAATTAAACTCGAAACGAGCCCATGGGATAAGGAGTTCGCTACTGTGGAAGATTACATTACAACATTAAAACAGAGTCTTGACATAGATTTAAAACCTGAAGACATTGTTCCAGATCCAGGGAAAAGAGCAGTCGCAAAAATATGCTTGAACTCGTTATGGGGAAAGTTTGGTCAGAGAACGAACATGACCAAGACGGAGTACGTAACCAGTGCGAAACGATGGTATGAATTACTTTTAGACGATAGATTGGAAATTAGTGCATGTACGTTCATAAATGAAGAAATTGTCCAGGTGTGCTATAAATACCGAGACCAATACGTAGAAGATACGTATTCGACTAATGCCGTCATTGCTGCTTTCACAACGGCAAATGCTAGGCTTCGTTTGTACAATATGTTGGATAGGCTAGGTGATAAAGTAGCTTACTACGATACCGATTCGATAGTGTACATTTGTGACGGGACTAATGAAGTGGAAACGGGGTGTATGTTAGGAGAGTGGACTGACGAACTAGGCAAAGGTAATGATATCAACGAATGGATTTCTACCGGCCCAAAAAGTTATTCATTTCAGACCGACAAAGGTGACGAAGTTACAAAAATAAAAGGTTTTACGTTGAGTTACGAGAAATCCCAACTTTTGAATAGAACGATTATGGAGGCAATGATAGACGGAAATTCGCGAGTAATCGAACTTAAATATAATAGGATAACTCGTAATAAAAAGACCAGTGAGTTGGTGAATAAAGAAGTACCGAAAAATTTCAAATTCGAGTACGATAAAAGGATGATGATTAGTAGTGATTCGAACCCTGATATAATAGATACGCGTCCTTGGGGCTATTGAACAAACTTCCATCTGATGAAGGACAATGCTTGAACGATAAACGATCGATCACGAAACGACAAACGATCGATCACGAAACGACAAACGATCGATCACAAAACGATAAACGATCGATCACGAAACGACAAACGATCGATCACGAAACGGTAAACGATCGATCACGAAACGATAAACGATCGATCACGAAACGATAAATGATCGATCACGAAATGATTAACGATCGATCACAAAACGATAAACGATCGATCACGAAACGATAAACGATCGATCACGAAACGACAAACGATCGATCACGAAACGATAAACGATCAACTTACACTGACTTTTAAGATATGTTTTACAACACTAATTTCGATAAAAGACCCTGCAACTGATGAAGAATTGTGCGTTTAGTGCATACAATCTCAAACATATCGATAACATTGTTGTGACTGATTCGTTCAACCACCCCATGAAATTCATTGTATTCATAAACTTCTTCATCCGTAAAGAAGTATAATTTACCATTTGTGAATCTAAATGCTCCTGTTATCGTGTTGGGCAACCCTTGAAATTCTTGTGGAACATGACCAGTGAATTTGGACCTAAAATCACATTCTACAATTTCAGTCAAATATCTTTTGTTGAATATAACGAAAGATCGTCCTGTGTAGGTACTGAAAGCAGCATTAATCTCAATCGCCCTTGTTCCTAGAAATGAGCCAATTGGCCTTTTGTCAATCAATTCTAAGCTAGGAATTGGGTCGTTGGTAAACAGCCTTCACTTCTGTAAAATCTCGTGGAAGGAATGGTAAGAACACTGTAATATCTTTTGGGTTATCCAAATCGTGATCATCTCGGGCTGACTCACTCAAACTTATAACCCAAACTTTTTTCCCGTGAAATATATAAACGTTTTTGCGTACAATCAAGAATATACGTAATTTTGGACCAAGCTCGCACAGATCCATCTTTGTAGGTTTTACTGCAGGCACTGAACTCGTTAGTGGTTTTTGTGTACTTGTTGTTAAAGTTGTGGTTGGTGGTGGTACCTTAGGTTCTTCTCTTTTTCCGTATAAATACTGAATCCCACTAATATCATCTTGAAGTAAATCGAAATACGAACTAAATCACTCGCGACGAAATCGTGGAAACCCATTTCAAAGAAAAACGGAGTTATTGAAAAATAGTCTATTTCCACTAATACACGAAAAACGCGGTAGGTTAGTTATAACTTCAGTTATTGTGTGTTACTGACGATGGTTTGATCACCGAAACCGGTATAACAGTGTTTTTTGCGTTTTTCGTGTATTAGTGGAAATAGACTATTTTTCAATAACTCCGTTTTTCTTTAAATCGAAATCTTCTAATTTATTCAAATTCCTACCGAGGTTATAGTACGGGTACATGATAGATTGGCTATTGTGAGTATTATGTCTCAGGCCCAATGCGTGCCCAATTTCATGAACTGATACAACATAAAATGAAGTTTCATTTCTTTTAGGTATTACCATTTTGTATTGCCAATTCTCATTTTCATCAAAGTGAATTTCGATATGATTTTGATGTAAATTTGGAATGAAAGCGTGCGCTAGTACACCTCCTTTTCCCCCATCAAAATAACTCGTACAATCCTTATGTTCTCGAATACACAGATGCTTTTCACCACCAAATGATAAGCTGATGTTCGGGTTATTTACTGAACGAACAAACGTTAAATTAGCGTGTTTCGCCCATAATGCAAACGCTTTTTCAACAACTCTAAATTGCGTGGAACCATAAAGATACCACGTTATAGTATTATTTTTCCATTTATCGTACGCATTAGCTACAAACAAATCCAAATTATCAGCATTACCGCAGCGAGGTTGTTCCATTAGAAATTTGGTTTCATTGTTTAGACGCCCATCAACAGGCAAATGGTACGATTCTTGAAACAGAACGTACGCATCTGTTAGCGTATCACTGTCTGCTAAATTTGTGTCATTGACAGAAATATACCCATATTTACGTAAATAGTCAATTGGATTGACATCACAAGCAACAGAGGTTAGCGCGCACATCGCAAAAATCAAAGTTTTTTCCATTGTATCTTCTTTCTCTTATTATATTTGAATTTATTTAATTATTTAAATTATAAGAAATTATTAATTATAATTACAAATAGTTCTTATAAGAAATACTAAAAAAAAGTAGAGATGAAACTACTAAAATTAACACGCAAATCATCAAAGTTGAGTTTACGTTTGGAGCACCCTATTCATTTGGATCCTAGCAAAAAGTACGCTATAGGATTGGCTGGATTGTTTGGTAGAAATTACATCTATAACATTGAACAAGATACAAAAATTAGCTTTCTCAATAGAACAGAAAACAATGATGATTATAGATATCTGGATTTGTAATGTTCTTTGAGATATCGGTGTAAACATAGAATTGTGCGTAGGTAGGGGTTGTTTTAAATATTAGCACAATGAATTAACCTAGCTGAATGAAAAATGGGTGTAATTGAAAATAAATCGTTACAAATACAACTGATTGCGAATAGAAAGAAAAGGAGCTCCTTTAAAAACTAGTAAAACTTATCATTACGAGTAGTTACTAAAATGTCAAATGCTGATGATGGATGAAATTAATTTAAAAAAAAAGATTTGATCTGACCGAAAATATCCCACGGTGGATGAGAAGGAAGTGCCGAATCTGCACAGCAACCGGTATGAAGACAGCAGCTGATGTGAAACTTGATGATGATCGAGGTATGAAGTATAGAGTAGGACGTGTGAAGCATGAGGTATGCAGCACGAGGTACGCTTCCCCAGATGCCGAACTGTGCTGCAAAGGGAAAGAGTCTCGACGTCAGGAAATCGCATCTAGATGAAAACATGAAATACGCCTCTGTATCATGGTCTAAAATACTCACCAGATATGATGCTACAGATGAGTTTGGTTGATCGAGGAAAGGGATGCTGATGACCCAAGGATTCCAATTAATGGAGAAAGTAAAAAAGGTGTAGGATGCTGACGACCTACAGAAAAGATGCGAAGTGGCTGAGCTCGAAGAGAAGACTGGTGGTGAAGGCGTCTATAGGTAGAGGGAATGGTGCCTTCAACGCGCTTTGAAAAATCCTGGCTATTGTTGTGCACTGAGAGTTGGACATTTTGACCCCCCTCGCCCTCACTGCAGTAAACATCACTCCCGGTAGACGGCACACACCCACAACTTTTAGCTTCGGAAAAAAATAATACATTACTTACCTAAACATACCGCCCGCCAATTTGTGCAACAAATTAGGATGGAGTTAGTTAGGATAAGGATCGGACGAAAGAGGATAGAGAGGAATCACTTTGACCACAGGTCGCTTGTAGACGGAAACTGGAGTCCTTACAGTGACGACTCTGACCACACCGTCATGTCCTGGATGGATGTCTTCAATGCGCCCTGTCGGCCAATGCAGCATGGATGTGTTGTCCTCTTTCAAGAGTACCAAGTCGCCTGGTTTGAGATTTGGAACACCTTTGTTCCACTTAATGCGAGATTGCAGGGTTGAGAGGTACTCAGTCCTCCAGCGTTGCCAAAAGAACTGGCTCATCCGCTGTACCAATTGCCAACGGTCTAGACGGTTGAGGCTGCAGTCAAGTAAAGTCTGCTCTGGATGGGTCAGTAGAGGACACCCAACAAGGAAGTGTCCGGGAGATAAATACTGGCATTCGGCGGGATCTGCAGATAGGGGACAAAGAGGTCTTGAATTGAGCACAGCTTCAATTCTTGACAGTAGCGTAGAAATCTCTTCAAATGAGAGAGCAGTCTCTCCAACAGCTTTCCTGAAGAGTCTCTTCGCTGACTTGACTCCAGCTTCCCATAGCCCTCCAAAATGAGGACTATGAGGTGGGTTAAAGTGCCATTGGATCCCCTTCTTCAGCAGGTGATCGGTAACCTCAAGCTGAGTCTGTGATTCCTTAAACCATCTCCACAAGTCCTTGAAGTGACGAGCAGCTGCAATGAAGTTGGTTCCGCAGTCAGAAAATACATCTGATGGAAGACCTCTTCTGGAAGTGAATCTGTCAAATGCAGCAAGGAAAGCCTGAGCAGACAGGCTGGAGACCACTTCAAGGTGGATAGCTTTGGTAGCCATACAAACAAAGAGACACATGTAGGCCTTGGAAACTGCAGCTTTTCTTCGCAATGATTCTCGAAGAAGGAAGGGGCCTGCGAAGTCAACACCGACTCGAAGGAACGCTCGAAAACCCTGGAGACGACTGGCTGGCAAATCTCCCATCATGGGTGAATTAGCCTTTCCTTTGGATTTGTAACATTTAAGGCACAAAAATGTTCTTTTCTGCACTATGCGATGAAGAGAAGGTATCCAAAACCTCGTTTGGATCAATGCTTGGAGGAGTGATGGGCCCGGATGCATGTAGAGTGTGTGGAAATGATCCACCATGATGTCGGTAAAGTGGCAATCAGGAGGGAGAAGAACTGGATGCTTGTGGTTGAATGGCAAGTTTGCATGGTACAACCTTCCGCCCGCCCTGAGAACACCCACAGAATCAAAGAAAGGATTCAATTTGATGAATCTAGCCATAGTGCCCTGGCAGTTGTTGGGGTCTCCCTTAAAGAAGTAGTGTAGTTGAACCAGCTTCACACATCTTGTGAGAGCTGCATCGAGTTCAGACAAGTGAAGAGGACCTGAAGGGAACGGGACATGTTGTGCTCTGCAGGACAATTGAAGAATTCGAGCAACAACTCTCAAGAGACGATCATAAGAGGAGAACCTTGTGCTAAAATCATGGATAAATGACGATTGAATAGACTGATCGTGAGAAGTAACATGGAGAATCACTTGGTGTTTTAGCTCCGGAAGGTCTAAATCCTGCATAGGCGAGTTCGAAGGCGGACATTGGTGCTCAAGCTGAGACAACCAGCATGGTCCATTCCACCAAGTAGGATGGTTGAGCAACTCAAATGGGGTTAGTCCTCGCGAGGCACAATCGGCAGGGTTATCAGCGGAATCAACATGATGCCACAAAGAAGGACTAGTGATTTCTGTGATTTGTGATACTCGATTAGAAACAAATGTCTTCAATCGATATGTTGGGGTATTCAGCCAACCTAGGACTATGGTACTATCCGTGAAAAAGAGAGGTTCCAAGTCTGATTGTGGAAGCATATCGATGAATCTAGATATTGAGGAATATAATTTGCTGAGGAGTAATGCTCCAGAAAGCTCCAAACGTGGTATGGTGAGGGATTTGAGTGGAGATAACTTCGTCTTGGCAGTCAGAATATGAACCTGCACGTTTGAGTCTTTGATTGTCCGCAGATAAAGAACAGCCGCATACGATATCATTGAAGCATCACAAAACCCAATGATTTGATATTGGAATGGCTCCGCGAAACATGCGAAACGAGGGATGCGAAGTTGTGATAAGGTTTGAATATCCTCAATTGCTAATTTCCGTTGTTGGTCTACATGAGGAGGGATAGGTTGATCCCAATCCAAACCAATTTTCCAAAGTTCTTGGATCAGGGACTTCATAACTACGACAAATGGAGCCAAGAACCCCAAAGGATCGTAGATCCTGGCCACACATGATAATATCACTCTCTTGGTTGCAGCATTCGATGGCGCAACGATGTTGTACATGAAAGAGTCGGAAACTGGGTCCCATTGAAGACCTAGGATCTTCAAAGAAGTATCTTCTTTAGATGTCATAGCAATGGGTTCAGATTCAGAGATGTGCGTAACCTTTTCCATCAACTCAGGACGGTTACTTGCCCATTTACTTAGAGAGAAGCAGCCTCTTTTGAGGAGGGTGATCAACTGATCTTGTAAATGAAGAGCTGCTGATATGGAATCAGCGCCTGTGACGATATCATCAATGTAAATGTCACGCTCTAGCACTGCTGAGGCCTCAGGGAGATCCGCACCTTCGTCAAGTATTAGTTGCTTCATCACGCTGAGGGCCAGATATGGAGAGCTCGAAAGACCGTACGTCACAGTGTTGAGTTTATACATCTCAACAGAATTAGTAGCTGAAAAGCGCCACAAAATACATTGATATGGCTGGTCATCAGGGTGTAGCCATATATTTCGGTACATTTTTACCACATCCGCTACAAAAACAATGGCATGGGAACGGAAATTTAAAAGGATGTCCTTGATGTCCTTTTGAAGTTTAGGACCCGTCATCAAATAATCATTGAGAGAGCCGTTTAGAGATTTGGCCGAAGCGTCAAAGACTACTCTCATTTTGATCTGGTTACGATCTTCTTTGACGACACTATGATGAGGAATTGTATACTTAGGAAATAAGGGATCTACAGGACTCATATGACCCATATCCACATATTCTTTCATAAAATCGTGATATTGCTCACGTAAATTAGGTTGTTTTCGAAGTTTTTCCTCGAGATTTTGAAATCGACGTCGAGCAACTGACGATACATTGCGGATATCAGGAGGAGAACTTTTGAAAGGAAGACGGACTGAATAGCTACCATCTTTCAGGCGACTGTGCGTGGAGGAAAAATGATGCTCACAAGCAAGATCTTCGGGATTTTCCGATTCCGAAGTACCTAATTCTTCTATCTCCCAAAATTTACGAAGATCGGCAGACAAATCATCCTGGTTCTCGAGAGCCAATAGAACTGTACCATCGGCAGGTGATGTAGATGAAGAAAATCTGCCAACTATCAAATGTCCGAATATGGTCGGGAACAGCTTCGGAGAATGATCATCAATCGTGATTGCAGATCCAGCCCAGATGTCAGCAAACAAATCAGCCCCCAATAAGAAGTCAACCGGTCCCGATTCGAAAAACTTGGGATCTGCGAGTGGGAACGACAAGTACTGGCGCCAGAGAGAGTAGGGAAGCGAAACAGTTGGCAAGAATGTGGTGATTTCCTTGACAACCAAAGCTGTTGTAGCGAGATTTGGAGATTCATGATTTCTAGGACGTATGATGCATTCTACTTGACTCTTTGAGCCCTCGAATAAGGATTGTCCTATGCCTGAAATGCGCTTCGTACAGCGGGAAAATTGCAGACCTAATTTCTTCAAGCAGCGCTGAGTCATAAAAGAATAATGGCTACCGGAGTCCACAACCAAACGAACGTCTTGATACAGACCTCTACCATCCTTAATGTGAACCAAAGCAGTACCTAAGAGAACGTCGGATCCCTTGGGCGAGGTAGAGCTGAGAGCGGATCCAGTATGGTTGATAGGTACATTATTCTGACTAGGCGTAGAAGAAACGGTTGCGGAACCTTTGGAAGATACAGCCTCAGAAGCAAGACATAAAAGGGAGTTGTGCCGTTTTTGGCACCACCTACAATTCCATTTGGAGCCACAAGAGTTTGTTTTGTGGTGGGCGCTAAGGCAATTTCTACAACCATTCCAGTTACGAAGAAAATCGCAGCGTTTTTGAACGGGAGAATCATGAAATAGTTTGCATGCCAAAACTGAATGGGATTCCTTCCTACAAATTATGCAAACTGAAGATAGAGATGAGGTATTTGGAGAAGTTTGCGTTATGAGGCTAGCTTGTGTTTTGTCTTTGTTGGAGGGTTTTTTCGAATTGGTACCCTTAGAACTAGCAACTTGAGAGCTGCTGTCGGGCTTATCGAAAACTAAGTCACCATATGCTAATTGAAGCGCAGTGCATTGTTCTTGCACAAATTTTACCAACTGCTCGAACGTGGGAAATGGGGTTCCCTTATGTGCCAATTCAAACTTTTTGCGAGTGTTCGAATCAAGACATCTAATCGCAATATGGAACAAAATGAAGGATGATTGATCCGGAATTTCAAGTAACTTGAAGGAAGAGACACTATCGTTGATTCTCATCAAAAATGCTTTCAAGGATTGGCTGGTTACATTTCCTTGCAAAGGTTGAAAATTCAAAATTTGATTTAAATACGCCGAGGCAAGCATACGTTTATTGTCATACGTATCTTCTAACGCCTTCCAAGCAAGACTGTAATTAGCATCGTTCATTGGTAAATGACTGATCGTAGCCAAAGCTGGGCCAACGAGAGAAAGTTTCATATAATGAAACTTCCTAATAACGGGGATATTGTTGTCTCGGTGAATCATCGAAACAAAAGTGTCACGATATTTGGGCCAATTTAAAATTTCGCCATTAAATTTAGGTAAATCAATTTTGGGTAATGACTGAGAAACATCCTTATGATAGTAGAATTGAGAAATTCACCTGCTCTACTAGTAATAGGAGGCTGAGTTGAAATCGGTGTCCGAGCAGCTATTGTTTCGAACGTCGTATTAGCTTCATAATAGTACCGACGAACGTTCTCTTTAATTGCTTTATCGGCATCCCTCGGAAACTCAGTTAACTTTTCAGAAAGTTCATAGATACTACAAAGTTCGTTATACGATGATTCGTAGGAGGTGTAGTACCTTTCAAGGGCACGAAACATACCCTTGAAAGAAGGAATAAAATTAGGATCGGAGTTAACCTTTCTACCCTCTTCGTTAATCCGTTGAATTTCCTTGGCTGAATTATTCAAGGTTTTCTTTCAATTTAAAATGAGAAGTTCATGAGACTCTGCCATGGCTATATCTGCCTAGTGATCGAGTGATGGGGAAAAATCAAGGATAATGGGAGATTCGGATAAAACTGGTAAGAGACACCTATCAAAATCGGCGATAAATGGCGCTTAAATTAGCAAAATTAAAAATTCCGAATCAGCTAGAACGAGACATAGAATAACAAGCTTATAAACTACGTAGTGAAGTTTAAAAGAATTAAGCTACAGGTACCTAATTGTAAATTTAATCAGCATCTGAGAAACCTATAATTTGCACAAAATGTAGGTACTAAATCTAACCACAAGGTAAAAGTAGGTATAGAATAAAATTCTTAAATAACAATGCCGAAGTACAAAATTCGTAAAATGAAATAAGTAGGTAGGTAACTCAGTGAGTTACTGAAATTATCGAATTATTGATTGAGTATTTCAATAGGCGTCAATTTCGTGAGGTATAAGTGTTCTTGAGACCTACTATAACGAAACACCCAACCATGCTCTGCTACCAATGGATTTGTAATGTTCTTTGAGATATCGGTGTAAACATAGAATTGTGCGTAGGTAGGGGTTGTTTTAAATATTAGCACAATGAATTAACCTAGCTGAATGAAAAATGGGTGTAATTGAAAATAAATCGTTACAAATACAACTGATTGCGAATAGAAAGAAAAGGAGCTCCTTTAAAAACTAGTAAAACTTATCATTACGAGTAGTTACTAAAATGTCAAATGCTGATGATGGATGAAATTAATTTAAAAAAAAAGATTTGATCTGACCGAAAATATCCCACGGTGGATGAGAAGGAAGTGCCGAATCTGCACAGCAACCGGTATGAAGACAGCAGCTGATGTGAAACTTGATGATGATCGAGGTATGAAGTATAGAGTAGGACGTGTGAAGCATGAGGTATGCAGCACGAGGTACGCTTCCCCAGATGCCGAACTGTGCTGCAAAGGGAAAGAGTCTCGACGTCAGGAAATCGCATCTAGATGAAAACATGAAATACGCCTCTGTATCATGGTCTAAAATACTCACCAGATATGATGCTACAGATGAGTTTGGTTGATCGAGGAAAGGGATGCTGATGACCCAAGGATTCCAATTAATGGAGAAAGTAAAAAAGGTGTAGGATGCTGACGACCTACAGAAAAGATGCGAAGTGGCTGAGCTCGAAGAGAAGACTGGTAGAGGGAATGGTGCCTTCAACGCGCTTTGAAAAATCCTGGCTATTGTTGTGCACTGAGAGTTGGACATTTTGACCCCCCTCGCCCTCACTGCAGTAAACATCACTCCCGGTAGACGGCACACACCCACAACTTTTAGCTTCGGAAAAAAATAATACATTACCTAAACAATATCTTTTATTAAAAAAAGGAAATTACAGTGTGGAAGAGTTGGGGAAGAAAATAATGGATTTCCTGAAAGCGAACTATCCTAAAATTATACACGATGCTAACCAACACGACTATTTCGTCCGCTTGAATCATATTGTTGGCAAAATCGAATTTCGTTTGCCAGTGTTTGTGCAATTATTCTCCTACGTGGAGAACGATCATAGAAATATAGGATATATTTTCGGTTTCCCTTCATACAGCCAAATACAACTTACACGGCCATTACGTACCCTAGATTACATCGTTTCAACGTTATAGAAGTCCATTGTAATTCAGTGGATCCAGCAATCAACAATCACGATTCAGACCCCCATTTACATAGAGAAGAAGATATATACTGTACATGTTCTACCCAAGCGCTGAACGAATTGCGGAAAAACCACCGTTCATTCATTACGTTCCCATAAATAAGACAATAAAAACAATTCAAAAACGCTGCAAATCCCTGCACAACGGTTTATTATTTTTTATAGAATACCCTCCTGTTACAGATCACAGCTCTATGTATAGATAACCCTTCTATATAATATGATATGTACTATTCTATTATATACATATTATGTAGATCGCAGACCCTCCGTAGGTTAGTACCTAACCCCGTACTCGTTACTAGGTACCTACCTAAATCACGAGTTAAATGTTGCTAAAATAACTCTGCCGATGACAAACAGTACCTAACAAAAAGAAAAGCACATAATGAAGTTCTGAAAAGAAATTGTTGATGAGGAGTGAAAAAAGTTGCAAAACTACCTACCAACAAACTCCAGCCCCTTCTACGTAGATGGTATACTGAACCGTTGTGTAATAATTTATCGTTGAGTAATGATTTACCGTAGTAATAATTTACCCATCAATAATACTTCAACGTTTGTTCAAGTTTCACTACCTACCAACAAACTCCAAAAGAGCCATGATTTTTCAAGCGAAATAATATCACAGAACAACCAACTCGACTTCATACTCCGCCAATATAATCAGGTGATCCCTAGCAATGATTGGCCGTATTCACAAATTCCTATTGTGGGCGCGTCTCTGGTTACGAGATTTGGTTTGAATTGTATACAATTTCATTCACACTGGAGTCGAAAATGCCTGTCGGTGCAAACTTCGGGGCCTTACTGTGAACGAACGGCTGGACGTACGATGCTCCGGATGGTCTTAAAAAACTCGCAAGTTCAAGAACTATTTAAAACCGTAAAAATATTTACGTAAAAAAATAGTATAGGCGTTTTGAAAATTTCAACCCCTATTTTGAACCCCTTAGAGATGACTCACAGTAACGTCGAGCTTCGAGGACCAACTAGACGCCGAACGGAACCTATAACCCGAATTTCATCAATTTTTTTTCATGGTAACTAAGAAAAGTGGCCCGTACGGCGTACGGCGGACAGACAGAAATATTTTTATTGCAGTTTTGGATTCTACATACCTTGAAACGTAAACCATCAAATTTTGAGGGGGGGTAAGAATTTTTCTTTCATGCTCGATTCCAATGGTTCATTATTGAAAATAATAAACCAAAAATAGAATTACAACTACAAAACGGTTTTGGCAACGATATCGACTTTGGGGACCCGAATTTAATTGTATACCTCCATCTGATTGAAAATGACAACAGGCGATTCGCCGATCCATTGTTTCAAGTGTAAGAAAAAAACGGAAAATATCAATGTTTCTATAGTCCAGTCATTGAATGGATCTTGGAGACTCGTAGCGCAATGCAAGGTTTGTAAATCCAAAAAAAGTAAATTTATCAAAAGGGAATGGAGAGACGAGAAACCACGCAATGTTGATCGTAAAACCGAAGCTATGGAATTGTACAAACCACTTATAAAAAAGTTTCCAAAAAGAAGAATTAATAGAGAGTTTTTGCAACACACTCGTGACGAAACGAAACGGAAAACGACACCGAAACGGAAATGGCGGATAGGGCGACCGAAGTCAGATGCTAACCTTTTTCGGTTCAGTTTTCGTTCAGCTTTGGCGTCTACCGGCTGGTGGAGTCACGCTAACGTTATGTCAACCTCTCTTTCATCCATTTTACTCCATGGTTAATACAAATCTGTGTCCACACAAGGCGTCAAGTCTGCCAAGACGCCAAGAAGCAGCTGTGAATACGACGCTCAACATTTTTATTTTCCAAGGAAAACAGAAGAAGGTAGGTAGCGTTATACAGATGTAAGGTTAAATTACGTTTCGTCATATCAACACGACGAAAGCTGACACCGCGAGATCCCGGTATTTTTCGTCGTCACGGTTCGTCAAACTTTTCGGTGTCGTAAGTGCGCATGCGCAGCACTGCTTTCGTTTCGTTCGTTTCGTCGTGAGTGTGTTGCAAAAACTCTCTATTACGTTCGGTATTGACGATATATGGGCTGCCGATTTAATTGTCATGAGTAGTTACAAAGATGATAATGATGGTTATAAATACATGCTTAATGTAATTGATACTTTATCGAAGTATGCGTGGAGTTTACCATTAAAAAATAAAGATGGCAGTACAGTAGCTAAAGCGTTCGAAAAGATTATTCAAAACGCAAAGAAAGTTGGGCATTCGGCACCGAACCTATTGCACACAGACAAAGGTTTGGAATTTAAAAACAAAGATTTCAAATCAGTTCTTTCGAAATATAAAATTAAAATGTACCACACGGAGAATAAGGAGAAATCAGCGATTGTAGAACGTTTCAACCGAACTTTAAACGGAAAAATGAAAATTCGTTTCTACGTTAATCAAAACTTTAGATGGATCGATATTCTACAAGATTTAATCGGCGAATACAACGAGGATTATCACAGTACCATTCGTATGAAACCGATCAATGAGGCAGCGTACAGCCTCTGTACGCAAAACTATTGGAGCATTACTCTGCGTTGGAAGAGCAAATTGGCCAAAAAATTTGTTTTCATTTCAATAATTGTGAAGACATAATATCCGTTGATGATTGTAATCCAAATTCATTAGTAGTTTTTGACGATTGTCTTCTTGAAAAACAGAAAGAAATGTAGAATTACTTCACACGAGGTAGACATAAGAATATATCGTGCATTTATTTATCACAGTGTTATAATTTGATTGACAGACAGGTGATACGGAATAACGTAAATATTGTTAGAGAGTTGGGTCATGTGTTTGATAGTTTGTTTGGTTCCCAAGCAGAGATTTCCTGTTGTCAACAGTTTTTGTGTGTGTTGTAACTTTTGTTCTGACTGAAAGTTGCGTTGAATAAAAAAAAAGTGAATTATCGACTATTTGTGAAGTTCTTAACAGTGGTGTCAGAAGTGGGATCGCTAATGAGTGACAGTGAAGATCGCCACGAAGATGTTGAGGGACGACGCATGCGTAGTGGACGGATTGTGCCTGCTGGCACTCCTGGGCGGGGTCCGTCCCATGATTCCATTCCAGGAGAAGAACATGTGGGATCGCAAACGGACGGTACAATGGAAGGAGTAGGCCTTGGAGCGCTTTCAGGCGCTTTCCAAACCCTCCAACTGGATATGGAGACCTATCGTCAGACAATCAATGCCCAGTTGCGAGAATTTCACGAGGACATGATCCAGGAGTTAAAGGCGTTGCATGACGATAGGCAGAAGAACAGGCTACCATTGATGAATATGCGTGAGGAGCCGGAGGAGGGGCAGCAACAACTGGGTAGGAGTCAAATAAATAATAAAATAAAACCCGGGCGGTATGATGGGACAGCATGCTGGGGTGATTATTTGTTCAAGTTTGAAAGGATCAGTAGGGCAAATGGTTGGCAAGATGAAGAAAAGGCAACTCAGCTTATTTCTGCACTGCAGGAGTCAGCTTTAGCAGTGGTTACCAACCTGGGCTCCCACTCTACCTATCAAGAAATGATAGAGGCTCTAGAGCAGCGTTATGGGACAAAAGGAAGGGAACATCAATTTATGCACCAACTGAGGGGAAGGAAACAAAACCCAAATGAGGAGTTAACAGCATTTGCTGCACATTTGGAGTCATTAGCCAGGAGGGCCTTGCCAGGAGCCCCAACAGCCATTGCTGATGCCATGGCTCTCCAACAATTTTATGATGGCATACGGAGCTGCGAGTTACGGAAGATGGTGCTGGCTTATCCAACAACAACTCTGCAGGGAGCTGTTAGTTATGCAGTTCAGGCAGAAGCCAACCTTGTGCGAGCCAATGTTGGTTGTACTCAGTCATCAGTGCGGTTGGTGGATGAAGAAACGAGGGAGTCAGAGGCGGATATGAGATTGGTGAGGCCAGTTCTGTCTCGACCAACAGCCCGGGAGCATGCCAGATGTTACAGCTGTGAGGCTAAGGGGCATTTTGCTCGGGATTGTCCCACCACTCGCCAGTGTCTGAGGTGTGATGCCTTTGGGCATAGTGCATTTAACTGTCCCACACGTCACCAGTCGGGAAACGGACGACGGTCATAGTCAATGGGGGGCCTGTGACCAAAGAGAAAGAGACACCCCGCAGTCACTATAGAACAATACCAGATGACATACAGATTCATCCAATTGTTTACAGAGTGGGTTCGACTGCCTCCATCATTGTCAAGGGAACTATTAATGGTAAACCCTGTGCGATGGTAGTAGACACAGGTGCCATGGTTACCATTGTGCGTAGGGGTGTGTTGTCAGTGGATGTTTTGGCTGAATCCAACAATCGGCCAATAGTGTTGCGGACAGTAACCGGTGCAGAATTCCCAGTAGACGGCCAGCTGGATGTGCAAGTGGGTTTAGGAACTGGGGGGACTCGAAGACATACGGTTTTTGTGGCGAACATTCGTGATGAGTGTATACTGGGGATGGACTTTTTGGCAGCAGCACATTGCAAGATCGATGCAGCTACAGCTGAGGTTACCATGGGAGCCTACGAATCTACCTGTGAGAATTTGACAGATCCACCAAATCCTGATGGTGATATTCCGGTAGTGGACCAAGTGGATATTGATGAAGAAAGGCGAGCTGGAGGTCTGTCAGAGCTAGAAGAGAGGGAAAAGGTTATTCCAGGCCAGACCGCACAACATGTGGAAGATCTTATTCAGCGCTCAAGACAGGGACTAAGCAAAAATCAGCAGGCGAGAATGGCGGAATTGGTGAGGGAGTTTTCTGACATCTTCGCAGCAAAGGGCAGTGGTTTAGGAAGAATTGCGGGTGTTGAACATGAAATTGTTGTTGAGCCAGAGATTCCTATACGTCAAAGCCCGCGAAGGATACCACCACACCTTCTAACCGAAGTTGATACGCTGATTGAAGACATGGAGAAGGAAGGGGTAATTGAACCATCTGGTAGTCCTTGGGCCAGTCCTATAGTCCTCGTCAAGAAGAAAGATGGCTCAAAGAGATTCTGTGTTGACTATAGAAAACTAAATGAGGTAACCAAGAAAGATGCGCATCCCCTGCCACATATTGACGACTTACTGCAGGCAACTACAGGAAGTTCCTGGTTCTCATCTCTAGACCTCAAAAGTGGATACTGGCAAATTCCTATGAAGAAGACAGATCGCCAAAAGACAGCATTTTGTACGCCTCGAGGGTTGTGGCAATTTTTGGTGATGCCATTTGGATTGTGTAATGCGCCAGCCACCTTTCAGCGGGCAATGAATAGACTGCTTCACAGTCTCATCCGGAAAGGGCGGGTACGGGTATACCTTGACGACGTGCGGGTCGATGCAGGAAGCTTTGAGGAAATGTTGGATTGGCTCAGGGAGGTTTTCCTGGTCTTCAGAACTAATGGCCTCCAACTGAATGCCAAGAAATGTGAGCTGTTCCGCCGTAGCATATCTTATCTGGGATATGTTATATCTGGTCAAGGTGTGCAGACAGATCCAGCAAAGACTGAGCACATCCTGTCATGGCCCGCCCCAACTTCAGTGAAGGAGGTGCATAGCTTTGTTCAGTTTTGCTCCTACTACCGCCAATTTGTTCCAAACTTTGCTAGCCGTGCTGAACCTCTATACAAACTAGGAGGGACCAAAGATAGCTTCAAATGGACAACGGAGTGTGAAGCAGCCTTTGGGGGCTTGAAGAAGGCAATGACAGAAGCACCTATCTTGGCTCATGCCAAGCTCGACTTACCATTCATTTTGGATGTTGATGCAAGTGGACGTGCACTGGGTGCCGTGTTGTCACAGAAACAAGAGGACACAGAGCGAGTGATAGCGTACTACAGTAGATGCTTGCGACGCTCAGAAAGAAACTACTGTGTCACAAGGAAGGAGTTGCTGGCATTAAAGGTGGCCCTGGAACGTTTTCGTCATTATGGCTTAGACAGTGGTGTTCCAGTGACGGTGAGGACAGACCATGCTTCACTCCAATGGTTGAAGAATTTTAAGCAACTGGATGGACAGATGGCTCGGTGGATGGACACATTGTCATCATTCAACCTGACCATTGAATATCGGAGAGGCAGTGCTCATGGGAATGCTGATGGTCTTTCAAGACGGCCCTGTTTGGCAGATGGGTGTAAATATTGTGCACGGCAAGATGAAAAGGAGCGTGTACTGGCCAACATACAGCAGGTTAGGCTTGAGACAGAGGTATCTTGGAAGGAAGAACAGTTAAGAGACCCAGAGCTACATGAAGTCTACTTATGGTTACAAGAAAACAGCCGGCCAGACTGGCAAGCAGTAGCAGCACATGGGACCACTGTTAAATCACTCTGGGCTATGTGGGACAGCCTGGAACTGAAGAATCAGCTCATACTACGAAACTGGGAGAGTGACACAGGTACCAAGAAGATTCAGCAGATTCTGGTCCCACGGCAATGTCGACAGATGGTACTGAGAACAGTTCACAACCTAGGCCATTTTGGAGCTCGAAGGATGATCTCAGAGTTGCGAAGACGTTATTACTGGGTAGGCATGCACCGAGACGTAAGAGATTTCGGACATGCATGCACCATCTGTTGCGAAGGAGGAAAAGGAAGGAACAGAAAGGCACCCTTCCAGGAATATTTGGTTGGTGAGCCCTTTGACCGGGTGGCTGTTGATGTTATCGGACCTCTACCACGATCATCAAGAGGGAACAAATTCATTGTTGTCGTCATGGACTACTTTACCAAGTGGCCTCAGGCGTTCCCTACCCCTGACCAGCAGGCTGAGACAGTAGCACGTGGTATTGTTGATAATGTAGTAGCAAGGTTTGGCGTTCCTAGAGAGCTGCATACAGATCAGGGCCGGAATTTTGAGGCTGCCATATTTGAGGAAACCATGAAGATTTTGGGAATCCATAAGACCAGAACAACAGCTCTCAGGCCTCAAAGTGATGGACTTGTTGAGCGGTTCAACCGCAGTTTGCAGGACATGCTCCGTAAGGTTGTCAGCAATCACCAACAGGATTGGGATGACCATTTGTCTTGGGCTCTTCTTGCCTACCGGTCTTCTGTTCACCAGGCAACAGGGTTTTCACCTGCCATGCTAACATTGGGACGAACCCCCATCTTACCAGCTGATTTATTGACTGGAGTAGCCCCATGTGACGCCTACAGACTACGCAGCTACACTGAAGAACACGTTGAACGAAGCTCATCAAGTTGCCAGGGAGACTCTGGGGAAAGTGGCAGAAGAAGAGAAACGGAGGTACAATGTGAGGGCAGAGCTACCAATATTTGAGGTGGGAAAAAAGGTCTGGCTGTATGACCCAAGGAGGAAGAAAGGGTTGAGTCCAAAGCTGCAGCGACCTTGGGTTGGCCCTTGCACTGTTCGGAAGCAAATCACAGATGTGATTTTCCGAATTCAACTCCCCAGTAAGAAGCATCTGGTTGTTCATGCTGACCGGATCCGACCCTACTATGAGAAAAAAGAGGATGAAGGGGAATGGTGTTAGGGAGTTGGGTCATGTGTTTGATAGTTTGTTTGGTTCCCAAGCAGAGATTTCCTGTTGTCAACAGTTTTTGTGTGTGTTGTAACTTTTGTTCTGACTGAAAGTTGCGTTGAATAAAAAAAAAGTGAATTATCGACTATTTGTGAAGTTCTTAACAATATGGTTTTTATATTTACCCAAAGCAAACACTATTTGAAAAAGTTGCAAAAGTACCTACCAACAAACTCCAGCCCCTTCTACGTAGATGGTATAATGAACCGTTGTGTAATAATTTACCGTTGAGTAATGATTTACCGTAGTAATAATTTACCCATCAATAATACTTCAACGTTTGTTCAAGTTTCACTACCTACCAACAAACTCCAAAAGAGCCATCATTTTTCAAATTAAATAATATCACAGAACAACCAACTCGACTTCATACTCCGCCAATATAATCAGGTGATCCCTAGCAATGATTGGCCGTATTCACAAATTCCTATTGTGGGCGCGTCTCTGGTTACGAGATTTGGTTTGAATTGTATACAATTTCATTCACACTGGAGTCGAAAATGCCTGTCGGTGCAAACTTCGGGGCCTTACTGTGAACGAACGGCTGGACGTACGATGCTCCGGATGGTCTTAAAAAACTCGCAAGTTCAAGAACTATTTAAAACCGTAAAAATATTTACGCAAAAAAATGGTATAGGCGTTTTGAAAATTTCAACCCCTATTTTGAACCCCTTAGAGATGACTCACAGTAACGTCGAGCTTCGAGGACCAACTAGACGCCGAACGGAACCTATAACCCGAATTTCATCAATTTTTTTTCATGGTAACTAAGAAAAGTGGCCCGTACGGCGGACAGACAGAAATATTTTTATTGCAGTTTTGGATTCTACATACCTTGAAACGTAAACCATCAAATTTTGAGGGGGGGTAAGAATTTTTTTTTTCATGCTCGATTCCAATGGTTCATTATTGAAAATAATAAACCAAAATATATTTACGAGGATTTCGTTGGAAGCGATATGACACTGGCCGAATTTGGGAACGTATGTAAACAATGTTGGGATGAAAAGCATGGCTTTCTAACAATCAATTTAACGAAGAAATCAAACCAGGGTAAATATCTGTGTAAGTTGAACGAAATAACTTTACCTAAACGATAAACGTTATAAATAATAAGAAGACACACTATAATGGAAAAGGAAATTTATACTCCCGAAGCAGCTGAAAAAGCGCGCAAACTCGATAAACTCGCAAAAGCGCTCAAAGCGAAATTTAAAAGAGCGCAGTTGATGAATCAAACATACGAACAAACCAAGGAAAGGGAATACAAACCAATAACTACAGCTCTCCAGACTTTGATAGAAAAAAAACCGGATAACGATTATAAACCTATCGTGACGGCTATAGAAAATTTGCAAAAAGGTGTACGCACTCAATTGGCACCGTTTCAAAGAGCTATAACGCTTAGTACGACTTCAAGTATGACTGAACCGATAATTGCTGAAATTGTTGACGATGAAAATAATGATTTCGAAGATGCAGATGATCAACAAACTAATACAGTTCCACGCGAAAGTAAGCGATATGGTTCACCTCCAAAGGATGCCCCTGTGCAAATGAAATTGGGAGAGTACCCCACAAGATATTTACCTAGGAAAGACAGGGACAACGTGTTTGGCATTTATCATAACGACCAGAAGAGTATTCATATGATTGCGAAAGAGAGAGTGATATTCGATAATAATGACTTAATCGTTGGGAAAAAAAGGTATAAGGGAACACCTGGTCTTTGGAGGCTTATAACGTACCCATTTCGACCTGAACCTGACTTATATTTGCAAAACGATCTCGTAAATTATTAACGTATTCTCGTTGATACTGACGCAATGTTTCAAAACAATGATCGTCAGTCAAAGAAACCGAAATCGAGTTCCGGAAAAAATGGAACGATCTCGTTAGAGATATATGGAAAGAATACTACTCCAAACGCACAGTACCCGAGACGAATGATGACACAGAGCGGGTTGGATCGGGGATTTTAGAATATAATTAAAACCCCATTGAATACAAATACGTTGATACCTTAATCAGTTGGTATCACGTTTACATTTCATCCATGCGCAGGAACAAGCTGGAAACAATAACTTTCATAACGAAAAGCAAGCTATTATCGATTTCTTCGTTAAGGGGTTAGAAGAGCTTATAGACACACCCAAAGGAACGGAATACATTATTCGATTCGCATCG
Organism: Leptopterna dolabrata; assembly: GCA_954871275.1. Lineage (NCBI taxonomy): Eukaryota > Metazoa > Arthropoda > Insecta > Hemiptera > Miridae > Leptopterna > Leptopterna dolabrata. The sequence continues at coordinate 52,079,474 of OX940981.1, forward strand.
TGTATGCCTTCAAAGTTTCTAAAGGATATTAAAACAGGAAAAGGGTTATTCAACACTATATTGAAAAACATCCCTTTCGAACTACACGCTCCTGGTTACAATTACTTGGGACCCGGAACAAAATTGGACGAACGTTTGAAAAGAGGAGATGAAGGTGTAAACAAGCTCGATGAAGCGGCAAAGGAACATGATTTGTATTACAGAGGCCATAAAAAGACTTCCGATCGAAATATCGCTGACAAGGTTTTGGAGGAAAAAGCATGGGAAAGATTTACTTCCGGTGATGCTAGGATGAATGAACGATTTTGGGCATTGAATACAGCGGCAGCTATGAAAATTAAACATACGTTTGGAATGGGAATCGAACCAAAACTTAAATTCACATAATAAGAGAAGATAGTTTTACAAACATGAATCCAACATTGCATGTAACGCTAACCGATGGGCAGCGAACGAAACTACGAACAGCCTTCAAACAGAAAACGCTGCAAATCCCTGCACAACGGTTTATTATTTTGTATAGAATACCCTTCTGTTACAGATCACAGCTCTATGTATAGATAACCCGTCTATATAATATGATATGTACTATTCTATACATATTATGTAGATCGCAGACCCTCCGTAGGTTAGTACCTAACCCCGTACTCGTTACTAGGTACCTACCTAAATCACGAGTTAAATGTTGCTAAAATAATTCTGCCGATGACAAACACTACCTAACAAAAAGAAACACACATAATGAAGTTCTGAAAAGAAATTGTTGATGAGGAGTGAAAAAAGTTGCAAAAGTACCTACCAACAAACTCCAGCCCCTTCTACGTAGATGGTATAATGAACCGTTGTGTAATAATTTACCGTTGAGTAATGATTTACCGTAGTAATAATTTACCCATCAATAATACTTCAACGTTTGTTCAAGTTTCACTACCTACCAACAAACTCCAAAAGAGCCATCATTTTGGTTTATTATTTTCAATAATGAACCATTGGAATCGAGCATGAAAAAAAAAAATTCTTACCCCCCCTCAAAATTTGATGGTTTACGTTTCAAGGTATGTAGAATCCAAAACTGCAATAAAAATATTTCTGTCTGTCCGCCGTACGCCGTACGCCGTACGGGCCACTTTTCTTAGTTACCATGAAAAAAAATTGATGAAATTCGGGTTATAGGTTCCGTTCGGCGTCTAGTTGGTCCTCGAAGCTCGACGTTACTGTGAGTCATCTCTAAGGGGTTCAAAATAGGGGTTGAAATTTTCAAAACGCCTATACCATTTTTTTACGTAAATATTTTTACGGTTTTAAATAGTTCTTGAACTTGCGAGTTTTTTAAGACCATCCGGAGCATCGTACGTCCAGCCGTTCGTTCACAGTAAGGCCCCGAAGTTTGCACCGACAGGCATTTTCGACTCCAGTGTGAATGAAATTGTATACAATTCAAACCAAATCTCGTAACCAGAGACGCGCTCACAATAGGAATTTGTGAATACGGCCAATCATTGGTAGGGATCACCTGATTATATTGGCGGAGTATGAAGTCGAGTTGGTTGTTCTGTGATATTATTTAATTTGAAAAATGATGGCTCTTTTGGAGTTTGTTGGTAGGTAGTGAAACTTGAACAAACGTTGAAGTATTATTGATGGGTAAATTATTCCTACGGTAAATCATTACTCAACGGTAAATTATTACACAACGGTTCATTATACCATCTACGTAGAAGGGGCTGGAGTTTGTTGGTAGGTACTTTTGCAACTTTTTTCACTCCTAATCAACAATTTCTTTTCAGAACTTCATTATGTGTGTTTCTTTTTGTTAGGTACTGTTTGTCATCGGCAGAATTATTTTAGCAACATTCAACTCGTGATTTAGGTAGGTACCTAGTAACGAGTACGGGGTTAGGTACTAACCTACGGAGGGTCTGCGATCTACATAAATATGGATAGAATAGTACATATTATATTATATAGACGGGTTATCTATACATAGAGCTGTGATCTGTAACAGAAGGGTATTCTATACAAAATAATAAACCGTTGTGCAGGGATTTGCAGCGTTTTGGTTTATTATTTTCAATAATGAACCATTGGAATCGAGCATGAAAAAAAAAATTCTTACCCCCCCTCAAAATTTGATGGTTTACGTTTCAAGGTATGTAGAATCCAAAACTGCAATAAAAATATTTCTGTCTGTCCGCCGTACGCCGTACGCCGTACGCCGTACACCGTACGCCGTACGCCGTACGGGCCACTTTTCTTAGTTACCATGAAAAAAAATTGATGAAATTCGGGTTATAGGTTCCGTTCGGCGTCTAGTTGGTCCTCGAAGCTCGACGTTACTGTGAGTCATCTCTAAGGGGTTCAAAATAGGGGTTGAAATTTTCAAAACGCCTATACCATTTTTTTACGTAAATATTTTTACGGTTTTAAATAATTCTTGAACTTGCGAGTTTTTTAAGACCATCCGGAGCATCGTACGTCCAGCCGTTCGTTCACAGTAAGGCCCCGAAGTTTGCACCGACAGGCATTTTCGACTCCAGTGTGAATGAAATTGTATACAATTCAAACCAAATCTCGTAACCAGAGACGCGCCCACAATAGGAATTTGTGAATACGGCCAATCATTGGTAGGGATCACCTGATTATATTGGCGGAGTATGAAGTTGAGTTGGTTGTTCTGTGATATTATTTAATTTGAAAAATGATGGCTCTTTTGGAGTTTGTTGGTAGGTAGTGAAACTTGAACAAACGTTGAAGTATTATTGATGGGTAAATTATTACTACGGTAAATCATTACTCAACGGTAAATTATTACACAACGGTTCATTATACCATCTACGTAGAAGGGGCTGGAGTTTGTTGGTAGGTACTTTTGCAACTTTTTTCACTCCTCATCAACAATTTCTTTTCAGAACTTCATTATGTGTGTTTCTTTTTGTTAGGTACTGTTTGTCATCGGCAGAATTATTTTAGCAACATTTAACTCGTGATTTAGGTAGGTACCTAGTAACGAGTACGGGGTTAGGTACTAACCTACGGAGGGTCTGCGATCTACATAATTATGCATAGAATAGTACATATTATATTATATAGACGGGTTATCTATACATAGAGCTGTGATCTGTAACAGAAGGGAATTCTATACAAAATAATAAACCGTTGTGCAGGGATTTGCAGCGTTTTCAAATGAAATGATATCACAGAACAACCAACTCGACTTCATACTCCGCCAATATAATCAGGTGATCCCTACAAATGATTTCATCTCCGCCAAATTTCCTATTGTGGGCGCGTCTCTGGTTACGAGATTTGGTTTGAATTGTATACAATTTCATTCACACTGGAGTCGAAAATGCCTGTCGGTGCAAACTTCGGGGCCTCACTGTGAACGAACGGCTGGACGTACGATGCTCCGGATGGTCTTAAAAAACTCGCAAGTTCAAGAACTATTTAAAACCGTAAAAATATTTACGTAAAAAAATGGTATAGGCGTTTTGAAAATTTCAACCCCTATTTTGAACCCCTTAGAGATGACTCACAGTAACGTCGAGCTTCGAGGACCAACTAGACGCCGAACGGGACCTATAACCCGAATTTCACCAATTTTTTTTATGGTAACTAAGAAAAGTGGCCCGTACGGCGTACGGCGGACAGACAGAAATATTTTTATTGCAGATTTGGATTCTACATACCTTGAAACGTAAACCATCAAATTTTGAGGGGTGGTAAGAACTTTTTTTTTCATGCTCGATTCCAATGGTTCATTATTGAAAATAATAAACCAAAAACCGGTGTGTTCTAACAATGGAGGAGCTATGTAGGTGGGAGGCAACGAACTGTTACAAGAACTGCTACACTATACAATTCCAAATCCAATATAAATCTCAACGTTGATTTCACTTCAAAAGTTCCAACAGATACAACTTTATACGTTGTCCTCGTTTCGCACACATCGCTTACGAATGATATAATAAATAATAATCATTAAAGTCAACCAGTATATATATATATTATGTATATATATATATATATGTCGGGAACCAGCTCTCGTAGGGTGACGATTCCTTTCCCTACTTTTTCCCTACGAACGACGCACCTGCACAGGGGTTGGTTACCCTTTTTCCCCTCACATCCTTTTAAATGGGAGTCCTAGAGAAGAGCTGAGCAGTCAAGTTGTAACCTCGATGAATATAGCTTCAGTTTCATTTACTTTAACAACGCCTTATTTCTATACTCAACCCTCATCCCGAGTTCAGAAGTGGGATTGTTCAAGCTCACAGTGGATTTACAGCGTTTCTTTTTGTTTTTCCTTCGGTCAAGTGTTCGCTTACATTTTCGAAACGGGTACCTATTTTTCAACCACGATGTCCCGTCGGGAACCTTGGGAAGTCGAGGATCTTCCCCAGCCAAGCGAAGACGAAGGACATACTACCGAAATGGACCAGACACAGCGACTACTAAATGCCCTTATCGACAAGTTACCAAAATCCTCGAATAAGGTAAAATTCGCTGAATTCGATCCGGTGAAATGTAATCCGAAGGCATGGATCAGAACAACCCAACTGATCATCGAAGAGGACCACCCAAACAGAGCCCAATTGGCTCGTGCCCTGACGGATTCACTCAAAGGGACCGCTGCCGGATGGCTTGCGGAGAACGTTGATGAAAATTTAACCTGGGACAGCTTCCGAGAATCATTCTCCGCGAAATACTGCCATATTGACACCCCTGCAGCCGTAGTGTATCAGGCAATAAATCATCAACCGCGGAATGACAATACTACGAAATTAATATCCGAACAACTGGTAAAAATACGCGGGGTGTTCAAGGGACGTTCGGGAGAGGAATGTGGTCTAATCCTCGCGGCAGCAATAGCCGCAAGGTATGAGCCCGATGTCCGGAGATGGGCATATGTCCAAGAAAATATTACAGAGAACGAGTTATTGAAAGAGTTAAAGGCGGCCCACGCGACAAAAACACGATCAAACCAATCACGCGGACCAGAAAATCTTCAGGCTGATACACGATTGAAATATGAACAGCGTAGCCAAAATGATAATCGGACCCAAGCTGCAAAACGTCCATATACAAGCCCTTTCGAGGGAAATAATAAAAAATTCAAAACCAATCAGCCGATCGGTCAGTATGAACAACGACCAACGAATCCCGGACCATCAGGCCAGATAAACCACCCGCAGAAGCAGTACCAGTCAAAAAAATATTGCGCCACTTGTAAGAAGAATACGCACGAATGGCGCCACTGTTACAAGAATCCGAACCGGGTTCCTGCGGAGCGTCAACCCAAGGCGGACCATCCCGAGCGGAGGGTGAACGCATGCAGCGCCAATCCACAAGGACAGCTGACACATCAAGGTATTGTGTATCCATTTATTTTTGATTCTGGCTCAGAAGCCTCATTATTGTCGTGCAAATTGTTACCTCAATTTTCGGGGCAAAAATATAAAAATCCAACCTATTTGACGGGAATCGGCGAAACTAAAATAATTGTAGAAGAACAGATATCAGTCAATGTAATGATAAATAATATTGACGTCCCGATAGTATTTTTTATCGTACCTGAAGGTATTACAAAACATGATATTTTACTTGGGCTTGATGTTTTGAATGCAGGAATTAGTATAAAAGTATTAACTGATAGATACGAAATTGCAAAAGTAGATGATAATAAAAATTCAAAATTCAAATATTTAAAACGTAAAACGAATACTAAAACTTTAGCTAATAATTCTGAGCTCGAACGTATGACCGCCAGAGGCCCAGTAGGCCCGATAGAAAATGAAAGTCAAAACACCGAAAATAGGTCAATAGAAGCCGAAAGCGAAATTTGGCCTATTCCATGTAACATTCCGGAAATAGATTTAAGAGTAGACTCTATTTCAACAACAGAAGGTGTTTTATCACGATCAATACAAGGATCAATACCTGGTAACTCAAATTTAGAAAAGTTTAATCCTGACCTTGAAAATTTAGACACAGATTTAGAAATCGTAGAAGATCAAGATAGACTTAGATCGATTTTGAGGAAGTATTCTAATAATTTCACTAGAGGTTTACCTAGGCGACATGTAACTACCGCAGAGTTCAGTGTAAGATTACTTGATCCTAATAAAATAATATATAAACGCCCATATAGGCTGCATCCGCGCGATAGGGAATTGGTGCGCGAATATATTAAGGAAATGTTGGATGCAGGTATAATAGAAGAATCTAAAAGCGCTTATTCATCACCTATTTTATTAGTACCTAAGAAAAATGGTAAATTACGATTGTGTACGGATTTTCGTGAGGTAAATTCCTATACCTATCCTCTACGGTATCCTATTCCATTGATACATGAACAAATTTCTAGGTTAGCAGGCCAACATTACTTTACATCATTAGATTGCGCTTCTGGATTTTATGCCATCCCTGTGAAAGAAGATAGCCGCGAAATACTAGCGTTTTCAACGCCGGATGGGCATTATCAATATAAACGTATGCCTTTCGGGGTCCGTAATGCCCCTTGTTTTTACCAGCACGCAATCGTGAATGCGCTGGGAGAACTATCAAATTCTTTTTGTCTTGTTTACTTAGATGACTTATTACTGATAAGTTCAAATAAAGAAGATGCATTCACCCGTTTAGAAATGGTACTAGAGGCTTTATCAAAAGCAGGATTTTCTCTAAACCCTGACAAATGCAGTTTTATGAAGAAATCGACCAAATATCTTGGTTATTTAATACAGAACGGCGAAATACGTCCAAATAATGATAGAATTACAGCTATGGTAGATTTGCCCCCACCTAAGGATCGTACTGCTTTAAAATCATTTTTAGGATTATGTTCATATTTTCGAAATTTTATCCAAGGCTTTTCAACAATTTGTGCACCACTTTACGAATTAACTTCGATTAAATATCCTTTTGTCTGGACAGCTCAACATGAGGAAATTAGGCAAATTTTAATCACGAAATTAACTAGCGAACCTGTCTTAACAATTTTCGATCCGAAATACCCCATTGAAATTTGGACGGACGCTAGTACCATTGGATACGGTGCAATATTATTTAATGTCATTAATGGCCAGCATAAGGTAGTAGCATATTTCAGCAGACGTACCACTCCCGCAGAAGCGAAGTATCACAGCTATGAACTTGAAACCTTAAGCGCTGTGAAATCTTTTAAACATTTTGAATGTTACCTATTATATCATGATTTTACTTTAGTTACCGATTGCATGTCTTTTCAGGCGTCTTATATAAAACAAAATTTGATTACTAGAGTACATCGTTGGTGGGCTTACCTACAATCGTTTGTTTTTACAATCCGATACAGACCAGGTAGTAAAATGCAGACCGTCGATTTTCTGTCTAGATACCCGGTAGGTACACCCACCGAATTGAACGTATTCGAAACGCAGGTATGTGATTACCCACCTGCGCATACGTCAAACGATTATAAGGTGATAGAATCTAATCTTCCTAGAGTAACTGATACAGGACATAATAAATTACTTAATAAAGCAATACACTTAATAGAACTAACAGGTGATTGGCTCATAGCGGCACAAAATAAGGATAGCGACATACAATTTATAAAGGAGCAGTTGGAAAATGATCAAATAACACCAAATTTAGCCCAAACTTATAAAATTCACGAAGGTATTTTATTTCGTATATTTCAGTATAAGAAGAGAACTTGCGAAGCACCCATTGTACCTCGAGCCTTTCGATGGGTCGTTACTAACTCTGTACATGAGTCAATTTTACATTTGGGTTTACCAAAAACTATGGATAAAATTTTAGAAAAAATTTGGTTTCCCAATATGAATAAATTTGTCAGAACATTTATTGACAACTGTATAACTTGCAAGATCGCTAAGGGACCTTCCTGTAAACAGCGAATGGCACTATACCCCATACCAAAAAATGATGACACAGTGCACATCGATATCACAGGTCGTTTAACGGGACCGAATACTTCGCCCGAATATTATATAGTTCAAATTTGTAGCTTTACGAAATTTATCATGTTACACCATACGAAAACCCTCACTGCGAAAGCCGCTGTCAATGCTGTATCAGAGTTGGTACAACTGTTCGGGGCGCCAGGCCGCCTCGTATACGACCAAGGTACCAGCTTCACAGCCGAAGCATTTTTCGAATACTGTAGACACAACAATATACAAACTCATCCAATCGCGACCGGTGCGTGTAGAGCCAATGGTCAAGTAGAGCGTTATATGAGTTCAATCACTAATTTAATTACCGTAGCCCAATGTATCAAAAAACAATCGGTTAGGCAGTTGATGCCTCAGATTCAATTAATTTTAAATTCAACCACCAATAGAACAACTTCAATGTCCCCTATCGAATTATTGACGGGGAAGAAACCCTGTATTCCCGGTATGATTACGACTGCCGAACACATTTCACCTTCTAGCCGTTCAAACCTAACGACGATCAGAGCAGAAGCTAAAACTAACATAGAACGTTTAGCACATTACGAACTTCAACGTTTTATCGGAACCAAAGCCCCCGTCATACCTTTAAAAATCAATGATCTTTGTGTACGTCAAGTTGAACCGAGAACGTCTACCAAAACAAGCCCGAAATTTAAAGGCATGTACCGAGTAATTCAAATATTACCTCATGATAGATACCTACTCGAAAATCTGACGACAAAACGTCAGTTGAAATATTCACACGAACGGGTTCGTAAAATAACCCAAGATGTTGCATTATTACCACAATTATTAAACGAATCAGAATCTGAATCTGAATCAGAATCTACAAACTGACCATTATCAACATGTTTTGTTTTCCTCTTACACATTCTTTCCCCTTGAATCCCTGCGCCTACTCACTCAATCACCTTCGGCCTAGGTCGGGGTGGGATTGCAACCACTTTCGACCCCTCATCACATCGAGTTCCTGTACCTAGGATCCATGCTCTTGAACGCATACTTGCTCCATGTTTTCTTGGTGACCTCGGCCGACGTACAGGAATTTTTGGTGGTGATGGCCATTCCCTGGCATTTTTCTCGTATTTCTAGAGTACGGGGTGATGTCTATAGTTGGCCGTTGTTCCGAATTGACTTTTTGTGCGTCTGATCCTCACTATAAACTTGGCGTTGAATTCGATTCGATGCACATTCATTTCAATTCAATTCCTGAGACGGTGGCAATACCATAAGACTGTACCTTCGTGAACACTAATTCTCGTTGATGGTCTTTATGTGAAGCCTGCGAACTTGACTTGGCGTTGAATTCGATTCGATGCACCTTGATTACACTTGGCGTTGAATTCGATTCGATGCGCCTTGATTACACTTGGCGTCGCTTGATTTAGACGCCCTTGATGTTTTTGAGCTCATTGATAAAATTACATCGCATTTTGAACTTGGCGTCAGATTCGATCCAGACGCAACCCTTGAGATTTTGTGATGTATGCGCATATTCATTCACATTTTAACTTGATTCCATAATATACAACCACCATTTCCAGATAAATCACGTACGATCTAACCTAGTGGGTTCCCACTTTTCTCTTTTCGGTCGGTACATCTCCTCGGTGCCCTTCCTTCTCTTCAGTGCCCGACTGCCCTTGCGTGTTACCGCGCTTCCAGGTACCTGCGGGCGACCCTTTTCCAACCCTTGACCTATTTTGAGCGACAGAAACTTTCTGGTCGATGTTTTCTTGCGACCCGACTCTATTCCGCACTTGTTTTGTACACTACTTGCACAGCCTGCTCCCCACGTGATCAGAATGGCCGAATGGTTCGACTATTTTTCTTCTCGCTACCGACCGGTACTACGCAGTACCGCACCTGCTAGCACCTCTTTTCTCCATTTTACGATGTCACTAATATCTTCTATCTGTTTACAGGCAGGCTCATGACAAATGATCGTCCACAACCTTAACCATTGTCGTCTTCCACTTCTTCAATGCATTTCTATTTTACTTATTTCCTGTCTCCTTCCTTCATTTACTTACTTACCCGATTTTTACTTGATGATTGAAATGATTGAACTACCTACATGAATTACGCTCAGCCCTAGGTCCGGCCGGGAGGTTTCTCCCTTCTGGGGATTCTTCTTTTGGGAGAGTTTTTCCCTTTTGCCGAAATCTCAGCCAATGCAGTCAGTTATGTAAGGGGTTGGGCATTAGGTTTTCTCTCCAGCAGGCCATCATGTAATTAGCTCGGACTCCCTAGGTAGGACTAGTGTAGCCGTTGTTAGGTTCTAGTCACCTCATAAATTTGCACTTTTTCTCAAACCTTGAAATCTTGACTTTTGCCATTTTACACTTTTGTACATTTTTATTCACGTGGGACCGTGAATCGTCAGTATGGCCGTGTCGGGAACCAGCTCTCGTACGGTGACGATTCCTTTCCCTACTTTTTCCCTACGAACGACGCACCTGCACAGGGGTTGGTTACCCTTTTTCCCCTCACATCCTTTTAAATGGGAGTCCTAGAGAAGAGCTGAGCAGTCAAGTTGTAACCTCGATGAATATAGCTTCAGTTTCATTTACTTTAACAACGCCTTATTTCTATACTCAACCCTCATCCCGAGTTATATATATATATATATATTAATTGCAACGCAATTCTTAGCCCGACCCCCAACTAGTTGTTTTGTCACACTTTTTTGTCCCGCGATACCGTTGTTAGGGATTTCGGAATAGCAAAAAAAAGAGTGTTTGTCAATGGTATCCAATTCGAGTCCGAAATAGCAAAAAAAGAGTGTTTGTATCCCCTAGCAATGAAATCTTGGTTGGAGATAGATAAACGGGACATGGGACCCCCAACTAGTTGTTTTGTCATTTCTATGCTATTCACGCTATGAAGCTGTAATTTGGTATTTCGGACTCGAATTGCGTTGCAAATTCCTCGTTCTATACAAAGTATAGAAGATAAGAGATCGGGGGTCCAGGGGGCTTGCCCCCTGGCGAGGGGGCAAGCCCCCTTTATATTGCGTATATAAGAAAGCTAACACTACAAAGTAAACGTTGCCGAGTATAAATCGCATATTATATTATAAGAGAGCAACCATTAACTTTACGATGGAAAATAGTACGCCAAACTTACACTGCGATATTTGCAACTGTGACGTCGTTAAGTCCGCTTTAACTAGACACCTGAAGAGTCGGCATCACATGATGTTAGAAATAGAAGCATTAAGACACGAAATAATGCGTTTAAGTGCCAAACGAAGGAAATGGTGCGAATTGTGTAAATGTAGCGTTGACAAATCCAACTGGCCGCGTCACGTAAGAAATAATAAACATAATAAAAATATTAAAGAGAGTGAAAAACACACAACGTAACAAACCGCCAATGTTTGGTATGATGTGCATAGACGCATTTAATTAAATAAATAAAAAATAAATAAATTAATTAATTAACAACAACGTAATTTTTTTTGCGTCGAGGATAGATGTGGAGCAACATGAGGCCTTAGTCGAAAGTGGTCCATAGTGGCCCACATACTACTCCTACCTAAATCACGAGTTGAATCACGAGTTAAATGTTGCTAAAATAATTCTGCCGATGACAAACAGTACCTATCAAAAAGAAACACACATAATGAAGTTCTGAAAAGAAATTGTTGATGAGGAGTGAAAAAAGTTGCGAAAGTACCTACCAACAAACTCCAGCCCCTTCTACGTAGATGGTATAATGAACCGTTGTGTAATAATTTACCGTTGAGTAATGATTTACCGTAGGAATAATTTACCCATCAATAATACTTCAACGTTTGTTCAAGTTTCACTACCTACCAACAAACTCCAAAAGAGCCATCATTTTTGCAATGAAATAATATCACAGAACAACCAACTCGACTTCATACTCCGCCAATATAATCAGGTGATCCCTAGCAATGATTTCATCTCCGCCAAATTTCCTATTGTGGGCGCGTCTCTGGTTACGAGATTTGGTTTGAATTGTATACAATTTCATTCACACTGGACTGGAGTCGAAAATGCCTGTCGGTGAAAACTTCGGGGCCTTACTGTGAACGAACGGCTGGACGTACGACGCTCCGGATGGTCTTAAAAAACTCGCAAGTTCAAGAACTATTTAAAACCGTAAAAATATTCACGTAAAAAAATGGTATAGGCGTTTTGAAAATTTCAACCCCTATTTTGAACCCGTTACAGATGACTCACAGTAACGTCGAGCTTCGAGGACCAACTAGACCCCGAACGGAACCTATAACCCGAATTTCATCAATTTTCTTTCATGGTAACTAAGAAAAGTGGCCCGTACGGCGTACGGCGTACGTACGGCGGACAGACAGAAATATTTTTATTGCAGTTTTGGATTCTACATACCTTGAAACGTAAACCATCAAATTTTGAGGGGGGGTAAGAATTTTTTTTTTCATGCTCGATTCCAATGGTTCATTATTGAAAATAATAAACCAACACAACACGCTCGGTGGTGGTACGCCCTTAAACGCGCCACATCATAAATTCACACACACCAATTTGGCTCCATATCCAAATTTACCTTACCAAATTCATCTCCACCTCTCATGGTGAATTTTAAACCTCACATAAATTCACCATAGTTTAGATAGTAACAATCTTTGTTGAGTGACTTCATTTGAGTCATCTTAATCAGCAAGACGATCAATGATCATAAAACATTTTATTCAAGATTCTGACATCTAGCATTACCTTGTTCTTACTATGTTCTGGTCTCCAAATTCTGTACCCTTTGGAAATCTCGGAGTAACCAACGAATATCCAAATATTTGTCTTTAGATCAAATTTCCCTCTCTTAGGATTTTTGTCGAATGGAAAAGCCTTGGAGTAAAAACATGTAAATGCCGTACAGACGGTTTTAGTTTTACCCATCTTTCAAATGGAGTTTGGTGGATGAGAGTCCGAGATGGTTTTCTATTGCTTAACACATTCAGTGCTGAACAATGATGAGAAATCGTCCAACCAACCTGATTTGAGTTCTTGCGGTTAATCACATCATCTGGGATTGTAGACGTAGGAAAATGCGTTCTTAGATGTCAAAATATCATAGTTTCGTAATTAGAGCGCAATTTACCTCCGTCCCGGATCTGGGACGGTCGCACGGCTGGAGAGTTCAGGTGTTGTTCAAATGGGGATCCCTGATCCACCAACCTCTATTGCGGTGGAATTTTCTGTGAGTAAACTCCTTTTTTGGAGTCTGCCATTCACTGGAGGAAGACATGAAGAACCACCTGCACTTGTGAAGATTCAGGAACCCGTCCATATAATAACCCGTCTATATAATATGATATGTACTATTCTATACATATTATGTAGATCGCAGACCCTCCGTAGGTTAGTACCTAACCCCGTACTCGTTACAAGGTACCTACCTAAATCACGAGTTAAATGTTGCTAAAATAATTCTGCCGATGACAAACAGTACCTAGCAAAAAGAAACACACATAATGAAGTTCTGAAAAGAAATTGTTGATGAGGAGTAGTACCTACCTACCAACTTCTACGTAGATGGTATAATGAACCGTTGTGTAATAACTTACCGTTGAGTAATGATTTACCGTAGTAATAATTTACCCATCAATAATATACTTCAACGTTTGTTCAAGTTTCACTACCTACCAACAAACTCCAAAAGAGCCATTATTTTTGCAATGAAATAATATCACAGAACAACCAACTCGACTTCATACTCCGCCGATATAATCAGGTGATCCCTAGCAATGATTTCATCTCCGCCAAATTTCCTATTGTGGGCGTGTCTCTGGTTACGAGATTTGGTTTGAATTGTATACAATTTCATTCACACTGGAGTCGAAAATGCCTGTCGGTGCAAACTTCGGGGCCTTACTGTGAACGAAAGGCTGGACGTACGATGCTCCGGGGGGTCTTAAAAAACTCGCAAGTTCAAGAACTATTTAAAACCGTAAAAATATTCACGTTAAAAAATGGTATAGGCGTTTTGAAAATTTCAACCCCTATTTTGAACCCCTTAGGCTCGGTTCAAAAAAAATCTGTAACCATGATAGTTACCTAACCCTGGGGCTACTTTCGATTTTTCGGCAACCCTGGGGTTCACAGCAGGAGCGTTCAAAAAAGTTTTCCGTGGTAAGGTTACCTTGATTGAATCGATTATTTGGGTAACCCTGGTTACTTCAAATTTAGCCATGGATACTTCAAGAGAAATCCACGTCAAACCGCCCATGGACGCTATAAATCCATGAAGTTTGATTCATGGATAATATAGTTCCATGGAATATCGGCGTATAAAGCAACTTTTAGGCAACACTGTTGCCCATTCTAACCTAGATCCCGTGACTTCATCCTAGCATGATATTTAATAAATCCGTACTCTTCAAGTGCTGTAGTAATCGATCCTAGCAACAAATATTGCCTTTACTAAAAATACTTTCTATGTTTTTTAATTGAGTGATTTGTAGCAACTCCTAGGTGTACGTTTATTCGGCGTTGCACCTGTTTGATGGAAATTTAAACGGGGGTAAACAAGGATAATGTGGGGTAAATCACACAGAAGTGTTAGGAACAAGGATACCTATAATTTCTCTTCACTACGTACCTAATGGTTCAAAATATGCGATGAATCTTGAACGAAAGTCTTCACGCCCTTCAACTCTGCCACGTTCCCCAGGGTTATTAAACATAGTTTCATCCAAGAGATGCTGAGTACCGTCGTCAACATCAGGTAGTTATTCCTTTAACATGATTGCGATGTTGTGGAGAACTGCCTGCGTTCTGCCGTAAATATTTGAGGGCGTATTTCTTCGAGAACAAACGCGACTCCTTCCTTCGACAACCTGAAGCGATCGGAAAATTCCTTCTCACTCCAGGCGTCGAAGTTGGGATGTCTCGCTCTGATCCGATATCTTCTCAGTTCTACGACTAGCCCTAGTTCGACGAAGACGTCATCATCCTCATCGCTCGCATAATAGTTATAATGGTTCATTATTACCACAATAATGCAAAATAGGACGGGATCTGAATGGTGCAGCGCAAATAGGAAAACCAAAAACGATGAGCAGCCATCTTCGTTTTGAGAGTACCATGGTTAACTTCTTGTAACCCCTCAAATAGCTGGGGTTACGTACCCATGGTAAAGTTTTCGATTTATCGCACTAATGATCGATTACTGAATTTTTTTGAACGCCACTTTCGTTACCATGGTTGGGAAACCTTAAGGTAAACTTCAACCCCAGGGTTGCACTCTTTTTTGAACCGGGCCTTAGAGATGACTCACAGTAACGTCGAGCTTTGAGGACCAACTAGACGCCGAACGGAACCTATAACCCGAATTTCATCAATTTTTTTTCATGGTAACTAAGAAAAGTGGCCCGTACGGCGTACGGCGTACGGCGAACAGACAGAAATATTTTTATTGCAGTTTTGGATTCTACATACCTTGAAACGTAAACCATCAAATTTTGAGGGGGGGTAAGAATTTTTTTTTTTTTTCATGCTCGATCCCAATGGTTCATTATTGAAAATAATAAACCAAAACGTACACAACATGGCACAGGACGACAGAAAACCTGAGGGTGAACTTTGAACCCGAATATCTTGAAACTTTACATGAAAAACCCGAGGATAGGAGCAGTGTGGGAACCTTGCACAGCCCGAATACTTCACAATAGAAGGTGGCTTGGATCCGGGACAGCCGCACTGAACGTGTTAAGTATTTGTGGTGTGGATGCCTTCTGCCCAGAAGGTCAACAGAAGGCGAGATTCAATTAGCAGACATCGTGCTTTGTCCCACAAGAGAAGGATTTTTACGTTCTGCTCGCCCATTTTGCTGAGGCGAATATGTGCATGCTAGCCTTCTGGAAATACCATGTCCCTTGAGGAAGATTTCAAGTTTACTGTTGCAATTCTCGGCTTTCTCGTTATCGCTCTGCAAGCATTTTATTTTCAGACCTGTTAGACGTCTCAACTTCTGACTTGTATTCTCTGAATTTTTCGAATACTTCATTTTTCTGTCAGAGAAAATTAACACGAGTGTAGCCTGAGAATTCATCTATGAAGGTGACAAAGTACCAGCACCAGCATTGTCTCACTGGACTGCATACATCAGAGTGGATTATTTGGAGAGGTGCCGTCGTTCTCTGTCCATCCCGGGAAGGAAATGGTGGACGTGAGAATGTGCCGCGAATACATTTCTCACAATCCTCAAGAGATCCACTCGGTGCGAAGTCCATCCCAAGTACTCTCTCTCTCTCTTCGATGCATCCTTTACATCAAGTTCGTTCAAATGACCCATACGTCTGTGCCATGTACCAAGTTTTTCTTGATTGACATTTCGACAGGTTTCAGACTTAAAGTAGGAAGGTTTTAATGCGCATGGATATTGACGACGTATAATCCATCTGATTTTTGAGCTTTCATAATTACCTCACCATCGGGATTCTTTACAACAGCTTTGTCCTGATGAAAAATCACACAACATCCCTTCTCTGTAATTTTAAAAATTGACAACAGATCAGCGGATGGATCAGGAACAAAATAAGTGTCAGGCAAATTTATAGAGTTTTCATCGTCCATGTCCATTTTCGAAGTCGAGTTGTTCTGCGATATTACTTATTTCATTTTTTTGACAAGTGATGGACTATAATGGATAGTGTTATAGTGGATTTTGTTGGTAGGTACTTCTGAAACTTGAACAAACGTTGAAGTATTATTGATGGGTAAATTATTAAACAATGGCAAATTATAACAACGGTGAATTATTACACAACGGTAAATTATTACACAACGGCTCATCTACCCAGAAGGGGCTGGATTTTGTTGATAGGTACTTTTGCAACTTCAACAACCGTTGAAGTTGATGGGTAAATTATTACACAATGGCAAATTATTACACAATGGTAAATTATTACACAACGGCTCATCTACCCAGAAGGGGCTGGATTTTGTTGATAGGTACTTTTGCAACTTGAACAACCGTTGAAGTATTACTGATGGCTAAATTATTACACAATGGCAAATTATTACACAACGGTAAATCATTACACAACAGTAAATTATTACACCACGGTAAATTATTACACAACGGTAAATTATTACACAACGGCTCACCTACCAAGAAGGGGCTGGATTTTGTTGATAGGTACTTTTGCAACTTGAACAAACGTTGAAGTATTACTGACGGGCAAATTATTACACGGCGGTTCGTTATTCTAACTCCGTAGAAGGGGAACCTATACAGGTAAATTATTACACAACGGTTTAGGTAGGTACCTAGTAACGAGTACGGGGTTAGGTACTAACCTACGGAGGGTGTAGAATAGTACATATGTTATATAGAAGGGTTATCTATATAGAGAGCTGTGATCTGTAACAGGACGGTATTCTGTACAAAATAATAAACCGTTGTGCAGGGATTTGCAGCGTTTTTCTTTACCTAACGATGCATTGGCTAATCTCAATGGGCCGCTCAAAAAACATTGAAGTTTTCCTCATGGGTCTGGTGAGTGACCAGCGGGCTAATTTGAACAAACCCCTTTTTGCTAAACATAAAATGTCAATATTTTCAAAATCAATTTTCTGGAAATTGTGGATGCTTCCTACAAAGGTTGGTGGAAACGTTTTTTATAAACAGAGTTACAGTCACTGATGGAGGGTCACTGACGTATGAATTGGTCCACAGCGTATACCTACCTAATATACAACCGGTCCAAATAATACCTACATTATGCTATACAGCCAGAACAATGCTTACCAAGGTGGTGGGTATGAATAGTGCTCTCCGCGATCGTCCATAGGGTGCTGCGCCGGCGCTGTGGGCTCCGTATTCAACAAAGACGACAGGGACAACATGATCACGATCACCAAGTGCGTTCAGTCCATGAACAAATAATTCAAGTTGAAACTAAGGTAAGCTACACTATGAGAACTGGATCGTATAGGAGGCACGAGTATGACTGGTGCAGGACGCTCTGTCATCAGATCTTGAGTCTTCCTGTCGAAATTATTCGGCTCGCTGGCCCGTCACCTGAGCCGTTAGATCTCGCGGGTCACAGACACCGAGACATTTCTTCAAAATAATAGAGACCTTACTTGGCGAGCTACCAATTTTATAATTTCATGTTCTCAATAACTGCAGCTGTAAACTAACTGTCAGAGATGCAACAGTATTAGTACATTTCTGGTTAACTTTTTTATTTTTGGTTTATTATTTTCAATAATGAACCATTGGAATCGAGCATGAAAAAAAAAAAAAAAAAAAATCCAACTCCCCTCAAAATTTGATGGTTTACGTTTCAAGGTATGTACTTAGAATCCGAAAATGCAATAAAAACGCTGCAAATCCCTGCATTACGGTTTATTATTTTGTACAGAATACCCTTCTGTTACAGATCACAGCTCTCTGTTTTGAGAGTCGTTGTGGGTGAAGCCCGAGCAAACCCTCAGTAGAGGTTACGAATTTACTAATAAAAATGCAATGAGGTTGCTGCCACCACCTACGATAACGTAGGACACCTTTCAGTAGTTAGGTGAAAGGAAACAAACTTTGAATTTAACAGTTATAATGAAGAAGACAAGGTTGTTATTATTTACAATAAGGCATTTTATACAGCGGTAGCGCGAAGGCAGTCTTCGAGACTAAGGTTCTTTATAGGTAAAAGGGGATACAGAGTATCGTAGGATTTAATCTTGTAAAGAATGATGAAGGATTCTCAAGCAATCCTTGATAGCCTGAAGGGCGTTTTCTACGTAAATGAACAAATAACGTTGATGCTGAAGGCAGTTAAGACAAATGAAATTCATACACTTGAATCTATTAAAAGGAAGTTAAGATTTGTGCTGAAGGCGTAATAAGAATTTAAGTTAAGTAAAGGGAAATTTCCAAAGATGACAAATACAAAAGAATTGGTCGTACCAGGTGAAATCAGTTGAATGTCCAGGGTCTCACTATCACCAGTCCGGGACTGCAGTCTTGTAGCTCACGGTAGTTCGACGGATTGCCCTTGCCGAATTGTACCAAACAAACACGGTGCGTACTACACCACACGGTAGCTCGACGGATGTCCCTTGCCGAGTTGTACCAAACACGTACAGAAATGTTCCACGACTTGGAAGTCTACACGGGTACGCGTACCCAAAGGAATTTAAAAGGGAGAGTGAAACACCAATCGGCTCGTAGCAACAAGATCGAGTGAATGCTGCTGGAGGGGGAAACGGCCGTTTATATAGGGGCGCAGTTCCCTTGGGTGCCGCCAGGCAGTGCAGTGATCCGTGCAGGGTTGCCTCCCTTCCAGCGTCGAGCAGGGTTGCCTCCCTTCCGAAGGCTTAACTCGCGCGGTGGATGCGACGAAGGCACTGGACCAACTGCAGCGGAGGGAATCCGAACCTTCAATGGCGGTACCCGGTCACATCCCTCTCCTCTCCGGAGGCCGATGTCCTCATCGGCAATCCTCCGAACGACGGGGGCGGCTGGAGGAGCTGATGACAGGACGAGGTTGACACGTGTGGCTCGGCATCCGCGGCAGTGAGCAGCCTGTTGGGGCGTTGCCGTGTGGTCAGACGTGGGACAGACTGGCGCAGGTGCTCCGTGGCGCGCTTCACGCTGCAACCGGAGGCTGAAAGCGCGGCAAGCTTCGCACCATTTGTTGGAGCAGGAGCGTCGTGGTTCGCTGCAGATGGGGCAAGGGAGTCCAGTAACGGGGATGGCATCGGTGGCGTTGGTCGCCGGGAGGGTTGACTGGGTCCTTGCTTCTTCCACGTCGTCCAAAGCTGCCGGCTGGGGTTCCGGGGAGCGTCTCATGGGCAGAGGGCGGACTGGTGGTCTCTTCGGCCGGAGGTTGGTCTGTACAGACCGAGTGATGCAGGGTCAAACTGGGGGATGACGGTCCTCATAGAAATTCCGCAGGCGGAGGATGGCGGCGCTGGTCTCGTGATAACCAATCTCGCGGCTGCGGGGATTGGCTGCGTGGTAGAGGGTGTGGACACCACGTTGCAGGTACTCCCACAGGGTTTCCTCCAGTCCAGAGTCGACTGGGGTCGGAGCACGAAATGGGACAAGGGGCGAGAACATCTCCCCGCGAGGGGTGGACCCAGTAGTTGTGAGAGGGGAGTACCCGGGCGAGTCCTCATCGGAACTCCAGTCCTGCCCGGTCAGCTTGGCAAGCTGGCGAAGGACCTTTCCGGGGCGTCGGGGTGCGGACATGGTGGGAGTGAGAAGTCCTAAGTTATAAACAAGTGAAGGGAAAGAATTTAGAGACATTGAGACCAACAACCCTAGCAGTTGCCTAGCACAAGGATACCTGACTGCACAGACCGGGAGGTAAGGTTGGGTAAAGCAAACCCGTAATAAAAAAAAGAAACCGTACACCGAGGGGCGACTCCTGTGGCTAGGACTCGGTACCGGCTTAAAATTATCAAAATCGACATTTAGGAACGCAAAATGGCACACGGTTATTAATACATTTATATTTTACAATAATTAACTAATTTTTTTTTTCTCAGTGAAATTTACAAAAATGTTTATACAAGAAAACTTCTTTTAATGAAAACTGGTTCACGAGGCTTGTCCCGTTGCGAGCCGACGATAGTCCAGGCGAGGACGTTCTCGCAACTGGTACGGGTGCGACGGAGGTGGACAAACTGTGGGGGGGGGGGGGGGGGGGCACGTTCGTTTCTTCGGGGTCGGCGTCTGCGGGCTCATTCGTGCGGGAGTCCTGTGGGGACAGCGCCTCGTTTGTTATCTCCGCGTCTTCCTCGGTCTCCGTTAGTGCCTTCGTCAGAGGCAAAGGAGGGCGAGGTATAGTGCGGAATTCGGGAGTGGTGACGTATGAGTCGTCTGGTATGCCTCGCACATATGCGGGCTTCAGGCGGCTTACATGGATGACCGACCTACGGCCCAGCTGGTCGCATACCTCGTAGGTTACTTCCGAGAATCGACGATTGATCCTGTGTGGCCCAATCCACGGGCTCCAAAATTTAGGGACAAGGCCCGGGGATGGTTTAATTCGTCGTATGTACACCGGGTCATTGACACTAAAATAGCGCGGGCTTTTTCGCGCATTCGCCACTTGTAGGCGCTTGTCACAGGCTGTTTGTAGAGCGCGGGTGGCCGTCTGGTAAATCTGGCGGAGCTTTTTCTGAGTCGGGGTATAAGCTGGCGAGGGGTCGATTTTCAGTGCAGCGTCGATCGGCAGGCGTACTTCCCGTCCGAGGTGTAAGAGGTTTGGTGTATACCCAGTACTGCTGTGGACATTTTCCCGATATACGGCGAGGGCGATAGGCAAGACCTTTTCCCATTCCAACGTGGCGGGTGAGAGTTTTGCCACCAAATTGGCCAGAGTGCGGTGAAACCGCTCGCAGACTCCATTGCTCTGTGGATGGTAAGCCGTTGTTTGCACCTTGCGAATTCCCCACGCGTCACACAGCTCCTTCACAATGGCCGAGGTAAAAGCGGTACCTCGGTCGGAAATGATCTTAGTCGGGACACCATGAACAGGGAAGTAATGATAGGTGAGAGTTTCGACCACCATTTTAGCAGTAGTGTCAGGGACCACATACGCTTCTGCATACTTGCTGAAATGATCAACCACAGTGAGCAGGTACTTGGGTCCGGTCGGGGTGGGTAAAGGTCCCACATGATCGATGCCTAAAATTTCTCCGGGCGCCTTTGGTAGTTCCGGGGTTTGAACTGGTGGGTCGAGTCGATTCGGGGTGTTGCGGCGCTGGCATACCTCACATGAACGCACGAATTCTTGGACGTGTCGCGCCAGTTTGGGCCAGACGCTGTACTTCTGGACAGCCGTTTCAGTGCCCTCGATTCCGGGATGGCCTGCCCATTGGCTTTCGTGGCATGCGGAAATAATGTGATGTCCCAGAGAGGCTGGTATCAACAGAATGGAGAGTTCGGCATGGTCATTCTCGGCGATGGTCACCCAAATGCCGTTTCTTTGGGTTGCATTCCACTTTTCCGGGTGTCTGCTAACATCGTTAATCCACGGGTCCAGTTGCTGCGCTGCAATCATTAGTTCCGGGGACAATTGGAAGGCTCGAATGCTTGAAATGTGGACGCGGCTTAGCGCGTCGGCGTGCTTCATCTGGCTCCCAGGAGTAGTATATAAAATGGGGCTTCTGGCCCGATTTTGAGATGAGGCTTCTGGCCCGATTTTGAGCTGGGGCTACTGGCCCGACCGTCGAGCTGGGGTTTCTAGCCCGTCAACTGAAAGCGAGGCATTGGGTGTCGGGAACCAAACTCTGAATTTTCAAGCTTGAGAAAAAAAAATGAAAAAAATAAAATAAAAATGAAACAGGTGAGAGAAAATTTTTCGTTTGAGATTGCGCGAAACTTTTTTTTCTGCAGATTTTGTTTTTTTTCAGTATCAGGATTTTGGTATCAACGGACCTACGTATTACTTTCCTTGATTATGTTATTGAAGAGATCATAATCTAAGGTAGTGTGAGACAGGAGTACTACGTAAAGATTTGTTCCTGCTGAGGGTGCAAAATCCGCGGTAATTATAATATTAGATTTCGAATTGGAAATATTTTCCGTTTGTTAACTTGTGTCGATCACGTAAACGCATTTTCCGTTTATAAAGTTCTGGGGATTGTAGAGCATGTCATTATTATTTTGATAGACATTTTTAAAATCTTTGTACATTTCGTAGGCGAGGGTGTAGTTACCAGCCGCGATATCCAAGTTTTCCATTTCTTCAGGGTAAACGTTATCATTGATCTTCACCTTTATATTTTTAACGTTGGCATTATCAAACAACGAAGCATCCTGCAACTGCGTGCCGGTTTCAGATTGGAAAGCGACCATCACAAACGTAGGATTTCGAATGTTTCTAAAGATATTGGTTACATCAAATGTAAACGTATTTCCGTTGATTTCAGGTTTTTGTATGCACTGCCAGCTCCTGAAATGGAACTGTATTTTTTTCAGGTCGGACAATTCTTTCACCTGCTCGATTTTAGCCATAGGTTTGAATTCAATCATCGGGACCCGAATTATGAACTCTGTGATACCCGTCCTTCTGCTGGTAGGGTGGCATCATCGTAACTCCCGTCACTTTTTTTCGTTTTCCATCTGTAAATGGTGTTAGCATCACCATCTCTGATAAAGGAAATTACGAATCCTCCTTTATAAAGCGGTATACTAACATCTTCGAAAAATCCCAACCCTAAATGTGAAAGATTCCCGCATACGTAGAATGTATTTCTATCTGCGTTGCACTGTGATACAAAACCATTGTTTGCAATCGAATTACTTTCTGAGCCTCTGTACGAGACACTGCTCTTCACGGTACTAGTAACACCAGGGTATTCTACTTCGTCAATTAAATAATTGTGTTTTTTCACCTCGATTCTAGAGAACAAATATGGAACGAAGTTATCAATCAATTTCACATTTGTTTTTGCTGGGTAATCTCCTCCATTTCGCTTCTTCAACGTCCCAGAAATGAAATATTGAAACTTTGACATAGAAAATCCATCTCCATAATCGATATTGAACTCTGTTCTTTTGTTGGGGGCGTTAAGGTTTTGAGTGCTGTTGGGATAGTAATGTTTGTACTCTGAGCGGACAATGTCCTTCATGTATTTCGAAAATACGTTCGCCATCTTTCTCTTTCTTATATATAGTCTAAAAAAAAATTAAAGCAAACTTTCCCAGAAGTATTTATCTTTTTTTAGTTTTTCTAATATCGAGTTAAGGGGCATATGTTTATTAACTAGCAAGTAGAGAACTATTAGACACAAGTGTCCGCATATTGGAGCGTCGGTGTAATCTTGAATCCTGTCTCTATTGAAGAACAAACGCTTTCCACCCAAGTACGAAATTAATTCCCTCGGTGGATTAGCGTTCCCGTACGAATCAAAATAATATTTATCCATCATGTTTTTGTAGTAAGCCGTCCAGTGTGTGCCGTCTGTTTTTGAATCACCAAGATTCAGAATTCCACATTCAATTATGTTTGGAGTTTTAGGTAAAGCATCTCTCATAAATACCCCTCTAAAATTATTTATTCCAAGTTTATCCAAAGCATAATAAGTAATATCAAAATTGCTCAACGCTTCGACTTTTTGGTTTATTATTTTCAATAATGAACCATTGGAATCGAGCATGAAAAAAAAAACGCTGCAAATCCCTGCACAACGGTTTATTATTTTGTATAGAATACCCTTCTGTTACAGATCACAGCTCTATGTATAGATAACCCGTCTATATAATATGATATGTACTATTCTATGCATAATTATTTAGATCGCAGACCCTCCGTAGGTTAGTACCCAACCCCGTACTCGTTACTAGGTACCTACCTAAATCACGAGTTAAATGTTGCTAAAATAATTCTGCCGATGACAAACAGTACCTAACAAAAAGAAACACACATAATGAAGTTCTGAAAAGAAATTGTTGATGAGGAGTGAAAAAAGTTGCAAAAGTACCTACCAACAAACTCCAGCCCCTTCTACGTAGATGGTATAATGAACCGTTGTGTAATAATTTACCGTTGAGTAATGATTTACCGTAGTAATAATTTACCCATCAATAATACTTCAACGTTTGTTCAAGTTTCACTACCTACCAACAAACTCCAAAAGAGCCATCATTTTTCAAATTAAATAATATCACAGAACATCCAACTCGACTTCATACTCCGCCAATATAATCAGGTGATCCCTACCAATGATTGGCCGTATTCACAAATTCCTATTGTGGGCGCGTCTCTGGTTACGAGATTTGGTTTGAATTGTATACAATTTTATTCACACTGGAGTCGAAAATGCCTGTCGGTGCAAACTTCGGGGCCTTACTGTGAACGAACGGCTGGACGTACGATGCTCCGGATGGTCTTAAAAAACTCGCAAGTTCAAGAACTATTTAAAACCGTAAAAATATTTACGTAAAAAAATGGTATAGGCGTTTTGAAAATTTCAACCCCTATTTTGAACCCCTTAGAGATGACTCACAGTAACGTCGAGCTTCGAGGACCAACTAGACGCCGAACGGAACCTATAACCCGAATTTCATCAATTTTTTTTCATGGTAACTAAGAAAAGTGGCCCGTACGGCGTACGGCGGACAGACAGAAATATTTTTATTGCAGTTTTGGATTCTACATACCTTGAAACGTAAACTATCAAATTTTGAGGGGGGGTAAGAATTTTTTTTTTTCATGCTCGATTCCAATGGTTCATTATTGAAAATAATAAACCAAAATTCTTACCCCCCCTCAAAATTTGATGGTTTACGTTTCAAGGTATGTAGAATCCAAAACTGCAATAAAAATATTTCTGTCTGTCCGCCGTACGCCGTACGGGCCACTTTTCTTAGTTACCATGAAAAAAAATTGATGAAATTCGGGTCATAGGTTCCATTCGGCGTCTAGTTGGTCCTCGAAGCTCGACGTTACTGTGAGTCATCTCTAAGGGGTTCAAAATAGGGGTTGCAATTTTCAAAACGCCTATACCATTTTTTTACGTAAATATTTTTACGGTTTTAAATAGTTCTTGAACTTGCGAGTTTTTTAAGACCACCCGGAGCATCGTACGTCCAGCCGTTCGTTCACAGTAAGGCCCCAAAGTTTGCACCGACAGGCATTTTCGACTCCAGTGTGAATGAAATTGTATACAATTCAAACCAAATCTCGTAACCAGAGACGCGCCCACAATAGGAATTTGTGAATACGGCCAATCATTGGTAGGGATCACCTGATTATATTGGCGGAGTATGAAGTCGAGTTGGTTGTTCTGTGATATTATTTCGCTTGAAAAATGATGGCTCTTTTGGAGTTTGTTGGTAGGTAGTGAAACTTGAACAAACGTTGAAGTATTATTGATGGGTAAATTATTACTACGGTAAATCATTACTCAACGGTAAATTATTACACAACGGTTCATTATACCATCTACGTAGAAGGGGCTGGAGTTTGTTGGTAGGTACTTTTGCAACTTTTTTCACTCCTCATCAACAATTTCTTTTCAGAACTTCATTATGTGTGTTTCTTTTTGTTAGGTACTGTTTGTCATCGGCAGAATTATTTTAGCAACATTTAACTCGCGATTTAGGTAGGTACCTAGTAACGAGTACGGGGTTAGGTACTAACCTACGGAGGGTCTGCGATCTACATAATATGTACTCGTATAGAGGAATACATATTATATTATATAGACGGGTTATCTATACATAGAGCTGTGATCTGTAACAGGAGGGTATTCTATACAAAATAATAAACCGTTGTGCAGGGATTTGCAGCGTTTTTTTTTTTTTTTTTACCTGACCACCCGTTTTCTTGTTTTCCATCGCTTTATTATGTCTTATCGTTTGCTGTAATCGTTTCTGCCGATCTTTATAATCAATTACTGAATTAGCAACAGCAGCACCACCTCCCAACAATCCACTCAGAGCGCCTAACCCAGCAAATATGAGGGGAAGAAACCCACCTCTATAATTTTCTTTCAACTGCTGATATGATAATTTCAAACGATACCCTTTATTTTTCAACCGAGATTTAGCTTTTTCATTATGCTGTTCGCGTGTTATACCAATTTTGTCTTTACCATTGTTTTGTAACAATTGATCTTTACTTAATTGTATGACAGCTCCATTCCCCTGCTTGTATGCAGCTCGGATCTTGGTCCGTTGACCGCTTGTTAGTGACAATGCCGACGAGATATTATTCATGGCGTTTGTTAATCCTCTTATTATTACCTACTAAAACTTTAGTTGAGGTTCAATCCCCATCCCAAATGTTTCATTCACGTTCATCGCTGCACCAGTTGCTAACGCCCAAAATCTCTCGTTCAGGTCAGCGTCTTTGGAATTCAATCTACTCCACGCCTTATCTTCCAAAACTTTGTCTGCGACATGTCTATCCGCGGTTTTAGGGTAATCTCTATAAAAAATATCATGCTCCTTTGCGACATCATCAAGTTTGTTCACCCCCACATCTCCTCTTTCTAAACGTTCTCCAAATTCGTCCCAGGTCCTAGGAAATTATAGCCTCTCGCGTGCATTTCAAAAGGAACTTTTTTCAGTAATGAATTGAATAAGCCAGACCCTACCTTATCACCTTTTAAAAGCTTTGACGGCATGTTGGAAACAAACCGAATTAAATATTCAGTACCCTTCGGAGTGTCTATAATCTCTTCAAGCCTATCGTTGAAGAACTGTTGGATAGCTAATTTTTCGTTATGAAAGTTATTATTTCCTGCCTGCTCCTGACTGTATATATAATGAATTCGTGCAACTAGCTCGTTCAAGTTGTCAATATACTTATACTCAATGACGTTATTATTATATTCTACGGTTCCAGATCCTAATTGATCAGTTCTTTTATCACCGTTATATTGGTTTATTATTTTCAATAATGAACCATTGGAATCGAACATGAAAAAAAAAATTCTTACCCCCCCCTCAAAATTTGATGGTTTACGTTTCAAGGTATGTAGAATCCAAAACTGCAATAAAAATATTTCTGTCTGTCCGCCGTACGCCGTACGGGCCACTTTTCTTAGTTACCATGAAAAAAACGCTGCAAATCCCTGCACAACGGTTTATTATTTTGTATAGAATACCCTTCCGTTACAGATCACAGCTCTATGTATAGATAACCCGTCTATATAATATGATATGTACTATTCTATACATATTATGTAGATCGCAGACCCTCCGTAGGTTAGTACCTAACCCCGTACTCGTTACTAGGTACCTACCTAAATCACGAGTTAAATGTTGCTAAAATAATTCTGCCGATGACAAACAGTACCTAACAAAAAGAAACACACATAATGAAGTTCTGAAAAGAGATTGTTGATGAGGAGTGAAAAAAGTTGCGAAAGTAGGTACCTACCAACAAACTCCAGCCCCTTCTACGTAGATGGTATAATGAACCGTTGTGTAATAATTTACCGTTGAGTAATGATTTACCGTAGTAATAATTTACCCATCAATAATACTTCAACGTTTGTTCAAGTTTCACTACCTACCAACAAACTCCAAAAGAGCCATCATTTTTCAAATGAAATAATATCACAGAACAACCAACTCGACTTCATACTCCGCCAATATAATCAGGTGATCCCTAGCAATGATTTCAGGAGCATCTAGGAGAAGAGCGTGGTGGAACGGCCCGAGCGCTGCCTAGCGAGGATTAGATGAACCTACCGGAGCTCAGAACCTGGGTTATCACTAGTTACCTCATATCAGTCGGCCGGTGTATAGTCAAAATTCCAGTGTTCCTAATGCCTAATAGTTCCTAATAGTAGGTAAATAATTCATGATTCCGTGCATAATGTTTTGTTGCAGTTATTGTGGCAAAACATACGAGGAGAGCAGCTCTCTTCGGACGCATCGCTTCCGAAAACACCGGGATAAAGCTTCCGCCGTTTTTCATCAATGTCCGATCTGCCCCTATACAACGAAATTCGAGTATCATTTAACCAGACATATGAAGGTACATGCCCCAGACAAAAAAGTTGTTAACTCACCAATTATTAATGTATGCAGTTTGTGCAGCATATTCGAATCTAACGACCGTGGGACTATGCTCAGTCATTACGAAAACGTCCACGACATCCAACTTACCGAGCGAACAGTGCAGTTCGGAAGTTTTGATGAATTCAAGACTTGGAAGGATGAAACCGAAACCAAAGAGTTTTGTCGGTTCGTGAAGCGTTGCGGTAAAACAATAAACAAAAATGATTCCATCACATCCTATTTCCGCTGTTTTAGAGATGGTTATTTCGTCTCAAGAGGCGCGGGGAAAAGAAGACTGAAGGTTAGAGGTTCTTGTCGCATTGGTGGTGTGTGTCCCGCGTCAGTGAGAGTCATAGAGACTCCGGCAACTGGCACTGTTCTCGTCAATTATGTCGCTCAGCACGTTGGGCACGCTTCCGACGTAGGGAGAATGAGTCTCACAGAAAAGGAGAAGGAAGAAATAGCATCCAAACTTGCAGCTGGAATCCCAGTTGCAACCTTATTGGACTCTTTTCGTGAATCAATTTGCAAAGGTGAGCTCAGTCGTATTCATCTCACTACTAGGAAAGATTTGTGGAACATCAGAAGCAGCCTTCATCTGCAGAACGGGTTTATGCTCCACTCCGACGACCGTGTGAGCGTCGAAGCGTTGTTAGGCACGCTGGGTAACTACAGTGATGTGGTAAGGTTTTATAAGGGTCAGTCTTTGAAAGACCCATCTCATCCAGAACTGAACGAAGAAGACTTCGTATTGATTCTCTCTCTGGACAGCCAGTTACAAATGCTTAAACAATTTGGGAATGATTGCGTTTGCTTCGATGGCACTCATGGTACCGACGGCTACGCCTTTGAACTGACGACCCTTTTAGTAAAACATGATCAGAAACAAGGCTTCCCCTGCGCCTACATGGTTAGCAACCGTTGCGATTCTCAGATGATGTCTCTATTCATTGGAGTGATACTGACTCATCTACGTTCCCCAATAACTCCAGATGTCATTATGAGTGACATGTCAGAAATATATTATAACGGATGGTGCTCTGCATCGCCATGTGACGAAAAACCCATCCGTTGGTTGTACTGCGCCTGGCATGTAGACCAACGCTGGAGACAGAACCTGACGAAGATTAGAGACTCGGCTAAAAGGTGTCTAGTGTACAAAATGCTTCGACTTCTTGCTGACGAACCTGATGAGGATGCTTTCTCGACTTTATTGGAGCGAACGCTGAACACCATTGTCGTGAGTCCCTCCCGGGAACACTCCTATCATATTAAGTTCTCACCAATATCCAAACGCCAAACTAAAGCTCCGTAAATAAAGATATGAGTGGGGACAGGCGACAGAACCCAGGGTTACTCAACCTGGGGCCCCACTACCAGCTCCCAGCAAGGAGCTGGAGGGAGAGGCCCCCAAGTACTATAAAACCCCGGATCCTGGCGCTCAAGCTTCATTCGACACTTCCTCTAACCAGCTCTCTCTTCTCTCTCTTACCTTACCTCCCAGATGATCGGTTGACTACAGCCGCCTGGGAATTTCACCTCCTCTCTCCTCCTCCTTGTCTAGATGATCGGTTGAATACAGCCGCCTAGACAAGGGACCTCTCCTCTCCTTTCCTTTACCTAGATGAACGGTTGACTACAGCCGCCTAGGTAAAATTCCCTCATCCACCTCTCTCTCCTCCAAAGTCGTAGATGTTCGGTTGACTACAGCCGCCTGCGACTTTTCCTCACCTTCCTTCCACTCCACCTCTCTCTCCTCCAAAGTCGTAGATGTTCGGTTGACTACAGCCGCCTGCGACTTTTCCTCCGTTCTCTCCTTTACCTAAATTCACTCACTCACCTTCCTTCCACGCCACCGTGATGAGAATTTTAAATTCATCACAGTGGTGACCCCGACGTTCACTCAACCTTCTTCCTTCCCACCTTCCCACCTCATGTGTCGCCCCAGTCAAACAGTTCGGTGTCCCGCATTTTAAATTCAAAATTCAGTCAGTATAAATTCGCAGTTCTTGGCCCAAACCACTCAACTCTCAACTCAACACACCTCCGCTCCCGCCGATTGCGAATTTCAAGATTCAAAACCACGTCAAATTTTTGAATTTTAGTTACAGAAATGGACCCGAACTCACCGCCACCGCTCCTCCGGCCGTCCCTGCTGCAGCCGCCGACCGCTGCGACGACGGACAACGACAACCCCTTCACCAGCCTCTCACCAGCCGGCTCCGCCACCTCCACGGCGCCCGCCGCCGCCACCGCCGCCGCTACGGCCGCAACCGCTACCGACGTCATGACGGCATCCGCAGCGTTCCCTCTGTCGCTGCCCCCCTTCTACACGCACGACCCCGCGCTGTGGTTTTTTCAAGTGGACGCTGCGTTTTCGGCCGCCAACATCCGCAGCCAGAAGACTAGATATTCTCGGATCATTTCGTTGCTACCCTACGAGATCCTACTGCAAACTTCAGATATCTCCCCCGACGCCGCCGCTGCGTACGACGACCTCCGCAGCCGCCTCATCAACACCTACCAGCCGTCGAAAATCGCCCGAGTCGCCGCCCTCTCCCAACCTCAACACCTCGGCGACCAGAAGCCCTCCCACCTCTACCGACGGCTGCGACACCAGCTGCAGGGGATTATGACCGCCGACATCGCACGCACGTTCTGGTTACGTGCCCTTCCCCACCCCATCCAGATGGCCCTGGCCAGCCATCTCGACGGTCCCGACGAGCCCCTCCTGCGGCTGGCGGACACCGTTCACGACTTGGCCGCTGCGGCCGCCGTCAGTGAGGTGCGTACGCCGCGTCACCCCCCGCCTCTCCGGGACCGCACGAAATCCCGAGACCGCGGCCGGGCACCCTCCCTCGACGGACGTCGGCTCCTTTCGGCGGATCGCCGACGCGACTCTTCCGCCGACCGCCGCCGCCAGCGCTCACCCGAGCGCCGCAACACATCCCCTCTCCGCCAGCGCAGAGGACGATCCCCGGCCGCTGCGCGCGCATCCACCTCGACCCGCCCCACCAACTCCACCTACCTTCCTGCGGACCCCCCCCACCGTTGTTTCTATCATGTAAACTTCGGTGGGGAGGCCCGCAAGTGCCAACCCCCCTGCTCCTTCGCCCCTAAGCAGGGAAACGCAGACGCCCGCCGGTAAATCCGGCGGGCCCCCCTCCTCGCCAACACGGGGGGGACCATGAACAACCCCCCCCCCCCCCCCCCCGCCAGCATTCACACCGCCACCACCACCAATCCACGCTACCCCTCCTACGCCGCCGCCACGGCTGCCAACCTTCCGGCCGCGCCTACAGCGCCGCCGAAACCCTCACCCCACCACCACCGAAACGGATTCTCCCCGCCCGCCACCAGGGCGACCAACCTTCCGGCCGCCACTCACGCCGCCGCTACCGTTCCCCCACCCCGGAACGGAACCTCCACGCCCGCCTCCAGGGCGCAACCCCCTCCGGCCACCTCTACACCCGCCACTACCGTTCCCCCTCCCCGGAACAAAACGGAGCCGCCTCCTGCCAAACAGGCCAGCCCCCCTGCAGACTCCACCGTTCCCCCCCTCCGGAACGGCAAGAAACCGCCCCGCGTCTCCTTCGCGGCGGACCAGCCGACGCCGGCACACATCCCTACCTCCGCAATTCTGCACAACGCCCTCCCGACCCACCAGCGACTTTTCTTGCGCTGCAAGAAAACAAATGTACCTTTCTTGGTGGACACGGGGGCGGCGCTGTCAATATTTCCCAACAACATCCTCCGTCGTCAGGCGCGCTGCTACCGGCAGCTTCTCTGCGCCGCCAACGGTACCACCATCCCCTCGTACGGGACGTACCGCTCCTCAGTTTATATGAGCGGGCTCGCGTACGAGTGGGAATTTACCGTGGCGGACGTGGAGAAGGCGATCCTGGGGGCCGATTTTCTGGCATATTTCGGTCTCCAGGTCGACGTCCGGAATGCGCGCCTGATTGACCCCGCCACAAAAACACCCATACCCGGATTCATACATGCCATCAACCACCCCCCAACGCAATTTGAACGCCTCCTCCTCAACTACCGCCCCCAGCGCCGCCCCTCTGCCCACATCTCCACCATCCAACACCACATAGAGACTTCCGGCCCCCCCATCACAGCGAAAGCCCGACGACTCCACCCCCTGCAACTATCGAAAGCCCGGCAACATTTCAATAAACTCATAGCCGACGGCATCGTCCGCCCCTCGAAATCCCCTTGGGCTTCTCCACTCCACATCGTGCAGAAGCCCAATGGGGATATCCGCCCCTGCGGGGACTACCGGCGCCTCAATTCTAAAACCACGCCGGATCTTTACAATGTTCCCCACCTACGAGATTTCTCGTCACACCTCCATGGCGCTACTATCTTCTCTACCCTCGACATTTCAAGGGCGTTCCACCACATCAACATTCACCCCCCCGATGTCCAGAAAACCGCCATCATTACCCCGTTCGGACTTTTCGAATATGTGAAAATGGGCTTCGGGTTGAGGAACGCTGCACAGACGTGGCAGCGCTATATGGACAGCATCCTGCGAGGCCTACCGTTCGTCTTTTGCTTCCTGGACGACGTCCTGGTGGCCTCCAGGACACCGGAAGAACACCTCAGCCATCTCCAACAGATCCTCTTCTCCTCCGAGGGCCTCTTGGTTAACACGGACAAGTGCGTTCTCGGCCAACCCTCCGTCCGCTGCCTCGGCCACCACGATTCATCCGAGGGCATCAAACCCCTCGCAGACAAGGTCCACGCCATTAGTGACTTCCCTCAACCCCGCACCGTGACGGAACTCCGCCGCTTCCTGGGTATGTTAAACTTTTACCGCAGACACATAAAACACGCAGCACAACATCAACAACCACTCATACACGCCATTCCCAAACCCTCCAAAAAAAATGACAACCGCCCCATCACCTGGACCCCCCAACTCATCTCCTCCTTCAAAATTTGCAAACAGGACCTAGTAGACGCCGCTCTATTGGCCCATCCCGATCCTCACGCCCCCCTATCCATCACCACCGATGCGTCCGACTGGGCCATCGGGGCAGTGCTCCATCAGCACACCGGCGCCACCCCCCAACCCCTAGGCTTCTTTTCCAAAACGCTATCCCCCACCCAGAAAAATTACTCCACGTTCGACAGAGAACTCCTCGCCATCCACGAAGCCATAAAGCACTTTCGTGACTTCGTGGAGGGCAGGCAGTTCTCTGTCGTCACTGATCACAAGCCCCTGACCCACGCCCTCCTACAGAACCGCAAATCCGCCTCCCCACGTCGCCTCCGGCAACTCGAGTTTATCGGGCAATTTACGTCCGATATCCGATACTTGCCGGGGGCCGACAACTGCGTGGCGGACGCGCTCTCCCGGCCCACCCCTACCCCCGCGCCGGTGGCGGAGTTACTGCCCTTCCCCTCCCCACAAATCCTAAAATCAAAACAAACTCCACATTCCGACCCCGCCCTCTCCAATCTCATTTCCGCCTCCAAATTGGAACAGCCGCCGCCCCTCGATCTCTGGTGCGACGTAACGGCCGATACACCGCGCCCTTACGTCCCACCGGAGCTGAGGCGGCAGTTGTTCCTCCACTACCACTCCCTTCACCATCCTGGCATTCGGGCTAGCCGGGACCTTATCAAGACGCGGTACTTCTGGCCCCCACATGAACACAGATATTCGTAACTGGGTTCTGGGGTGCCAGAAGTGCCAGCGGTTTAAGGTCTCGGCCCACCCCCATGTCCCCCCTCAAACCATTCCCGACTCCCTACCGTGGGAACATGTTCATCTGGATTTAGTGGGCCCCCTTCCCCCGTCCGAGGGGAAAAAATACTGCCTCACGATGATCGACCGTGCCACCAACTGGGTGGAATGCATCCCACTCGCAAATATCACCGCGGACGCCGTCGCGACGGCTTTCCTCACTCAATGGGTTAGCCGTTACGGTTGTCCGCGAACAGTCACGGTCGATCAAGGGAGGCAGTTTGAGTCCGCCCACTTTTCCGATTTACTACGTTCCCTCGGCATCCACAAAATCCACACTACCCCATACCATCCCCAATCCAACGGGAAAATAGAGCGGTGGCACTCGGTCCTGAAACAGGCCATTTCTACTTCAACGAATTCCCCTTCCTGGACTAAATCCCTCCCCTACATTTTACTCAGCCTACGCACTTCAGCTCGTCCTTCAGACCAAACCAGCCCCGCACAAAACGCATTTAAAGACCCATTACGTCTACCGGCCGACATTTTCACCCCAAATCACACGCCGTCTATTAACAGGGAACCGCTACACTCAACAACACCGACAAACGACACCACTTATCCCAAACGGTTTTTCACCACCACACACATGTACCTGAAAGAGCCCGGCATCCATAAAACTTTCCAACCACTTTATGCCGGGCCCTTTCAAGTCATTCGCACAACACACACCACCGCGACCCTGTTAATTGACGGCAAACCACATACAGTCCCGTTAGCCAGGTGTAAACCCGCACCTGTGCTAACCCAACCCACTGACACTATCAGTCTCCCGCCGTCCGTTCGCTATGTCACACCGCTCCCCGATGCACCAGTCACCTCCGTCGCCGTTTCCGGACTTCGATTCGGATCCGGAAATGGCGGCGATTCTCCGGGACGTTTTCGTCCCGGACCCGCTCTCCCCCCTACCCCCTTCGCCCGGGCCGACTACACCGCTTCCGTTCGTCCCGCCACGGATCACCGGACTACCTCCCCGGCCCCGGCGATGGAAGTACCCCCAGTGGAAAATCCTGCGCGAATTTCACACAGCGCACGCCACGGGGGTACACCCTCCCTACTCCCCCACAGACCCCCTAATGTCCTCCATCCTTCGCGAGTTCCGCCTCGCGGAACTCATGCCCCCCCCACCCCCCGTTCAAATTTGCTTTCCCCCACTAAATTTCGAACCCCCACCCCCCGTTCAGTTCACCAACCCCCCGAAAATTTCCACCCACCCAATTTTACCGCCCCCCCCATTTTCGATTTTCGACCCCCCAGTATCTACTTCTCCCCCTCCAACACCCCCTCCCCCCCCTCCATCGCCGGGGATATCCACGATAGTTTCCGCCGGGACGAAACGGCCCGGGCGGCGCAACGGACGGAGGGAGCGTCCCCACGTTCCCCTCGTCCCGGCGGCCAAATCCCCCGCCCCGCTCTGAGCAATCACGGCGGGGCCTTGAGATTCCGGAACAGTGCTAGTGTCTTCTTAATCCGCTCGCACTGTACCGGAACTCGGAGCTCCGCCGTGCCCGCCTCGCCACGAGCTCGGAGCAACCGCCGCCCCCACACACCACACTCACGCACACACTGTCACTCACCACACCCAACACACACCCAGGAATCGGCGGTTTTCCGACACCCCGTTCCACTTTATCCCCCGAGTTTGCACAAAGGTTGTAAATATTGTAAACACTGCACCCCTTGTAAATATTGTACATATTGCGAATTTTGTAACCTCTACACATCTTGTAAATATCATGATTGTAAATATTGTTCATCCTCCTCATCTCGCCCTTGCCGCTCACTTTCACCTTGTAAATATCGTAATTGTAAATATTGCTCATCCTCCTCATCTCGCCCTTGCCGATCACTTTCATAAATGCCACATGTTTATGGATACTGACCACTGCTCCCATCATACTGTATATACTCTCGCCATCTCATCCTACTTATTTTACCTTATTTTCTATGCCTACTTATAATCTACCTACCTTATATTCTACCTACTTATCATCTACCTACTTGTAATCTGCCTATACCATGTTACTACTAGATTTAAGGACCGCCTTCAGCTCAACCTCTGTTTGCATCGGCCCTCAGCCCCTGTCACCTTGCGCCTTCAGCTCCTCCTCTTGTTTGCCGTAGCCCTCAGCTCCTGTCATTTTGCGCCTTCAGCGACCACCTCTTGTTTGCCGTAGCCCTCAGCTCCTGTCATCTTGCGCCTTCAGCACCAATATTGGTTCAAACTGGGGGGACCTCTGTCGTGAGTCCCTCCCGGGAACACTCCTATCATATTAAGTTCTCACCAATATCCAAACGCCAAACTAAAGCTCCGTAAATAAAGATATGAGTGGGGACAGGCGACAGAACCCAGGGTTACTCAACCTGGGGCCCCACTACCAGCTCCCAGCAAGGAGCTGGAGGGAGAGGCCCCCAAGTACTATAAATATATATGTGATGTGTGCACTCTCAGGTGTGAACTGTGTAATGTTTGTGAGCACGATTTCAAATGCACCTGCGTGGATGCCATGAAATTACATCTGTAAGCACATTCACTGAGTTGTGACTTACATCCGTGAAACAGCCGAAGTTGACCAGTCAGCTGCACCTCCTGACGTGGAAATCAGGGAAAACAAATTACTGATAGCAGAAGACACGGAAGGCCGTGTTGAAGAGTCGATTTTGAATGACTTGTCCGCTAAAAATCAGACGATTACGAGCTCAAACACCAAGTACAACGAGAAGAAACAGGCCTTGCTCAGGAACTTTACCCGTTTGGTTGAAGACACTGAAAATTGTGCTCAACTCAAAGAAATCGAAAAAGCTTTACTGCCTGTACCGCACACCATAAAGGCACTTAAAGAGGGGCTCGTTTTTACTAATAAAGGTTCTTCGTCCAAAAAAATCAATCCATGTGCAAACGTTTCACCCCAAAAACCACTATTTTCTACAAAGAAGGCTAGGAAAAACCTCGCCAACAAAATGAGCAAGCCAACTAAAGAAGAGCGTGAAAAACTGCTAGCGAACTTACTACTACCGCGGGAAATTGAAATGGAAACCCTTCCGGACAACATAACCAAAGTCGAAAAATGAATTTGAATTTGAAATGAGTTTAATAAGCAATACCTTGAGTGCAATTTTGATATTATTTATAAATAAATATTTTCATGATGGCTTTTATTTTGGTTTCGGCTGAATCATGTATGAACTTATTCTAACATTGACACAAAAAATTGCAATGTTGATATTTTTATATCATTTTTTTTCTAATTTGGGAGACGACTGAATTCTGTAATCAAAGGAGGCGTGGGTGAGTTTGGAAAAATGAGTTTTCTAGTACCTAGTAAGAGACCTCAGTAAGTACCGAAAGTTTTTCATTATCTAGGTAGGTACCTAGTTATAATAAATGGTGCTTTTGTAAATTCAAATCCCCCGCTTTTAGCGAATTTTCGAAGAAAAGGAAGCTATTGTTCTCGGTCCAAAATTTTTAAAACTCGAATTTCCGAAAGATTTTTATACCAAAATCCGTTTCAGACCATCCTGAATTCACTGCCGAAAGACACCAAAAATTATATATATATATATATATATATATATATATATATATATATATATATATATATAGGTATATTTTGGTACCTTAGGGGCGACGATAGTCCCCTAGGAGTCCCAATCTGGGACTCCAGTGATTGCGACTGTAATGGAGTACCTAGCAGTCCCATGTAAGATATTTTGGTACCTATGTGGTAACAAACCTCATAATGAGTGCAATAGCTCTGAAACACAGGGGAATGTGTTTTTGTGAGGTTGGTAACGATTTTTCCCTCAAGGATGGGGAAGCTCTTGTGAAGCTAAGATATTAGGATGGTGATGACTATGTCATGTTCGTCGCCCCTATGGTAGCAAAATATCTGAAAGCCCAAGTTAGGTTAGGAATAGATATTTTGTTCTCCACTGCAATCCCAGAGGTGACTACAAAGCCCTGTCTGTCGCCCCTGTGGTAGCAAAATATATTCAGAGTGTAAGAAGCTCTGAAACCCTCAGTTAGGTTAAGAAAAAGGATTTTATTAGGTAAAGTATGGTACTTGGAGTAGAGTGGTGATAATTATGGTAATTATTATAAATCTGTAACAGTACAAAATCGTATTAAAAAAGGTTATTGTGTAAAAGTGAGTTTTAGATGTCAGCCTTACAAGGTTA
This sequence comes from Leptopterna dolabrata, assembly GCA_954871275.1. Classification (NCBI taxonomy): domain Eukaryota; kingdom Metazoa; phylum Arthropoda; class Insecta; order Hemiptera; family Miridae; genus Leptopterna; species Leptopterna dolabrata. The sequence continues at coordinate 52,117,862 of OX940981.1, forward strand.
GAAGTGGATGGTTGGACTAAGTGTAGGTAATTATACCAATTATTATAGGAACCGGAAAAAGTTATTATGAAAAAAATACGTTGACTTTAATGTTCAGGCAAAATTGGGTAGGGGTGGTATTTGCAGTATAGTGGTGGCAATTAATTCATTAATGAATTAATGAATTAAGGTCTACATGCCAGGCGCAGTACAACCAACGGATGGGTTTTTCGTCACATGGCGATGCAGAGCACCATCCGTTATAATATATTTCTGACATGTCACTCATAATGACATCTGCAGTTATTGGGGAACGTAGATGAGTCAGTATCACTCCAATGAATAGAGACATCATCTGAAATTCGCAACGGTTGCTAACCATGTAGGCGCAGGGGAAGCCTTGTTTCTGATCATGTTTTACTAAAAGGGTCGTCAGTTCAAAGGCGTAGCCGTCGGTACCATGAGTGCCATCGAAGCAAACACAATCATTCCCAAATTGTTTAAGCATTTGTAACTGGCTGCCCAGAGAGAGAATCAATACGAAGTCTGCTTCGTTCAGTTCTGGATGAGATGGGTCTTTCAAAGACTGACCCTTATAAAACCTTACCACATCACTGTAGTTACCCAGCGTGCCTAACCACGCTTCGACGCTCACACGGTCGACGGAGTGGAGCATAAACCCGTTCTGCAGATGGTTTGGGATGGTTAGGAATGGTTAGGGATGGTTAGGGTTTTTCGTCACATGGCGATGCAGAGCACCATCCGTTATAATATATTTCTGACATGTCACTCATAATGACATCTGGAGTTATTGGGGAACGTAGATGAGTCAGTAACACTCCAATGAATAGAGACATCATCTGAAATTCGCAACGGTTGCTAACCATGTAGGCGCAGGGGAAGCCTTGTTTCTGATCATGTTTTACTAAAAGGGTCGTCAGTTCAAAGGCGTAGCCGTAGGTACCATGAGTGCCATCGAAGCAAACGCAATCATTCCTAAATTGTTCAAGCATTTGTAACTGGCTGTCCAGAGAGAGAATCAATACGAAGTCTGCTTCGTTCAGTTCTGGATGAGATGGGTCTTTCAAAGACTGACCCTTATAAAACCTTACCACATCACTGTAGTTACCCAGCGTGCCTAACCACGCTTCGACGCTCACACGGTCGACGGAGTGGAGCATAAACCCGTTCTGCAGATGGTTAGGGATGGTTAGGAATGGTTAGGGATGGTTAGGATGGTTAGGGATGGTTAGGGATGGTTACCCCCCCCCCCCCCCCCCCGATTGCTCATCACCTTGTCGTGGTGGGGGGGCTTAAGCCTGAGCTGTGGTTCCGGTCGCCATAAGGCCACAGGATCCTCAGCGACGGCAACTAAGAGTGAGCAGGAGGAGTAACAACCTCGTTAAAAAACCAAGGACCACCTGGCCAAGTGGCAGTACCTTGTTAGGCCCCCTTACCCAGGGTTACGCGGAACCACGGCAGCAGGAGCGGGAGGGCCCTGCTGCCTAGACCCGGACTCCATGGCTTCCACTGGATCCGGAATGGTCAAGATGCATTGAGCTGCCGCCCAGGCGGGTAACGGGGGCCACCCTCCCGTGGCTGTCGCCAACCGTCCTGCGGGGCCCCAGCCTGGCAAGCACCCTGCCCGGTACCCAGGGGGTCGGAGCCCTGGGAGCCCTGAACGCTTCAGCAAGTAGGGGCCTTGAGTCCCCTCCCATGAGTTGAGTATAGTCCTCTGTAAGTGGAGGGGGCATAGCCTCTCATGGAAACCCCTTGAGGGGTGAGCCGGGCAGGGGCAGGGACCAAAACCCCAAAATAAAATGTCCTCTTCAACTAATAAATCCCTTACCGCGCCTGACGATGAAAGTGACCCTGACGATAGCAGGAGGCTTTCCGCATCAAGAGTCCCGCGTGGAGCTCAGAGCTCGGAATTTGGCTGACGAACTCTTCAGCGATCTCCCCCAGCAACAGCAGGTAGCAGTGTAAGCACGCCAAAAGGAAGCTCTGGGTCCGGCCCCTTCCCAACGAAAGCATGGGCAAAGAGGCAGAGGAAGGCTAACCAGTCTGACGGATCATCCAGCGATGAGAGCACGCGCATCCCCCCAAGGAAGAAGGCGCCCCAAGGTGTAGCTCCGTCCGACATTATGGCACCCTTGGCAGTGATTAAGAGTTCTTTGGAGGCCGTCTCCAACTATTGCCGCTCATCCGAGAGCAAGCTGAACAAGTGCCAAGCCGCGTTTGTTCAAGGCTACCTGGATAAGACCCTCGGAGCTGCCCAAGAAATGGCAGTGCAAAACTCCTTCCTTGCGGGAAGGTGCAATGCTCTGCAAGATGGCAAGGGAAGAGTAGACCTGGCAGGTCTCTCCGGCGAGCTGAAGAAGATGGCGCCCAGAACCTCGCCCCTTGTGCGAGCGGTCAACGAGGTCCAGGAACATATAAGGGAACTGCGCTCCCAGCAAGGTGCAGCCCCCCCGCTGAGCCAGCAGATAATATCGGCCCTGTCTGAAGTGGAGTCTGAGGCAGACCGCAGGCACCAGGAGCTCTTGTCCCTTCACCGCTCTGGCAATGCCAGTGCGGCGGGGGCCAGAGCCCGGCACCAGGCAGCAGGGGATGTCCAAAGTCCTGATGTGGAAGGCCCGGGGGTACTCACCGATTTAGGGGACGACGAAGAAACCCAATGGCGGCAACAAAGGGGAAGAAAGAAGAAGAAGAAGAAAGTGGCATCCGCAACCGAAGCTCCTGCAGCGGGGCCTGTACCTGAAACAGAAAAGAAGGATAAGCAAAGACGTATGAACAAGCAGGGGCAGAAACAAGTAACCCCTGAGGAGTTGAGCACAGAGCTTCGGAAGGCTAAGGAGGGCGAAGCCTGCCTGGTCCTCATTGACCCCCCAGAGGGAGGGAGCCCTGCGGTCGGTGACCTCATGAAAGCGGTGAAAGAGGCCATTGCCCCCCGCAAAACTGGGATTAAGGTAGAGGACTTGAGGAGCACAGCTAGAGGTGGCGTGGCCATCAGGACAAGCGCACCCGAAGACCGGCTAAAGATCCTGGCGCTACCGGAATTCCAAGAGCAGAAGTTTCGTGTGAGAAGTCTGCCCCAGCGAATGCCATGGCTACTCGTCCTCAGGGTCCCTCGCGACATGAGTAGACAGGACGTCAAGGAGCAGATGCTGGCCTGCAATGACTTTGGAGAGGCCTGGACCGGGGATGCCCTTAACCCACTCTATACCATCAAATATGGCAAGGGAGGGACGGGAGCCCCTTTTGTCTCGTGGGTCGTAGAGATCCAGCCGGTGGCCTGGAAAGCTGCGAAAGACCAGGGCAAGCTCTTCATTGAGTACCAGTCATGCAGGGTGAGGGATTTCCTGGAGGTGACGAGGTGTTATCGATGCCAGGCATACGGGCACACCACCAAGACATGCCCGGCGGCGGCCCCCACCTGTGGGAAGTGTGCCGAGGCCCACGATACCCGTGAGTGCGAAGCAAGCAGAACGTGTTGCACAAATTGTAGGAAGATAAATGCACCACATGATCATCAAGCAGCCCAGCCCCAGTGCACAGCCCATCGGAGAGCCTTTATTAGGCTAAAGGCCACAATCAATTATGACGGGAAGGATTAGGTTTGGGCAGCTGAACATGCATCGATCAAGATCGGTGCATGACGAGCTGCGCATCATAGCTGACAGGGAGAGGCTCGACGTAATCTTGGGTCAGGAGCCCCAGGCAAAGAACATTGAGAAAGGGATGGGGCTCAATTGCAGGGCGGTCTTTGGAGGCAGCGGAGCTGGTGCAGTCATTTACGTCCTCAACCCTCGCCTCCAAGTCGTTGCGCTCCCAGAGACAAGGAGGGACATTGCATGCGTAAAATTAGGCATGGGAAGAGCAGAGATAGTCTGCATATCGGTTTATCTGCGCCAGGGTGAGCCCATGGAGCGTTACGTCAGCCACCTGGAGAGCATAGTGCGCAAGTACGCCACCAACCAGATTATACTGGGTGGGGACGTCAATGCGCACAGCCCTGCTTGGGGGGACCTCCGAAGCGATCAACGTGGCGAGTTGATCCTCGATTTCCTGGCTGCGGAAGACCTTGTCCTCCTCAATTCTGAGGACTCTCCGCCCACCTTTGAGGGACCGCAGGGCACGTCGGCCATTGACATCGTGGCAATGTCAGCTGACCTCGTACGGCGATGCACACGCTTTGTAATAGACCTGGACGCCACGCTGAGCGATCATGCGCAAGGGCGGCAGCGCAGGCGGACAAACCGTGTGAAGGCAGATCTCCTCCAATCCATCATAGCGGCGGGAATGGCGGAGCAGGCGGACATCCTCCTCTGGCCGGCCAACAATAGCAGCGACGTTGATGAAAAGGTGGCTATCATATCGACCATCCTGTATGATGAGGTCGGGAAAGCCGCAGCGCCCCCAGATCGGAGGGAGAAGTTCCCGTGGTGGTCCGAGGAGGTCCAGCGTGTAAAGGCCATCGCCAGCGCCCGCAGAAGGGGATATCAGCGATGCCGCGGCCCAATTACCCGACCCCTCCTCAGGAGGCTGTACCATTTGGCAAAGCGCCAGTATGAGCGAGCCCTGAAGAAGTCGCGGAGGAAGTCTTGGTACGGGTTTGTCACGGAGGAGGACGCCGATAACACCTGGGGTCTGCACGCGAAGATTCTGCTGGGCAAGGTGGGCGCCAAGCCTGCCTTAACTCCGTTCTGCCCTGGAGGGGAGGCCGCTGAGAGCATAGGTCGAACCCTGCTCCAGGCGGCCTTCCCCCCTGACAGCGTGGTAGGAGAAAGCGCTGGACAAGCCCAGATCCGTGCGAACGCTGTGGTCACTGACTCCAGTTTGGACCCAGAGCCATGGAGGTTGGATGATCTGAGGGCGGCAATTGCAGCCCTCAGGCCGAACACCGCCCCAGGAATGGATGGAATCGAGGTTGCCACCTTGCAGAGGGGTCTCCCTGCAATGGAGGAGTGCCTCCTCCAACTCATGGAGGATTGCAGAGCCTTGGGTTTTTTTCCCACAGCGTGGAAGAGAGCAAGGATTGCTGTGTTCCCGAAGAACGGACGCCCCCCCAACGACCCGGCATCTTACCGGCTGATCTCCTTGTTGTCCACCCTGGGCAAAACTTTGGAGAAGATGATTTTGCGGAGAGTGGCCTCGAGCAGCGCAGAGCCCCCCCACCAGCGGCAGTTTGGAGCCGTCTAGGAAAGATCCACGGTGGACGCCATAGTAGCCCTGGAGGAGACGGTGGCTGCAAGCACAGCTAAGCATGCGTATGTCCTCTTGTTTGACATCCGCAAGGCATTTGACCGGATGTGGTGGCCCGCGGTGGTGGACGCTTTGAAGCATGCCAACTTGCCACCCAGCATGTTACGCCTCCTGCGCAGTTTTCTGCACAGGAGAGAGGCCAGCCTGGAGGACTATGGAGTGACCACGGGTTTCAGCATCGAGATGGGGTGTCCACAGGGGTCGGTGCTGGGCCCATTCCTGTGGACTCAGCTCTTCAACGGCTTGTTGGCCCTCCTGAGCGCCAATGAGATTCCCGCGTTCGCCTTTGTCGACGATCTTGCTGTGGTCCTGCTTGCCAGAACCAAAGCAGAGGTCGAAGAGAGGGGCGCAGAGGCCGTCAGCCTGATCAGCCGCTGGTGCTCCACCGTCAAGCTTGAGCTTGCCGCGGAGAAGACGGTGTTATGCCAGTTGAAGGGCGGCCTAAGTATGAGGAGTCCTCCAATCATCCGCATAGAGGGTAGAACCATCCGCGGCGAGGAGAACCCCAAGTATCTCGGTTACCTCCTAGGCAAGGACTTCAGCCCTGCAGCCCACATTGCATATAGCAGCGCGAAGGCAATTGCGAAGTATGCCAGTATAAAGCCTGTCACGCGCGTTCAGTGGGGAATTTCCTACTGGTCCCGCAGGATCATGTACAAGGCCCTGTTTGAAACAGTGGCCCTGTATGCATGCCCTGCATGGACCGGCCAAGGGAAGTCCAGGCATTGGGGCTCTCTCCTGAGTGCCCAGCGTAGAGCGCTCCTTATAATGACGAATGCCTATAGGACAACATCCACCGAGGCGCTCCAGGTTCTAACCGGCCAAATGCCAATTGACCTGAAGGCGCGCAGCCGCGCCACCTCCTGGATGCTGGGCCACGGGAAAAGGAGCCCCATCCCCGAATGCCGCGAGTTGGAGGACGTAGAGCAGTGGGCGCTCTCTGAATGGCAGCACAGATGGACGGCATCAAGCAAGGGCCGGCACACACACCAGTTATGGCCCGTCATCAGGGAAAGGCTTGCACAAAAGTTTGTTTATGTCGACCACTATATGGCGCAGTTTGCCACTGGCCATGGCGATTTCGCAGCCAAGCTCAAATTCTTCCGCTGCAAGTCCTCGGATGAGTGCGGCAGATGTGGGGGCGTAGAAACGGCGGAGCACGTCTTCTTCAGCTGCCCCCAGTATAGGGACGCTGGCGCACAGTGGAGAGCGGATTTAGGATCGCCAGCGCTAGGAAGCAACTCGTGGCAGCATGCAGTCTGCTCAAGGGCCAACTTCTGTGCTACGCAGAGGTTCGTACGCCACATCATGAAGGAAAGGAAGTGGCCCCTCCGACAAGAGAGCAGCGCTCCTCCCCCGCCTCCTGACAACGCAGCCTCCGCGAGGCCCATCCTGGGCACTGCTGGGAGCAGCAGTGGCGAATAGCGTTGGGGGGAGAGAGCTACAACCATCAGACGAGAAAGGAGTAACGTAAGCACACAAAAACCTGTACAGCCTCACAGGGCGTAGGAGCAGGTAAAGAAAGGTCTGATGGTTAGTGGGAGGTAGTCAGCTCTCAGGCTTTTGCCAGACAGTGTACTTGGGCCAGCGCTATCTGAGATTGCCGCTGCAAGTTCAGCTCTCATCTTTTCTTCCTTTTCGAGTCTTCTACGTTCAGCTTCAGCACGTCTTCTTCAGCTGCCCCCAGTATAGGGACGCTCGCGCACAGTGGAGAGCGGATTTAGGATCACCAGCGCTAGGAAGCAACTCATGGCAGCATGCAGTCTGCTCAAGGGCCAACTTCTGTGCTACGCAGAGGTTCGTACGCCACATCATGAAGGAAAGGAAGTGGCCCCTCCGACAAGAGAGCAGCGCTCCTCCCCCGCCTCCCGAAAACGCAGCCTCCGCGAGGCCCATCCTGGGCACTGCTGGGAGCAGCAGTGGCGAATAGCGTTGGGGGGAGAGAGCTACAACCATCAGACGAGAAAGGAGTAACGTAAGCACACAAAAACCTGTACAGCCTCACAGGGCGTAGGAGCAGGTAAAGAAAGGTCTGATGGTTAGTGGGAGGTAGTCAGCTCTCAGGCTTTTGCCAGACAGTGTACTTGGGCCAGCGCTATCTGAGATTGCCGCTGCAAGTTCAGCTCTCATCTTTTCTTCCTTTTCGAGTCTTCTACGTTCAGCTTCAGCACGTCTTCTTCAGCTGCCCCCAGTATAGGGACGCTCGCGCACAGTGGAGAGCGGATTAAGGATCACCAGCGCTAGGAAGCAACTCATGGCAGCATGCAGTCTGCTCAAGGGCCAACTTCTGTGCTACGCAGAGGTTCGTACGCCACATCATGAAGGAAAGGAAGTGGCCCCTCCGACAAGAGAGCAGCGCTCCCCCGCCTCCCGACAACGCAGCCTCCGCGAGGCCCATCCTGGGCACTGCTGGGAGCAGCAGTGGCGAATAGCGTTGGGGGGAGAGAGCTACAACCATCAGACGAGAAAGGAGTAACGTAAGCACACAAAAACCTGTACAGCCTCACAGGGCGTAGGAGCAGGTAAAGAAAGGTCTGATGGTTAGGGATGGTTACCCCCCCCCCCCCCCCCCCCCCCGATTGCTCATCACCTTGTCGTGGTAAGGGGGCTTAAGCCTGAGCTGTGGTTCCTGGCGCCGCAAGGCCACAGGATCCCCGGCGACGGCAACTAAGAATGAGCAGGAGGAGTAACAACCTCGTTAAAAAACCAAGGACCACCTGGCCAAGTGGCAGTACCTTGTCAGGCCCCCTGTCCCAGGGTTACGTGGAACTACGGCAGCGGGAGCGGGAGGGCCCTGCTGCCACAACCCGGACTCCACGGCTACATCTGGACCCGGAATAATAGCAGTCGCCTCGAGCTGCCGCCCAGGCGGGCAACGGGGGCCAACCTCCCGTGGTCGTCGCCAACCGTCCTGTGGGGCCCCAGCCTGGCAAGCACCCTGCCCGGTACCCAGAGGGTCGGAGCCCTGGGAGCCCCGAACGCACCTGCAAGTAGGGGCCTTGAGTCCCCTCCCATGAGTTGAGTATCGTCCTCTGTAAGTGGAGGGGGCATAGCCTCTCATGGAAACCCCTTGAGAGGTGAGCCGGGCAGGGGCAGGGACCAAACCACACAAAATGTCCACACCACCACAAAATAACACTAAAATGCCAGCACCCCAGATAAGGAAGTTGTTGGGTGCAGCAGAGCTGCATGCGCTGTTGGAAGCCCAGAACAGCAATACTGAGAATGGCGGCCCTGGAGGCTCCACGCAAGGCCAGCACCAAGTGGATTTTTCAACCCGCCGCTCTCCACCGCGCACGGACCAATCATCGAATCTCAGCACGAGTGACGAGGAAAGGCGCCTGTCCGCTAAGTTTTCAAAGACAGGCGAGCAAAGCCCGGCCTTTGGTGGGTGCACTCTCTTGCGATCCCCCACCAAAGTGCAGCAAAGCGGAACCAACACACCACCAGGTGGCCAAGGGGCTGCCCCTCCCCAGCAGCTCACTACAAAAAGGCTGTGCCAGTCGCCCGAGGCTGACAGCTCCTCTGATGAGAGCAGCAGGCAGCGGCCCAAGCGAAGGGTGCACACTAGCGAACTGCCCAAAATTGCGGACCTCATGGCTAAAGTCCATACGGCCATGAGGGACATGAGCTCGTATATATGGTCGCAGGAAAGTAAACTGAACAAAGTTCAGTGCGCTAAGATCCAGGCCCACATGGACATTGCGCTCAGTAGCACAGAACAGCTAGCGGTCCAAAATGCATATTTGGCAGGACGGTGTAAGCAACTGGAGGAGACCGATGTACCCGACCTCAACTTGGCCACGTCGCTGGCATCAGAACTTAAGAAGTTAGTCCCTAGGACATCTCCGGTGCTCAAGGCAGTGTCGCAGGTACACAGCCAATTGATGGAGCTGAGGACCCGGCCAACTAGTGTTGGGGGGAACAAGGCCCCGTCAAGTAGTCGCACCCCACCCAACCTCAGGCCTCCCCGCGCTCCCAGAGGAGTTACTCAGATGCAGTGCGGACAGACCCTACTGCCCACATTACTGACCTAGACGATGTCATAGAGGTGCAGGCATCCGGGCGCCAAATGGACACACCAACAGGGACCCCATGGTCCTTTCAGGAATCCCGTAGAGTGCGCCAGCAAAGGAAGAAGACTCATGGCCGGCAAGCACAGAGCGGTGACCCACAACAGCCCACACCACAGACTGCTGAGCAGGGTAAGAGCTGTGCTCCAGGTGGACAGGCAGATGGGCGCGCTCCCCAAACCCGTCTCCAGAAGCAGAATAGTTCTGCGACCAAACGTATTGAGTTGGAAGCCGAAACGCAGAGGGCCAAAGAGAGCGAGGCCAGGCTCGTGCTTGTGGACCTTCCGGCGGGAGGATCTAGTTCCGAGCTGCTAAGCAGAGTCAAGAAGATTATTGACCCCCGGAAGAACGGAATTAAAATCCAGGATATAAGAATCACTGCCAAAGGAGGCGTTGCGATTAGGGCCGAAAGTAGTTTGGACCACGGCAAGATCCTCGACCTTCCGGAATTGCACGAAGGAGAACTCACACTTCGGAAGGTGCCTCAACGAATGCCCCGGCTACTCGTGTTGCGCGTACCTGCAGAGCTGAATAGGGAAGAAGTCAAAGACCAAATCCAGTCTCACAATGAGCTAGGTGTCAGCGAGAAGGACGCAGCGGTGAATCCCTTGTACACCATCAAGTATGGGAAAAGTAGAATAGGGTCGCCATTTGTTTCATGGGTGGTCGAAATGGACCCTAGGGCATGGAAGAAGGCTAAGGACCTAGGGAGAGTCTTCCTGGACTTCCAGGCATGTGGCGTTAAAGAGTTTCTGGAGGTTACCCGGTGTTTCAAGTGCCAAAGCTATGGCCCCACATCCAAGGCATGCAAAGAGGAGAAACCCGTGTGTGGTAAGTGTGGTATGGGGCATGACACGCGGGAGTGCAGCGCAGAGGAGCGATCATGCATAAATTGCATGAAGCAAGGAGCGTCCTCAGACCATCATGTTGCAGCACCTAATTGTACGGCCCATCGGAGAGCATACGTCAAGCTGCGGGCCAGTATTGACTATGGCGACCAACCTTAAAATTGGGCAGCTAAACATGCATGGCTCCAAAGCAGTGCACGATGAGCTTAGAGTGGCGGTGGAGGATGGAAAATATGACATCATACTAGCTCAGGAACCGTGGGAAAGGGGCATAGCCAAAGGCATGGGCTTGGGAGCGAAGGCCGTGTATCAAGGCGTGAAGGCAAAGGCCGTTGTCTACGTCGTAAATCGAGGCCTAAAAGTTATGAAGCTGCCTGAGACGACTAGCGACATATCGTGCGCCAAGGTAGATGCTGGTGGGAGGGAGGTCATATTCGTCTCGATATACCTCCGCCAAGCGACTGAAATGGCATCCTATGTGGATCAGCTCGCACCAGGTGGCCAAGGGGCTGCCCCTCCCCAGCAGCTCACTACAAAAAGGCTGTGCCAGTCGCCCGAGGCTGACAGCTCCTCTGATGAGAGCAGCAGGCAGCGGCCCAAGCGAAGGGTGCACACTAGCGAACTGCCCAAAATTGCGGACCTCATGGCTAAAGTCCATACGGCCATGAGGGACATGAGCTCGTATATATGGTCGCAGGAAAGTAAACTGAACAAAGTTCAGTGCGCTAAGATCCAGGCCCACATGGACATTGCGCTCAGTAGCACAGAACAGCTAGCGGTCCAAAATGCATATTTGGCAGGACGGTGTAAGCAACTGGAGGAGACCGATGTACCCGACCTCAACTTGGCCACGTCGCTGGCATCAGAACTTAAGAAGTTAGTCCCTAGGACATCTCCGGTGCTCAAGGCAGTGTCGCAGGTACACAGCCAATTGATGGAGCTGAGGACCCGGCCAACTAGTGTTGGGGGGAACAAGGCCCCGTCAAGTAGTCGCACCCCACCCAACCTCAGGCCTCCCCGCGCTCCCAGAGGAGTTACTCAGATGCAGTGCGGACAGACCCTACTGCCCACATTACTGACCTAGACGATGTCATAGAGGTGCAGGCATCCGGGCGCCAAATGGACACACCAACAGGGACCCCATGGTCCTTTCAGGAATCCCGTAGAGTGCGCCAGCAAAGGAAGAAGACTCATGGCCGGCAAGCACAGAGCGGTGACCCACAACAGCCCACACCACAGACTGCTGAGCAGGGTAAGAGCTGTGCTCCAGGTGGACAGGCAGATGGGCGCGCTCCCCAAACCCGTCTCCAGAAGCAGAATAGTTCTGCGACCAAACGTATTGAGTTGGAAGCCGAAACGCAGAGGGCCAAAGAGAGCGAGGCCAGGCTCGTGCTTGTGGACCTTCCGGCGGGAGGATCTAGTTCCGAGCTGCTAAGCAGAGTCAAGAAGATTATTGACCCCCGGAAGAACGGAATTAAAATCCAGGATATAAGAATCACTGCCAAAGGAGGCGTTGCGATTAGGGCCGAAAGTAGTTTGGACCACGGCAAGATCCTCGACCTTCCGGAATTGCACGAAGGAGAACTCACACTTCGGAAGGTGCCTCAACGAATGCCCCGGCTACTCGTGTTGCGCGTACCTGCAGAGCTGAATAGGGAAGAAGTCAAAGACCAAATCCAGTCTCACAATGAGCTAGGTGTCAGCGAGAAGGACGCAGCGGTGAATCCCTTGTACACCATCAAGTATGGGAAAAGTAGAATAGGGTCGCCATTTGTTTCATGGGTGGTCGAAATGGACCCTAGGGCATGGAAGAAGGCTAAGGACCTAGGGAGAGTCTTCCTGGACTTCCAGGCATGTGGCGTTAAAGAGTTTCTGGAGGTTACCCGGTGTTTCAAGTGCCAAAGCTATGGCCCCACATCCAAGGCATGCAAAGAGGAGAAACCCGTGTGTGGTAAGTGTGGTAAGGGGCATGACACGCGGGAGTGCAGCGCAGAGGAGGGATCATGCATAAATTGCATGAAGCAAGGAGCGTCCTCAGACCATCATGTTGCAGCACCTAATTGTACGGCCCATCGGAGAGCATACGTCAAGCTGCGGGCCAGTATTGACTATGGCGACCAACCTTAAAATTGGGCAGCTAAACATGCACGGCTCCAAAGCAGTGCACGATGAGCTTAGAGTGGCGGTGGAGGATGGAAAATATGACATCATACTAGCTCAGGAACCGTGGGAAAGGGGCATAGCCAAAGGCATGGGCTTGGGAGCGAAGGCCGTGTATCAAGGCGTGAAGGCAAAGGCCGTTGTCTACGTCGTAAATCGAGGCCTAAAAGTTATGAAGCTGCCTGAGACGACTAGCGACATATCGTGCGCCAAGGTAAATGCTGGTGGGAGGGAGGTCATATTCGTCTCGATATACCTCCGCCAAGCGACTGAAATGGCATCCTATGTGGATCAGCTCGCCAATATCATGAGTAAGTACTCGAGTAATCAAGTTATCCTGGGGGGGGATGTCAATGCCCATAACCCAGCCTGGGGAGACGCAAGGTTGGACGACCGGGGTCGCCAGTTCCTCGAGTTTCTATTCACTGCCAACCTAATGCTCATGAACACTGAGGATTCACCGCCCACCTTCCTCGGCCCAAGGGGGACATCAGCAATTGATGTATGCGCAGTCTCTCCAGGCCTCATGTCGAGCTGTGATGGCTTCGAGATTGACATACATGCGACTCAAAGCGACCACGCGCTGCTCACAGTTAAGCTGCACATAGCTGAGGGGCAGCAATACAAAAGCAACCCCGAAAGGAGAAAGCGTGTCAGGACCAATCAGGTAGAAAAAGAAATTTTGCAAAGCGTGATTGGCGCTGGCATGGCGGAGCAGGCTGATGTGCTACTCTGGCCCGCCAGAGAGCCCCTAGACGTGGATCGAAAGGTCGCCATCATCTCAACAATCCTGTATGATGAGGTCAATAAGGTGGTAGCTCGGAAGGATCCTAGGCCCCAACATCCATGGTGGACGGAGGAAGTGGAGGAAGCTAGGAGAAGGGCACGCGTGGAAAGGAGGAAATTCCAGAGGTGCCGGCGGCCTGAAGAGCGAGACCGGATGAGGCAAATATACTATCGAGCAAAGCGGGAATTTGGGAGAATATTGCGGCGGGCTAGGAGGAGCTCATGGAGGAAGTTTGTGGAGGACGAGAATAATATTGACACATGGGGACTCCATACAAAAATTGTTTTGGAAAAGCTGAAGGTTGAGCCTGCGATATCTCCGTTTGGCGACGGAAGGGAGCCAATAGAGAGTATAGGGAACACACTACTCCAAACAGCCTTCCCCGCCGATAGTCCGGCAGGTGAAACAGTGGCCCAAAGCCCTACTCGGCACGAGATGGAAACAGCGCAAATGGCTGAGGCTGATGTCGAGGCATGGTGCTTCAACGAATGGCAAAGGAGATGGGTCGCCTCTGAGAAGGGACGACACACTTACAAATGCTGGCCTGATGTACGCGAGAGAAAAAGCGCTAGATACGTAGGCGTCTCCCACTATATAGCACAATTTTTAACAAGCCACGGGGATTTTAGGGCCAAACTGCATAGTTTTAACCTCTCGGAGTCCCCGGCGTGCCCATGTGGAGGAGAGGAGACAGTGGAGCATGTGTTCCCCCACTGCAGCGCTTACGCCCGGGGGAGGAGACGCTGGATAGCCAGCATAGGACAACCCCACATCTTAGCCCCCGATATCTGGAGACAGGCCGTAAGTGATCCCGCGCACTATGAGGCAACCTTAGTGTACGTGACGAGGGTGATGAGTAAGAAGAAGTGGCCACAAAGACCTGCAGCATCTCAAGAAAGTTAGGCAGGTACCTCAACATTAGATTAAGGCAGATAGCATTAGGGCAGGGGGGAATATTTATAAAAGTACCCCCTGCGAGAGCGGCGATCTCAAATCCCCCCACGGCATGACCATAGCGTAAGCACCTGCATTGGGAGGAAATATAAAAGTACTCTCCAGCACCCACCTGTGATATTAGTTATTAGCATTTAATTTTACACTAGGGGGGGAATATTTATAAAAGTACCCCCCTAGCTAGCTCTGTGATACTAGGGTAGGAATATGAGTGTGTTGTTCCGTGTTTTGTGTGGTGTGAGTGTGTGAGCATGTGTGTGTGAATGAGGTGACCGATGGGGTGGTTGGGGGGCAACCTTTATACCATTTTGTTGGTTTTTTCATTTCCTGCATTTTATTGATTTCCTTTTGTTTATTTTCATAGGGCTGTCGGCCTCCTGGCCTAAGAAAGCCCTAACTGACGGGTGCCAGGACGCCATATTAGGTAGGGTAGGCTCGGGGCCGGTAGGTTCTCCCCACCCTATCGGCCTAGTATGCACAGAGTTCAAGTTTTGCTGGAATGACTCTGCAACGGTCACCACCCGCGGCCCCGGTGAGGACAGAAAAGGCCAAGAAGCGTAAGGCGGACTTCCAGCGAGAGGAGGAGCTGGACAGACAGCTGCAGACGCTTGATACGCTGAACGACGCCCTGTCGAAGGCAAGCGGTTATGTAATGAGCCCTGAGAGTAAGTTGAATAAGACTCAGATGATCTACATGGAGAACCTGCTGCAGACGGCTATGGGGGCCGCCGCCAGGTTGGCCGCGGACAATTCTTACCTGGCTGGGCAGCTCAAGATGTATAAGGCCTCTACTACTACATCGCAACAGCCGGTGATTGGGTTGGTCGAGGCGTTGAGGGGGGAGGTTCAGGAGCTCCGGGCCGCTGTTGAGGCTGTGGTTCCGAGCGATGAGCGTGTGCTGGTTGGGGGCATAACGACCCTATCGCCCGTAATGGGAGCGGTCGGGGGCGTCGAGAGGAGGCTTGAGGAGCATTCTCAGCAGCTGCGGAGCCTGGTCGAGCAACAACGAAGAACTGCGCTGGAGCAACAGACTGCGTCGTACAGCGAAATTGCGAGGAGGCTGGACGCTGGGGCGGGCGCACGTGGGCGACAGGACGGGGAGTGGCAGGTGGTTCGTTCGGGCAGGAAGGGGAGGAGTGATGAGGGCCGGCCGCAAGAGGCGGCAGAGCACGCGCAACCGAAAGTGGCTGACCGCCCACTGGATGTCCAACGGTATAAGGCTGACATAAGGGCAGACCTTATGGGAAAAGGTGGGCCGGAACCAACCAAGAAGGGTACGACCCTGATGCTATGTGCAGCCGACGGGAAGGAAACGCTGGGAAAATTTATGAAGGCAGTCAAACCCATGGACCTCGGTGTGGAAGTATCGAACGTTCGCCCCACCAGAGGGGGAAGGATCTTTCTCGAGATTCCGGAGTCCGCAGACCCATCTGCCATTGAGAACAACCAGGCCCTCAGAACTGCTGGTCTGGAGGTGAAAGCAGCCCCACTGAAGCTGCCAAGGATCACTATCTTCGACATCCCTGCAGCATGGTCCGCCAACGAATTGCTCGAGGCCTTTATCGAAAACGAAATCCCCAACCTGACCCGTGAGCAGAAGAAGCTGCAATTTCTGCCGCTATACAGGATTGGCCCAAAGGACAATCCCATGGTCAATTGGGTAGTGCAGGTCAGCCCGGCCATACGGAGGCATGCCCTGGACTCCGGGAGGGTCAGGCTCGTTTGGTTCTCCTGTCGGGTGCAGGACAACATCAACGTAAGCCGATGTTATAAATGCCAGCAGTATGGACACGTCGCGTCGGTCTGCCAGGCGCGCCAAATCTGTGGATGGTGTGCGGGCATTGAGCACACGTATAAACAGTGCCCTAACAGGTCAAAGAGTCCGTGCTGCATCAATTGTAGAGCAGCCAAGATGGAGTCTGGCCATGACGCGGGAAGCGCAGTGTGCCCGGCCCTGAAAAGGGCAATCCAGCAGCACGTGCGGGCCACTGACTATGGCCAATGACGCCACAGAGTATAGTGGTGGCCCAGCACAACATGAACCGGCAGCAGTCAGTGGCGGATCAAATGAGGCAGATGGCGGTGGAGGGGAGGTGGAGTATCGCCGCGCTCCAGGAGCCGTCGTTCAGGGGTGGGAAGGTGGTTGGCATGGGACTCACCACCAGGCTCATCCATTGCGGAGAACAGGAGGGGATCCCATTGGCTGTGGTTGCGGTGCTGGACAGCCGATTGGAGGTGAAGCCCCTCATGCAATACTGCACTCCGCACATGGCTGCTGCCCGAATTAGTGGACATGGTGCGCCCTTCATCGTGGTTAGTGTATATATCCCGCCTAGAGGTGACTGCGCCCCCTACTTGGAACAGCTACAGCGGGTCCTCCGTCATCCTGGGAGTGACAGGGTTCTCATCCTGGGTGATTTCAACGCGAAGAACCAGACATGGGGTTCAGCTGCCAGCGATGCACGTGGGCGCGAGGTGCTGCTCTGGACGGTGGCGGAGCGACTCACGACCCTCAATGATGCCAGTGCCGGCCCGACCTTCAGTGGGGCGCGTGGGGAGTCTAACATTGATCTCACCCTTGCCACCCCCCATATGCTTGCATGTGTCAGTAGCTGGTCACTCAGCTACGGCACAACCAGTGATCACGCAGTGATCACGGTATCTGTGTCAAGGGGGGCAGTGCGGGGGGGCATGGAGGACGCTGCCTTCGTCAGGTACAGCACCAGAGCTGCTGGTTGGAGAGAATACAGGGCCGAGCTTGCATCTACAGTGGTGGACTACTCCCTGGGCCCGGACCCCCCAGAAGAGCGGGTGGATGAGAATGCGGTGGCGCTTACACACGCGGTTCTGATGGCGGCCGAGATGACCCTGCCCAGGAAGATGAAAAGAGGAGTAGGCGGGAGACTCCCGTGGTGGACGGAGGAGATTGGCAGACAGCGGGCGGTGACGAGGCGTGCCCGCAGGGCCTCCCAGCGGCAGCGACCTGGGCCTGGGCGTGAGCGGTCGCGAGCGGTCTTCAGAGCGGAGAAGAGGAAGCTCAAGGACATGATAAGAACGGCAAAGAGGAATAGCTGGCGGGCGTTTGTGGCGTCGAACTTGAACACGGACCGATGGGGTGTGGCGTACCGTATCCTCCGAGATAAGGTTGGGCCGGAGGTGGCGTTCGCGGCGTTGGTGGTTGAGGGGCGGAGGGCCATCAGCCTGCATGATGCCTGCACTATGTTCCTTGCGGAGGTCTTTCCCGCCGACCTGCTGCAGGAGGATGGTGACGCGGACAGGGCAATGAGGGAGTTTGTGCGGGTGCCACCCCAAACTGAGGACATCCCCGGGTGGTCCATGGGGGAGTTGGACGCAGCAATTTCTGCCTTTGGGAGGACGAAGGCGCCAGGCATCGATGGCATAGACATGGCGATGATCAAGGAGGCGCCTGTCCAGTATCGGGAGGCGTTACTCGATCTCTGCAATCTCGCGCTGCAGGAGGGCAGATTCCCCGCAATGTGGAAGGTGGCTAACATAAAAGCACTTACAAAGACCGGAGACCGGGACTGGTCAAAGTGCAGCAGCTACCGCCCCCTCAGCTTGCTGCCGTGCCAGAGCAAGATCTTGGAGAGACTCATTCTTAATTCCATTGAGCCCATGCTCACGGGCGGCGCGCATGAGCACCAGTATGGCTGCACGAAAGGGAGGAGCACCGAGAGCGCAATCAGCAGTTTGTTGAGTCGGGCACGGCAGTCAAGGTATCGACATGTGGCATGTATATTCTACGACGTGGCGGGAGCGTTCAATGCAGTGTGGTGGCCATTGGTCCTTAAGGGGCTGAAGGACATCAGCATCCCCAGAAACATTTACAAGCTCCTGCAGGACTATTTTGCCGATAGACATGCCGTAATGCACACTAGTGAGGGGGTGGTGGAGAGGGCCGTGACGCGTGGTTGTCCCCAGGGCTCTGTCCTGGGTGCGGCCATGTGGAACCTGGTGTTCTCCGAACTGTTACAACAGCTGCAAGCAAGTGGAGTGTTCGCCATCGCCTATGTCGATGACCTGGCGGTGCTGGTAGAGGCCCACACTCGGGATGAGCTGAAGCGGGGCATGGAGCGCTGCAGTCGGTTGGCCAGGGATTGGTGCAGCCGAGCGAGACTGCAGCTAGCCGAGCACAAGACGTGTGCCCTGGTGGTCAAGGGTGGGGGGGACGCCAGGCACCCTACCAGGTTCAAAGTAGGGGACACTACGATCGAGGCTGCGGCGACGGTGAGATATCTGGGCATCACCCTTGACAAGCATTTTGATGGGAGACACCACGTAGAGACCCTCGTGGCCAAGGTGCAGCAGCTTGCGGGTGGCATACGAGGGATGGCTGGATCGGGTTGGGGAGCGGCCTGTGGCGTCGGCTGCACTACTACAGGACAGTGTTCCTGCCTGCGGTGGTGTATGCCGCGCCCACGTGGTGGGGCAGCCCGACTCAGCACATCAGACGAAGGATCCTCCAGCTCCAGAGAGCAGTACTGCTGGCTGTAACCAGGGCCTACAGGACAGCCCCAACCCTGGCGATTCAAGTGATAGCGGGATGCCTGCCACTCGACATCCTTCTTGATGCGCGCGTGGCGGAGGCATCAGTGAGATGGCCCTCCAGGGTATGTGTCCCGATAAATATGGAAATTGCCGAGCAACTGGGGCAGCTGCGAACGACCAAGGATAAGCGTGAGGCCATATCAAGATGGGCACTGACCAAGTGGCAGGAGCGGTGGGACGGAGGCACCAACGGCCGACTCACGCATGCCTACATACCTGATATCAGCACCAGACTGGCATCCCAGTGGATTGAGCCATCCTACATTTTCACTCAGCTTCTGACAGGGCATGGCAATTTCAGCGGCAAGCTGCACAGCTTCAGGAGACGTGAGTCCCCTGGATGCCCGTGCGGTGAGCCAAGCGAGACTGCAGAACATGTCATCAGAGCATGTCCCCTCTACAGCCAGCAAAGAACGGAAATGTGTGGTGCCCCTATATATCATGATGACCTGAGCCAGCTATTAACATCCCGCGACCAGCACCGAAAATTTGTGACATTTTGTGATCAGTGGCACAGACTTCGAGGAGAGGGCGCAGAGATAGTCTCTGCCCCGACTTGAGTACTGGGGTCTTTTTAACTTAGATTAGCTTAGAATAGGTTAGTATTAGCGGTGGGAGGAATATTTATAAAAGTACTCGCCATGTTAGATTAGTTACCATGTGATAATAGATTAGTGAAACTGACTGTGATAGATTAAATAGGATTAGGCAGTTTTAAATGGTATGTGTGGAATGGATGAGTGGTGAGGGGGGCCTGCCGGTCTTGGGGGGGCAGCAAACCGGTAGGTCTTTACAATTTTTGCCTTTATCAATTCTTTTTTTATGTTCTGCTTTTGTTTATTTCCCTTTTGTTAATTTACCTAGGGCTGTTCGGCCACCTGGCCTTAGAAAGCCCTAAACAGCCGGTGCCAGGATGGCCATTAAGGTACGGTGGGCTCGGGACCGGTGGGATTCCTCTCATCCCTCGGTCTAATGTGTGAATGTGACAGTGAGTATGAGTTTTTATGTGCGAGAATGTAATTTATTAATGAGTGACTGTGTAGTACTATATGCAACCCGACTGTGATAACCGCGTTCAACCTTTCTGTGATAAATTAGGCTAGTTTAGAATAAGGACGGGGAGGAATATTTATAGGAGTACTCGCCCGTCACCCCGTGTGACAATCTGCCACTGACCATGAGAGCCTGCCGATGACTGAAGAGCCGCAAGTTATAAGAAGAGGCTGCGAGTATTGAGGCCGAGCGAAACTGTAACATGAATGCCTGCCAATGATGGAAGAACCGCATGCCATAAGAAGAGGCGGGGAGTACTGAGGCCGAGCTTCGTAAAAGATTGCGAAACGCAATCTACCCCTCTGCCCCTAACATCCCTGCAAAACCCGGCACCTCCACGTGGTCCATCCCGGACATGCCTGAGCATGACCAACGCCGGAGGGGGCAGAACAAAAGGGGGACCTGCTGTGCATGGCATAGAATATGCCAAAAGTCTGCCGTTGAAAGTATCTGCCACACACAGAGCCTGGAAACGCATTGTCATGGGCCACCGGCCTAGATACAATGCTAACACGATCAGAGCACAGCAGGTTAGGGATGGTTAGGGATGGTAGGGATGGTTGGAGAACAGGAGGGGATCCCATTGGCTGTGGTGGCGGTGCTGGACAGCCGATTGGAGGTGATGCCCCTCATGCAATACTGCACTCCGCACATGGCTGCTGCCCGAATTAGTGGACATGGTGCGCCCTTCATCGTGGTTAGTTTATATATCCCGCCTAGAATTGACTGCACCCCCTACTTGGAACAGCTAGAGCGGGTCCTCCGTCATCCTGGGAGTGACAGGGTTCTCATCCTGGGTGATTTCAACGCGAAGAACCGGACATGGGGTTCAGCTGCCAGCGATGCACGTGGGCGCGAGGTGCTGCTCTGGACGGTGGCGGAGCAACTCACGACCCTCAATGATGCCAGTGCCGGCCCGACCTTCAGTGGGGCGCGTGGAGAGTCTAACATTGATCTCACCCTTGCCACCCCCCATATGCTTGCATGTGTCAGTAACTGGTCACTCAGCTACAACCAGTGATCACGGTATCTGTGTCAAGGGGGGCAGTGCGGGGGGGCATGGAGGACGCTGCCTTCGTCAGGTACAGCACCAGAGCTGCGGGTTGGAGAGAATACAGGGCCGAGCTTGCATCTACAGTGGTGGACTACTCCCTGGGCCCGGACCCCCCAGAAGAGCGGGTGGATGAGAATGCGGTGGCGCTTACACACGCGGTTCTGATGGCGGCCGAGATGACCCTGCCCAGGAAGATGAAAAGAGGAGTAGGCGGGAGACTCCCGTGGTGGACGGAGGAGATTGGCAGACAGCGGGCGGTGACGAGGCGTGCCCGCAGGGCCTCCCAGCGGCAGCGACCTGGGCCTGGGCGTGAGCGGTCGCGAGCGGTCTTCAGAGCGGAGAAGAGGAAGCTCAAGGACATGATAAGAACGGCAAAGAGGAATAGCTGGCGGGCGTTTGTGGCGTCGAACTTGAACACGGACCGATGGGGTGTGGCGTACCGTATCCTCCGAGATAAGGTTGGGCCGGAGGTGGCGTTCGCGGCGTTGGTGGTTGAGGGGCGGAGGGCCATCAGCCTGCATGATGCCTGCACTATGTTCCTTGCGGAGGTCTTTCCCGCCGACCTGCTGCAGGAGGATGGTGACGCGGACAGGGCAATGAGGGAGTTTGTGCGGGTGCCACCCCAAACTGAGGACATCCCCGGGTGGTCCATGGGGGAGTTGGACGCAGCAATTTCTGCCTTTGGGAGGACGAAGGCGCCAGGCATCGATGGCATAGACATGGCGATGATCAAGGAGGCGCCTGTCCAGTATCGGGAGGCGTTACTCGATCTCTGCAATCTCGCGCTGCAGGAGGGCAGATTCCCCGCAATGTGGAAGGTGGCTAACATAAAAGCACTTACAAAGACCGGAGACCGGGACTGGTCAAAGTGCAGCAGCTACCGCCCCCTCAGCTTGCTGCCGTGCCAGAGCAAGATCTTGGAGAGACTCATTCTTAATTCCATTGAGCCCATGCTCACGGGCGGCGCGCATGAGCACCAGTATGGCTGCACGAAAGGGAGGAGCACCGAGAGCGCAATCAGCAGTTTGTTGAGTCGGGCACGGCAGTCAAGGTATCGACATGTGGCATGTATATTCTACGACGTGGCGGGAGCGTTCAATGCAGTGTGGTGGCCATTGGTCCTTAAGGGGCTGAAGGACATCAGCATCCCTAGAAACATTTACAAGCTCCTGCAGGACTATTTTGCCGATAGACATGCCGTAATGCACACTAGTGAGGGGGTGGTGGAGAGGGCCGTGACGCGTGGTTGTCCCCAGGGCTCTGTCCTGGGTGCGGCCATGTGGAACCTGGTGTTCTCCGAACTGTTACAACAGCTGCAAGCAAGTGGAGTGTTCGCCATCGCCTATGTCGATGACCTGGCGGTGCTGGTAGAGGCCCACACTCGGGATGAGCTGAAGCGGGGCATGGAGCGCTGCAGTCGGTTGGCCAGGGATTGGTGCAGCCGAGCGAGACTGCAGCTAGCCGAGCACAAGACGTGTGCCCTGGTGGTCAAGGGTGGGGGGGACGCCAGGCACCCTACCAGGTTCAAAGTAGGGGACACTACGATCGAGGCTGCGGCGACGGTGAGATATCTGGGCATCACCCTTGACAAGCATTTTGATGGGAGACACCACGTAGAGACCCTCGTGGCCAAGGTGCAGCAGCTTGCGGGTGGCATACGAGGGATGGCTGGATCGGGTTGGGGAGCGGCCTGTGGCGTCGGCTGCACTACTACAGGACAGTGTTCCTGCCTGCGGTGGTGTATGCCGCGCCCACGTGGTGGGGCAGCCCGACTCAGCACATCAGACGAAGGATCCTCCAGCTCCAGAGAGCAGTACTGCTGGCTGTAACCAGGGCCTACAGGACAGCCCCAACCCTGGCGATTCAAGTGATAGCGGGATGCCTGCCACTCGACATCCTTCTTGATGCGCGCGTGGCGGAGGCATCAGTGAGATGGCCCTCCAGGGTATGTGTCCCGATAAATATGGAAATTGCCGAGCAACTGGGGCAGCTGCGAACGACCAAGGATAAGCGTGAGGCCATATCAAGATGGGCACTGACCAAGTGGCAGGAGCGGTGGGACGGAGGCACCAACGGCCGACTCACGCATGCCTACATACCTGATATCAGCACCAGACTGGCATCCCAGTGGATTGAGCCATCCTACATTTTCACTCAGCTTCTGACAGGGCATGGCAATTTCAGCGGCAAGCTGCACAGCTTCAGGAGACGTGAGTCCCCTGGATGCCCGTGCGGTGAGCCAAGCGAGACTGCAGAACATGTCATCAGAGCATGTCCCCTCTACAGCCAGCAAAGAACGGAAATGTGTGGTGCCCCTATATATCATGATGACCTGAGCCAGCTATTAACATCCCGCGACCAGCACCGAAAATTTGTGACATTTTGTGATCAGTGGCACAGACTTCGAGGAGAGGGCGCAGAGATAGTCTCTGCCCCGACTTGAGTACTGGGGTCTTTTTAACTTAGATTAGCTTAGAATAGGTTAGTATTAGCGGTGGGAGGAATATTTATAAAAGTACTCGCCATGTTAGATTAGTTACCATGTGATAATAGATTAGTGAAACTGACTGTGATAGATTAAATAGGATTAGGCAGTTTTAAATGGTATGTGTGGAATGGATGAGTGGTGAGGGGGGCCTGCCGGTCTTGGGGGGGCAGCAAACCGGTAGGTCTTTACAATTTTTGCCTTTATCAATTCTTTTTTTATGTTCTGCTTTTGTTTATTTCCATTTTGTTAATTTACCTAGGGTGGCCGGTGCCAGGATGGCCATTAAGGTAGGGTGGGCTCGGGACCGGTGGGATTCCTCTCATCCCTCGGTCTAATGTGTGAATGTGACAGTGAGTATGAGTTTTTATGTGCGAGAATGTAATTTATTAATGAGTGACTGTGTAGTACTATATGCAACCCGACTGTGATAACCGCGTTCAACCTTTCTGTGATAAATTAGGCTAGTTTAGAATAAGGGCGGGGAGGAATATTTATAGGAGTACTCGCCCGTCACCCCGTGTGACAATCTGCCACTGACCATGAGAGCCTGCCGATGACTGAAGAGCCGCAAGTTATAAGAAGAGGCTGCGAGTAACGAGGCCGAGCGAAACTGTAACATGAATGCCTGCCAATGATGGAAGAACCGCATGCCATAAGAAGAGGCGGGGAGTACTGAGGCCGAGCTTTGTTAAAGATTGCGAAACGCAATCTACCCCTCTGCCCCTATCATCCCTGCAAATTAGTTGCATCATGCCTGAGCATGACCAACGCCGGAGGGGGCAGATCAAAAGGGGGACCTGCTGTGCATGGCATAGAATATGCCAAAAGTCTGCCGCTGAAAGTGTCTGCCACACACAGAGCCTGGAAACGCATTGTCATGGGCCACCGGCCTAGATACAATGCCAACATGATCAGAGCACAGCAGGTTAGGGATGGTTAGGGATGGTTGGAGAACAGGAGGGATGGTTAGGGATGGTTAGGGATGGTTAGGGATGGTTAGGGATGGTTAGGGATGGTTAGGGATGGTTAGGGATGGTTAGGGATGGTTAGGGATGGTTAGGGATGGTTACCCCCCCGATTGCTCATCACCTTGTCGTGGTGGGGGGGCTTACGCCTGAGCCGTGGTTCCTGTCGCCCTTGGGCCACAGGATCCTCGGCGACGGCAACTAAGAATGAGCAGGAGGAGTAATAACCTCGTTAAAAAACCAAGGTCCACCTGGCCAAGTGGTAGTACCTTGTTAGGCCCCCTGTCCCAGGGTTACGTGGAACCACGGCAGCAGGTGCGGGAGGGCCCTGCTGCCACAACCCGGACCCCAAGGACATCACCGGATCCGGACCTGTTGCAGATGATTAGAGCTGCCGCCCAGGCGGGTAACGGGGGCCACCCTCCCGTGGTCGTCGCAAACCGTCCTGTGGGGCCCCAGCCTGGCAAGCACCCTGCCCGGTACCCAGGGGGTCGGAGCCCTGGGAGCCCCGAACGCACCTGCAAGTAGGGGCCTTGAGTCCCCTCCCATGAGTTGAGTATCGTCCTCTGTAAGTGGAGGGGGCATAGCCTCTCAAGGAAACCCCTTGAGAGGTGAGCCGGGCAGGGGCAGGGACCAAATCACCACCACCAAAATGAATACTAAAAACCAAAAAAACCAAAGAAAGCTGCCCCTGAGCGTAGCAGCTTTTGCACCGGAGACAGTCTCCTCTGCGCCACCATCGCTGGCGGGCTCCCTGTCTAACATAAGCGAGAGCGGTGACGACAGAAGACTGTCGGCCACCCAGTTGAAGGTGGGCTCCCAAAACCCCGCCTTCGGAGGGAAGTCCCTTACCCGATCTCCGCCAGGACACAAACAGGAAAGCCCGGCGAGCCATCCTGTAGGGTTGGAGCGATCGACCCCGCAAAACTTTCCGGCACCTAAAAGGCAGCGGGCGGGTAGCTCTGGCTCATCAGGAGGTAGCCAGAGTACCACACCCAAGCGGGCGAAGCAGAGCCACGAGCTAGGGAAGATTGCGAGTGTAATGGCTGCGGCCCAAAAAGCCATCAGTGAGGCCAGCGCCTACATTTTCTCCCCGGAGAGCAACCTTGATAAGCAGCAGGGCGCCAAATTGCAAGCAATGCTGGACATAGCCTTAAATAGCATGGAGCAGCTGGCAATACAAAATGCATACCTGGCAGGAAGGTGTACCCAGGCAGAGGACTCTTCCACCACGTCACCAACCTTAGCTACTAAACTGGCAGCGGAGGTTAGGCGTGTCGTTCCCAGGACATCCCCCGTCCTGCAGGCGGTGGACGAAGTGCGCCGAGAGATTAAGGGACTAAGGTCGCGATCGGCAGAGGGTAGGAATCAAGGGAACCAGGTAGGAACGGCCCCGTCACGCAGGACGCTGAACCAGGCGAGCCCCCGTAGCTATGCCCAGGTGGTCCAGAAGGACCTAACCGCCGATATCACCGACCTGGATGATTTTGAGGAGGTCAGCAGGGCGAGGAGAAGAAGAAGGAAGAAAGCAGCACCGGCAGCTGCAGAGGGCGTGACCAAGCACCCCGGAGACCAGAGAGACAGGCAGGCAAGGAGCAAGAGCCAAAAGATTACCGAAGAGGATATCAAAAAGAGCGCGGAGGATGACGCGAAGCTCATTTTGATTGATCTCCCCGAGACCGAGCAGAGCAAGCCTTTCCTCGAAAAAGTGAAGACACTGGTCAACCCGAGAAAGAACGGCATAATCCTGCATGATATTCGGACAACGGCTAGTGGCGGTGTGGCTATTAAAGCCCACACAAAGGAAGACCGCGAAAAAACACTGGCGCTTCCATCAATCAAAAACGCGGGACTAACCCTGAGGAGCAGTCCAAAGAGAAACCCTCGCCTACTTGTGCTGCGGGTTCCAACGGAGCTGGATCGCGACGAGGTGGCTGAGCAGCTCCTGTGCCGCAATGACATGGGCCCAGGGTGGACAAAAGAAGCCTTTACGCCACTCTACACGGTAAAATACGGCAGAACCCGTGAGGGGTCAGCCTTTGTATCCTGGGTAGTTGAGCTCCCGGCACAGTTCTGGAGAAAAGCCTTGGACAACGGGAGGGTTTTCCTCGATTACCAGTCATGCACGGTCAGGGACTTTCTGGAGGTCACGCGCTGCTACACCTGCCAAGCGTATGGCCACACGACAAACACCTGCGCAGCCAAGGACCCAACATGTGGCAAATGCGCGGGCAGTCACGACACCCGCACTTGCACTTCAGAAAGCCTTAGCTGCATCAATTGCACCAAAATGGGAGCCGACTCCCAGCACTCCGCCGCCGCGCGTGGTTGCACGGCACATCAGCGAGCCTACATTAGATTGAAAGGTAGCATAGACAATGGCAAAGCGGATTAAGATCGCCCAACATAACCTGCATAGATCGAAGGCCGTGCATGACGAGCTTAGGGTCATGCTCCAATCAGCTCAATATGACGTGCTGTTGGCCCAGGAGCCATGGAAGAAGGGGATTGAAAGTGGGTTTGGGATCACCGCACAAGTAGTGTGCAGTGGCCCAGCTGCGGCCTCTGTAGTCTACATTCTTAATAGCTCAATATCCGTAATGAAGCTCCCGGAAACGACTGACGAGATGGCCTGTGCTAAAGTCCTCATCAATGGTGAAGAAATCGTACTAGTTTCCTTCTATTTAAGAGGGGGCGTGAGCATGGCAGTCTACGCAGAGCAACTCTCAGCAATATGTGTCAAATATCGCGGACTTAACATTATCCTGGGAGGGGATGCCAAAGCACACCACGTAGCATGGGGCGATAGAAATACGGACAGAAGGGGGGAGCAGCTCCTAGAGTGCTTTGTCTCTTGCGACATGGTCCTCATCAACGCGGAGGATTCGCCAGCAACCTTCAGCGGGCCCCGAGGTGAGTCGGCCATTGACGTCGTAGCCATGACTCCACCACTGGCTGGTAGATGCATTGCCTGGGTTATTGACGGACAGGCCACGCAGAGCGATCACGCCGTCATCACCTACGAGATCGCGACTTCGGCCTTCCAAAACCCCACAATTAGGCGAATCCGCACAGACAACGTGCCTACCAAAGTGCTCCTGAGCTTGGTGGGAGGGGAGATGGCGGATAACGCTGAAACCTTGCTGTGGCCAGCGTGCGACAAGGAGTCGATAGACGACAAAGTCAGGATCATTAGCTGCATCCTCTACGACAAGGTAGGTAAGGCCGCTCATAGGATCCTAAAACCCCACTCTCCGCCATGGTGGAATCTTGAGCTAGCCAACATGAAGAAAGAGGCAAACGACAAGCGGAAGCGGTATCAAAAGACCCGAGATCCCATATTGAGGCAGATCCGACGAGCGGCCTACCTGGTGGCGAAGAAGACCTTCCAGCGAGAGATTCGTAGGAGGAAACGAGAAACGTGGCGGGCCTTTGTTGAGGAGGCAGACCAAAAGAGCACATGGGGTTTTCCGGAGCAAATAGTGCGGGAAAAAATTAAACCAAGGCCCGCTCTCACGCCTTTCTATGACGGAGTGGAGAGCTTCCTTGCTACCGGGCTTACGTTACTGGAGACATCCTTCCCAGAGGATAGCGCGGAGGGGGATGAGCCGCAACATGCAGAGCTGCGCAACGCAGCGGCATCTCTGCCTCGTATCGAGGGGGGGGACCCCTGGTCCCTTGAGGAGCTGCGAACCGCCATCAGGGACCTCCGCCCCGGCACTGCCCCCGGCCCAGACCGAGTGGAGGCAAGCACAGTAAGAAGAACCCTGGTAGCCAGTGAGGCATATCTCCTGCAACTGATGGCCGACTGCCTGGCAACGGGTTACTTCCCCCGCGCCTGGAAGGAGGCAAATGTTTGCGTCTTCCTCAAACCTGGACGCCCCCCGAATGACCCAAGCTCATACAGGTTGATATCACTTCTCTCGGTGCTAGGAAAGGTGCTTGAGAAGATGATCTTAAACCGCATTACGGCCTCTGACGCGTATCATCCCCACCCGGCGCAGTACGGAAGCATCAGGGAAAGGTCAACAACCGACGCAATAGTCGGAATAAGAGAGTACGTCACAAACAGCACAGCCAAATATGTAGTTGCCCTCTTCTTCGACATACGTAAGGCATTTGACCTAATGTGGTGGCCGGCGGTCATTGCAGCCCTGCAGAGGGAGCAACTCCCGCAGGGGTCCCTGCATCTTCTCTGCAGCTTCCTAGCTGATAGGAGAGCCCGAATTCCCGAGCTGGACTCCAGATGCAGGCGCGACGTCACAATGGGATGCCCACAGGGATCGGTACTAGGACCCTATCTGTGGACAGTCCTGTTCAACGAGATCCTGTCGATCCTCGAAAGGAAGGGGCATCGCCCACTGGCATATGTGGACGACCTGGCCGTCATCTTGAGCGGGCGCACAAAGGCCGAGATCGAGAGGGAGGGAGCCTGTGTGGCCGGCGAGGTGATGAGGTGGTGCAGGAGCGTGAAGCTACAGCTAGCGACGGAGAAGACTGTCCTGACGCTGCTGAAAGGCACTTTAAATATGAGAAGCCCCCCAGTGATAAGGTTGTCGGGACGGACCGTGAGGCACGACCCGACACCTAAATACCTGGGAGTCATTCTGGCCAAAGGACTAGACCCCAGCAGCCACGTTGAGGCCACAGTAGCTAGAGCAGCTGCCAGCTTTGGCAGGACCAAAGCCCTGTCGCGAGTCACCTGGGGGATCACATATCGGAGTAGGTCGATCATGTACGCGGCTTTATGGGAGTCGATCCTCCTGTATGCCTGCCCCGCATGGACCTTAGAGGCCAAAAGTAAGCACTGGTCCCGCCTGCTCAGCAGCCAAAGAAGCGCGCTGCTTATGGTGACTCAGGCATACAGGACAACCTCCACGGACGCCCTCCAGGTGATCGCAGCCCAACCCCCAGTAGATCTCAGACTCAGAGCAAGGGCCGCACTGTGGCACGTCAATCATGACAGACCCTGCCCCATTCCAAATTTGGAGACAGCTGAAGAAATCGAGCAGTGGTGCCTGGACGAATGGCAAAGGCGATGGGACCGCTCCGATAAGGGGAGACACACTCATAGGATCTGGCCGAGCGTGCGCGATAGAATGTCGGCCCGTTTTGTAGACGTGAGCCATTACGTGGCCCAGTACCTCACGGGTCATGGGGACTTTGCCTCCAAGCTCCAAGGCTTCAACCTGCGACCTTCTGCAGCTTGCCAGTGTGGAGAAGAGGAAACAGCGGAGCACCTATACATGACGTGCAGCCTGTATAGCGCGGAGCGGGAGCAGCGGCTTTCCAGCCTCCAGGGAGCGGACGCGCCCCTCGCCTCACCATGGCGGATATCCGTCTCCAACGCCAGAAGCTTCAAGGCAACAGCCAAATACGCCACCAAAGTAATGAAGAAGAAGCAGTGGCCCACGCGCCCAGCATCTCCCCAGCATCCTGAAGTGGGGCACGAACCAAGTGGAACTGTGATACTAGGCTAAGCAATCAATGTTAGGCAACGGGAGGAATATTTATCAAAGTACTCGCCGACCGATCTGTGATATTAGGCTAGGCTTATGTGTGTATGTATAAATGTTCTGTATGGTGTGCAGTGTTTTGTGTTGTGTCTGTTTGCGTACATGCGTGTGTGAATGAGGGGACCGATGAATGGGGGGAGCCTGCTGGCCTCGGGGAGGCAGCAGGCAACCTCTTTTTATCGTTCTGTTAGTTTTTTATTTTCTGCATTTTATTATTTTCTATCTGTTTATTTTCCTAGGGCTGTCGGCCTCCTGGCCTAAGAAAGCCCTAACTGACGGGTGCCAGGACGCCATATTAGGTAGGGTGGGCCCGGGGCCGGTTAGGTTCTCCCCATCCTATCGGCCTGGAATGTTGAATGATGTATGTATGCTTTAAAGATGAGTGCATGTAATTTATAGAATGACTGCCGTATGTTAGTGGAGTGCGACGAATGACTGTGATTCCTTCGTGACAGATCTGTGATATCAAAGTGACTGAGTGAACGCCCGCCAATGAAGGAAAGCCGCAAGCTACAGAAGAGGCGGTTAGTACAGAGGCTGAGGTGGAAAGAAGCAACCACGCACCTAGAGCCGCTGGCGAAAGCACCGGCGCGCAGCATCAAGACCTGCGGGGCAATGGTGAAATTCGCCACCAAAACTCAACGATAGCCCATGCGTCCGCCTCCTCCCAGTATCCCGACTGCGCAGCCTCCACGTGGCCCATCCTGGACCCCCTGAATAGGGGTGACCAATAGCGCAGTGGGAGGAAGGCGAAGACCGTCAGACTTTGAAGCTTAGCAGTAACCCCCTCACCCCGTAAAAGCCGCAAGGCCAAGGCACGGGGGTACAAAGAAAGGTTCTGACGGTTAGGGATGGTTAGGGATGGTTAGGGATGGTTAGGGATGGTTAGGGATGGTTAGGGATGGTTAGGGATGGTTAGGGATGGTTAGGGATGGTTAGGGATGGTTAGGGATGGTTAGGGTTGGTTAGGGATGGTTAGGGATGGTTAGGGATGGTTAGGGATGGTTAGGGATGGTTAGGGATGGTTAGGGATGGTTAGGGATGGTTAGGGATGGTTAGGGATGGTTAGGGATGGTTAGGGATGGTTAGGGATGGTTAGGGATGGTTAGGGATGGTTAGGGATGGTTAGGGATGGTTAGGGATGGTTAGGGATGGTTAGGGATGGTTAGGGATGGTTAGGGATGGTTAGGGATGGTTAGGGATGGTTAGGGATGGTTAGGGATGGTTAGGGATGGTTAGGGATGGTTAGGGATGGTTAGGGATGGTTAGGGATGGTTAGGGATGGTTAGGGATGGTTAGGGATGGTTAGGGATGGTTAGGGATGGTTAGGGATGGTTAGGGATGGTTAGGGATGGTTAGGGATGGTTAGGGATGGTTAGGGATGGTTAGGGATGGTTAGGGATGGTTAGGGATGGTTAGGGATGGTTAGGGATGGTTAGGGATGGTTAGGGATGGTTAGGGATGGTTAGGGATGGTTAGGGATGGTTAGGGATGGTTAGGGATGGTTAGGGATGGTTAGGGATGGTTAGGGATGGTTAGGGATGGTTAGGGATGGTTAGGGATGGTTAGGGATGGTTAGGGATGGTTAGGGATGGTTAGGGATGGTTAGGGATGGTTAGGGATGGTTAGGGATGGTTAGGGATGGTTAGGGATGGTTAGGGATGGTTAGGGATGGTTAGGGATGGTTAGGGATGGTTAGGGATGGTTAGGGATGGTTAGGGATGGTTAGGGATGGTTAGGGATGGTTAGGGATGGTTAGGGATGGTTAGGGATGGTTAGGGATGGTTAGGGATGGTTAGGGATGGTTAGGGATGGTTAGGGATGGTTAGGG